>BCKX01000003.1:140380-740380 GCA_001600775.1 Malassezia dermatis
TTGGCCTGCTCGGCCTTGGCCTGCTCAGCCTTGGCCTGCTCGGCCTTGAGCTGCTTAGCCTTAGCCTGCTCAGCTTTGAGTAGCTCGGCCTTGAGCTGTTCGGCCTTGAGCTGTTCGGCCTTGGCTTGCTCTTGCTTCTCCCGATCCGCCAGAGCCTGCTCAACCTTGGCCACTTCAGCACGCATCCGTTCGGCACGAATCTGTTCGACCTTCGTCTGCTCCATCAACCAAGCAGTTGCGCTCTTCCCTGAGCCTGCAGATACAGATCTGTCTTTGGGCGGGGTCGGTGGAGCGGGCGCAGTCGCTCGCTCCATCACAGAGGTAATGTCAGCAGGACCAGGCTCAGTTTTTCCCACGCCTTGTGGGAGCTTGGTGGATGGTGGCGTGGACGTCGACGTAGCTGGAGTCGGTACACCTACCGGCGCCGAAACTGGGCCAGACTGACGTTCGGTCAGCGGATCGCGGGCAGACCCGTTCGCCTTGCACGCATCCATCACAAGGCCCAGACTGTTGTTGATGGGTGCCGACCCCAAAGCAGCAGGTACAATGGGCGGCAGGACTCTGGGCGACACTGTTCGCATTTTAACCTGCGGGTCTGCCAATGTTGCAGGCAGTAGTTGCGTTGGCAACGGAGGCGATGTCGCGCGCTTCTGGTCCTCTTCCCGCTTCTGCTCCAGGGCCAAGTTGTCATCTTCATCGAGCTCTTCCAGGTCCTCGTCTTCGTCATCTGTGCCATAGGTATCGCGATGGATCACAAGCAGCGAATAAAACGTCTTTTGCCAGTTAGGACCCGACTCTAGCAGGCGGCGGATAATCCGCTCGTGTGACAACTCGGGCCATAGTGTGCTCAAGTTACCGAGGATGTCAGGATCAATGTCCGCTAGGTTCACAGGCTCATTTGAGAGAGCACTGACCTCCGTTGACACAGGGTTCTCTGACGATAGTCTGCCATTATCAGTGAACCAAGGGTGCGCACAAATCTCGCGCATCGTGGCTCGCTTTTGCGGATCCGCCTGCAGCATACGCGAAATGAGGTCCCTGACGCCCGGCTCCAGATGATTGGGCATCGCAAACTTGCCAGCACGTACTTTGCCCAATAGCACTTGAATGTTAGGGTCATCAAAGGGCAGTCGGCCACAGAGCAGGGCAAAAAGAATGATACCGCAGCTCCAAATGTCGCTGGCCGTCCCGTCATAAGACCGACCACTGACAATCTCTGGCGATGCATAGTGTGGGCTGCCGCAACTAGTCTCCAGCATTTTCTCCGTCGTTTGCAGAGCAGCCATGCCAAAGTCAGCAATCTTGACCGTGGTACGTGTTCCGTCTAGAAGGAGGTTCTCTGGTTTCAGATCACGGTGACAAATGCTGAACGTGTGGCAGTAGTCGACACCAAAGATGATCTGGCGGAAGTACATACGTGCCTCATCTGCAGGGAGCCGCCCCCGTGCAACCAAAAAGTCAAAGAGCTCACCACCGGCCACATACTCCATGACCAAGAAAAGCTCCTTGCTCGTCTCGTATACATCCCACAGGCCCAGCAGATTCGGGTGCTCAATGAGCTTCATGATCACAATCTCACGCTCAATACCCAGCGTGAGCTTGTCCTGCTTAGCACTGAGATCACGGAGGCTCATGCGGCTATTGATGAGCATCTGCTTGGGAATGATCTTTACAGCCGCTTTCTGCTGTGTGCGCGAGTGAATGGCCAGACGCACACGTCCCGAGGCACCCTGTCCAATAAGCTTACCAAGTTTCCATGGTCCCACATTGGGTGGGTCATTGTAATGGCGCTTCTTCTCTCGCTCCAGACGCGTTTGCGGACGCGACGGGTTAGGCATAGGAGCACGTGGTTGTGCGATCGGAGGCGCAGGCCTGGCCTGCGCTGGTGCACGCGAGGGTGGTGCAGTACTCATTGAGGCCTGTACAACAGGCGTACTTGTCCGAGCCTGGCTACTGGGGCGCTTGTCAAACATGGCAGCCATGTCTCGTGCTCGCTTTCTGGATCCAAGCGTGTTCGTTGCCGTCTGCAAAGGCTGTGTTACTGTGCGCAAGGCTGCGGCCTGCCGCGATACCTTCGGAGGAGGCGCACCCGATGCTGTACTCAAAACAGACATACGGCCCGTCACTGACCGAGCACGAACCGCCGAAGATCGTTAATCGTCTCCGCGGCGATGCTGGTCAATTGGGAGAGGGGATTACGAACGGGGGGTTGGCGCATCCTCCGCGTCGCGCCCCTGCACGGCAGGCGCGTGCTCGCCTAATCATACATAGGGCTACATGGACGGATCCCTGCGAACGCCGCCTTGGGCCCCTTGCACATAACTGGCACGAGGGTCCAGCCGCGTCCCACGTGGCCCAAAAAAACTCACACGCAACGTCGCGTCTGGCTTACGTTCGCGTCTGTGTGGCTGGGTTGGTGGGCAAGAAATTCTGTACTGTTAGCGCTTTCTTGGGGGTACATACTCCCACAATCATCGTAGGGACCTGGGCATGTCAGTGTGTGCCACGTACATTCCACTTGTCGCGTCGGATCGTGAAGCTGAAGCAGCATGAAATACATACTGGCGTGTTCTTCGTCATTTCTTCTGTAGATGAAGGGCTGTGTTCAAATTCCCTTTCACCAGCCTGATTCCCTTGCGCCGAGTCATCCGATTTGGCCTCCGTCGCCTGCGCGGATGCCATGGCCCGGGCCAGGGCACGATTTTTCGTTTTGAGCTTGCACATGGTGAGGACGGCCTTCTGGCTCGGATCAAAGGATACGGAACCATACTTTTCCCAGTAGTTCACTGCACTCTCCTCTGCCATGAGCTCGTATATACAAAGACGCCCATCACGCAAAGACTCAATGGGCATACCCACAAGCTCGGCAAACTCCTTGTTGCCCTTGTAAATTTCACCCGTACGTCTCCATAGACAGGCCGGGATGCCCTGGATGCTGAACACTCGGTCGTAATCCAGCAGCAGCCGCTCAAACGCCTCCTCAATGTAGATGAGGTCATAGTTTGTAAGGTTCTTGGCTAGTGACGAAAAGACAGGCTGAAAGACGGACAGAGGCTTCAGAATACGCCGCCGAGAAGAGGGGGACACGTTGTTTTCCATCCACCGGTTCAGGCGGGAATAGCCATGCACATGGTTATAGGGTCGTAGCAAACCTGCTTCCCATTTAGCTTGAATGACCTTTCGTAGACGCTCATCACGACTACCATCTGTCTGGTCTGCTGCTGTTAGGAGGAATCTTTCTGTTTTCGAGGCTGTCTTGCTCAGCGACGGAGGGTACGGTGGGGCAGAGCGTTGCTCTTCCGAAGGCGCCGAAGGCGGCGGCGGTATGTGTGGCGCAGAGGCCGCCATCGCTGCATAGCGATCCTCCATCGATTCCGATACCGCATCCGGCTTTTGAGCTGTAGTCTCACTCACAGAATGCCGACGTAGGCGCTGAGCATTATTATTCCCCAGGCGCAGAGACGAATGGGGCTCCAATAGTGATAGTGAGGTTGTATCCGTGACAGGAAGGGATGTATTGGAGTCTGGCGCGGCCATGGATGGTGGTGTATCGAGCAATGAATCTGTCGGTAGTCGATGAAGCAGCGATCCATTCATGGATAAGCTTGACTCCGTTTTTGGCGGCATCAACATCAGATCATCAGCATGTTCACCAGTACGATCGTCCAGTGAGTCGAGAAACTCACTTAAAAGGTTGAGCTCACCACCACCACCGGCATCGCCAGTCAAGTGTGTTGAACCTCCAAGACCCAGCCAAGCTGTACCACCTAGCTGCGTTCCGTGCAAGTGTGTTGCCTTTCCTGCATCGGCAGTTACAGCAGATGGACGCACTGTCATTGATGGTGCCCCAAACATAGGCTGAGATGATCCACTGAACGCTCTTAATCCATCTGTACTCGTGGGCGCATTGTTCGTGAAGCTTTCCAGCTGCCGCAAGAGCGGTACTGTTGAGTCCAGATCACGCTTCGCTTTCTGCGGTGACACCAGGGGGACATCGGCTCCAGAAGCACCAAATTCCATCGGGAAGGGACCCATATTGTGTCCAAAGGGTGCAGAGAGACTCGAATTCATCGTATCCTGCGAAAACGACGGGCTCTGGGTAGACCCAAGCGTATGTTCCAGCGATACCATGCTAGGGTCCTTCAACGGGTGCTCCAGATTCTGATTAACAAGGCCCGTACCAGATGCAACGCCCACGAGAGCCTGCGGCGAAATTATCGTAGTCGATGAAGGCGGAACAGGGGAGTCTGCCTGTTTCCTGGCGTTGCGATTGCGAGACGATCCCGAATTTTGCGGTGTCACTTCATTTCGACATAAATGCCCAATATCACGCTTAATACTTCGAATCAGTCAATACAGACGTACCATCGTTGGCAAGGGCGATTTTCATCGCATGTCATATGGCTTCTCCGGCAATAAATGCAGGCCATATTCACTTTCCTCCTGGTTTGCTTCTTTTTTGGAGGAGGAGCATTGTTTTCATTGTGTGACTTGCTTGTCTCTTCGCTCTCTTTGGGGGGCCCAGCAGACGTGGGCTGTTGCGATGTCGCGTCACGCTTGGCCGTGCGCGCCATCGCTTTCAAGGGTCCGATGCGGAGATGGGGGCTAGGCTGAAGAGGATTCCCTCCACGTGGAGACCATGTGGCTAAAACTGCGGTAAGAACGGGAGAATATCATTATTTGCGAGTTAAAAAAATTATCCTGGCCGTGGAAGGAATCTCGCCACCGAGCTAAAGTTTTTAACACCTTCTCCGAGCAGTGGCGGATCGAATTGGGAAACATCCAACTCGGTTACCAACTTGAAATTCTTCTTTATATCTAGGATGTTCGCTTCTCCCGTACTGCGCGATGTGCGCTCTTTGACGCCGCCGCCAGACAATTTCGACGAGCTTGCGGCTGTGCCGGTGGCCAAGACCCGCATTGGCCAAGCTCTATACCGCGGATCGACGGCGTCACAACTCAAGGCCGTGCTCACTGGCGTGGATGTCGACGAATGCGAGGCTGATGGGGAAAATGCTTTTTTTATTGCTGACCTAGCGCAGGTATACCGTCAGTACATGCGGTGGCGCCGTGAGCTCCCCCAGGTCATTCCTTTCTACGCAGTCAAATGCAACCCAGAGCCCATGGTCCTCCAGCTTCTCTCTGCGCTAGGCCTTGGCTTTGACTGTGCTTCTAACGGAGAGATCCAAACGGTGCTAGACATGAATGTCTCGCCTTCGCGAATTATCTACGCAAACCCTTGCAAGGCATCATCGTTTGTGCGCCGTGCCAAAATGCAGAACATTGGGCTCACGACGTTTGACAATATGGATGAGCTATACAAAATGAAAAAATTCCACCCGGATTGCAAACTGGTCATTCGCATCTTGACTGATGACTCAAAGAGTGTGTGTCAGCTGGGCATCAAGTTCGGTGCTCCGCTTAAGGATGTCCCGCGCCTGTTGGAAAAGGCGCGCGAGCTTGAACTCGATGTGGTCGGTGTCAGCTTCCACGTCGGGTCCGGCTGCTACGACCCGGAGGCCTACCGCGACGCGGTCAGCCGCGCTCGCCAGGCATTTGACATGGGCCGTGAATACGGCTACGAGTTTGACCTGCTGGACATTGGAGGTGGGTTTGAGCATGACAACTTTGAGGCGATCGCCCGGGTCGTGCGCTCGTCGCTCGAGCAATATTTCCCTGACGAAGAGTTTGCGCCGGGTGGCTCTCGCATGCCGGAGCACCCCCATGGTCTCCGCATTATCGCCGAGCCCGGCCGCTACTTCGTGTACCGCGCCTTTACCCTTGCCACCAATATCATTGCGCGCCGTCTGAGTGAGAATGAGGACGAAGACGGTGCTGAGATGAAGCCCATGGCCATGTACTACCAAAATGATGGCACGTATGGTGCGTTCAACTGCATCTTGTTCGACCACCAAACTGTGCAACCAAAAGTTCTCTCGATGGAGCGCGAATTCGTTTATCGCGCTGATCTCCCTGCCCCGGGTATCGAGACGAACACCCTGCAGCCCTGCAGCGTATGGGGCCCGACCTGTGACAGCATGGACTGCATCCTCAAGCTGACGCACCTCCCCCACAACCTCGATGTGGGCGACTGGCTTGTGTATGAGAATATGGGTGCCTACACTCTGTGCGCATCGTCCACGTTCAACGGGCTCACGCCGGCCCAGGTGCGCTACACCGTCGGCTGCGACGCTGTGGAGCAAGACTGTGTCCCAGACACAATCTTGGGGCTGCTTGAGCAGATTTGTGAGTAAGTTAATGTTCCAATAGCATATGTACTATAGTCTAGCGACGCCGCCGTTTTTGACCAAGCTTGTTGATATTGATCAAATCGGACTCGATTTCGAAGTCCTTGGCCGAGGTCAGCTGGCTCAGGCACTTGGCCGTGTCCCACCGCAGACGCCCGCCTCCGGACGACAAGAGCGGTGTCGAGTGTGTGTCGTCGTCTTCAGAGCGCTCTGAGGGCGTAGACAGCTTGCTGCTCTTCTTCTTACCCTTTCCATTCAATGCAGAGGTTGCCAAACTCACGCCGGCCAGGAGTGACGTTTGCATGGCAAAGGTATCCAGCAGGGGCAGACGCGTCTCCGTACCGTCTGCGTCTTTGCACAGCAAACTGTTCTCATCTGCACTTGCTGCAGTGATCGTAGCCGCTGCCTCCATCTCGGACCAGCCGAGTAGCTGTGCCACAGCATCCACGACACCTTGACGGTTCCCTGTGGCGGAGTCTTCATCCTCGAGGAGGCGTCCCAGGCGCGTAGGACCCCCGTTGGGATGACTGCTCTTGTTTCGCAATTGGCGCGTAGAATGTTGCCGCTGCGATGGCTCCAAAAGAAAGTCGGCGGCAAAATCACCTCCATCGCGCTCCTCCCTGAGGCGACGCTTGCGCTCTTCAATCACAGTCAACAGCTTGTCGCGCACATGGCGCTTAGCCAGGCGCGCCTCATCTTCCACCTTGTTCCGCTCGGCCTCTGACGACCGCTTACTACGCTCCGCCAAAAAGGCATAGTATAGCTCCGCCGACCGCAGTTGCGCGCCACGCTCAACGGTGCGATCGGCCAGCTGCATGGCATATTCACGCACGAGCGAGGGCCGCGTGAGCAAGGCTTGGTAGGTGGAAGACAGTGAGACATACGCCTCGTGGTATACAGGGTCCCGGTTCTCGAAACCCTCCCAGTGTGCACGCTCCAGACGATCAAGGACTTCCTTACGCTTGCGGTCGCGCTTGGACACGGGCGCTTCCGCTAGGGGCGGCGGCATGCGCTTCGACGGGGGGCGATGCGAGCCGCTCGGTAGGCGAGCTGGGGGCGGAGCCAGACCAGGCTCATGCACTTCGCGCGGGATCGGGATCCGCATGCCCATTTCCACAGCCATGGGATCATGCGCCAATATGGCGGGGTCGTCATGGAGCGGCGGTCGCATGTCGGGGTCGCCCCGCCCCATCGGATAATAGTCCACGGGCTCCATGGCATAGCGTCCATGGCGTGTCGGAGACAAGGATATCATAGAATGGTCCGGAGCTCCACCGTTATAAGGTGCACGGTGGTGTTCGGCCAGAGGCGGGGGGCCTAGGCGGGCAGGGGGACCGTAGAACCCAGGGTCAGGTACGGGTATCGTGTGTTGCGGTGGCGGTGCATCGTAGTAATACGCTGGTGGTCCATCAGGCCCTTGAGTCATAACTGTTCGGTATTCTGCTGAATGAGCAAGTGCGGCACGTACCATGGGGGGGCGCCTCGTACGCCATCGTCGTGGGACGTCCTTGAGCGGGCCTCCTACGCTGCATCCTGTCGCGGACTGCATGTGGAGGATGTCGGCCGAGCCACGCGCCGGGTCCGTAGCGCTTTCGTCGCCGCCCGCCCACCGTCCCAGCGCGTTGTTCCAAGATGTTTGCGACTCGGGTTGCGCGCTATGTGCCTTCGGCCGTCCGCGCGAATGCGACCAAGTTTATGCGCACGAAGCGTACCACGAATGTGGCTGGTCTAGAGATTCACCCGGACCCCCTGCCTGAGCTCGAGTCGTTGTATACCAAGACGCTCGGTGTTCTCGAGACTCTGCCTTCATCGGCCGTGTTCCGCCAGTCGTCAGAGGCGGTGACGCAGCAACGCCTGTCTATTGTGCGTGCGGCGATGACCGAAAACTCGCGCAGGAATGCGTACGCCTCGGAGGCTGCCATTGACGATGTGGTCAAGGAGCTGGACTCGGGTCTCATTGAGGAGATCCTCGACCAGGCCCACGACGAGTTCCACCTTGTCACCAAGATGATCGATTGGAAGCCGTACGTACTCATGTACTGGATACTGACTAGCAGGCACGAACCTCTCCAGGTCCCTGCCCCCCCAGGCCAGTGGAAAGGCTTCAGCATGAAGGAAGCTGCTGGCGAGGGCCTGTAACCTAGATATATAGCTGCTACGTTTGATTATCTAGGATGTCATCCGACATACGCTCGACTTGCAGCTACGGGCCATGGCCTTGTCTTCGACCCGATGCCGCCTGGCACTGCGGCGGACCCGGCGGTCACAGCTCCGCTTACTTCCTGTGCGGACTTCTCCACCTTGAACGGTGTCACACGCCGATTCGATCCCGGATGACGCGACATTCCAAGCAGAATACGGCGCTAGGTCACTTTACCTATGCTGAGTATCAGTAGGTTCTTGAATCTTATCCCAGGATGCTGAAAGATCGCTGGGGCTCGCGTAGTCTGCGGCTCAGCAAGGAGAACATGCGTGCTTTTTATGCATGCTACCTGTGCCTGCAGACCGCTCAGCGCCCTGTGGTCTGCTCGGAAGGCCATCTGTACTGCAAAGAGTGCATTCTCTCGGATCTAGTTCAGCAAAAGACGAAGCTTGCAGACTATGCTCGACAACGTGAGGACGCCTTGCGGAAGAAAGAGTACGAGGCTCAGGCCGCTGAGCAGCAAGCGCAGGCCAAGCGCGTAGCCCAGTTTGCACAGGGCGACGCGATCATTTCGCAGAAGCGCAAGCTGGAGGAGGAGGACAGCGAGGCGCGGAAACGCTTGGCAGCAGGCGAGACCCGATCGACGCCTGCATTCTGGCTGCCGAGCCAAACGCCGGAGCATGAATGCGGCGCGGACAGCTCCTTGACCTTCGTGGATGACCGTGCCTCTACGACCATGTGCACAGCCTCGTCAGAAAAACCGCACAAGCTACTTTCCAAGAACCTTGTGAATGTGTGCTTCCATGAACGAAAAAGAGACGGCGACTCGCAGCTCTACTGCCCTTGCTGCAAGAAGGAATACTCGGCCATTTCCCAGACACATGGTGCGTAGACTACACTCACATCAGTACTCCGCTCGTGCGGCCATGTGTTGTGTACCCCCTGCACGGACACGCTTGTGCGTGTACCGCTCAAAAAGGGGGATACTTCAGCGTGTCCGGAATGCAATGCGCCCGTCAAAACGACTCGTGATGTCATTTCGCTCGTGCGCGAGGGAACAGGATTTGCCAGTGGTGGCAAGGCCGAGGTGCATTCGAAAGGGATTGCGTTCCAAGGGTAACTAGGTCGTGGATCGACTACCTACGGCCGCGCCGCAGGAACGCGGTCAGCGCAATGCCTGCCACGGTGGCTGCGCCGCCCAGCAGTGCCATACCAATATACCCTTCTGCGAGCTGTTAAATACCATGCGTACCTTTGGCAATGCCTTGCTCAATGAGCGTGTTGAGACTCTGTGCCTGCATGTTTTTCGGCTCACGCTCCAACAAGAGTGCTACTGTGAGACGACGGGTTACATACCATTGAATCGCTTGGCTTCATCAAAGTTGGATAGCTTATAGTGACCCAGCGCGAGGTAATAGAGACACTCGCGACGGCGCGGTGGATCTGTGCGGTAAATGTCGGTGAGGAGCGCTACGCCCTGAAGCATCTGCTGCCTGTGCGTGCTCTTAATGAGCGCCCATGCATAGTTGAACTTGGTCTGTGTTGTGATATGCCCAGACGATGCCTCCGTCTCGTACTGGTCATGCAAGACCTGCAGCTCGGCGGGCGAAAGCGACGTCTGCGCATCGACCACGTACGGCAGTGTCATGGCAGTGGAGTAGGGTGGGAGAGACACGTGCGGATTGGGGATCTATGCCTTCCCGTCGGCCTGGCCTGGGGTTTGTGCACGACTACCGCCACTGGTCGGAGTGCTACGTGAGCGGGTGATGGCGGCGGACGACGAGTCCCTCTGGCTCGGCGAGCTGCGGGTGCAGATCGTTGATCCTCGGAAGGAATCGCCTGGCACCCCCAGTGGCGATGCCAGCGATACGCCCTCTACGGCGGGTCGATCGCAGACCTTTGTTTCGTATGGGGTCCGCGCGGAAACGACTCTCCTGCACTTTTCTCGTTCCTATATGGTGACGCGCAAACGTTTCCAGGACTTTGTGTTTCTGCGGAATGCTCTTGTGAAGGATTTCCCTGCGTGCACCATCCCTCCGCTCCCTGACAAACACCGCATTGGTGCGTGAAGGATCGCTGACAGCAGGCTATTTGACAGGCGATCGCTTCAGCCCCGAATTCATCCAGCGGAGGAGCATGGAGCTTCAGCTTTTCCTGGAGCGTGTTTGTCGGCACCCGACACTGCAGCGCGCCAAGATTGTGCAGCAATTTTTAGAATCGAGCGAGTGGCACATTGATATGCACTCGTACTCGGGTCAGGCGATGGGTGTGAGTGCCGGGCCGCACGAGCAGGCACTCCCACCCCCGGCGCATCATGGCCTGCTCGAATCGATGGGCGATGTCTTTGTCAATGCGTTTGCGCGTGTGCGCCGTCCGGATCCCAAGTTCGTGGCAGTGAGGAACGAGCTAGAGGAGCAGGAGGATCGCAACTTGCAGCTGGAGCGGGTGCTTTTGCGCAATCGGACGCACGTGTCTGGTACGTATATCGGTCCATGCCTGGCATGCTTCCGATTTATGCGAGAGATCTCGATGACTCATGCAGGCGTGAAGTGGTCGCTTATGACGAATTGTATTCTACACATTTGGGCGCATCTACTGAAGATTTGAGCACGGATTACCATGATATGGCCCATGCATTTGAGCAGCTGGCTGTCCTCGAAAGCGGCATGGCAGGCCCTCTCCAGCGGGTCGGCGGCGCTATGAAATCAATGGCGGAGCTGGAGACGCGGTTTACGTCCCGTGTGACCGATGACCTTTTGACGTTGGTGCATGCGAAGCAGGCATTTCTGCAGTCTCACAAGGCACTTCTGAAGCAGCGCGATGCCAAACAGCTGGACTTTGAGGGTCTTACTGACTATTTACACACGGCTGTGACGGAGCGTGAACGCTTAACGGGCCTCAGCCATGCTGATGGCATCTCTGAGCCGGGGGCTGTGCGCGGGACAGGTCTTCGCGGCTACATGCGCTCTACACTTGACCGCATGTGGGGCGTCGACGAGGAGCAGGCGCGTATTGAGCGCCTGCAGCGTCTGGATGGGCGTATCAATGAGCTGCAGGAGGCTGTGCAGACAGCCCACGCCCACGCACAGGCCTTTAACCAACATGCGGAGCTCGAGCACCGCGTATTTGAGCTGGGCCGTCGGCGTGAGGAGCACCAGATCCTGCGTCTGTATACGGAAGGGCAGGTGACCCTCCAGGAGCAGGGCCTGGCGCTGTGGGACGAGCTGCTCCAGGCCCTCGAAGCGCCTTTGCATGCAACGGACAGCGACGGACCTGCCGAGCAAACAGCCTCTACAACCGCATCTGTATAGTTACGTGAACCTAAAACATGCCTGTTGGCTGCATCATCATTCCACCCGTCGGAGCGGCCGTGAGCAGCTTGTTGGCAAAGGCGCCGGGGCCGAGGATCGGCGCATCCTCGTCCTCCTGCTCCTTGGCCGAGTCTTTTGCTGCACGCTCGCGGACCTCCTTCTCCAGCTGGCGCAGCTTGTTCCGCGTCTCGCGCGTCTGCTGGATCTGGTATGGCATCGTAAAGTCATTCAGAGCGTGGCGCCACGACATTTCCATGACAACATCAGGAGCCAGCAGGTCGTAGCACGCATAGAGCATCGCCGCATAACACTCCTTGTTGCCCGTGTCGACAAAGTAGCTCAGCAGTTCCTCAGCGACCTGCGGTTCATCCGAGTGCGCTGCCGTCTCGATCGCGTCGCGGAAGAGCGCATCGGCCTTGGACAGCGAAATGCTGTCGTCAAACTTGCCATTCTTGCGGTACAAATGCGCAGCAAGGCGGCGGAACTCGAGGAGCTCGTGGCGCTCGAGACGGCGCGCAAGCTCCAGCGCATCAAAGTTGTCGTATGCATCAATCGACACACGCAGCGTACCGTAGTCCTCCTCCTCGATCAGCAGGTCGTTGTACGCGTCGTTCACGGCCTCCACATTCTGCGGCTGCACCGACATAAGGTACGAGCGGATGAGCGGCACATTGTCGTGGTCATGCTTCTTGAACATGCGCACGACACGGCCGTGGTCAATACGCTTCACAAGCACGGTCAACAGGTCGTTGAGCAGGAGAGGGTGCTGCTCCAGGTAGAAGGTCAACGCCCGGTAGTAGATCTCCACATTCGCCACCTGCGGCAGCACCGCCTTGAACTGGTCATGGTCCCATGCCTCGGAGCAATGCTCCATGATTGTCAGTGCGGCGTTGTCAAACTCGTCGTACTTGATGTAGAGGAAGACAAGCTCGCGCCACATGTGCATCTTCTCGGTGACCTTGATCAGCTGCGGCAGGTTGCTGCGCGACCAGTACAGCTTCAGGTGCTCCATCAGGCGCTCGGGGCGGTACTTGGCCAACGCCACGCCCATCTGCGTAAAAACGCCCATGTGCGCACGCTCCAGACCTAGAGCCGCGTCCAGCAGTTGCAGCAGCTCGTCAAAGTGGCCTTTGACCTCGTACGCACGGATCACTGTCGGCAGATCCTCCGCGTGCGGCACGACCGCGAGACCAGCAATCTGCGCGAGCTTGAACTCGCCCTTGTTGAGGCACGCAGCGTGCATCTGCTTCCACACGGACGTGTTGCCCGCTTTGCGCGCCGCCTCGATCGCACTGGGGAAGTCGTTCAAGTACACGAGCGTCGTGGCCAGACGCGCGTAATTCGACACACTGCTGAACAGGAGCCGCGCCGCCTCATACAGCTCGTCCTTGAAGCACTTCTCACCGACACTCAGAATATCCGCGACGTTTGTCATCGACAGGAACTCCTCCATGTCGGCAAGGCGGTGCGCCTTGGCGAGGCAGTAAGCGTACTCGGTGTCGATCATCGGCTCGCGCGCCTGCTTGCGAGCCATCTGCAGGAACCGGATCAGCTCCTCCTCGCGGCCCGAGCGCTCCGCGATTTCAATGACCTCCTCAAAGTTCGACGGGTCCTCGGCGCGGACGTACGAGTCAATCGCATCCTTCACACGCAGGCCATCGAGCTGGGCCTTGCCCAGGCGCGACCAGATCTCGGGCTGGTTCAGCTTGTTGGCATACAGCTGAGCACGGTCAATCGACACAATGTGGTCCACGAGCGTGTCCATGGCATCCACATGCTGGCCGGCGCGGCTGTAAATCTGGAAAGCTTCCTCGTGCAGGCCATGGTCGATGGCGATCTTGGCGATCTCATCGACATCGTAGCCGTCGAGACGCTCAATGTACCCGCTCACCTTGGCCTTGTCCGTACGGATTGCGGTGAGCATCAGCAGGTTCTTCAGGCTGCGGTTGTCGCTGAACGCTGACGTCTCCAGCACGATCGGCTCTAGCAGTTTGATCAGCTCATGCGGCAGGTCCGCGGTCATGAACGCCTTGACCGTGGCAGACACGTCCTCGGGGTTCGTCGACTCGGGCACCGCCACAGCCGTTACCTGGTCGATGAGCGCGCGGCGGTGTACGCTCTCCTCATTCAGAACCTTGGCCCACAGCTCGGCGTTGCGGCGCAGCACGAGGTAGCGTGCCTGGTGCTTGTACATGGAGTTGTCGTTCGTGATTGCCAACAGCTCATCGTCGCAGAAACCCTTGGCGTACGCAATGTACGCTAGGTACGGGTCGCGCTTCTCGCAGTACTTACCGACGACCAGAGGGTCGTACAGGTTGTTCTCCTTCAAGAAGGCCTCGGGGTTCTGGTTGCTGTCGATGCTGATCTTGGCCATGGCGTTATACAGCGCCTGGTCCTCGTTGCCCGACTCGATCTGCGACTTAAGCCACGGCAGGATTAGCTTGAGACGGTTGCGCTTCTCTACCTCGTCGACCAGCTCGTCCACAGGGATCGGGCCCGTCACCGAGGCAAGCAGGTTCTTGATCACACCCTCGTCACAGTCCACGTCCAGCAGTCCGCCGATCACCTGCGGCGTGCGCGTCGAGTTCACCTGCTGCACGTACACCTCAATAAAGTTCAGAAGCATGTTCTGGTACAGGTACAGCACCAGGTCGTGCACATAGTTGAACCGGTCGCATACAATAATGAGCGGCAGCTGGTCCGGCAGTTTGGCTTCCTTGAGGAAGTTCTTCACCTTCTCGGGGTTGTACGCATTCGACTCGCGACACACGCGCTCAACCTCGCGGATCTGGCCAGTGCGCGTCGCTGCCTGGATATACTTAAAGTGCACCTCAGGGTCCTCGCTCAGGTTCACCACAGAGCCGAGGTAGTAGTAAAGACCCTCAAAGCTGCGGAACTTCTCAAACATCTCAATGAGCTTGGGCGCACCCAGCAGGTCCGAGTACTTGGTCGCGATCTGCACGACCACCTGCAGGTTCTGACGGATGTTGACGCGCAGCATCTCGTAGAGTGACTCGAGCGATTGCTCCACGGTGAGCGTACCAAAGTAGTTGACGAGCCATTCGTTCTCAAAGAGGTGTGAGTGCACTACCACACGCTTAATGTCCCCCAGGTCCTCGTAATGCTCCAGCGCACGCTGCATCAGGCCCGCCTTCTCACACAGGTTTGCAATGCGCGGGCGGTCGTAGTGCGTGAACATATGGTTGCCTAGAATCGCGTCAGCCACTTGCGGCGCGTTGAGCAGGTTCACTTCAAGCAGACGCGTCTGCAGCGCCCCCTGTTCCGGCTTGTTGTCCTTGAGCGCGTCCAGGAGGAACGACGTGGCCTGCTGCACCATGTTTTGGCTCAGGAAAATGTCCGCCACACGCTCGACGTCGACGAGCGGGCCGTCCGCATCGGTAACGAGGCTCGATGCAAACTCGGCGCCCTGCTCGGGGTTCACACGCACCACATGGCGGAGCAGCGTGGCGTAGTCGGGTGTGTAGCCCACCTTCTTGGCGTACAGGACAATCTTGTTAAACTGGCCCGTTTCAGCAAAGCATGCGACAACCTTGTTGGGCACACTGGCACGCAGGTACACGCTCAGCGCCAGGTTCATGTCCTGCTGGCGCACGAGATCACCAAGCTCCTCGCTGCATTCAATCTTGTCCTCCTTGAGCCATTTCTCCAATAGGTGCTTGCGACCCTGCGCCAGGACCGGCCGCGCGAGTTCGAGCGACTCGTACTGGTTCAGCGTACCGCTCTCCAGCAGAACACCAAAGTACTGCAGGATTGGCGAGAGCGTGCCCTGTTGCGTCGGCACTTGCTTCAGCTGCTCGATGGTCTGCGCCGTGCGCAGGATGCCGCGCGGCGAGTGCGCGGCGACCTTGATGGCCTCACTGTACTGGCCAGCGCTGAAGAGCGAGTGGAACTGCTGCAGGTACAAGTCGTCGGCGCCGGGCAGGTTGCCGCGCGAGGCGAGCTTGAAGGCGAGATCAGTGTTGTTCAGCGTCCGCAAAATGTAGGGCACAATCGTATGGGGGTCCACGGACACCGACAGCACCTGGCCGCGGCGGTTGACCGCAATGATACCGTGCGAGCTCTTCTGCTCTGCCGCCACAAACACTGTCTCGCCCGAGACGCGGTTCATATAGATACAGGCGCCCGTCTCGAGGTCGTACAGGTGAATGAAGCCGTATTTGGTCATCAGGTACACAATGCCGTACTGACGGCTCGCTTGCATAGCCACGGGGAAGTCATTCGTAGCCTCCACGGGGAAAAACACGTCGACAGCCTTCTTCGTGAACACGGGGTTCTCCGCTGCATGGTCAATTTCGACAATGTGCAGCTTGGCACCCGTGGCCGTGCGCACTGCGAACGTGAAGAGCTTGTACGGCAGGGGTGCGTCCTGCGTCTTGAGCTCGACAAACGCCGCGGCGTGGCCCTCGATCGGCTGCGAGACGCCGCGCTCCTTGCTGTAGAGTTGCATCGAGCCTTTGATCTTGAACGCGTTTGGCGCGTCGTTGCTCGAAATGCCGACGAGGACCATCCACTTGCCGTCGTCCGAGGCGCGGTAGTTGATGATCTGAGTGTCGGCCAGGCTGGCGTGGCGGTCAAACACCTTTTGCGGCGGCGCATCACCCTCGATGCTCCAGTGGTACACGCTCGTGGGCGTCACGATACCGAGTTCTGTGGCGGAAATCCAGCGCCAGAACACCACATCCTGGGGAGACACGTGGGACTGGAGCTTGGTCTTGGTCGCGAGGTTGAACACCTGGAGCTGGCGCTGCGCCTTGAGCGCAAGGATGTTCTGCTCCGGGTTCATGATCGCTGAGTCGGCGCTCATCGGCCGCCGCACGACATGCGAGATATCGTTGAGATCGACAATGGCGACCGAGTTGCCCGACTCGTTGCTCTCGCGCACACACACGTAAAGCTCCGACTCAAGCGTTACATTGGCAAAAGATATACTTTCAGGCGCAATGCCCAGGTCCTGCAGCTGGACATGCTCTGCAAAGTGGATTGGCTTGTCCGCTGCCATGACGGGATAAGGCCGCTGGAAAGCACGCAGCCCGGCGCCGTGGTGGGTCGCGCCAGGGCCACGCCCCTCGGCCGAGTGCCACGCGACCGGCCGATCACGCTGCGACGTCAGCGTGCGTGGCCGAGGCGCGTCCTTGAGAGCCATGAGCGACGCAGAGAAGGCGGCTGCGCTCGAGGCGTATCGCAAGGCGATACGTCAGCATGATGAGCGCTCCGAGGATCTGAAGAAGTGTGCGTACCGCTTTCTGACCTCAGTGCGCCTGAGCATCCGCGACCTGGAGAAGGAATACGGCCAGACGGAAGAGGACATCAAGGCTCTGCAGTCGGTCGGCCAAATTATTGGCGAGGTGCTGTGTGAGCTGGACCCCGAGCGATGTACGTGTGTGTTACTGACACAGACATTGTGAAGGCCTCGTCGGGGCCGCGTTACGTGGTCGGTGTGCGAGCGGCGGTGCCGCGCCACAAGCTCGTGCAGGGCGTGCGTGTGGCGCTGGACATGACGACGCTGACGATCATGCGCATCCTGCCGCGCGAGGTGGACCCGACAGTGTACAAGATGAGCACCGAGGACCCGAGTGGCGCGTCGTTTGCGGGTATCGGTGGCCTGAGCGAGCAGATCCGTGAGCTACGCGAGGTGATTGAGCTGCCGCTGCTCAACCCCGAGCTGTTCCAGCGCGTCGGCATCAAGACGCCGAAGGGTGTGCTGCTGTATGGTCCGCCCGGTACAGGCAAGACACTGTTGGCACGCGCTGTGGCTGCGACGCTGGAGACCAACTTCCTTAAGGTCGTCGCTAGTGCGATTGTGGACAAGTACATTGGCGAGAGCGCGCGCCTGGTGCGCGAGATGTTTGCGTATGCCCGTACCCAGGAGCCGTGCATCATTTTTATGGATGAGATTGACGCGATCGGTGGGCGGCGCTTTAGCGAGGGCACCAGCGCGGACCGTGAGATCCAGCGCACGCTGATGGAACTGTTGAACCAGATGGATGGCTTTGACCCTCTAGGTAAGACCAAAGTGATTATGGCGACGAATCGGCCAGACACCCTTGACCCCGCGCTGCTGCGCCCGGGGCGCATTGACCGCAAGATTGAGATTCCGCTACCGAACGAACAGAGCCGCTTGGAGATCCTTAAGATCCACACGCGGCCAATCGCGAAGAAGGAGGAGCTCGACTACGAGGCGATCGTGAAGCTCTCGGACGGCTTCAACGGTGCAGACCTGCGCAACGTTGCGACAGAGGCTGGCATGTTTGCCATCCGCGCGGACCGCGACTACTGCCTGCAGGAGGACTTTATGAAGGCGGCGCGCAAGCTGCAGGAGGCCAAGCGCCACGAAAGCAAGATTGACTATGCGGCCATATAATACACTACTGGATCCAGCCCGGCTGCATCCACGGGTCGGGCGCCATGAGGATGTGGCGGTCGAGGAACGTGAGGAAGCGCATGCGGTACTGCCGCGGCGTAATGATTGTGGGCTCGCCGCGCCCGCCACCGCCGAGGATCGCCGTCTCCTTGACAAAGCTCTCCACACGCTTGTCCCATGTGTAGGTGCGCAAGTAGTCGATGATGCCCATGACCAGCTCGCCGCGTGTCGCGTCGAGCGCCACAATCAGCGAGTAGTCCATCACATTCATCTCGGTGAGGAAGAGCGTATCGTTGTACAGGGCGGCACGCAGGATCCGCTTCGAGTGCTCCCGTACGAGCACCGGCGATGTCTGCGCATAGTGTAGCAAATTCTCGTCCAGCAGCACCTCGTGGGCACGCCCAGTCTCGTGCACGAGGCGGTGCCGCGTGCTGCCCTTGAGGTCAAAGATCTTGTCGACGTGCCGCCCATACAGCAGGTTCTCCATCACCACTAGGTCCAGCTTGACGCCTTTGCCCGTGTGTGTGTTCTTGAACCCGATGCGGAAGTACCCAAAGATCTTGGTCAGCGTCGTAGGCCGCGCCTGCGCCTTGCAGTCGGCCAGGTACGTAAAGTACTGCGGCGCAAACTTGCTGAACCCATCGAGCTCCGTGCGCGAGAGTTGCTTCACGACAAAGCGGTCGTCGCGCGTCTTAAGGAAGGCCGAGCCGGACTTGCCGCCCTGTGAGTCCCACTTGACGCACCGCGAGAGCGACTGCACGAGCTGCGCGTCGCACCCACACATGTGCCCCAGCGCATCAAACTTCTCCGCAAAGAAGATTTTACACCACAGCTTCACAGAGTCCGTATCAAACTCGTACAAGTAGTGCGAACCGTCCGTGCTACGCAGCTCCTGCTCATAGTCCGGCGCACCATCCCCCGTCCGTTGCCGCCGCAGATCGCCAATCTGCTCGCGGTAGCTCCGCGAGTCAAGCGTGAACGCAATGATGGAGCTCGGCTCATCCTCCCGCACCACCACGCGCGCATCAGAAAACACGTGGTCCGTTGACAGGAACGGGTATTCAAGTGGAAGCAGCTCGCCCACATGCATCGTCCATGTCGCCTCGAGGAGGTGGAACAGGCGCGTCCGCTCCGAGAGCCCCTCGGCGTCGGCCGCCGCACGCGCCACGTCCGCCTCGTCGACCTCGGTGCGCCCCGTGTCCGATGGAACCGACGCAGGCAGATCCGATATACCGCCCGACAAGCACAACGAGCCCATGTCGGACGCATCCGTGGGCCCAGGCGCCTCGTCGGCATCGGTGCCTGCCCCAGGACCCTCGCTCGCGCGCGGCATGTCAAGGTATGAGTGGCGTATCGCCTGCGCTTCGCCCAGCCACGAGGCGCCACGTCGTGCCGCACTGCTGTGCTCCAGCTGCTTGGTTTCTTCGTCATCGCTCTCGTCGCCCCGCACGGCATCGCGCAGGTTCTTGAACACTTCGACCGTCGCATGCGCCGTCGTCACAGGCCGCGCGCGCCGCACACGCGCGGCCGCCTTCTCCCGCTCGGCCTCGCGCGTCATCTCGTCGTACTGCTGCGCCAGCATCGAAACCTGCGAGCGCATCGATCCCTCGCGCCGCTTGCTCCTGGGGCGGGGCTCACCCCACGGTGGCCGCAGCACCATTGGCTCGCCCCGGGAGCCCGCGAACGGCGTGGGCGCCTGGTTCGGCGGGCGCGTAAGTCGCATACTGCCGGAGTATGCATCGCGCTCCCGCCGCCGCTCTGGCGACGACAAGGGGCGTGGTTCGAGCGGCTTGAGAGCGGCCTTGGCCTCCAGTAGTACATCACGCGTGAGCACGCGCGGCACTTTGATTGTGGGCGACGGCGAGCGCTGCACAGATGGCGGGCGCGAGATCGAGGCCTGCTGCCCCCCATCAAGCATCGATGGACGCCCCGACACGGGATGCGGCATGAAGAGGCGTGCCCCGGCTTGGGTGACGTCGTGCGCCTCGCTCCGCTTGGCGGGTGACTCGGCTCCAGGCGGTTGGGGCTTGGACTCGGCGGCCTCAGACGGTGGCTCGGGGCGCGTCTCGCTCCGCTTGGCGGGCGACTCGGCTCCAGGCGGTTGGGGCTTGGACTCGGCGGCCTCAGACAGTGGCTCGGGGCGCGTCTCGCTCCGCTTGGCGGGTGACTCGGCCTCGGGCGGCTTCATCTTGGGCTCGGGAGTCTCGGTCGCGGGGCTCAGTTCTGGCGTCGTGGTCCGCTCGCGTGCGCCGTGTCCATTGTCGACGAGCACACTAACGCGCTTGGCGTCTTCGAGGCGCGGTGTCTCGTCGCGGCCCTTGTCGCGGTCCGACCCCCAGAGGTCGAGGAGGGACGAGAGCTCTAGGACGCGCTTCTCACTCGCCGTATCGAGGGGCTCAGTATCGCCCGACGCGGCATCATCGCTATCGCGCTTGGCGTGCAAGGCCGTGAGGCGCCGGAGCTCGCGCTCGCTGATCGTCGAGCGCTTCTCAAAGTCGACAAACGCACCGTCCCACTCGACGACCTTGTCCTGGAGGAAGCGGCGCGCCTCGTTCATGCGCAGCATGTGCCGGTCCGCGTGGAAGTACGTGTCGTGGATGCACTGCTCAACCTCGACGCAGTCACTGCGCGCAGCCTGCGCGAGTTGCGCCAGGAGCGGTTCGGCCAGCATACGCACACGCGCCAGGGCGCCGTCCGCGTAGATCGAGCGCGTCTCGAGCTCGTGCTGCAGCGCCGCGAGCCGCTCACACACCGAACACCAGTACCGCGCATTCTTCTCGAACAGGCTGATCATCTCGTGGTTCAGCGTCTCGCACACGAGCTCGGCATTCATCACCGGGCGCGTCGGCGGCACGACCACGTCCCACGGCTCGATCGGGTCGGCGTGGAAGCGGATCGCCAGGTGATGCAGCGCAAAGTACCGCACATTGTCGCGGTAGTAGTTGTGGGCGCACATGGACGAGTGGCACGACGAATTCGGGTAGCTTTGCAGCTCGAGGAATTTGGCAAAGCTTAGCGACCACGCCTCGTCGCTCACGCGCGTCACTGGCGTGGTCGCCTCGCACCGCTTGCAGTAGCTCCAGCTCAACAGCTCGTCCTCGTCGCCGGGCGTCGGGCACGCAAACCGCTCGACGACCATCTGAATGCACATGGTGTTGTGCACCATCGTCGTGTAGTGCACAAGATTCGCACTTTCGCAGCCGCGCGCGCCGCACTTGAGCGCGCTCTCCGCACACACGCGCTCAAGAACGAGGCCGAGCGGCTCGTCGTCGGGGCCGTAGAATTCAAACGTCTGGAACGCGGGGCCGCGGCACACCTGCTGCGTCGCCGCACACGTCGTACTCGCGAGCGTGACGAGCCGCTGGTGCGCAAACGGCGTGAGCATCTTGGACATGCTGGTCACACAGGCGTGCCAGCACGTGCGGATCGACTCGTGCTCTGCCTCGAGCTGCGCGCGTTCCGCGTCGGCGCGGTACGACTGCGTCACACACAGCGTCAGGACGCGCGGCTCGAGGCCCGGCACACGGTTCTCGGCCGTGTACGTGTACGTGGTCGGCGCCACGTCCGTCTTGCGCAGCGTGTGCAGCCGGTCGGTGACCTCCTTCATGCGCGTCACGAGGTACGGCGGCGGCAGCACGACCGAGATCGATGCACTGAGCAGCAGGCGCTGGAACTTTTTTAGCGTCTCGTCGAGGATGATCCGCTGGTGCATCTCGTCCTCGTTGTCCGACGGCGCACTCGCCGCATCCGCCTGCGACTGGATATTGATCACGGACCAGTCGAGCACCGCGCCCATATCGCGCCGTGCATACTCCTCGAGCTTGAGGTTGTAGCCGACAAATACCATCAACGCCAGGATCGCCTTGATGCGCCGCAGCTTGGCCAGGCGCGCGCCGCGCAGGACGAGCGCACTGCCGACCTCCTTCGAGGCCACTTCGATGCGCAGGAGCGGCTTGCGCCGCTCGGGCGCCTCGGCGTGCTGGTACGTGTCGATGGACACGCTCGCACACCGCCCGAGACGCGGCTCGAGCGCCAGCCGGTCAATCGACGCAATGATGTCGGCCTGCGTGCAGTGCGCAATCGCATCCATCGACGAGCGCTTCATGCGGCAGAACACGACGACGCCGGCCTCCTCGAACAGCTCGAGCGCAAGGTGCGACACCGATTGCTCAGCAATGACCACGTTTGGCCGCTGCGCCAGGATGCGCGCGACGAGGATGCGCAAAAACTCGCGCTCCTGTGCCATGATCGAGTCGAGCGACATGAGCTGATTCGCATTGCGGTGGTACTCGATCGGAAACGCAACGAGCAACAGGCGGGCGGACCGCATCGGGAGCAGGCCCGCCATGCGCTTCGTCGCGACATTCTTTGTGCACACATACCCATCAATAAACTCACAGTCAGAAATGGACCCGCCCGGGAAGCACTTGATCTTGACAAAGTGTCGGATGTCCGTCACGTAGGTGTGCCGCGTCCGCACGTGGATCCGCTCAATCACCGCCAGCGCCAGCAGTTTGACCGTCTCTTTCCATGCCTGCACCTCGCCTACATGTTCGGCGAGCAGCAGCTGGTGCAGCATGCGCAGAAAGTACACGAGCGACGTGGCGCCCAGGGCCGTGCTAGTGACGAAGCGCGACGCGCCACGCATCAGCTTCTGGCGCGCCGTGCTCCGCCGGATCGGGCTCGTAGTGCGCGGCGACACACCCGCGTCATCCGGCGCGTCGTCCGCCCCGCTTGTCTCGGCCACGGCCTCGTGTCCCTCGTCAGACGTGTCGTGCGGCACTTCGGGCGTGACGATCGGCGCAACGAGCTCGGACGCTTGAGCATCGCCCTCATCCAGGCCGGAGCGGAACGGCGCCTCCTCGACGGCCGCCGACTCAGCGACCGACAAGTCGCCGAGCGCCTCGAGCTCGTGCAGCTGCATGCCCACGTCCTCCGTCTCGCTTGCGGACGAGTGCCGCCGCGGAAGCGCGTGCGAGTCGTGCGCAAAGAGCGTCGTCGCCGCAAACTCGGAGCGCGGCGCTGGCACATCGTGTGCCTCTTCCATCACACTCGAGACAGAGTGCGCGCGGGGGCGCACACTCGATGCGCGCGCGTCTGCATCAATCTTCTGCCGCCGGTCGTACTCCTCCAGCATGTGCTTGCACTGGTCGCAGGTACGCAGCGCACCATGGTGACCCCACCGCTCGCCCGGCACCAAGTTCGACGCGCATCGACTGCAGAAAATCTGGCCGCAGATGCGGCAGTGGTGCTTGCGGCGCAGCGACGTAAAGGGCATGAGACAGTCGCGACACTCCTTCGCCGTCTCATCGGCCATCCAGTACTTGCGGCTGAGGCCCTCGCCACGGAAGCGCCGGATCCACAGATCTGCACTGGGCCGCATACTGACCGTGCTCATACTATCGTCGCCGGTATCCGAGCGCGCCCGCCGCGTCGTCGTGACCGAGCGCGCGTCCTCCAGTACGTCGGTACTGAGCGGAAAGCCCGGGACACTCTGGATGCCCCCCCATGAATACTCCGGTCGCCTGTCGTCCACATCATTCGTCGAAGACGTCGGGCTGCGTGGCTCATCGTTCCGCTGGCCAGCCACGTGCTCCGGGACCATGGTGATAGCAGGCGACACGGTGCGCAGCGGCACAATACCGTGGCCCTGCACGGACCTGCAACTCGGAGTACGCCGCGAAGGTGCCGGTGGCGCGGCCGGCGGGGGGGCGGTGCTCTTGCTCTTGGTGGCCGGCTCTGGCGCCGCATAAAAGGCCGCACGCATGCGATCAAACAGGGAGGTAAACGCAAACGACGGCGGCGGCCTCTCCTCCTTCTCGTCGAGGAATCCAAACGTCATAAGCTGCGGCTCCTCCGTCTCTGGAATCGTCGAGGATGGCGCCTCAGCAGGGGGCGGCCGCGCGCTCGCCGCACCAGTCATGATGGG
The DNA here is from genome assembly GCA_001600775.1 of Malassezia dermatis. Lineage (NCBI taxonomy): Eukaryota > Fungi > Basidiomycota > Malasseziomycetes > Malasseziales > Malasseziaceae > Malassezia > Malassezia dermatis. Next base: position 164,394 of record BCKX01000003.1, read on the forward strand.
CGTGGTGACGAGGTGCAGGGATGGTCCGTGTCAGAGGGCCCTGATGTGGAGGCTACACTCTACAGCGCACGATACGCGCGGTCCACGCGCGTGATCAGGTGCAGACCTGCGACCTCCTGGAGCGCGACACATCGGTGGTGCAAGAGCTCCAGGTCGCGGAAGCGCAGGCGAGGACGCGCCGGCGCTAGGGGTGCGTACTTGTCAGCCGCGACGGCCGTGCGGGGCTGCGCAGCCAGCGCGGCCAGCAACGCCGGCGGCGGCGGCAGCGGCGACCAGTCGAGGCCGCTCGGCGCCGGCGGCAACACGCTCAGCGCGCGGTCTGGCTTCGCAGGTGGGTACTTGTGTAAGAACGCCTGTAGCAGCGCGAGGCCCTCCGCAACGCGGAAGCTCTTGGCATACTGCCGGATCATGAGCGCCCACATCTTGGACACAATCTGTGCATCTGCCTGTGCCTCGAGCGCGCGCCACTGCTCCCACACGCGCGCAGCCACCTCGTCCGCATACCCGCGCTCCTTGTGCTGCGTGCACATCTCGAGCACCATGGCCCATGTATGTGCGTTCGGCGCGACGCCCGCCTGCTGGAACAGGCCGTCGGGCGCCTCCGTCGCGTGCACGAGCGTCTCAAGGCGCTGCGGCGCGCGCACGTGGTGCGCCAGCACAGATAGGTATGCGTTGAGCATGCGCGGCGTGAGTGCCACTGCGGCAAGAGGATGCTCGACCGCATCCGCCTGCCCCTGGTCAGCGAGGATGCGCGCCATGAGCGCCTGGACCTCAGCGACCACGTCCGAGGCGGTTTGCGGCATAGCCTGCGTGAATGTACGCACCTCGGTCTCGACAACCTCGGACGCTGCGTCGTTCGTCTCGGGGGCCGGCGCGCCACGCGCCACGTCGGCGCGGCGGACCGGCGGGCGATACACGGCATACGTCCAAAACACATTCGCCATGGTCTCCTCATTCGGCCCATACGCCGCGCCGCGGGCCATGGCCGCATGTACAAGGTCGGCGAGGATCCACCGCGCGGTAGTAAGGTCACCATGGCGTGCACTGCCTTGCAGGACGGCATTGTACGTGTACGCGTCAGGCGCCATGGGCGACGTGGGATCAGACGACAGGTCCATCAGCTGACGGAGGAGCTGGATGGCATCGCCATAGTGCTCCTTGCGCCGCGCACACGTCAGAATAAGACTGTCGTACACCTCCTTGTTCGGTCGGATCCCATGGTGCACGGTCATCTCGCGGAACAGGTCCAGCGCGCGCTCCGCGTCCGCCACCACGGCCACGGGGCGCCGCGTGCCGAATGGCGTCGGCTGCGGCACGCCCGCAGCACACGCGCGGATCATCATGGTGTACAATGCGGCATCCGGTACAGCATGCGCGGCAAAGCGCATGTGATAGAAGAGCGACCACGCGAGGGGCTGCAGCTCCCGCACCGGATGCTTAAGCAGGTGTTCCATCACGAGCGTGTACGACGACATGGGCGCCGGCTCGCTCTGCTCCCAGTGCGCGAGGTACTGTGCCGCCTTCCACAGCTGGTTCGTTTGGGTATAGGCTTTGGTGACCACATGCTGGATGCCAGCATCCGGCGCAACGCCCTGCGTGTCCAGCACCGCACTGAGCTCGAGCACCGTGTCGGCGTCGCCGGCGCGCGCATACACATCCATCACCTGGCGGAAGAGCGGCAGGCACGCGGGGCCCTGCTGCAGCGCGAGCGCGAGCACCGTCTTGACGTGTGCCGCGTCGCCATCGCGCGCACTCTGCATGGCGAGTGCCGCCCATTCGTCAGGGCGCAGGTCCGCATCTAGGTCGTCCGCCTCGACAAGGCGCTGCACGAGCTGATCACGCAGGGCCTGGCGCGCGTCGGCACCCGGTGGCGCGACGTCGGTCGAGGCGGGCGGCGGAGACGCGACGCCCCAGCGCTGCGCGAGTGCGTGGAGCACGGCGGTCGTGCTGGGCGGTGGCGGGAGCGATGGCGCATCGCTTGGCAGTGGCGCCACCAGCTCGTGGTACATGGCCTCGAGGGCCTCGTCATCGAGCGGTGGCAGATCCTTGGTCGCCTGCGCAATGTGCTCGCGCCTGTCCGCCACTTGGAGCTGGCGCTCCAGTGCGGCAATGTCACGGCGCAGCTCAATTTCGCGGTGCCGCAACGTGCCACGGCGGATCGGCGCACGGCGCGCATGGCACGTCACGCCCGTAGACAGCGCACGCAGCGCGATTCGCTGCGCACCGAGGGCGGCTCGTCGCAGCATGCAGCAAGGAACGCCACCACAGTTATCACGTGCTATTTCAGAAGGTCCAGGCCGGCGAACGGATCGTGCGGCGCTGGCGCGGGCGGCGGGGCGGCCGGCCGCGCCGAGCTGCTTGCCAGTGGCATGGGTGGCGGCATCTCAGGGCCAATTGGCGCGTCGAGGTCGCCCAGCAGGTCCATCACGCCGCGCGCCGGTTGGGAAGGCGCGGCTGGCGCAGAGGTATCGAGGGACACGAGCGCGGCGAGGTCGCTGGCGCCGGGCGCCGGTGCGGCGCTTGTGGGTGCCGGCTCGTCGTCGAACGAGATGAGCTCCGTGTCCCGGCTGCCGGGTGGCGCGCGTCCATGCGCCACGGCGTCGTACTGGGCAAGCGTCTCGTGGATGTGGTCGTTGATCTCGAGGAAGCGTGCGAGGAGCTCGGACTCCTCCTGCTGCGCCTGCTCGATCCAGCGCTGCAGACGCGGCTGCACACTCCGCAAGTGTGAGGCGACCTGATCGTACGCGTCGCCGGCCACAAACTTCTCCGTAGGCTTGGCCTGCGCCAGCATATCCGCGAGGAGCCGAGCGCGCGCCGCAATCTTGTCCATCTCCTTGGCAACCTGGCGCACCTGGATATTATGCTGCTCCGGCTCGGCACCCGAGAGGATCTTCATGAGCTCCTGCGCCTGCTGCAGGTCGCGCGGCGTGCCGCGGCGGATGAGCTCCTGGAGCTTCGCGCTCTGCGCGAGACGCGTCTCTTCCTCGAGCTCTTCCGGCGATTGAAGCGGCTGTGCCGTGTTCAGCACCGAGGCCGAGCGCGAATCAACCTTGGGGAAACGGTACCCCTTGTACATGAGCAGGCGGTGCATATCGCGGATGTGCACGAGGTCCTCCTTGTACTTGCTCGTGACGCAGATTGTCTGCCGCCACTCGTGGATCATCTCAAGGATGCGCGTCATCACAGGGCTTGGGTGCATCGGCGGGCGCTCCGGGAAGCGGCGCACGAGCTCGTTGAGAAACTCTTTCGTGGCGATCTGCAGATGCATTAGAAAGCCGCAGTTCTTCACCAGGATATCGAGAAGATGCAGTGCGAGCATGCCCACATGCGGGATGCGCGAGTTCACATATTCGACAATCTCAAACGCCGCCTCGCGAGCCGTGTTCGCCCGCTTCGTGTTGATGTAGTCAGCGAACTCGAGCGCGAGCGGCAAATTCGGCTGCTCGAGCCCCGGATCACAGCAGCGCACCACAAACGACTGCACGGGAGAAAGTTGCATGCCGAGGTCCGGCGCCCGGCTGCCCCACTCGGTCTGGCGCGTCGCGTACGGCGGCATCGCGGCCTGCTGACAGCATCGCTGGCCACACGCCAGGTCCTCTTTATCACGTGATGCGACCGTGCGCCGCGCGCCTCGGTGCGCAGCGAGCGCGCTGCGCTCATGTGGCTCCTGGCCTCCTACTTTGATGGCGAGCATGGTGCGTCGCGCCACTAACCGCAGAGCCGCCATCGCTGCGTGCCCTACATACGGACCGCACATATACCCTCGGGCGCAAGCACGGCGCCGTCGACCTGCTCGTGCCGGTCGTGCGCATTAGCCGCTTCTCCGGCACGTTGACGGTCGGTGCGATGCACGAGAGTGAGGTCGCGCAGCCGGGCATGCGCCCCAGCGTCACATGGACGATGCATGCCAGCAGCAAGGCTGGCAGCCTCGTCGAGGGCGTCCGCGGCCGTAACCGCTTCCAGCAGCGTGTGCGCCCCGAGACGCCTATGCCTCTGCACGACGGCGACACCCTGTGTCTCGTGCCGGGCATCACCGCGACACTGCGTTGGCAGCCCTTGACTGTGTGTGTCGTGCGCGTGCCGTCGCTCGAGACGGCCGCCACCGCTGCCACGGCGGCTCGCCTGGGCCTGCACCTCGTGCCGCCGGCGCAGCTCACGGAGGCGGCGTACGTATGTGTGCCGGCCGTGCGGCCGAACAAGACGCAGCTGCTCGCACTGGTGTATGGCCTGCCGCTTGTCGCCGAGGCATTTGTGCATGCGCTCGTCGACCACCCGCCCGACGCTCCGTGGGCACCACCGGATCCAAGCGCCTTTCTGCCACCCAATGACCCACGCCTCCCGCCCGAGGCCCATATACCCCCCCCGCGGCTGCACCCAGATGCGCGGCGCCGGCACCTCTTCGAAGGTGCGGCCCTACTCATGGTGGTCGCTGGCGCCGCACGCCGATATACGGACATGGCCGAGCTAGCACGCGCGGCTGGGGCCGTCGTCCACGTCCACGATGCGGCAGTGCACGCGCTCAACGACGGGCGCGACGCAGAGCGCACTCTATCGCAGGTGCGCGCACACACAGCTCTTCCGATGTATGTGGTGGTCGCCGACGATGCGGTGCCACTCGCTACAAGCGTGGCAAGCGCCGCTACGCGCCTCGGTCTCGCGTGGCTACCAGATGGCCTCGCGGCTATTACGCAGGGAATTCTGGACGTCCGCCGCTGGGACCAGATGGTACCAGCATTGGCACCCCAAGCGCTGCCGTGCTACGATACCCCGGATGTATCGAGTGGGGGCGATGGGACCATGGACGTGACAAGCGATTACAGCAGTGATAAGGTTCCACGCCCATCGCAAGGCAGTAAGGCGCCGGTACGGTACCTCGCGCGAGCCCCGCGGATCACGGCGGCGGACTTGCTGCAGGAACATGAGCCAGCGCCTGAGCCTGAGCCAGAGGCCTCAGGCTTGACAGGTGCGCCCTCCGTGCCCCCTGGCGAGAGCTCGCGTGTCCCTAGCGCACCACATGGCCCTTCGCTCCCTCGTCATGCAGGGACGCGGCAGGCGCGGCGCTCGCACTTGCTCGACGAGCTCCTGGGCGTCCAGGCACCGGCGCCGGCGCCAATGCCGCCGGATGTGACTGCAGATCGCGCCCCCAGCCCTGGGGCGCCGCCTGAGCCACCGAGCCAGGGTCCGGCACCTGCGTCGCCCCTTGAGATGGCACCGCTTTCTCGTGCATCGCTTCTTCAGGTGCAAGTCGTGCCAATGGTCCGCCCATCGCGCAGGGTGCGCAAGGCGCGTCGTCCGCGACAGTGCGTATCGCAGCGTGTAGCACTTGTGCTGGATGTACCAAGTGCGCCACCAATAGCGGATGAGCAGGATGCATGATAGAGATCGATATGGCTATTCGGCTACTTGGTCGAGTGTCGTCGATGTGCGTGGGCGCTCTGTGCTGGCAGCGCGCACGTCACTGGAGCGTGAGCGCGAGCGCGACCGGATGCGGAACAGGCTCGCGACATTCCCGAGTCCCCGGCCCCGCTCGTGCTCGCTGCTCGTGTCGGATACGTGCGGCGGTGCGCCGCGGCCGCCATGGGGGCGATTGCCGACGCCGCCGCGGCCGACCACGGGCCCATTGTTCTGCAGCTCGCGCGACTGCATCTCATCCTGCATTTCCAGCGCACGGTATTTTTCTTCTTCACGCATCTTGCGTTCCACAGGGTCGCGCGAGGGCGAGCGCACATTGCCAGCACCACCGCGGCCGACATGCACGGTGGAGAGCTGCTCGCGCATTTGAGGGTCATTGCCGACCTCGCTACGCGCTAGGTATGCATGCATCTGGTGTTAGCTCGTCAACGCACATTACCGATGCCTCCTCGGCCCGAGGCCTTCAGAGACCGCCCGCGCTCCGGCCCCTCTGCCATCACTTGGGGCGCCAGAGATAAGCGCGGTTGCGCTGCACACCTGGTCCCCACATCACGTGCTATATTGTGGGGTCGCGCCACTATCATGCAAGCGGAGGCAGATCGGCCGGCACGTCGAGCGTGGGCGATAAGCTCTCAGCGCCGTCAGCGAGGCGCAGGAAACCCTGCCCTGATCCGATGAGCCGCCTCTTTTTTTTGCGGGCTTGCGGCACGGGATCGTCCCGCACACGCGTGCCGAGCATGGGTGTCGCCTCGGCATCGAGATCAGGCGCAGCCACCGCCGTGCGCTCGAGCATCGGCGTCATGCCGGGCCGCAGCGCAGGCGCCCGTGCAGGCGTTGCAGTCGGCGCCTCGTCCGCGTCCTCGTGCGTGGGTGTCGCGGGCTGTACGGGCGGCGACACACGCGCGCCCTCCTTCCATGGACTCGGCTCGGCTCGCACTCCGTACGCCTCGAGCGTGGGCGCAACCTCGGGGGGCCGCGCGACCTCGGCAGGGGGCACACTGGACCGCCTCGGGGCACGCTGCGCCACGAGCGCCGCCTCCGCCGCCTGCCGCGCGGCCGCTTCTGCCGCGACCTGCTGCTGCAGCTCGGCCACCTGCCGCCGGAGCCGCTGCGTTTCGTCCGCTTGTGCAGCGGCCTGCTGCTGGCCGCGGTGCGCATACAAGCCTGCAAGGAATGCCGTCTGCTCGTGAGCGAGGCGCAGGCGCCGGCGCTGCTCGGCCAGCTCCGACTGCAGCTTGGTCACCTCGTTCTGATGCACGACCAGCTGCACATGCACCGAGCCGAGCTCGTCCGCCCCGTCAGACGAGCTCGTGAGCAGGCGCCAATACCGGTTGTCGTACTCAATCTTGGTATCGGCCATGTGCGACTCGAGCACACGCACGCGCTGTCGCATTGCTCGCCGATCGCTGTCGCGGCCCTGCTGGAGAGCGGTGACCTGCTCCTGCAGCGCAGCTTGCTCGTTCGTCCAGCCATGCGCATCGCCGCGCGCATGCACAAGACGCTCCTGCATCGCATCGAGCTCCTCCTCCAGCTCAACGCACCGCCGCTTCCACTTGAGCAGCTCCTCCGTCAGGAGCCGGTTCGAGCGTGTCGGCGGCGCGGCCGGCACAGCAGGATGGCTCGGCGATAACACCACAGGCTGCATAGGACGACGCGCCACGCGCGCCGGCGAGCTGGGGCCGCGCGGCATGGGCACAGAGCGACGCGGTGAGGGCGGGGTTTCGACGTGCGACGACCGCTCCCGCACAGCCGGTGCCTCTGGCACAGGTGCCGCGGTCGGAGAAGTGGGCGCTTGCCCCGACACAGTTCGCAGGGGCGCCGCCGCAGGCGGCGCAGCAGGTGGATTGTGAGTACGCTGGGCGGACCATGGCGAGGCGGGCGCAGGCGAGGCCTTGTCCGGTGCGAGGGACACTCGCGGACGCTCGGCGGGCGTTGGACGTGGGCCGATCGGTGTGCGGGCCTTGACGGGCGAGGCACGCATCGGTGTCGGTGCCTTGGTCGGCGAGGGGCCGATCGACGGGCGGGCCTTGACAGGCGAGGAGCCGATCGACGGGCGAGCCTTGGCAGGCGAGACACTGGTCGAAGTGCGGGCCTTGACAGGCGAGGCACTGGTCGACATGCGTGCCTTGAGGGGCGACGTGCGCAGCGGCGTCGGTGCCTTGGCCGGCTCCGCGTGCCGCGGCAGCCGCGAGGGGCCAGCCACCGGCGCGGGCGAGACAGTGTCTGGGCGCGGCGGGGGCGGCGCCTGTGCCTTGCCGCGCATGAAGGCGCGGCGCGTGTCGGTAAATGGGTCGGTAATTTTATCAAAGTCGATGGTATCATAGTAGCCGGCCGGCTCGGCGGGCTTCGGTGTCGCTGATGCGGGCGGAGCTCGCTGGCTCTGGGGCGTGCGCCGCGCTGGCGCCTCGCGCGCTGGTGTGCGGGCGGGCAAGGGCCGCGGCGGCGGAGGTTCTTCCCATACGGGCTCCTCGTCCATATCGCTGGATGAACCGTCTGGTGCCTCGTTCTCTTCCGGCACAAAGTCGGTGTCTTCGACATCGTCGTCGTCGTCGAGCTCGGCATGGCGCGCAAGCGGCGAGCGCGGCAACACGGGCGGCGGGAGATCCATGTCGTGAAGACCGGTCATGAGCGGCGACTCGCCGAGCGTCTCGTCAAGAGACAGGTGCAGGGAGCGCTCTGCACTGCGCGGCGTACGTGCCTGGGCGCCCAGGACAGGCAGGCGCCCAATCTTGCGTGGCTCCGCCGGCTCCATGCCGCACGGCAAGGCGCGCGCGACGAGCGTCGCGCAGCGCGTTGCATCACGTGATTAAGTCGGGTGGGGGCGCAGCGAGGCTCTCTTCCTTCGTTGAGCAAAGTGTGGGCAGTTCGACGAGTCGCTCGACTGATCCGTCCCTTTTGTGTGATACGTGTACGGACCCATTACAATATGAGCCGTCCCCCGATTCCATCGCAGCACGAGTTTGCTGGTGCGCCGCTGTTCCAGCGTCTGCCGAAGCTGCCGCCGCTTGAGGGCACGGATCCTGCGCGTGCGCCGCAGGATGCGTTCCGGCTGGCGATTGCGGGCCCGCTGTCCGAAGTGCTCGGTACGCCACTCATGGACACGTACCTGGCCGTGGCCCCGGGCGGTAAGGAGGCTGACTTCAAGGTCGTCCTTCCCCGCTTCCGCCTGCCGACCAAGGTCGACGAGCTGCAGGCCAAGGTGCTCTCGTCGTTCCAGCCGAACGAGTACGTGGAGAGCGTCGCGAAGCAGGGGCCTGCGGTGCTATACACGGTGAACAAGGCTACGTTCGTTTCGCTCGTACTCTCGACGGTGCATGCGCTGACGTACGGCGAGGGCGCTGCGATCGATGCCGACGGCCAAAAGCAGCCCTCGTACGGCTCGAACACGTCGGGCCGCGGTAAGCGCATGATTGTCGAGTTTTCGTCGCCCAACATTGCCAAACCGTTCCACGCCGGCCACCTGCGCAGCACGATCATCGGCGCCTTCCTCGGGAACCTGTACGAGGCGAATGGCTGGGATGTGACGCGCCTCAACTACCTGGGCGACTGGGGCAAGCAGTTTGGTCTGCTCGCGCTCGGCTGGCGCCGCTTTGGTGACGAGGCGAAGCTGCAGGCGGACCCCGTCCAGCACCTATTTGACGTATATGTCGAGATCAACAAGCTCGCGTCCGAGGAGGGCGGCGCGGGCGAGGCGATCCACGACGAGGCGCGAGAGTTCTTCAAGGGCATGGAGGACGGCAAGCCGGAAAACCTCGTCGAATGGGCGCGCTTCCGTGAGCTGTCGATCGAGAAGTATAAGGAGACGTACGCGCGCCTGAACGTGCACTTTGACGAGTACCGCGGCGAGGCGAAGGTGAAGCGCGAGCAGCTCGAGGCGACGATGGCCAAGCTGCGCGAGGCCGACTTTACGACGCTCGAGGAGAACGGCGCGCTGCTTGCGGACTTGACGCCGTACAAGCTCGAGAAGGCAGTGATTGTGCGCAAGGACGGCACGCCGTTGTACCTCACGCGCGATATCCCCGAGGCGGAGGAGCGCTACGAGCAGTACCATTTCGACAAGATGATCTATGTGGTTGCGTCGCAGCAGGACCTGCACTGTGCGCAGCTGTTCAAGATCCTTGAGCTGCTTGGCCACCCCTGGGCGCGCAAAGACGCGGGCAGCCTCGTGCACATCAACTTTGGTATGGTGCAGGGCATGTCGACCCGCAAGGGCACGGTCGTATTCCTCGACCACATCCTCAATGAGACCAAGGAGCAGATGCACGAGGTCATGCGCAAGAACGAGGTCAAGTACGCGCAGCTCGAGGACCCCGAGCGCACCGCAGACATTGTCGGTATGACGGCCATCAAGATCCAGGACATGGCCGGCAAGCGCATCAACAACTACACATTCGACTGGAAGCGCATGTTCTCGTTCGAGGGCGACACGGGCCCGTACCTGCAGTACAATCATGTGCGTCTCTGCTCGATGGAGCGCACCAACGCGGAGGACGGCCTCGTGCTCCCGAAAGAGGACCTCGATGTGTCGGCAATGAATACGGACCACCTCGTCACGCCCGAGGCGCTCGAGATTGTGTGGCTCCTTGCGCAGTGGCCTGACGTCGTGCGCACGGCGAGCCGCGACCACCAGGCGTCGACCGTGGTGACGTTCTGCTTCAAGCTGACGCACGCCATCAGCTCAGCCTGGGAAAAGCTCATCGTCAAGGGCCAGGCCAAGGACGACGCGCTCGTGCGCCTGTGGCTTTACCGCTGCGCCAAGGATGTGCTCGGCAGCGCGCTGCGCTTGCTCACCATTACGCCGCTCGAACGCATGTAGGTCATATGGTACAATAGTCTACAGGCTACTTGCGCTTCTTCAGCTTCGGGTTCGATGTCCGGCTCGCCTTGCGGTTCACACCCACGCGGCTGCCGCGCTCACGCTGCCGAGACTGCGCTTGCGCCGCCTCCATGTTCGCCTTCTTGCTGCGGTTCTTATTCTTGACATTGGCGTGCGTGTAGTAGTTCTCCGCCTTGCGCTTATTCGTCGTCATGCGCTTCTCCTTAACGCGCGGGCGCTCCTCGTCCGAGTCCGGCGTGTCCGGCGCCTCGCGCGCAGGCGACGACGGACGGAACACGTCCTCCCACGCCAGGCCCTCAAAGTCGTCCTCGTCCTCGCTGTCGTCGTCCTCTTCCTCGTCGTCTTTGTCCTCGTCTTCTTTGTCCTCGTCTTCTTCGTCCTCGTCTTCGTCCTCTTCGTCCTCGTCCGCCGCCTCCACATCGTCCTCGCCTTCCAGCATCTCGTCTGGTGCCTCGCCGTCGCCACGCTCAAAGTCCTCGGGCACACCGCCATGGGTATCTTCGCTAGTGAACTTGGTTATCACGGGGATCTGGTGGATCGGTTGGTCCACGCCCTGTACGCGGCGCTCCGCCTGCTCGCCGTCCGACTTGGCCGGTGGCAGCGGCGGCGGCACAAAGAAGGGAATCTTGCCGCGGATCCAGTCGTTGAGCACCATGCGTGCACTCGTGTCGAGGTCCGGCTCGCCGCCCTTGAGCAGCTTGCCCATGCGTTTCGAGAGCTGCGCCAAAAAGTCATCCGCGTCCTTCCACGAGGTCAGCTGGTACGTGCGCTTAATGTACTCGGGCTTCACACGACTCAGAAGCGACGCGATATGCTCGCTCGGCGTCTCGAGGTTCTCCACGCGCACCACGCCCTTGAGCACCGTGTTGGTCTCCGAGTCGTGCGCGCTCACCGGCACGATGCCGGGGCAGTCGATCAGGTAGATACGACGCATCAGCGTAATGTACTGCCAGACCTTGGTCTCGCCGGGAATCGGCGCCACATTGCATACTTTCTTCTTCTTGAGTGTGTTTATGATCGAGCTCTTGCCGACATTCGGGTAGCCCACAAAGCCCACACTGATCTGCTTCTTGTCCGAGTGCAGCACACTGAACTGGCGCAGAAGCTGGATGAGACTGCCCTTGCCAAAGCTGTGGTTGATCGATGCGTGGAATGCCAGCGTCGGGAACTCCTTCGAGAGGATCTTGATCCAGCGCGCCTGTCAGTTAGTATTGCTCCATACACGGTAGGGGGAGGGGAATGTTCGTGACGGTGCAGAGGTCACGCCGCATCGCCTGCGCTCGACGCAACCCCTGCACCACCACGCCAGTGACAGAGGCATTCTTCCCACATCCGGTCCTCAATGGCGGGAGAGGACTTGGGAGGGGTGGCAAGCCACGTTGAAGACTGCACATCTGCCACCGTTACTCTTCCACATTCGTAACAGTGTATGCGCCATGGGATGGTGCAGAGCACCAGGCTGCAACCCTTGACTAGAATGTGGGGCATGGGGTGGGGTGGGGAAGGGAGGGGGGGAAATACGTACCGTGACCCACGTAGGGACCAAATCGACCTTGTTCAGCACAAACACGAGGTGCTTGTGCGGCGTCTCTTGACGTATATGTCTTTCAACATTGCGGCAGCGGGTGCCCATGGGATCGCGGGCATCCAGGACATGCAGGATCACGTCCGAGCTGTCAATCACCTTGTACAGCTCGCCCCAGATGCGGCGCGACTGGCCCTTGGAGTAGACAGGCTCCGAGCGGCCCCGCTGGACCGGCGCCGAGTACACCTCGTTCGGAAGCGCGATGCGGTCCGACTCGGACGAGCCAAGGGGGATCTCACGGTCCTCGGGCACGAGTCCCTCGCCACGCGCCTTGGCCTCAATAGATGCCACTTTCTCGTCTTCCTGCTCGCCCATCACACGGGACGTCTCAGCGAGGTCGGCAAACGAGCTCATGCCCATGTCGAGACGCGGGCGCTTTCGCTGCGCACCGGGTCCAAACGTCTTCTCGAACGGCTCGACCTCCGTCAGCGACGGGGCCTTGCCACGCGCAGGCTCTTGGATCAGGCTCATGGGCAGCTTGTTGCGCCGCAACAGCACGCTGTACGGGTCATTCACCTTGGAGCCAAGCGCCGTGCGGAAGTGGTCCAGCGCGTCCTGTGCAATCACGCGTGTGTTGCCGAACCAGCGGCGGTCCGGCTGCACCCGCCCCGGCTTGGCTTCCGAGCTCTGGAACTCGGCCGCCTTAACGACGTTGCCGGCGCGGTCGCGCTGCGCCTTTGTCGAAGAGCTGAACTTCGACAGCATCTTGACGCGCTTGGCAGCCTTGGCATCGCGATAAAAATTCTCGCCCTTGACGCTCCGGATGCCGGATGGCTTGTCCTTTTTCTGGACGGCCATGGTGCACGAGCAAGAAAAAAAAGCGCTGCGCCGCTCCACGGCCGATACTCACGTGATTAATACACCGCCGCGCGGTTGTTGTACGCACAAGCCTCGACACTGTCTAGCATGAGTGCTGCAGACCACCCGCCGCCGCCGCCGCCGCGCAGTCGCGCCCGCGGAAACAATAAGCGGCCGAACAGAAAGGCACCGCCTCCCGCTGAAGAGCAAGAAGTGTTTGCGGATGCAGTGGCCGCCGACGTCGATCAGGCCGAAGCGGCAGCACCCACGGCAGAAGTGTCAGAGGCACAAGAGGTGGCCGAGACTGCCGCAGAGCCCGTGGAGACCGTGTATACCGTGAAGACAGCAGAGCCTGCAGAACCTGCCACAGCGCATGTGGAGCCCACAGAGCCCGTGGCCGCGGCGCCCGCAGCTGAGCCCGCGGACGCCTTGCATGCCCAGCTTGCTTCACGCGATCAAGAGCTAGCACAGCTCAGAAAGGAGCTTCAGGATGCCATTTCTGCCCGCAACGATGTGGCAGATGCCCATGCCGACTGGCTCAAGGAGCGCGAAGAGCTCAAAGCACAAAAGGAGGAGCTCGAGCAGCGCCTCGAGCAGGAGCGCGAGCGCGCAGACAGTGCTGAAGAGCGTATCCGCGACCTGCGCCGCACGAACGAAGAGAGCCGCCGCGCGATTATGCGGCTGCAGCAAGCGCGTCCGGCCACGCCTCGGACCGACTCAGATGCGTCGGAGCGCTCAGCGCGGCGTACCAGTGCGATCTTGGGTCCCTTCACAGCCAAGACACTTTCGAGTGCTATAGAGGGCGACAGTGAGCCGGAGCACAAGGGACTGCGTGATCTCCAGCTGGTGAGTCCGCCGCAGGTGAACACGGACACATTCTCGCCGGTGCTGGGCAGCAAGATTGAGGAAGAGCAGACGGACGAAGCGCCTCCGCCCAAGGAGAATGCCGAAGAAGGCAGTCAGCAGACGGGCATCACGGGCTTGTTCCCGTCGTCGCTGCTGCGCCCGCCCTTCGGCCTGCTGCGCAAGTCGGGCGGTACAGAGAGCCAGACAAGCCCAACGATCGGCTCGCAGGACGACGCGGCGGCGCTCGAGTCGCTGCGCACGGAGCACGAAAAGGCACAGACCCAGCTGGCATCCATGCACAAGGAGATCGCGGCGCTCCAGGACCAGCTGCTCGAGTCGCGTGAGGCGCAACAGGCGAGTGAGTCGCTGATCAAGTCTCTGCGCGAGTACATTGTCAATGCGGAAAAGAGCGGTAAGCGTGAGGTCCCGCCACCTCCGTCCTCGACGGAAGCGGCTATCGAGCCTATCACCGAGGCCGCGCCGGCCGCCGGTGGGACCGAGGCGCAGTCGGGGACCGAGGCGGAGCCTCCACTATCGACATAGGTTGTAGGTTGGTTCGGGGGACCATGTGGAGCGCCGTAGCGCTGCTGCTGGGCCTGGCATGGCTCGGCGCATGGCTCTGGCCTCGGGGCGTCGTGCCGGCATGGACAGAGGAGGTGCCTGTGTATATGCGCTCGGCCTCGCAAGGCTACGAGCCGCACTACAACTTGACGGGCCGACGCGGTGCCGTGGCCTGTGAAGTAGACGTGTGCTCCAATGTGGGCGCCTATATCCTGGAAAAGGGCGGCTCGGCGGCCGATGCAGTACGTGATATGCACTTACATGGATTATCGCTGCATCCAGCTGCGTGGGTGTGATTAGCGCGTTCCACTCAGGCATAGGAGGTGGCGGATTTGCGCTTATCAAGACGCGGGGTAACGACCCCGTGATGCTAGACTACCGCGAGACAGCGCCAGGCGCAGCGCATCGCGATATGTTTGTGGGAAAGCCCATCAATGCGTCATTATGGGGGTATGTCAGGCTAGCTCATTGCAGTGGTTTGGCCGTCGCAGTGCCGGGCGAGGTGCGTGGCTGGGAACAGCTTCATCGCCTGTATGGGCGCTTATCGTGGGCCGAGATCTTGGAGCCCGCCGTGCACATTGCTAAGCGTGGGTTCCGCGTGCCATCAGAGTTGTACAACAAGATGCATCTGGTCGAGAACCAGCTCTGCGCGGCCCCTTCTCTGGCGCCTGTCTACTGCCCAGATGGGCAAATATGGCAGCAGGGCGAGCTGCGGCGGCGCGAAGACCTGGGCTCGACGTTAGAGCGCATCGCGCAAGAAGGCGCAGATGCCTTTTACAACAGGCGTATTGCACAGAACACGGTCGATACGGTGCAGGCCGCCGGGGGAATCCTGACCCTGGAGGACTTGCGCAGGTTCCAGGTCCTCTTTCGCGATGCGCACGCGATTGAGTACCGCGACAAGTACCGCGTGTGGACGACGAGTGCGCCTAGCTCAGGCGCCGTGCTGCTATCAATTTTAAAGACCATGGAGCACTTCCCCGACACGCCTTACGAGATGGACGATGTGCTCCATACGCACCGGCTAATCGAGGCGACCAAGTTCTCGTATGGGGAGCGCAGCATGTTTGGAGACCCGGCGTTTGTGAAAAATGTGACCAGGCTCGAGGCCCTGGCCATCCAGGACGACATTGGGCAGGCTCGCCACAGGCGCATCTGGGACGACGGCGTGCATCCTGTGGAAGACTACAATCCCGAGCATTTCCTGGCGAAAGAGGACCATGGGACGTCGCATCTGAGCGCGGTGGACGAGCATGGCATGTCAATTTCCATTACGACCACCGTCAACGGCTACTGGGGCAGCGCTCTGATCACGCCCGATGGTATTCTACTTAACAACGACATGGACGACTTTTCGTCGCCCGACCGCTCGAACCTGTTTGGGTATGTGCCGACACCGGCCAACTACATTGCCCCGTACAAGCGGCCGCTCTCGTCCATGTGCCCATTCATGGTGCAGAACAAGGAGACAGGCGAGATGGAGCTCGTTGCTGGCTCGGCGGGCGGCTCGCGGATCATCACGGCAAACCTGCTCATGGCCTACACGTTTATGTCCTACCATGGGAACGTGTCCATGCAGGACGTGATCAACCGGCCGCGCTGGCACGACCAGATCCAGCCGGAGTGGACCCTGTTCGAGCGGCCGGTCGATGCAATGCCGCACTTTCCGGGGTATAACAACGACACAGTGCGCTCCTTGGAGCGGCTGGGCCATGTGCCCGTGTATGTGGACCCTGGCACCTCGACGTCCCAGGCGATCCAGCGCTCGCTGGCGGGCGTCTTTCAGACAGCCTCAGAGCCACGGCAGTGGGAGGCGCGCGGCGCGGCGGTGTGATCAAAATCCCCGCATCCGCGCATACAAAACGCCGGCCAAAAGGCCGCCGACATGTCCCACCGAGTCCGTGTGACTGTGCGGCCGCGGGAACGAAGCTGAGTACAGTTCCCAGGCGGCAATGCCGCCAATGCATAGCCATGCAGGTAGAGGTACAGCGAAGAACAGGTACACGGTCGACTGCGGCTGCATCATGGTAAAGGCCGAGATGATAGCGTAGACGGAGCCTGCGTTAGAAAGGGCACGTACCGCTGGCGCCTTGGGACAGGTGGTATCGACGCCGGGCGAGGGATGTGCGCTCGCCATGGAGAATTGGATCTACCACATAGGGCCACAGGATGCTGGTCGCCGAGGCGGCGAGGCCCGCACCCATGTATAGGGAAAGCACACCGGGTGCACCAATGATGGGTAGGAGCGCCGGGGCTGTGAAGCTGAGTGTCAGCATATTGATACCGTAGTGCATCACGTCCTGGTGACTGATGCACGCAGTGAGAAGCGTCCACCATCTTCCCTCCCGCAGATGGAGCTCGCCGCTCGTAAAGTGGCGCATCATGAATCGGTACGCGCGCGGATCGCCGTGCTGCGCCTGGTCCTTGGCGTACCACCAGCCGCCCAGCACGAGCGTGTTGGCACCGAGCAAGCCTAACATGACATTTCTGGGCGTTTCATCGCTATTATGTCTCACAGAAGTACGCCGCCGCAGTCCGCGCGCGGCGGATCGCAGCGACCGAAGAAGCACGAGCATGGCGATGCTGCACGACGGCCACCGCAGCGCACCTTCTCCACACCACATCACGTGCCTTGAAAGACACGCGCTCCGCTGGCTTTGACGAGCGACTGCGACGATGGCCGGCATGATGCGCAACGGGGGCCGTCTTGGCATGATGCAGCCGCCTGTGATTCTGCTGAAGGAGGGTACAGATACCTCGCAGGGTAAGGGCCAGCTGCTGTCCAATATCGGCGCATGCCTCGCGGTAGTGTCGTGTGTGGCATCAACGCTGGGGCCGCGCGGCATGGACAAGATGATTGTCAACGACCGTGGTCAGGCGACGATTTCAAACGATGGAGCAACGATTTTGAAGCTTCTTGACATTGTACACCCTGCGGCGCGTACGCTGGTGGACATTGCGCGCGCGCAAGATGCGGAAGTCGGCGACGGCACTACGACGGTCGTGCTGCTCACCGGCGAGATTCTCAAACAGGTGCGCCCGTTCATTGAGGAGGGCGTGAGCCCCCATGTGGTTGCGAAAGGCATCACTACGGCGTCGCAGCTGGCGGTCGAGCATGTAAAGAGCCTGGCCGTCCACATCGACAAGGACAAGGAGGCGTGCGTACGAGCGACTGACCGCAGTGATTTCCGCGACCTCCTGCTCAAGTGCGCAGGCACGGCTATGTCGTCGAAGCTGATCGTGTCGCAGCGCCCATTCTTTGCGGAGATGGCGGTGGAAGCGGTGCTGTCGCTCGACCAGGACGAGCTGAACGAAAAGCTGATTGGCATCAAGCAGGTGCCGGGTGGCGCGATGCAGGACTCGCTGCTGATCCATGGCGTTGCCTTCAAAAAGACTTTTGCGTACGCGGGCTTTGAGCAGCAGCCGAAAAAGTTTGAGAACCCTGGCATTCTGTGTCTGAACGTGGAGCTGGAGCTCAAGGCGGAGAAGGACAATGCCGAGGTGCGCATCCAGGAAGTGTCCGAGTACCAGGCAATCGTCGATGCGGAGTGGGCGATCATCTACGGCAAGCTCGAGGCGATCGTCAAGACGGGAGCCAAGGTCGTGCTGTCGAAGCTGCCGATCGGCGACCTGGCGACGCAGTACTTTGCGGACCGCGATATTTTCTGTGCGGGCCGCGTGCCGATGGAGGACATGCAGCGTGTCGTGCAAGCGGTCGGCGGCTCGATCCAGTCGACCGTGTCGGACCTGGACCCCAAGCGGCACCTGGGTACGTGTGGTGTGTTTGAGGAGCGCCAGATTGGTGGCGAGCGCTTCAACCTTTTCACGGGGTGCCCGGGCGCCAAGACGGCGACGATTGTGCTGCGTGGTGGCGCCGAGCAGATGATTGCTGAGATTGAGCGCAGTCTGCACGATGCGATTATGATTGTCAAGCGTGCGATCAACAACAACGACGTCGTCGCAGGCGGTGGCGCCATTGAGATGGAGCTCTCCAAGATCCTGCGCAACCACGCGCGCACGATCCATGGCAAGCAACAGATGATCATGACTGCGTACGCCAAGGCACTCGAGGTCATCCCGCGGCAGCTCGCAGACAACGCAGGCTTTGATGCGACGGACCTGCTAAGCCAGCTGCGCATGCAGCATGCACAGGGACACACGTGGGACGGCATCGACGTGGCCACGGAAAGCGTTTCGAACAACATGGACAAGTTTGTGTGGGAGCCTGCGTTGATCAAGATCAATGCGCTCAGCAGCTCGGCGGAGGCCGCGCGCCTGGTCCTCAGCATCGACGAGACGATCCGTGCGGAGCAGGCCGAGCAATCGCCGCCGGGTGGCGGCCCTCTGCCGCCGGGCACGGCCCAGCGGGCGCTCCGCGCAGGCGGGCGCGGCGGGATCCCGCGCCGCTAGAGTAGGTAGCTACATGTGGAGTTTGTCCATGGACCTGTGGGCGTGTGGCTCCAACAGCGAGGGTCAGCTGGGCGTTGGGCACACGCACGACACGGACGTGTGGACGCGATGTACAGATGGCGAGCGGGCATTTCCGCTGCACGGTTGGACGGTCGTAGAGATCGCGACCTCGGCCAACGCCACGCTCGTGCTCACAGAGCGCAACGATGAGCGGCAGCTGTGGACGTGTGGGCGCGCGTGGCCGGGGCGCGACACGACTGCGTTTGCGCGTGTCGATACGCAGGAGCTCGGGATTTCAGGGCTCCTTGTGCATGTGGCAGCGGTCTGGGACTGTATGTATGTGGTTGAGCGTGTATCGGAGGGTGATCGGATGTGGGCGCTCGGTGTATCGAATGCATTTGGGCAGTGGGGCACGGGCCCCAGCCCGGCGCCGCGCGCACCTGCATGGTGCCACAGCGTCGATCTGTGCTGCATGCTAGACGCGGGTGCCGGGCCATGGCGCGTGCACGCGGTAGCGGGCGGTGTGCGGCATGTCCTTGCCGTGCTTACAAGCGCGGATACCCACTGGCTCGTGGGCTGGGGCCACGCGCGCCACGGGCAGCTCGGGCCGCTCGACGCACGCGTGGTACATGCACCGCAGGCGCTCCTGTGCCTCTGGACGGCCGGGGCACATGCGCCGCCCACGTATGCGCTCGCGCTCGGCATGGCGCACTCGGTCGTGACGGCGCAGCAGCTTGGCGTGACGCGCGTGTATCTCTGGGGCTCAAACAAGCACGGCCAGCTGGACATGCCGGGCTGGGAGTGGGACGAGTGCAGCAGCACCGCGC
This sequence comes from Malassezia dermatis, assembly GCA_001600775.1. Lineage (NCBI taxonomy): Eukaryota > Fungi > Basidiomycota > Malasseziomycetes > Malasseziales > Malasseziaceae > Malassezia > Malassezia dermatis. Next base: position 183,670 of record BCKX01000003.1, read on the forward strand.
GGCACGCCACGGTGCCGCACACCGTCGTGCCTGCCTGCATGTGGCGCACGACGCTGCTGCACGTCGATGGCCGCGTGCAGGCGCATGGCGCCGACTCGCATGCACAGACGCGCGCGGACGGCTGGACATGCCATGGCACGCTGAGCTCTGGCAGCGAGCATGCTCTCCTGCTCGATAGGCAGGGCGCCGTGCATGGCTGGGGCTGGAACGAGCATGGGAACCTGGCGTGCGCGGACGAAAGTGTCGCGCCGCGCATCGTGTGGAAGGGGCCGGCGACGCAGATATGGGCAGGCTATGGGACAAGCTGGGTCGGTGTGCCGGCTGCAAGCTACGCAGGCACGAGCCATGTAACGCCAGCGCCACTCCGTTCGCGCAGTAGGTAAAAAGGGTGCAGCCCCGGCGCGCCGTGCGCCTCGCGCGTGGGCCGCGAAATGTCCAGCATCGCATTCGTGCTGTCAAGCACATGCGCGAGCACATCGGCGACCCACGACGCGGGATCGTCGGGGCAGCGGCACCGCTCGAGGAAGCGCGCCACATGCTCAGCCGTACTCTCAATGTCAATGACCACAGTGCCGTTCCAACCGGCATGTGCCTCGGACGCACTCGCGCAAAAGTCCGGCATGCCGTCGGGCTCGACGCAGACCGTGAATGCGGCACGGTATACCCACTTGGAAATGCGGTACAGCTGGCGGTTCGCGCCGGTCCGCTCGATGTTGTCGCGCACGAGTTGCAGCGACGTGATGATCTCGTCGCGCCACGGGCTCACGTTCATGTACATGGCTGGCGTCGCGGTCGGTGGCAGCACCGGATCAAAGTACGTTGGCGCATACCGTAGCGCATTAATGCAGGCAGGGAGGTGGCCCTGCGCATCGTACTCGGTCGCCAGCGGCACGAGCGCCTGGCCATCAAACACAAAGCGCTCATCCGTCGCCATATTGAGCGCCACGTCGCCCTTGCGCAGCGAGCGCCACACACCTGAGACAAACAGCTCACGCTCCACCCGCTGCACCTGCGGCGCGAGCCACGGTGCGCCACTGGGCCACGCGGGCGCCCACGCCTGGAACATGGACACGAGGCCCGGCGTGACGAGCGACGTGACTTGCACAGCATGCACGCCGTCGGGCCCCTGCACCTCCCATGCGCCGCAGCACGCGCTCGGCCCGTGGAGCCGCACTTGCGCCAGCACGCGGTTGTACGAGCGGACCATGGCGCGCGCAAGGCGGGGCAGGCGCCTGTCCAGCTGGTGCGCGCTAGAGAGGTACACCTGCGCTGCAGGATAGAGCTCGTCGCCCCCATAGATGTACATGAGGAAGCCCTCGACATCGAGCAGAGATAGGGGCACCGATGTCATCGCCCCGGGGTCCTCGCTCGCCCCGCTCACGTAGCCAAAGGGGCCGAGGAAGCGACGCAGGAGGGCCTCGTGCACTTCGGGCTGCTGGAGCACCTGGCGCACGCGAGCCGATACGTCGTACAGTGCCCGAATATCGCCAAAGTCCAAGTGCGTGAGCAGCTGCTGCACAAACGCGATGGGCATCGCCGTGAAGAGCAGCTCGCCACGCACGCCCGGGGGGGGATGCGAAAGCTCCGCAAGGCCATGCACCGTGAACCCCGGCAGGTACCGCACACCGTTATTGCGGTACGGGCCGGCCGGCCGCACAGCCCATGCCTCGTCGGGCATCGCCGAGTCGAGGCTGTGCACCGACAGCATCGACGTACGCAGCTTGTTTGCCACGGCGCCGGCCGCATGGACAGCCATATCCACACCCGTTGCATGACTCGTGCCGCTCGCGCCCGGCGGCGGCGCGGTGCGCGGCACACGCACCACCATCATATAGCTCAGCCACGGGAGCGCAGGGTGCCCGCGGACCGACTCGTCGCGCGCCGGCGTCGGCGCAGTGAAGCGCAGGCGCTGCTGGGGCGCGGACGGCGCTGTCGTTAGAATCCCTGACATGGCCGGCGCCGAGGGCCGCGATACAATGCGCAGGCGGCCCAGCATGTGCGTGAGACGCGATGCATCCGACGTGCCCGAATGCTCCGTCTCCGTTGCGGATGCTGCATCGTCCGCATCCTCGCTGCGCCGCACATGCGCGCGCACCATGCGATCCTCGTCGTCCGCATCGCGCCACGCGCGCCGCAGTGCACGGCCCTCGTGCTGCAGGCGCTGTGCCTCATGCGCCTCACGCGCTGCATTCGCACGGCACAGCGCCTCGCGCTCGGCCTGCTGCTGCTGAGCGACTCTGCGCGCCTCGTTAGCACGCGCATCACGCTCCTCGCACGCACGCTGCGCCTCTGCCTCGGCGCGTGCGTGGCGCTCAGCCGCTTGTGCCTCTGCCTCGCGCGCGCGCTGCGCAGCCATCTCCGCTTCTTTTCGGCGCGCATGCTCGGCCTGCTCGTTGGCGACGCGTCGCTCACGCTCGGCCTGCTCGTTGGCGATGCGTCGCTCACGCTCGGCCTGCTCGTTGGCGATGCGTCGCTCACGCTCGGCCTGCTCGTTGGCGATGCGTCGCTCACGCTCGGCACGCGCGAGGGACGCGAGCCGCGTTTGTTCTGCACGCTCGTCGGCGGCGCGGCGCTCGCGCTCTGCCTCGAGGGCGGCGAGTCGCTCGCGCTCCCGTGCAGCTTCTTCCTGCGCCGCGAGGCGTGCCTTGTCCCGCTCTGCCTGTTCGAGGGCGGCAAGCCGCGCCTGCTCCTCGCGTACGATGGCGGCGAGGCGCGCCTGCTCCTCGCGTGCGATGGTTGCGAGGCGCGCCTGCTCGGCCTTCTCCTCAGCCAGACGCCGTGCGCGCTCGTGCTCTGCGGCGGCCGCACGCGCCGCCTCGGCGCGCTCCTTTTCTTTTTGCACGCGGCGTGCTTCGGCAGCCAGTGCCCCGTCGAGGCGCCGCTTTTCACGCTCCGCTTCGGCAGCGAGAGCCTGCTGCTGTGCGCGCTTCGTAGCAGCCTCGCGTTCGGCGGCCTCGCGCATCTGCTGCTCCAGGCGCACGCGCTGCGACTCGAGGCGCTCAGCCTCACGCGTGCGCTCCTGCTCTATGGCGAGGCTGCGCGCGCGCTCGAGGCGCTCGAGCTCGCGCTGCTGTCGCTCGGCCTCACGTGCGATCTGTGCTTGTCGCTGACGCTCTTCGAGGCGCTTCTGCTCGAGCTCGCGCTGCTGTCGCTCGGCCTCACGCGCGATCCGCGCTTGTCGCTGGCGCTCTTCGAGGCGCTGCTGCTCAAGCTCGGCGAGGCGCGCTGCCTCGCGGGCTGCGGCCGCCTCCGCCTCACGTTTCTCTTGCAGGAGGCGGCGCTTGCGCTCCTCAATCTCGCGCTGCTGCGCAAGGAGCTCGGCGCGCAGTTGTGCTTGGTCTTCGCTGCGGAATGTACGCGCAGTCGCCGCATCTTGAAAGTCCTCGCTCGAATCACTGGCACCAGCAGCAGCTTGTTCTTTGGCCATAGCCGCCATGGCGCGCCGTGTGCGCCGCCGCCGCCGCGCACTGCGGGCACCGGCGGAGCGGCGAGAGCGTCGATCCGGCGACGCGAGACTCGCATAAGCCTTGTGCCGCTCGTATTCTTCGTGCATCCACAGTGCATCCCGCTCCTGCTGCACGCGCTCATCCATGTTGTCAGCATCGTCCGCGTCAGGTGCGGCAGGGGGGTCGGGCGCGGAAGGGGAGTCAGGCTCGGGGGGCGCTGCGGAACCCAGCGCCTTGAACGGGACAGACGCGTCCGGTTCAGGCGGTGCGCGCTTGCTAGAGGCAGGCGGGTCTATTCCGACCATGCGGAAGATGTGCCGCGACGCCACGTCGGCACGCACACGGCCGCGGCGTTGCCTGTCGGACACGGTGCCGCGCGGCGTGGACGTGTCCCACGTCTGGCTCGTGACGCGCAGCGACGGCTCTGGTGACGAGGGAATATCTGCCTGCGTATTGGCGCGCGCCCGTGCGATGTGCGCCTCGTCATCGTACGCCGATACAGGCGTGTAGGGCGTCGAGGCGCTGCGTGTGGGCCGCCGGTGGCGCCGCGCATCCTGAGCGCCGTGCGACATGGCACGTTCGCGTTCGCGGCCTGCAGCGGTGCGCGAGGGAGTCAAAGGCACCTCAGATCCTGGTCGCGCTGCGCCCATCAGCCTATCGCGCTGCCCGGCGCCAGAGCGCCCTGGCATGCTACAATGGGCGACGCCGCTCGTGAAGCGAGGACAGCACTGTGCGTCGGCCGAGGAAGATCGTGGGGTAGCTGACAAAAACATCACCATTGCATCGTAGCTACGTGTCCTTGCGCCTCGCCGTTGAGATGGCGCGCATTGAGCGCGGCAATCTCGCGAGTTAAACTCGACCAAGTGAGCGGCATCTCTCCCAGTGCATGACGCTTCGTCGGAAGCGTCGGGTATAGGTCGCGGCCGGCACCGATGGCCAGCGGCAGCACGCGGGTGTCAACGCCCTGCTGCTTGAGGCTGGTCAAGTATACTTCCCATCCACGCAATTCCCAGAGAAAGAGTACATGCGGCTGAATCAGCACATTCAGCCGCCGGCTGCGCACATAGAGATAGGCCTCCATCAGACTCCAGTCCATGTGGGCCATCACATACGCGATCACCAACGACGCGCTGCGGCTCACGCCGACGCGGCAGTGCACGAGCACGCGCCCACCAGTGAGGCGTGCCTGCTCAATGTACTGAACCACATCGTCCAGCACAGGCCGCAGCGCGTCAATGCCATCATCGGCAAGATTTTTGATTTCGAGCACATCCACAATGCCGGCGCGCCGCGCCGCTTCCAGGGTGTGGGGGCTCGTGTCGGTGAGACAGTTCTCGCCGACCGAGACAACATGCGTGATGCCCAGACGCTGGTGCAAGCGCGAATTCATCGCGTGCTGCAGGTTGCCCAGGTACAGGAACGGGAGAATGCGCGACGGCATGCTCCCGTCGAAGTGAAAGTCGTCCATAAACGGCGGCCGTGTCTCGTCAATCGGCGCCAACGTCACCTGCGCAGGAGGGTGGACCTCGCGTAGCACAGGTATGCGCTGTGCCAGCTGCTGCAGCAGCTGCCAGTCGCTTGGACTCACAAAGAAGGAGCGGTGCAAGTCCAGCTGCACATGCATGTATGCCTGGTCGAGCGTAAGGCCCATCGCGTACATGAGGTAGCTGAGTGCAAGCACCGAGCTCTCCGAGTACCCATCGTGGCAGTAAAAAATCACACGGCGCGCATTGTGCTCAGAGTCGACAGGCTGCGCGTGCCGGTGTACCCACACACAGAGATTCAGGAGACCCTCGCACAGGGCGCCTGGCTCCGAGCCGGGCGGAAGCGACACGGGGCATTCGAGATGCGCCGTCTGAGCCTGGGGCCGCTCGCCCCGCCGCACCTGTGCATCGTACTTAGCAAACGTTGAATCCACGAGCTCGAGGAACGACACGGGCGCCAATCCACCCGCAACAACCACCTCAATGCCCATACCAAACGTCGGCTTGTTCTCGGGGTTGTCGGTGCCGTCCGGTACAAAGTCACGCGGCGTCCCGAGCCATACGTTCGGTGCGATCGGCGATGCACGACTAAAGTGCTCAATCTCCGCCATCTCGCGCTGGGGCAGGGAAATGTGCCGGTGGTGCGCGCCATCGCTTTGGATCGCAATGAGGTGAGGGCACACACGCTCCAGCTCGCAAAACTTGTCAGAAATGATAAAGACATTGTAGACCAGCGGGTTCTGCTGCCGCACCACACGGTCCTGAAAGAGGTCCGCGTGGGCCTCTTGGAGGGCCTGCGCGGTGGCGCACGCCTCGGGCGTCAGGCCATCGGGTGAGTATACAACAATGTCCGAAACCATGGCGTAGTAGAGGCACTGCAGGCCAAAGAGGCGCATGTTGATATTGACAACAGGCTCGGGTATGTGGAAGCGGTACCCCTCGAGGCCTCTGTAGATGAGGTCAGATGCCCGCACGCTCGAGAGGAGCACCGAGTTCGACGAGCTCGGCTCGCCTTCCTTGTCAACGCGCACGACAGTGAGGCCGCGGTAGCGCGGCAGTGGGGGTCCGGCCGGCAAGCCGCTGAAAAAAATATTCTGCCGGGGGCTCCCGTTGTTGCCGCAGTGAAGATAAGGGAACAGGATGTGGTGCGGCACATCCAATGCCGCATAGGCGTCGTACATCTCGGCAAACTGGTCTGCACGAAGCATGCGCACGCGATTTTGCGTCGGGTTGTCCGCAGTGATCTCGACATATTCATTAAGGTTGCTGTGGTGCAACCCAAACTCGGGCTCAGGTGTTCGAGGACTCGGCGGCGCATGACAAGCTCTGAGCGTCGATATCCTAGAATTCTGACGCTCCAGGTGCAATGGCTCCAAGACTCCAATGGCCATCTTGAGCAAAAGGAGACACTAAAGGGTAGGTACGCTGGATAAGTTTCGTGGATGTAGGTGAGGCGCAGCCGCCCCTTCGCCACCCCGTACCTTAAGAACCCAGAAGTTGTTAATACTCGGTGTCAACTTTTCCGCATGAGGGGATTTCTTTGTCATATGCATTGGTCACCCTTCTGGGCGAACTGCCATTGGAAGGAGGCGTCACAGGATGATGTCATCCCACGTGGTGAATATGATGATGTCAGACGTGAAGATCATGTGACGTGCGCGTGCCGTCTCTTCTTCTCAACCATGCTGGGCCTGTGCCGACCGGTGGTGCCGGCGTTGGCGCGCGCGCTGGCGCCCGTGCAGGCATTGCGTACGCTGACAACCAGTGCGCATGCGTGGAAAGAAGCGAAGGAATGGACACCCAACTCACTGCGCGTCGGATTGATTACGCGCAAGAAAGGCATGACGACAATGTTCACCCCCGACGGCAAGCGCGTCCCGGCAACCGTCCTCTACGTCGATGCCAACCAGGTCTCCATGCATGTGCGGCACGAATCGCCTTCTTCCGAGGAGGAGCCATATATCGCTGTGCAGGTTGCTGCGACAGATGCGCGCGAAAGCGCTGTGAGCGCGCCTGTCCGCGGTCATCTCGAGAAGGCCGGCCTCGGGCCCAAGCGCGTTGTGCGCGAGTTCCGTGTCTCAGAAGATGCGCTTGTTCCTCTCGGAACTACTCTCTCGGCGGCTCATTTTGTGCCGGGACAGGACGTGGATGTACGTGCGATCACCCGCGGCAAAGGCTTTGCCGGTGTGATGAAGCGCCACAACTTTGCGGGTGGTAACGCATCGCATGGTGCATCGTTAGCCCACCGCACGCCTGGTTCCATTGGTAACAACCAGGACCCCGGCCGTGTGTTCCCAGGCAAACGCATGCCCGGTCGTATGGGCGGCCACTACCGCACAGTGCAGAATGTTCGTGTGCTCCGCATCGACGTGAAGAACGAGCTAATCTTCGTCAAAGGCCAGGTCCCTGGGCCTGATGGTGGCGTGGTCGTTGTGCGCGATGCCCTTAAGGGTCTTGTGAAGAACGCCTATTATACTTACCGCAAGGGCCAGTCGTCCACAGGCGAGCTGCTTGACCCCGCCAAGGGACCTGCACAGTACTTGCCGCGCGGCCTCCTTGGGCTGCCATTCCCGGCCGGCACACGCGAGATGGCAGCATCCCTTCCAGACGTGGTTGAAGTGGGCCCATACCCCTAGCTCCATAGCGATCACCCAGACATAGACTCTCACGCGTCACTGCAAGAGAGTTTGGCAAACATGCATGCATTTTATGAAAGGCTATATACTTAGGCAAGTTTGAAGGAGACTTCATACCTGTCGGACACGAGTTGGAGATCGGTATTTGCTTGGAACCATCTATTAAAGGCGTGGATCGTCGGAATACCGTGGCACAAGCGGCGGAACACCTTGGCCTCCACGTGCCATGAGATAGATCACTTGTACCTGACTATCCTCCACGCCGCTGTAGCAGCGCCGGACTTGCGTAAACAATGCCATGACAAATATAGATTGGCCCACTCCATTTTATAATTAGACCCCGATCTGTGTTGTGGGTAGTATCTGTACATACAATGCATGCAATACACTTGATGTCCTTTGCTTCATCAGCCTGTAGAGGCGCGACGTAGTTAGATGACGTGAGACGGACACGCCCTTGGACCCAGACTGCCTTTTAGGTTCGACGAGCTATGCGGCTCCTTCCACTTAGCCCAGTGAATGCCATACGGACAAACGAACAGGGATGGAGTGCCTACACCTCGCTTGAGCCGTTCTTTCCCCGCGTTAACATTCGGGAAATTGGCCCAAATTCACTGCCTCCACCAGGTCGAGTCGTGGACAGATTTCAACGACGGACCTCGAGAAGAAAAAGGACAGCGCTCCGAGGCTGACTCTGGATCGGGAGAATGACCGGACACGATAACCCAAAGCACGAACCAACGTACAGTTCTGCATAATTTATACCGCTCCCTCTGGTCATCTTGCATCCCATCGAAATTCCTGATGTTGTCCTACATTTACTCTCAAACCGACGACACGGACGAGTTTGAAGTCACGTATTCTAGCCAAGAGAATGCTGGTTTCTATGTGTACATTGGCCTTGATTGTTGCTCTGAACAGGTACATGATTTTATGAACCATTATAGTTTACATTGGGTTAGTGAATGCCTAGTCTTGTATATATGTTGTCATGAATACCCAGCGGATGGAGGCACCGTGAGATCGGTAGAGGCTTACGCAATGTTGCTAGCATAGGGAGAGTGTTCGATGCGTGTAGGAACCTGGTACACAGCCTTATAGTGTCCAACAAATCTTGACCTTGTGTGAGTTGCATGTCCGGCCCTATATTCTGCGCAAGATCTCAGTGTGCTGCCCCTGACAGATTGGTGGAAACCTCCACATGGAGGGATTTCCACCGACTCGGGAATTTCGGCCTGCATGGATGCGGAGTTGCGACGACCTACTGATCTTGCCAAGCCACGGACTTCCGGCAACTACCCTATGTCGCAAGCATAAAAGGTGCCATGGGCGGACCTATACCGCCACCAATACCTCAACATCCCAATGCAGACCTGTTCTCTTACCGCACTGATGCTGGTCTTGGTGGCCTCGCTGGCCTCCATGACCATGGCTGCACCCGCCTCCGCACCGAAGCTGTCGTGCCGGCCCCATGGCCACCCATCCCCACTCATCTTAGAACCGCCGTTTTTGCAGCCCTGGAAGACCCTTGCGTTCCCTCCTAAGAACAAACATGGTGGCCATCTAGCCTTGCAGCTGGCCCCCAACAACGGCACCTCTCATCTGTTCCAGTTCTACCATTGTGATGCCCCTACGGACAACTATGAATCTCGAGATGACTATAAAGATTACGGCCAACTTCGCAGCGTGGACCATCCTGGTATGTGTGTGACGTCGGGCAAGGTCATGAAGCTCCAGCATCCAGACGATAGTTATGGGGTAGGCTACCCTGCCAACGCTGACTCGACGTTTACACTGCAGGATTGTGCGACGACCCCCAGCTTGAAGATGCGTGAGCAATGGATGTATTACATCGACGACAAAGTTGCCTCTGTGGGCCTGAGGGGCTCAAAGAGTGACTCGAGTAGTTACGGTCTTGTGGAACTTAATGACGAAGACAACACAATATCGCTCATGACCAACACCAAGGTTCCCGCCTTTGCGCTACATCTGATTCGTGATTGGAAAAAGTGCCAAGAATAAAAACACTTTTCATCTTCCTTTACGGATCATAGCTCTGCATCGTAGAACATAACCAACTCCTCATGTCTATATACCACTGGCGTCGTAGCTTCTTGACCCAGGCCGGTCCTATCCAGCATGCTGAGCAGCTTTCAATTCCTCTACAGAGAAGCGACCTACTGATGAACCTGTGCTACTAGCTGATAGATGGATTGCCGCACTCGCGCGAGGTTCGACGACAGATTGCCCTCGACCACAATGCGCCCTGTGCCCTGCTTGGTGACCGTCACATGGCGCTGCCCCCGGTCGCTGCACACCAGCACACCCTCGCCGGCAAAGTCTGCGCGGATGCGGTGCTGCCGCGCCAGGTACGCCTTGAGTGCCGAGAGACGCAGATCGCCAATGTACAGCGTTGATGGCGCCTGTGCCGCACGCAGCGTCGTCGCATCGTGACACGGCACGAGGGTGGGCGTGTCTGCATCACCGGAAAAGTCGGGCGTCACATGCAGATGCACCACGTTGTAGTCCTCCATGCGGTGCCAGTTGAGGCCACCCATGAGCGCATCGCCGAGACGCACACTGTACGAGTCGCTGAGGCCGCCCACGGTGATCGTCGAGCCGGTCGTCGGCATGTACAGTTCGTGGCTGCTGAGCATCGCGCCCAGCTCGGCGCGCGTCGGTGCATCGCCATTGACCATGATCAGGCGCCGCGGCTGCAACTGCGGCACGAGCGTCGTGAGCGCACGCCCATCGCTCAGGCCCTGCAGGTCAATGTACAGTACATGACACCGCACCGCCACACTGAGCGTCTCACACGTATACTTGCTGGGCACCTCGACGGGCGCCTCTTTTTTCGGCACGGGCTTGGCGCGCGAGGGATCGAGCTGCTCCTCCTGCTCGGCCTCGAGCCGCCGTCGCCGGGAGAGCCAGCGCGCGGTATCAATCGACTCGCCGTAGCCATCGACTTTGCGCTTGCGCTCAATGAAAGGGAACATACGATAGTGCAGGCCCTCGTCGCGACTCGCATGGCCCTGCAGGAAGATATCAAACGACATGTCCAGCGGCGTAGGTGCCAGTGCCGCACCGTCGGCGCTGGCGCCCGGCTCTGTGGCATCGTCCTCGTCGCTGCTCACGTCGGAATCAGAGAGTCCTTCATCAGCCTCGCGCTGCGGTGCTGCGCGGGTCGCAGGCTTCTCGGCCGCCGCCTGGTGGGCCTCCATGTAGGCTCGCAGCTCCTCGCCGGCGAGAGGAACACGCCGTCGGAGCTCGTACGACAGCTGCCCGCCCAGCGTCGTGGGCGTGCCCACATGGCCGGTGCGCCACGCCGTCGCATCCGTCTGTGTAGCGTTCCAGCGCTCCCACAGTATGCGCACAAGCGTGTCGGGATCGCCGCGGCCTGTCAGGACGAGCAGCGAGTCTGGGTCGTTTAGGAACTCGGGGAGCAGCTGGCGCGAGAGACCATGCGACAGAGCGGGGGGCGTTGCGAGCACGACCTTGACCTGCGATGGCGCCAGGGCCTGATGCAGCGCCTCAACCGACGCAAAGTGGCGCAAGCCTGCAAAGTCGAGGGGCGACTTCGTCACGGCCTGCTTCTTGCGGCCACGGCCCTTCTCAGGGACATCGAGGAGCTGGATGGCCCACTCGCGGGACATCCATTCCATAAAGGTGCGTGCGCGCTCGAGCACCTCCTGGCCAGTGTGCGATACGAGGCACAAGGGGAAGCGCTGGTGCTGGTACGCAAAAGCCCAGTGCTGATCCAGCAGCACGAGGATCTCCAGCATGCGCGCGGCACTGTCGACGGGGATCAGCACCGAGTGCCCACTCGTGAGGGTCTTGTGAATCTGCTCTAGCAGCGCCGCATCGCGGTCTTTGCGCCGCGCATTCGTATACAGGCCACGCTCCATGTCGGTGATGAGGATATCCGGCTGGCCAATGGCATGCGCGAGGGGTGCAGCAGCGCCGACGGACAGCAGCGCCGTGCCGTCCAAGTGCCGCTCGCGGTGGTGGTTCCAGTCGAGGGCCATGACGACCGTGCCGACCGACGGAGACCGCAGCTTCCATACTGTGCCTCCGAGCGAGTGCCCCGCATTGTACGCGGTCAGCACGAGACCCGCGCATTTGCCATCGAGGGGCGTCGGTTGCATGTATCGCAGCGTGCGGATCGCATCAAACGCCTCGTCGACTTGCGACTCCGTTGGCAGAAAGCGTTGCACGGCGGACGCCGACCGTGGATCGACTTCGGCGTGCCAGGATCGCACGACTTCGAGCATCTGCAGGCGGCCCATGGTCTGCGCGGGCAGCGTCGCATACACGGGGCATTGCAGGCCAAAGTGGGCGTACGCATACGCATACAGGCCCATGTGCGATAGCTCAGCATGGAAGAGAAGCACCACATCAATGGAAGGGCCGATGCGCTGCAGGATCTCAGGCAGCGAGCCGTGCAGCCCGTCCTCACCGTCGCTCTTGACCAGCGACGGCGGGAACGTCAAGTCTTCCGGCGCACCGCAGTCCAGCAGGATGCGCACCTGGTCTATCTCGACCAGGTATGCAAGCGCCTTCGAGCATTCGGTGCTCGACGCGCCCTCGCGCCCGTCCATGTACGGGCCCGACAGCGGCGTGAATTGGAGCATCGACGCGGTGGGCGTGGAGAAAGACGACCTGCACGAATCACGAGTCGGCCGACCGCGGGGCCGTGCACTGACTATAGGTCTACACTGTCGTCGCTCTCGTCCATGTCCGACGCGTCTTGGTCGAGCTCGATGCTGGCATCCAAGTCGTCGTCCGAGTCGGTGCTGGGGGCAAGCGCGTGGACCTGCTCCTCTTCTTCCTCCGCGACGCGAAGCGCGTCGTCATAGCTTTTCATATTGACTGCGCGGCATGCTGGCTCCGCACCCAGGTCGAAGCGGAATGCCATAGCCATTGTCGAGTTTTTTAGGTGGCACTCGACCTCGTAGCCAGGGGAGAATGCGGCGAGGTCCGTGCCGATCTCCTTATGCAGCACCTGCGTCGACACGCAGTAGACGCCCGTCCTGTCCATCTGCACGCAGCTGCAGTTCCAGTACGGGAAGCCGTGGATGCGCCGGTGCTCCAGCACCATGACATCCGACCACCGGTACACGGAGAAGGGCACCGTGCCCCGCCGATCGCTGTACCGCGCCGACAGCGCCGACGGCGCGAGGAGATCCAGCATCACGAGCATGCCATGGACCATAAACACCCGGCCATGGCCCACAGCTAACTGCCCCGGCATAAAGTGCTCGAGCATGATGCCCCAGTTGGGCGGCAGGACCTCCTCCAGCCGCTCCTCCGGGTGGTCCTCGGGCCGCGCATAGACGCGCGACGGCAGCTCGACGTAGACCAGCTCGGGCGCAGCGCCATGCAGCAGATGCGCCGAGTAGTGCCGGAAGAGCAAGAGCCCTTCTTGCGAGAGCAGGACGAGCGTGTCGCTCGCGGCGTCGGGGTGCACGGCCGACCATGTCGAGGGGCCCGCCGAGTCTGCGCGCTGCACATTGTCGGGCGAGGCGACGAGCATATGCGGCGGCGGCGCGGGGTACACATGTTGCTGCTGGAAACACAGCGCAGGCGCCGTGGGCAAGGGCTCTGGCACATAGCACTGGGGCTCGCCAAAGCGTTCCAAATGGTCCCGGAGGTGCCACACGACGCTGTGCGTCGCGCGGCTGAGGACCGTGATCGAGTACGTCGAACCGCCGACCAGGAACACAAAGTGGTCGTCAAAGTCTGCGTGAGTTTGGGCACGTACCCACGTAGTGGCTGCGTCAGTAAGCCGACGTACATGTTCATTCCGCGGGTCGCCGTTGAGGCCAGAGACATTTTCTGTATCAGCGTGCGGCTAGGCACGTCGTAGAGCAGCACATGGTCGTCGGCTGTGGCACTAAGCAGCGTCGGGTACTGGAAACGATACGCCAGGATCGGGTGCGGCACGTCGAGGATCGCATACTGGCGGTACACGCCGCGGCGCGGCTCCGCCACGTCGGGTATGATGCGCTCACTGCGCCATACTTCAAAATGGCCCTGCGACTCGCGGTCAAAGACCATGTAGCCATTCGACCACTCGAGATGGGGGTATCGCCGCGTCTCGGAGGGCGGAATGGACCATAGCAGCTCCCCCGTGTCCACGTCGATCGTGCGCACACCGCCGCGGCGCCCCGTCACAATGATGCACCGGTCGGCATGGTCCAGCTTGATGCGCCACACGTCCTCGTCGGAGCCGGCCGGGCGCAGGTATCGTGTGGCGGGGCTCAGCTCACGCACGCTGTCGGTGCGTGGCTCGGCCATGGCCGTGCTGCGGCCCCAGTGCCGGTCCAAGAGGCACAGGCGGCGGCACAGCTCGTAAAAGGTGCCAGTGCCATCCAGGTAGCGGGAAGCAATGGCCTGCCGCGAGTCTGTGCGGTACAGTTCCAGCGCCGTCTTGATGTCACAGTCGGCGTGGATATACCCATGGCGAAGCGCCGTCGCGCGCCATACCGCGTCCGAGCTGGCGACATGGTGCCATTCTGTGTGAGCATGCGCACGCACGTTTCGAGACACGCGCCATGCGGGCAATGTCGTCCATGCCAAGGGACGCCAGCACCTGCTGCTGCAACTCCTCCGGGAGGCGCATGGTGGACGTCATGCGCGTCGCTGCCTCATCGGCCGATGTACCATGTCGTGCACGGACCTCGCACGTGCTACCTACTCAACACGCTCTACAACAGGCGGTGGCGGCGGCGGCGCCGTGTCGACGCTCAGGTACGCAAGGACAGTGCAGTGCTGTGCGCCGTGCTCCGCGTCGGCGAGCGCTTTGCGCGTCACGAGAAAGATGGACGTGTGGTCCATCTGTACGCAATGGTACAGTGGCGTCCACTGCCACTCGTGCCGCTCCGAGCACCCCTCAAACGGCGTGCTGGACCACATATAGAGCGAAAATGGCGTCTCCATCGACGTGCCGTCGTGTGCTTGACCCGAGCGACCCATTGTGCCGTTGAGTCGAGGCTATGCACACGCGCTGCGCGCCCTGGCATACCAACTAGGTGTTCCTCCGTTTGCAAAGTGTCCACGTTCATATCGACGAGTGTCGTTGTGTTCGTCGTGTAGCTCAACGTCGGGTAGTGCAGCGCATACACCGGCGCGCCGCGCACCTTGCGATCGAGCGGGAGGCGCGTATGCAGGCGGAAGACGCCGCGCTGGGGCTCCGGTATCCATGGAATCGTCCGCTCATTGCGCCATACTTGGAGCTCGTGCGTGTCGTGGTGGTACACACTGGACCATCCGTCGCTGTGGGCTTGGGCTTGCATCCCGCCCAGCTGGATGTGCGAGGAGAGCATGCATGGTGTACATCATGATGGCGGATGGCCGTTGGTGCTCATGACCCAGCAGCGAGCCAATCCATCGTCGTGGCCGCTCGCACAACGTCCGCTGCAGCCTGCAGGTACTCGAGAGCTCGACCCTTGGGTCTGTGCACGCGCTCGGCCGACGTACAGAAACGGGGCCTTGTCGTCCGCCGCCATGTCGGGTGGGGAGGACGAGAAGGCCATGGAGCCCGAGCATCTCTCTCCTGCGGAGAACGAGGCCGCTGGGCACCAAATTCACGAAAAGACCAGTGACGAGGCACAGGACGAGACCGAGCTGCAGGTCGCGCCGGAGGCCGAGGTGGAGCGTACTTCCACGCGCCGCTCACGGCGCATGCATCCAGCCGACGAGGCCAGCGTCAAGAACGAAGCGCAGGCTGACGGCACAGCCGATGCGTGGGATACGACGGATGAGGTCCCTGAGAGTGGTGATGAGGGCGTGACGCGCTGCGTGTGTGGCAGCACCGACGAGAACCTTGGCCTGATGATCCAATGCGAGACGTGCAAGTGCTGGCAGCATTGCTCGTGCATGGGTATGCATACGGAGGACGACTGCCCTGATGTGTACTACTGCGAGCAGTGCCGCCCTGAGAACCACATTGAGCTGCTGCGCTCGTACGGCTTTCTCCCAGCCAAGGTGGCGAAGCGCGGCACCGGTCGGAACAGCCGGCAGGCGGTGGCGAAAGAGTCCGCGCGCGAGCTACAGGAGGCGCGCGAGGCCATCCGCGCACTCGCCGAAGAGAACGCCGCGCGTCTGCGTGGTGAGAATGTAGCCGAGGGACGTGCGCGTGGGCCTGGCTCACAGCGCAGTGTGCCCAAGCGGCGCACGATGAACAGCCGCGACATTGGGGAGGACGGCTGGGAGCAGATTCCGCCAGGCCTCCTGCTCGAGAAGGAGGACCCGTCTGCGGAAGATGAGAGCGATGAGACGCGCAAGCGCAAGCGCAGCACCGAGGCGGCGGAGGCAACGCCTGAGCCGAATGGCGGCCCGTCGGAAATGGCGAAGCGGCGGCGCCTGCAGGCGGAGGCCGCGCAGCGCGAGCGCAAGCAGGAAGAAGAGAAAAAGGAGGCGGTCGAGCGCAGCCGCAAGGATCGGGTTGCGCCACGGGAAGAGAGCAAGCCAAAGCACCCGAACCAATACACGTACCGCGGGCGCCAAGAGACGCCGGTAAGTGCAGTGCCACCGCGCTCGCGCGAGGCGCGGCGCGTTGCGCGCGATACCAACAGCCGCTCAGGCACGCCGCTGCCTGAGGGAAGCAGCCGCCTCCCGAGCCATACCATGCCCGAGCACCTTGCACACCTTGCGTATTTGCAGCCGCCGACCACGGGCGACGAGGAGTCGGCGGATGAGCGTGTAGCGCCGGCGCCGGGTCTGCCCGAGCCATTTGCGCTCATCACGCCAATTGACCCGGCCATCAAGATCCGATACCCCCAGAAGCGCATGACTGTGGGCGAGATGCGCAAGCGTGTGCGCACGATCAATGAATATGTGACGCGTGTGCAGATTGAGGCGGTCGAGCGCGAGAAGCGCGTGCAATTCCTTGGCTCGATCGTGCAGAGTTCTGAGGCTGGTGATGTGCCGCCGGAGCCCGCGCCGCTGCCGATGAGCATGCGGTTCATTGAGCAGCTCACGGACGACCTCAACCAGTTCCAGCGCCGCTTTGGTGCCGGCGGCGCGGGGGCTGCGCGTGTGGAGGAAGGGGAGGTAGGTTCATAGCCACGTGGCTAAATCGAGATGCGCCAGGCTCAGATTTCCACCGTAGGCGATGCCGGCCGCCAGGGGCGAGCTGAGGCTGGTGTCGCACCACCACTGTAGGGAGGGCATGGTACATACGCCATGGGGGGAAATGTCGTCGAAACCTAGTGTATCATCCCCTGTCCACAAGCCGACGCCGAAGCACGCGTCTGCCCTGTTCTCGCCCGACCACACGATCCCTCTCAAGCGCTCCTCGGTCTCGAGCCTGTCGTCCGTGGAGAGCGTGGCTCTCGACAAGCCAAATAACTACCAGCCATACAAGACGATCTCGCGCAACGTGTTCGTATCGAGGCAGCGCATCTACGGCGAATCACCCGTATGCCAGTGCCATCCCGACTCGGCATGTGACGAGCGGTGCATCAACCGCTTCATGCAGGTGCTGTGCAACCCCCGCAAGTGCCCTTGTGGGAAGCGGTGCACGAATACAAACTTTGACAGGCGCCCGAGTCCGCCGCTCGACGTGGTCTACGTGGGCAAGCGTGGCTGGGGCCTCGTGACGCCGACGGCGCTGCACAAAGGCCAGTACCTGGGCCAGTACTGCGGCGAGCTGATCGACATGGAAGAGGCGATGCGCCGCGCACACAGCATGTATGCAAAGAGAAAGAACTATTACTTTATCGAGTACGACGCGTCCGCAGGCGAAGTCATTGATGCGGGGCTGCGGGGCAACAAACTGCGCTTTGTCAACCACAGCTGCGAGCCGAATTGCTACTTTGAAAAGTGGCTGCTCAGCGGCTCAGAGGAGGGCCGCGATGCCGAGTACCAGCTCGCACTCTTTGCGCTCCGCGATATCCACGCCGGCGAAGAGATCACGTACGACTACGGCTGGTCGGCCTTCCAGCCGCCGAGTCTAGACGAGAACGGCCAGATGATATCAGGTGAGCGATGCCTGTGTGGTGCACCCAGCTGCACGGGATGGCTCGCACGCATGCCCAAGAAGCGGGGGCTCACGCGGCCCGCGAATGCCAGCGAGGCCAAGGCCAGGCTTCAGATACCCCCCAGTAACGCAGCCCATGGGGCAGCCGAGGAGTGCGCACCGCGGCGCAGTGCGCGGCACCAGCCTGTGAAGGACGAACAAGAGATACCCCAGCGCAGCGCGGAAAAGGTGCTGTCCCGCGCAGCACGCGCTCGGCGGCGTAGGGCGCGCTTCGCGCGGAGGAAGAGCGCCTCGGACGTGTCCACGGCGAAACGCTCGCGCGGCAGGCCGCCCTCCGAGCCCAAGACGATGGGCGAGCAGGGCGAGCAGCCCCTGTCCAACAAGGCACCCAAAATTGCTCATTTGCCCTTGGAACTCGCGCCCAGCCAGACGCCGTCGCTGGGCTCGTCCGACTCGCCGCTGACGTCGCCGCTGACGTCGCTCTCGTCCATGTCGCCGCCGCCGTCGTCGCCCGACTCGGAGCCGCTGACCCCGTGCGTGCTCGTGTTCGAGCCGTCATCACCTATGGACTCTTATTGGGATTACGAGTACGATAGGCCCCTGTTCGACCCGGCCGAGAGCGGCCCGGAGCTCGATGTCATGCTGTGGCCGCCGCGCGCCGAGGACCGAGCCAGCGAGGTAGTGGAGTAGCACGTGGTCTTTTTTTTCTTCGTCCGACGCAGCTTACCACGCCATGACATCGTCGCTGGCGTCGCAGCTCGCGGGCCTGCGCTCGCACAATGCTGCACGCCTCGCCAGCGCCAGTGCGTTGACGTCGCGAGACTCGTACCTATTTACGCCGCGTGTCGCGGCTGAGCAGGACCACGTCAGCGTGCACGCCCTCGGCCAGACCGGCTGGGAGCAGCTCATGGACGAGGACGCAGTGCTCGCGCAGTGGCCACACGGAGACCTGCTCTTTGGCGAGAAGAGCATCCATACGGACCGCACGACGCTGCCCAAATCGGCAAACGCCGAGATCGATGCCGCCGTCACCGAGTTCCTGTACCTCGTCGGGCCCCGCCTCCTGTCGCGCAGCGCGGCCAAGTGCCTCGAGTGGCTCGTCCGCCGCTTCCGCATCCACATCTACTCGCCGCGCGAGGTGCTGCGTGCGTTCCTGCCGTATCACCTCACGCCGCAGTTTGCGCGCATGCTGCAGCTCGTGCCGCTCGACGCCGAGCCCGCCCTGCACTTTCTGCGGCCCGTCCAAAAGGCCCAGACGCCGCTGCCCATGACCATACTCCTGCACGCCCTTGGAGGCCATCTCGACCTGCTCCGCTGGGTCGCCAATGCGCGCGCGCCCCCGGGCATCGACGTCCGCCGCGCCCATGTGCCGTTTTGGACGTCCATCCTCGTGCAGTTCTGTTTGCACCGCCGCGCCGCCAAGCGCCGCGCCGCCACTGATGCTCAGGCTGTGCTCGCGATCCTCGTACCGGAAATCAGCTACATGGCCGATGCACGCGACACCGAGGCCACCGTCGGTGCACTCATGGTGCTCTGCTCGGTCGGCGCCGCCTTTCCTCTGAGTGCCGCCGCGGTGCGTGGCCTCATCGATGGCGCCGCACGCCTCGCGACGCCCGACGCCGTACCAGACGTGGCGCGCGCCGTCGTCGCCGCATGCATCGCGCTGTGTGCGAGCCCCGAGGATGCACGCGATCCTTTCGGCGCCGCCGCGCCACTCTTGTCCGAGCCAACACTGTACGCCCTCCTTGCGCTCCCGCAGCTCGGCGCGCAGTGGTCGCGCGCACTCGCGTCGCACGACGTCGCGCCCTTCTCTACGCACCTGCTCGCCGCCCTCTGTGCGCACCTCGCGCATGTGCCGGCGCGCGGCCTCCTGGAGCAGGTGCTCGATGATCCCGCACTGCCCAAGCCGCTCACACGCCGTGTATATGTGCGCCTCCTTTGCGCGCCCCCGCAAGAGCACTGGGACGCGCGTGTGCGCTTTCTCGCGCAGCGCCGTGAGCGCGATCCGGATTCGTTCGACCACGCCGTGACGGAAGCCCAGTCCGCCGATGCCTCGCAGGTCTGGCACACGCTCAGCGCCGTGCTCGAGTGGCAAGCCTCGGGGACGGTCCCGGCCGCCGGCGCCACAGATGCGGCGCTGTGGCTCGGCGTGCACAGTGCGGATGCGAGTGCACAGCAGCTCGCGTTGCAGCACCTCTTAAAGGCCGTACAGGACGGCCATGTGCGGGCGAGCGATCCTCTCGTGCGCAGCGCCCTTGAGACGGCCCTGGCGCGGGCGAGTGCGCCGCTGCTCACACTCCTGCGCCAGCATGCCAAGACACTGCTGGAAGCGTGTGGCGTGCCTGCGCTGCTCGATGCCCTGCGTCCCAGCAGCGATATGGCGCCAGACGCCGTAGTCCCGGCGCTCGCGCTCGCACTCGAGGCGCTGCTCCCTGCGGCGCCGGAACTGGGTGCGCGCATCGGCCGCGAGCTTGTGTGGCCGCGCCTCCTGCCGCTTGCGGGCGACGCGCCGTGCGTCGATGCACTGCCGCTCTCCGACCCGCAGGTGGTGCAGGCCGTGCCGTGGGCGCAGGCGATCCAACATGCATCGGCGTCGCACGACGTGCACGCCGATCCTGTGGCGTGGACGCTCGCGTTGACGCACGCGCTCGTTGCGCAGCAGCAGACGCGCTCCGAGGCGGCGCTCCTGGACGAGGCACAGTTCCTGTGCGACGCCCTCGATGCGCCCATTTCGCGTGGTGGCGTGCTGGCCCTGCTCGTGCTCAGCCAGCTGCTCGCGCAGCCCCTCCCGCCGCGCGTGTGGACGGCGTTGGCGTACCGCGCCGTGGTGCTGGTGCACTCCCAGCAGTTGCTGGCGGGCCAGGTGGACGATGTGATCCTCGGCGACTCGGTCGATGGTGTGATTGTGCAGCAGGTGCACGAGAAGCTCTCGCGCAGCACGGTACGCCTGCTTGGCGTGCAGCTGCTGTACACGGTGCTGCGGCACATGCCCGTGGGCCACGATGCGTCGCTGTTCGTCGATGTGCAGCAGCGCCGCACGCCGGCCGCGCAGCTCGTGTTGCTCGTGTACCAGACGCTGCATGCGCCGGGCGCCGGTGCTGTCGCGTCCCAGAAGCTTGCGCCCGTGTTCTTTGAGCGCCTCGGCTCGCAGTCGTTCGCGCTGCTCGCTGGCGTGTGGACGACGCCGGGCGGCGCGGCGCCATCCGCGCCGACGTCGGTGGCTGCGCTGGCCGACGCGCTGGACAGCCAGTGTGTCGTGCCGCGCAGCGATGTGCCGGTGCGCCTAATGGCCATGCGCCACGCCGCGATGCTCGTGCGTGCGGCCGCCGCGCAGTCGCATGCGCTCGATCTGCAGACGCTGCTGCCGAGCCTGCTCGTTGTGCTGCAGGATACGGTGCCTGTGCTGCGCGATGCTGCGGCGCAGCTGCTGTGTGCCATGGACGAATGGCATGCGGCATATGAGGGCGCGCGCGACGTATATGGCCTCGAGACGGTGTACGGCACGGAGAGTGCTGCGCTGCAGTATCTCGACGCGCCGACATACGCGAGGTACGTGTCGCTCCTCGCGCGCGAGGCGGGCGCGTTCCTAAACGATGCGTCGTACCTTGCTGTGGCACACGCCACCATCTTGCGGGGCAGCGGCAAGAAGGATGCGCAGTTCCGTACCAAGGTGCTGTGCTACCTGCTGAGCCACGCCGTGTGCACGCCGGACCTCGATGCACGCACCGCATGGCTCGGCCTCGTGCGGGAAGTGCCGGCGCCCTGCAAGCTTACGACGGTGCTGCCGCTCGTGCGCGATGCGGTGCAGTCGCACGGGCGCACAGCGACGCCGACGTATCTCGAGTGGCTGTTTGCGACGTACGACGCGACTACCGTGCCGGTGCTAGAGGACCGCCAAAGCGACGCGTGGCCCCTGCTGCTCGACGCGCTGCGCCAGGACGACGCGCACGGCGTGCCACGTGCCGTGCTGCGCGCCCTGCAGGGAGGGCTGTGCAGTGTGCTGCCGATGGAGCTGCGACAGCAGGTGCTGCTCGTGCTCGCCGAGGTCGTGGCACATCCGCCGACACCGCGCGTTGCGGGCGGTGCCGAGGCACTGCGCACGCTGCCCGTGTCCGATGCGGTGCTGGTGCAGGTTCTGCGCACGCTCTGCGAGCAGGTCGGGCCCGCCGACGAGCCCAGCACGAAGCGTGCGCGCGGCGCAGCACCGAGCCACGAGCAGGCGCGCCACGCCGCCGTGGTGCTCATCACGGTGCTCGAGAGCCTGCAGAGCCGCACACTTGGCACGAGCGCCGCGCTCGTCGCCGCACTCTTCGACGTCGTGCGTGCAGCCATCGAGCTGTGCACGTCGCAACTGTTCAACGCCGAGTACCTGCTCCAGCTCGCGATGCAGAGCCTGTGCAACATGTTCGACCACATCACTGTGCTCCCGGCCGACGTCGCACAGGTCGTGCGCGCCGACACGATCGTGAGCGCCATCCAGGTGTCGGCCAACACGCAGAGCATCAACCATGCGATCCTCCTGCTCGCGCGCTTTGCGCGCCTCGACGCAGAGCTCGTGCTGCATAACGTCATGCCGATCTTTACATTTGTTGGCCTCTCGGTGCTGCAGCGCGACGACCGCTTCACGCTCTCGGTGGTCGAGCAGACGCTGCGCAGCATCATTCCTGCGTTTGTCAATGCGGTGCGGCCGCAAGTCGTCAACGATAAGGACGCACGCCTCGCGCTCTGGCGCGAGACACGCAGCCTCCTGCGCATCTTCTCGGACGCGTCGCCGCACATCCCGCGCCACCGCCGTCACGTCTTTTTCCGGCTGCTCGTCGATGTGCTGGGCACCGACGACTTTCTCGCGCCTGTGTGCATGCTGCTCGCCGACCGCGTCGCGCACCGCGTGTCCAAGTCGCCGAGCCACAGCGCGACACTCCTGCAGCTCCCGCTCGGCCTCGTGCGCGCCGAGCCGCTGGCCGTGCGCCTGCGTGCACTGAACCAGATCTGGGCCGAGATCGCGCGCCTGCTCGCGCATGCCGACGACGTATTCCTCGCGCCAGCGCCCAAGCGCGAGTACTCGGAGGAACACCTGTCGCCCGCCCACCAGGCGCACACGCTCCTGCTCTTCCTGCAGCATGCGATGCACCGTATCGAGCGCACAGAGGCCGAGACGTGCGCGGCAGAGCTTGGGCAGTACGCCTGGCACACGCTGTGCCTGGCGCCCACCGACACCGCACTCGTCGACGCGCTCGACAAGGCACGCGCGCCGGCGTTCCAGGCGCTGCCGACACCCACGTTCCTCGCGATCGAGCTCGTGCTCCTGCGCGGCGAGACGGTGCTCGCCGGCATGCCTGGCCCGCTGCCGACCAGCGTGCCGCCGGAGGCGCGCCAGGCCGCCGCCCTATCGCTGTGGGAGCAGCACGCGCCGCTCACGCCGGCGGAGCGCGCGGCCCACGCCGAGTCGCTCGGGATGTGGCACGACGCCCTCGTCGCTGTCTGGGAGGCGCACGCCGGTGGGCCGCTCGGTACCGCCGCGCTGCAGGTGCTACGCACAAGCATCGTCACGTCCGTGCCCGCGGAGCATGCGGCCCTGGCGGCGCTTATGCCGCGCCTCCTGCGCCCGGCGCCGGCAGCCGGTGTGCTGCGCGCGCTCGCCGAGCTTCTCACGCAGGTGGGCGTGCGTGCGCTTGCGCACCTCGCGGCGCTCGTGCCGTACGCGTCACAGGCCATCGAGTCGGGCGCGGACGATGCGGTGCTCGCTGCCGGTCTGCAGCTGCTCGCTGCGCTGTTCAAGACGCTGCCCCAGTTCATGCATGCGCATGGAACGCGCACGATGCGTCTCCTGTGTGCGCGCACGATGCAGGCGCGCCTGGTGCGCTCGCAGGTGCGTCACGCTCATCGCCAGGTACAAGAAGCCGTTGTCAAAAAGCTGCCTGCCGCCACCGTGCTTGAGGCCTGGGCCGGCGCGTGGAAGGACGAGCAGGTGGCGCGCGTGGCGCTCCTCCCCATCTTCCACCAGGCGGTGCGCGAGATGGACCGCAGCGATGTGCAGGCGCACTACAAGCACGTGTTTCGCCTGCTGCTCCCCGCTCTGGATACGCAGCGCGAGGAGGACTCGGGCGTGCTGAGCCCCGTCGTTGTGCGTGCCATGCCGGTGTATGTGGCGCTTGCGCTCAAGCTGAGCGAGACGCAGTTCCGCCCGCTGTTCCTGCGCACGTACGACTGGGCCGTCGTCGACCTGCTCGACGAGGATGCGGCAGGCGTCGAGGCGCGCACGCTCGTGTTGTACACGCTTATCCAGCGGCTGCTCGAGCAGCTGCATGCTATGTTTGTGCCGTTCTACGCGGTCGTGCTGGAGCATGCGCTCTCGCAGCTGCGCACGCAGCCGTCCGCCGCGCCTGTGTGGCAGGCTGTCGCGCGCAGTGTGTACTTGAGTGCAGAGGCCGACGAGGGCACATTCTGGAATGCGGCTCGCGCGACGCCGCTCGTCACGCCGCTCACCGACGCACTCGCGGCTAGCGAGGCGGGCGCCGATGAGGCACGCGATGCGGCGCTGGCGCTCGCCCGCGCCGTTCCGGACGACACGTACCTGTGCGCCCTCAACCGCGCGCTGCTCGCGCTCGCGAGCGACAGTGCGGACGTCGCAGGCCGTGTGCGCGCGCTGGAGGCGTGCGCTGCGCTGTGGGAGGCGCATGGCGTGGCTCTGCTCACGTTTGTCCCGGAGACGGTCGCCACGCTCTCAGAAACACTCGACGATGCGGACCCACGCGCGTCGGCTGCCGCACTCGCGCTGCGGGCCCAGGTCGAGGAGGCGCTCGGCGAGCCGCTCGACTCGTACTTAGACACCGCGTAGTGCCTCCACTCTTTGCAGCGCGTCATGCGGTCTAGTAGCGTGACGTGGGGCATCAAGGGCGTGCTCCCGTATGTGCGCCATGTCGCGCCGCACTGCCTCGTGCCGGTGCAGCTCACCGACCTGGCACATGCGCGCATTGCCATGTACGTCGCTAGGGCTCACGCAGCGACGCCACACTCCTCACACAGCGCTTCTTTTACCGCGACAACCCGGACCCCTCTCGCCACCTCGCCGGTTTTCGCGACATCATCGAACGCCTGCGCGGGGCCCAGTGCGTGCCGATCTTTGTGTTTGATCACTTGCATGCGCGACTTCCCCAGAAGGCGCGCGAAAATGCCCGGCGCCGCGCGGCTCACCGCCTGGCCACCGCGCGCCATCGGCATGAGCAGCAGCGCGCGGCGCGCCTGCAAGAGCTGTGTGAGCTCATGGCGACGTTTCGGCAGCTGAGCCATGGCAACCAGGCACGCACTTGCGCACTCTTCCGGCAGCTCAGGCACGCAGGCCGGCCTGATCCTCCGCCCGCGACTGACGTCGCTCGCGCCGAGCGCTGGACGCAGCGTCACATGGCGCTGTCGGACGCAGAGCACGCGCGTATCCTGCAGCTCCTGCCCCGCGCGACGCTCCGCGATGAAATGTATGAGCCGTTCGAGCACGACGCGTACGTGGCCGTCGACGGGCCGTCCGCTGCCACGCTCGCTTGGGCCGTGTCGGATTACACAGAGATGGACGGGACGCCCTTGGTATGGCATGTCGAGCCATTCGCGACGCCGCACGCCCTGGCAACGGCCCTGTGGACGCAGCAGGTCGGAATGCATGCCGCACAGCGCGACGGTGTGCAAGAGACACTCTCACAGTGCCATGCGACGCATGCCGAGGCGTTCATCTATGATACCATCGCGCAGGGCCCCGACGCCGAGGGGCAGTTTGCCTGCGATGCACAGAGCTGGCACACTATCTGCCAGGCCCTGCTCAAAGGCGCCCTCCCGCCCAGGCCGCTCAGCACGAGCGATGCGTGGGACGCACACGCAGCGGCCATGCACTTGCACGCGTTCAACGCCCACCTCGTCGACATATACCGCCGCGCCTCGCGCCTCGTGCCGCGGGAGGCGTATATCGAATGCATGGAACTGTGTCGGCAATTCGAGGCACCCGTCCTTGTCACGGGCGACGGCACGCCGGCTGGAGGCGCCATCCACGAGGCAGAGGCGTGTGCGAGTGCACTCGTGCGCGAGGGCTACGCCGACATGGTCGCGAGTGAAGACACGGACGTGCTGCTGTACGACGTGCCGATGCTCCGCGGCCTCTCGAATATGGCACTCGAGCTGGTGGATCCGCAAGCCATCCGCGCAGCCCTCTTCCCAGATACGCCGCAGAGTCAGCGGGCGGCAAGCATGGTGCAATTTGCCCTGCTGTGCGGCACCGATTTTAACCGGACGATCCCCGGGATCGCCGCAAAGAACGCGCATCGCCTCGTGGCCCTATTTCACACTATCGCGCACATCCTCGAAGTGCACGCCACGCGCTTCTTCCCACCCGAGAACCTGAGCAAAAGTGCCTACATGGCCGAACTCGAGGAGGCCGCGCACATTTTTGCGAATCCGCCCCAGGTACGCGCAGCCGCGGAAGCAGCCGGCCTCTCTACCTCGCGCCCTGCGCTTAGCCAGACCGGGCCCGCAGGACTCGCGGCTCGTACCGCAGCCGCGCCGCCAGCCGCGATCGAGGTACCGACATGGGCGACCAGTGCACTCGCGTGACATGCGCCGCCAGGAACGGCACGACCTGCGGCGCCAGCTCCAGGCACGTATCCACATCCAGTGTCGCGAGGGGCACACAGGCCGCATGGTCGCGCTGCACCCGATCCGCCTCGGCTTCGCGGCGCCGCATCGCTGCCCAGGCCTCGTCACACGTATGCCCCTGGGCCATGAGGGCGCGCACGCGCACCAGGTCGAGCAGCTCGCGCCCACGCACGGTCGTGTCGTGCACGAGGCCGAGCGTGTGCAGCTGGGGGCACAGCACATGCGTGTTCCAGTATCCGGGGGTCAGCAGGCGCAGCACCGTTGCAGGCGTAAGAACACACTGCCGCGCGGCCGCGTACGAGTCGACCATGGCGGGAGGCGCAACGGCCTCGTCCACAACCACGTACAGGGCGCCCAGCGCCGTGCAAGTCGAGAGGACGCGCTCGGCCAGGGGCGTGCTGGCCGAATGCGATACGTGAAAGGTGCAGGTGTGCAGCGTGCGTGCACACCGCTCCGCTAGGGCCACAGCGCGGTCCGCCAACGCGGGGTCCGGCGATAGCGTCGTCTCCCACTCTGCCAGGGCATCCGGCAGCTCAGCCTGTGTGCCAAGACACGATAGGGGCGCACACAACCGCTGCAGCGCACGCAGAGACGTCTTGCGCTCCAAGGGGAGCGGGCCGGCACCGACCCAGAGCGCGGCGCCCCGCAGCTCGAGCGCCGTGAGCGTGTGCTGCGCATGATGCCATAGCGTCCGTAGTGCAGGAGCGCATCTTGCACGTACATCCTGGAGCGAGTGTAGCGATTCGCCCGCATCATAGACAAGTGACTGGAGCTGCGAGCACGCGGCCAGCGTAGGCGCATCGGCGGCCAACGGTGGCGTATGATGCAGAGCCAAATGCTGGAACCGAGCGTCGGCGCGGCACGCTTGCAGCGGGGACCCGAGCCATGGGTGCGTCGCAGGGCCTTTGGGCGGCGCCGCACGCAGCGTGAGTGACTGCAGCGGTGCATGCGTGCATGCCCAGGCAAACCACGCCGATGCCTGTGTATATTCGCACGCGATGTCCAGTGTGGTGAGGCGCAGCGGCGCGACGAGCGACCACACGCGGCGGTGGTCTGTCAGCGGTGCACGCAGGCTCAGGCGTCGCACATGCCGCACACCGCGCTGAATGTACCGAGCGGCCGCCTCGTACTGGCCGCGAGCGGCGGCAGCATCCGGTGCCGCCGGCGCACGCACCGCAA
The DNA here is from genome assembly GCA_001600775.1 of Malassezia dermatis. Classification (NCBI taxonomy): domain Eukaryota; kingdom Fungi; phylum Basidiomycota; class Malasseziomycetes; order Malasseziales; family Malasseziaceae; genus Malassezia; species Malassezia dermatis. The sequence continues at coordinate 211,031 of BCKX01000003.1, forward strand.
TGGTATGCCAGAGCGGTCGGTGCTGCACAATCCAGGTGCGCCACGCGCGGCACACAAGCATACATGTATAGAGCGAGGGGGTCGGCAGGTAGCCAAGAATATGCACGAGCAATTCCACCGGCAGCACTGCCGCGCGTGCCAGCGGAGGACGCGCCAACTTCACGCGCAGCGCCGTGATCAGGGCTTTGTCGGAGACAGACGGCGAACGCTGCTCGGCGAGGTTCAATACACGTACCGCCTTGTCAGGTAGTCGCGCTTCCACAAAGATACGCGCTGCACACACGAGGATCGATGCGTGCGAGGACGCGAGACGAAGCGCGTCGCGCACGTCGCGAAGCGCGTGGGGCGCGTCGTCCGCACGGATATAGACAAGGGCCCGTTTCAGATACAGGCGCGCACGATCTTTGTCGCGTGTACTGGCTGCTAGTGCCTGCTGTGAGTGAAGGCAACCCCCTACCTCGGTGAGTGGCTGTAGTAGCGCCGCATCGACTCGGGTCATGCGAGCATCGCAGGTGGAGGTTAACCACCGCAACGATGGGCTCCAAGAAAGGACCGCGTCACGTTGCGATTGCGATCGCCGTGCGCATCGATGAAAGCAAAGCAGGCCGAGACCGTGTGTTAGTATGCCTCGTTACATCTCGGAAGCATAAAAAGGAATTCATATTGCCGAAAGGCGGCGTCGAGGCAGGCGAGAGCGAGCGCGATGCGGCTGCACGCGAACTGGAGGAAGAGGGTACGCCGATACGACTCATGGCAGCGGGAGTAAGCGCGCCGATGGAGAGGCCTCCATGGTGCACGGAAAATCGTGAGCTTATCACGATTCGGGACTCGAAGCCTCATGCGACGTCGCCGACGACGGACCCGAACGACCCTGCGTTTATCCCACACACGCTCTACAGTGTACACGAATTTCTCGTGCCAAACAATGCGTGCAAGGAGACATGGCTCGAATCGGACGAGCGCGTACGCCACTGGGTGCCATGGGACGAGGCATGCAAGCGTGTGCAATGGCGCCGAGGGATGGGTGAAGCCATGCAGCGGGCGGCACTCTGTGCGAGTGCATATTTACCGCCTATATAGGATACAGGGTATGACAAGAAGCTAGATCTTCAGAACCGCGTCTGTGGTGAGCGGACCGTGCGTACCTGCCCGGCGGCAGCGATGCAGGAATCCCACAATAACGTCGGTTTCCTTGGGCATTGGCATACTGTGGAAGTGCTCATTCGCAAGGGCAGCCAAGTGCACATGCTCATCGTCGTGGTCAAAATAGTGCACGTCGCCGTCACGCGCGCGGTCAGATTGCGTTGTCGAAGATCGAGTACGCGAGGCCATGCCCTGGTCTTCGTTCATAGGATCCTGTTTCTCTTCCGCTGTCTCCTCCTGTGAAGGAGCTTCGGGCGGTGCACCTATGCACGGATCCTGGAGCATGGAGCGCGGGGGATACTGGGGGTCGATCTGGTGCTGCGTCAGGTACTTGATTGTCGCATCAAAGGGAAAATCTGAAAAGTTGATCGAATGTTCCGAGGTGCCTTCGGTCGTTTCTAGGGTGAGCACAAGATGCGTACGCTTCTCGCGAGCGCTCGCGTCGCTGGCGACCTGGCTCATGAGCAAGGGCCAGTGCAATGTCGTACAAGCTATGCCGGTTGCCTCCACACCACGTGATGCAGAGCAACCAGCACGACACTCCCACCGTGCTTCCCTGGTCATGTGGCTCGTCCGAAGCGCATACCGGGCCCATGTCGGCTCAACGCGACCTTCTGTAGGCCAGCGATATGCCCATAGTCGGCATGGGAAGCGCGACTATATCCCGGCTGGACAACGTGCCCCGTCCGTTTGGCGGGACCAGCAATGGTCGTCCCGCACAATGGTGATGCTATCGACGTGTGTGGGCTTGACGGTACGTGGCATAAGCTCATACCAGATGTACATGTTTGGATTTTCGCAAGGCTTCCGTCGCGCACAATCGCAGGCGAGCACCGAAGCACCGCCAGCTATACATAGCTAACTGGACAAAAGAATTATCTATCCAGCGCTCCTAGGAGCTTTTTTGGACCCTATCGAAACAGGGTCATCGACAATGCACGTCGAAAACGCCCGTACGCCGTATCATACATTGAGCAAGTGGTAAGGGCTTAAATCGGCTGAGCGCCAGCCTTCGCCACAGCAGCGGCGCTCTGGCCAGCCGCCTTGGCGCGCTTGCGCATCTTCTCCGCCGACTTGTTGCCACGGATACCACCGCCCCAATGACGGCGAGCCTCGTCGTACTTGTCGAGGTAGTTGGCCTTGGCCGCCGAAACGAGATCAGCAAGCTCACGCTCGTCCTCAGCGCGCACATCCTGAATTACAGCGATGGCAGTGCGCTTGAGGTGCACAACGGCACCGAGACGCGAGCTCGACTTGACAATCACGTAGGGAATACCCATCTTACGGCAGAGGGCCGGCACAAAGATCACGAGTTCAATCGGGTCAACGTCGTCGGCAATCACGACGAGGTTGGCCTTCTTGGCCTCAATGAGAGCAACACAGTGGTTCAGACCGTACTTAACAAAAAGAGGCTTCTTGCCGTCGGCCTTGGGGTCCACCTTGTTGCCAGCAGCAACCTCCTTGGCAACAGCATCCAGGCGGGCCTTCTTCTCCTGCTTCGACTCGGGGCGGTACTTGTTCATGAGCTTGAACAGGGCCGTCGCCGTGTTGTGGTCGAGAGTGTTCGAGAACTGAGCGATAGCCGGAGGAACCTTCAGGCGCTGCTGAAGGATCACGCGCTGGCGCTGCAGACGAACGTACTCAGGCCACTTGACAAAGCGGGTCAGGTCACGCGGGGGCTGGATGTTCTGGCCTAGCGGTTAGTGGCCTGCACCCTTATACATACCAATACCGAAGCTGCGGTTGCGCTTCTCGAACAGAGGGTTCGAAGGAGCCTTGTTCGCATTGCCCTTGCTGTAGGGCGAAGGAGCGGGCTTATTACCAGTCTTGGTAGCCTTAGGCTGTAGGGGGTCATCGAGACCGAGTCAGCACCATGTCCAACACATGACGAGCTCGGAGCTCTAAAAGCTACGCCTGGCCGCTACCTACGGCAACGCCCAGGACGCAGCCGAAGTAATGCGTACCATTATGAAAAAGGAAGTATCAAGAGGTAAGGGAAGGAACGTTTGCGTAAAGGCTCTCCTTTCTTTTCTAGGTAAAATCACGTGGATAAACTATATGTCACGTGTTCTAAGAGGTGGTCCGTGCTCATATCTCCACAGCGCACGGGACGCCGTAGGGGCTAGCGGGCCGTGCGGGCCCCGCCTTCACTATCGACATGCGTGTGTTCTCTGTGGCAGTATCGGCCCTCGCAGTATTTCCTCTCCTGGTTCAGGCAGACATCTCTGAAGATGTCCAAAGCCTGATTAACAAGTGTTCGGGACTCGAATTTGGTTCATGGAACGAGTACGTCTTTGCCACCCACTAACTCTACTAGACACAGTCTGCGCAGCTACCTCCTCGACCGGGGCATCGTGTCACCCTCATCGACCCATGAGAAGTTGGTGCAGCTCGCCAAGTCGGACTGCACGATGCTGGCTGACCAGGTGCAGGCTGCGACAGACACGGCCAAGTCGGTGGCGGCTGACAGCATGAGTTCCGCCATGAGCCTCGCCAGTTCCATTCACTCAGCTGCGCCGACGCAGGTCTCCAGCGTGCACAGCAAGTTGGATCGCTCTGCCTCGACTGTATCGAGCGAGGCGTCTTCGACTGTGTCGAGCCTGTCCGCCTCTGCCTCCAAGACCGCGTCGCAGGCGGTGCACGACGTGTCGGCCTATTTGGACGACACCAAAGACTATGTGTACAGCGAATGGAACGTGAAGCAGCTTAAAGACTGGCTCAAGAAGCACGGCGTGCAGCTGCCTACCGATGTGCCGTCCAAGGAGCAGCTCCTGGAGCTCATTCGCGAGCCGTACGCCAAACTGACGTACCAGAAGCCGTACGAACGTCTTTCGACCGACTACCTGCGCCACTGGCTCGTGGAGCACGGATTCCTCGAATCGCAGGCGAAAAAGACCCGCCGCGAGTACTTGGACCTCGCCAAGGACTACTACTACTACCTGCAAGACTCTGTCTACGACACGTGGCAGGACGCAGACCTGAAAGGCTGGCTTGTCTCGCACGGCCTGCTCCCGTCGGATGTAAGCAAGACGCGCGATGAGCTGTATACGCTTGTCAAGGACAAGTACCATACCGTGGCCGACTCCCTGTGGGCGGGCTGGCGCGACAGTGACATGCGCCAGTACCTGGAGCGGGAGGGCGTGCGCCTGAACGCTGCGGCATCGCGCACCGACCTCGTGGCGCTGATGCAGGAGCATGCGTCGGCGCTCGCCTCGACGGCGAGCAAGTATATCTCGTGGTCGGACGCCAAGCTTCGTGGCTTCCTCAAGGACCATGGCGTGCACCTCGAGGACCTGCCCAAGGACCGCCAAGAGCTGCTGCGCATGATGCGTGCGTACTATGTGCCTACTTGGTCGAGCGACTGGCACGAGCGCGCCGCACACTTTTTGCATCGCCTCCAGAGCGGCGTGCGCGATGTATTTGGCAACTCGGCGGAGCAGGTGTATCGGCTGAATGCGGACCGCATCGGCTCGTATGTGGCGTCGGCGAGCGCTAGTGTGAGCTCGATGGTCCACAACGAGCTCTAAGTGCGCTGCACCGTTTCGCGCTCGATTGTGGAGTGTAACTGCTCGTCGCGCGACACACGCCAGTACTGCCCCAGCGCATCGGACTGCGCGAGGCGTGAAAGGAAATCTTCGTCATGTGTAATGACGATGAGCTGGAAGTTGTATTGGTGCTGTCGCTCAGCAATAAGGCTGGGTCAGTGGTGGCTACGCACTCCACAAGACTCGCGGCTAGCGCCTCGACATTTTCCCGATCCAGATTGGTCGTGGGCTCGTCGAGCGCGAGGAAGCCGCACTGCGCTCCAAACGAGTCGGCGAGCGCGAGACGGATCAGAATACATGCCAGGACTTTTTGTCCCGCACTGCACCGGCCTCGCATATCGAGTTCGACGCCATCCTTGACCATACATACACGGTACTGGTACGAGCGCATACCATTCGACGCGACGCGTCCCTCGGTGTCCGAGCGCACGAGAATGGTATCAATATCGGTGCCCTGATACGTTTTTTTCCATAGATAGTCCAATGTTTGATTCACTTCTTCCATCTTGATGCCATGGTACTGCAGGATCGCCTGCTGCAGCGCGCCACAGTACGTGTCCAAGTCGCGATTCGCCATCGTTGCCACCTTGATGTGCACGAGCTGCGCCACATAGCGCTCCGACACGTCCTTGAATTCGTCCCGCAGCTCCGCACGCCGCCGCGCCAGCTCCGCCTCGATGCCCTGGATCTCGCCACGCACATGCGCAGCGGACCCACTCAGCTCCTGTTCCGCACGCCGCGCTGCTTCGTATGCCGCAGTTGCTTGCGTGTGCCGCGCCTGCGCTGCAGCCAGGTCCAACGTGGCCAGCTCGCGCTCCACCGCCTCTCGATCCTGCACCACCTCGCGGTACCGCTGGTTGTCCGCGAGACTCGCAGACCGCGCCTGCGTATCACGCACATCACTCTCAAGGAGGTACACGTCCTTGTCGGCCTGCTCCGCACGCGCGCGTGCATCACGCAGCGCCTCTGCCGCAGACGCGAGCCGCGCCGCACATTGCTCCAGCGCGTCGCCATCGTGCTCCCGCGCCGCTGAGCGCACACGGCCCAGGACTCCATTCGCCAATGCGAGGCGCTGCGAAAGGGTATGACGCGCCTCGGCATCACGCGCGTCGGCGGCATGGCGCTCTTTCCGGAACACCTGCAGAGCCTGCTCAGCCTCTCGCAGGGGACTGGTCAGCTCAGCCAGCTCAGCAGCGAGGGCCGCCTGCTGGGCGCCGACATCAGCCGCATCCGCCTTATACTCTAGCAGACGCTGCTGCGCACTCTCGCGAGACACAGTGTGCTGCCGCTCCGCCGCCACACGCATCTCAAGTGCATGTACCTCGCGCTCGGCTGCGACACACGCATCGCGATGCGCTTCCTGCGCAGCCAAAAGCTCCGCGTGCCGCGCTTGGCACCATTGTCTTCGTTAGTCTTCTAACGTACATGTCCTGCGTAAGCGACTCGAGGCGCGCTGGCGATAGATCCGTCGCCGCCACTGCCGCCGCCGGCAGGGCATGCAGCCGCTGCTCAATTGACGCGACATCGAGCGCCAGATCGGCTATCCGCTGTGCCTCGTCCTGCAGCGCACGGGCCGCGTCCCAGCGGCGTTGTGCTTCCACAGAAGCGACATGCGCCTCGTCTCGTGCACGCTGGGCGTGCTTCTGAGCATGCTCAAGCTTGTGCATATGTGCCTGTGCGTCTTGATAGTCCGCCTGCTGCTCAATCCGCTGCTTCTCGAGCGCTTGAGCAGATCGAAGATCCGCCTGCTGCTGCGTCCACGCGTCGAGATCGCGCTGTAGAGCGGCAATGCGCTCCGGCTGGCTGCGCTGTAGCGATGCAGCGATGTGCGCATCAAAAACCGGCATCGCGTCAGGTGGCAGTGCGCGATTGCATGCAAGGCACACATGCCGAGTATGGCCATGCTCTTGGATCCGCCCAAAGAGCGCTGCCGCATGCTCAAGGAGCCCCAGCGACTCGCGCAGCACCTGCGTCTCCTCGTCGGCCGTGCGCAGCCCTTCTTCACAGGACGCAAATTCGCCCAGCAGCGGTGGAATGGAGGCATCGAGCCCTGTGTGAGTACAAGTACGTACGTGCAAGAGCCGCCTCTTTCTCTTGTACGCGCTGTACTTGCGCCTCGTGCACGGCAGCGGCACGCTGGCAGGCCTCCTCGGCTGCTGTGAGCCGCGCCTGCGCTGCCGAATGGGACGCTTCCGCCTCAGCCCGCGCCGCAGTCATATCGGTAGGCACGGTGCCAAGCATCTCGGAGCACTCGGTGCGCCACTGTACGTCTTTCTTGGCGTGCAGGCGCTGCTTTTCGTCGCGCAACTGCGCCAGTTGCGCTCGCTGCGCTCGCTGCTCGGCGGCCTCGCTCGCAGATGCCAGGGCCTGCGTTAGTGTATCTCGCTCCGCCTGCAGCGCCGCGAGCCGGGCAGCCACAGCAGACAGTTCCGAAGGATTTGGTGTCTCCTGCGACAGGGCATCACGCCGCCGCTGCGCCGCTTCCAGCGCACCGGCCTCGGTAACACGCGCCTCCTGCGCCAGATCAGTCTCGCACCCGGCGATGCGTGTGCGCAGTCGATCCTGCGTAGCGCGCATCTGCTCGTTCCGGACCTGCAATTCATTGTACTTTTTGGATAGATTTGCAAACGTGTTCTCGCGCTCCGCCTCTTCGTGGTGCGCCTGCTTCACCTCGCGCTCACGCCGTGCGTCGTGCTCGCGTAGCTGTGTGCGCAGGTTAGTATCGATAGACAGGGCTGCGGCCTCGAGCTGCGCTGCATTTGGATGCAGCGGCACTTCCACAGACACCTCGCGGAGCGTTGCAGCCCCATCGTCGAGCATGTGCTGAAACGCCTGGGCCGCTGCCTCGAGCCGCGCGTGCTCGCGGAGTAGTGCCTCGTGCTCCTCGGTGCAAGTGTCACGCTCCGTGGTCGCCTCGTTGCAGCGTAATTGCACACGAGCGAGGCGCTCGCGCTGGGACGCGAGGAGCGCAGGCACCTCGTCGATGAGGCGCTGCAGGTCAGCATCACTCACGTCGATCACTTTTGTACGCGCTTGCAGGGTATCTCTGTGCTCTGTATACAGAGCGAGGCGCTCCTCGAGACTCTCGGCATGGCTGAGCACCTCGCGGAAGTGCATCGAATCCGAGTACAGCGCTTCATTCGCGCGGGTCTTGTGCTGCAGCGCCTCGTCCAGCTCGTCGCGGTCCTGCACCTTTTGCGCGAGGGCATGCTCGAGCGCGCGGATCTTGTCCTGAACACTTTCTGCGCGCTCCTTCTCCTGCTGCAGAGCACGCAGATCCGCCTCGTCTACGCGCGCGTCCTGTGCCCGCTGCTTGCGCAGCGCACGGATCGACTCAAGCGCCTTGGTGTAGCGAGTGACCTCGAAGATGTCGTCGAAGCGCTTCTTCAGGACGGCCGGCTCAGCCAGCGGCCAGTTCGACTCTTCCTGATGGCAGAAGAGTACATCCTCAATGATCGCGCGCGAAACGCCCAGCAGCGAGGCCATTTCCGCATCGAGCTCGGCGCACCGCGTCGAGATGGCCGCCCGTGCCTGCGGGTCCGCCGCCTCGTCATCCACGCCCAGCACACCCTCGAGCGTCTTCATAGTGATCCCCACACCGCCTTTCTTCTTGGACACCTGCAGATTGCGCACACAGCTCATGCGCACGCCACTTGTGTTGCGGAAGCGCAGACGCACCTGTGCCTTAACCGTATCCATACCGGCCAGCTGCGATAAGCCACACACACACACGTACCGTCGGATCATGCACAAAGCTCCCGCCCTTGGTGTTCGGCGGCAGGTCGCCTGTCGCTGCATACTTGAGGCACTCCACGATAGTCTGTGTCAGTCGCGCATGACACACCGTCTTGCCACTCCCATTGTGCCCAACAATGACGGTTAGCGGCTTGAAAAACTGGATAATATGGACCTGACGCGGATCAAATGACCGCACTCCACGGATCGCCAGCTCTGTACGTCAATAGCGCCTACGCACTGTCCAGCTCGGCCATGCCGCCAGCCCCGTACAATGGGTGTGCGTGTGGAGGAGCTTGGTGTCATGCGACGATGGCGCAGCGCCGCCACGGGCGTCGGCCTCACGGCGCTGTGGTGCTTTGCACTCAGTGTCCTCATAGCCGGCACCATTGTGCCCGTATGGAGCCAAAATGGCTGGGACATGCGGGGGCGCATCGCAGCTGCCTTGGGCCTCAGCGGCATGACCCTTTGGTGCCTCACAGCGGTGATCACACGGCCATCGTACCACCTTAGCCGCGAGCCACTACTGAACACCATCACCATTAAGCGCTCGAATGGGCGCCCGCGCTGGTGCTCCAAGTGCTCCGCACCCAAGCCAGACCGCTGCCACCACTGCCGCCAGTGCGGACGGTGCGTGCTCAAGATGGATCATCACTGTCCGTGGCTCCTGGACACGTGCATTGGATTGCGCAATTACAAGGCCTTTGTCTTATTCCTGCTCTATACATCCTTGTTCTGCGCGCTGTGTCTTGATACACTCGTGCGTGCGTGCCTCTCACAGTGGCCCGACGACCCCGAGGTCATGGTAGAGGTTCCGCTCGTGTGGATCGGTCTCCTTGCTCTCACGCTCCTGGTACGTTGCAGCCCTGACACAGTTCTTGCTTGCCTTGATACCCTTTTTTCTCTACCATGTGTACCTGATCAGCGTTAACATGACCACGCTCGAGAACATGGAAGGGTTCTCCCATGTCCGTTTCCAAGATACCCAAGCGCCCTCGTCGAGCCATTCGCAGCTGAGCAGGCTGCTCAACCGCCCCGACGAGCGCCCCATGGCACACGAGCCCAAGCTTAACGTGTACAACGTGGGCCTGTGGGGGAACTGGGCCGCCGTATTTGGCCCCCAATGGCAATGGTGCTGGGCCCCGTGTGGAAAGTTGTGCGTACACGCGGCTCACCAGCAGGTCCTCGGAAGGATATGCGTTTCCTGTGAATCAAGCTACACTGCGGGCTATGTGGACACATGGCGACTATAGCGACTCGGGGGATGCCAGGAACGCGGGGCCCACAGGATGAACCTCGGCAGTGCCCCGTCCTGCATCGAGAATACACCAGTTAACAATAGGCTCTTCGCGGCGCCCCAGTGCATTCAGGATGGCCTGCCCAAGGATGCCCCCCAGAATCGCACTCGTCGGTGCAAAAGTCGCTGTGCTGTGATGCGCCACGGCATCCCACGTAGCGCGGGCAAACTCGCCATAGAACGACGCAGCATCCACGCGGCGGAACACGGACGCAGACTTGGCACCTTTGGCCTGGATCAGTGAGGCCGCACGATCAGCAATAGCAGCCTGCAGTGCATCGACATTGTCCGGCGTCTCAGCCACATCCCACAGGGCCTGGATCGCTACCAAACCGGGACTCGCACGGAACGTCCATGGGGAATCGAGCGACTCGCGCAACGGTACAAAAGCCTGGTGGAACTTTTTGGGGGCCTTTTCGCTCGTGCCGGGCACAGGCCGATCGACGACATAGTCCAGATCAAGGAGATCACAGAAGAGGTAGCCATGGAGCCCGTGCGCGCCAGCCGCAAAAAACATGACCTTGTGCCGGCGGCAAACATCGTTCCACGCCACCATGTCATCACGCGCGCCGTGAGTCACAAGGACAACGTCGGGCTGCAGCGCCCCAAGGGCCTCATCGGTGAGGACTCGGTCGTCCGACCGCCCGTGCACTTGCACGTGGGGGTTGAGCTGCTGGATGCGCTGGAGCGGCGCTTCCGCCGTGCGCGAAGCTCCCACGTCCGTGTCGCGGAAGAAGAAGGACGCAGAAAGGTCTTCCTCACGTACCACGCCAGCATCCAGGATGGTCAAGGATCCAATACCCGCCAAGACAATATTCTTAATGACCTCTGTAGCCACACCTGTCAAGCCCACCACGAGCACATGCGCCGACCGCATACGGTTCTGTGCCTCCAGACCCCATAAGCGGATCTGACGGTCATACAAGGCCGCCTCATCTACACAGTTAGCACCCAGCCGGACACGCACCCTCAGTCACGCCTGTCCTCACATCGTTTGACATCGTGGAGAGAATGACTAAACTATCGTACAAATGCCATGTCTACAAAACAAGCAGCCAGGCCCCGGTCGCCAGCGGCACGAGAGTAACTAGCATTACGCTGGACCGGAGCTGAGCACCTGCGCTCTGTGGCTGCGACTGGTCCACAATTTTGTACGTGGGCATCTGCCCTGGTTTCGTCACCATGTACGAAACGCCATATTGCTCGGGCTTGCTGCAGCTGCTGCCGATCTGATCATTGCACGCCTGCGTGCACTCAGAGCGCTGCGTGAACGGTATCTCGCGCCGGTTGTTGCAGGTGTCAATACAGGTCTGTAGCCGTAGCAAGCAGTCCTGTGACTGAACGGGCCATTGGTACTGCGCCAGACGCGACACACTCTTCTTGCACGTACACATGGTACCCATGCCGTTGGCCACGTCGCAAAAGTTGTGGGATATCTCGTCTTCTTCGTCGGAACAGCCTGCCGTCTGGCAGAAATGGGTTTGGGTATCGCAAATGAGCTGCTTCGCACTATCCGTCTGCGACGAATTAGCAATTTGGAAATAAAATGTGGGCAAATTTTCCAGAGCTTGCTGAGAGCCGCGATACATGATGCTGAAGGCACGCGGAACGGATCCATTCCACGAAGCGCTTGCTGTAGCAGAAGGCACTGTTACATTCGACGTGATATTAGCATCAGGCGGGGGTAAAGAAGACGGCAGTGCCATTACATCAAATGGGGCTGATGTAGACAGAGCCGGAGGGATTGTTACTGGTGGGTAGTTGATGGAGCCGGTGGGCGCCGCGGTGGGCGCAGTACTTGTTGCGTTCCCACGGAGCGACGACGTCCCGGGGCTCGGAGCCCGAGTATTAGATGGGCGCACAGTAGATGACGATTGTGCTGAGGAATCTTTGTTAGGTTGAGATTGAGACGCCGACGACGACGGAGGCGCCGAGGACGCCGAGGCAGCTGAAGAGTGCGGCGTTGGGATCGAGAGCGTCAGAGGAGAGTCGTCTCGCTTCTTCAATTCAGCCGCAAATGTGTGTCCTGTGTATACGATTGTAAGCACCAGCAGCCATAGGGCCCAGTGTCCCTTCCTCGAGCGGAGCATGAAGAGAAGCGTGTTGGGAGTTCTGCCCCAACCAGACCGCGATCTTTTGCGTACCCCGCATCAAGTCCACGTGACACCAAAAGTGCTGCAGGAGACCAAGCATCCTCCTGCCATGTCCCAACGGCGGCGCGTGTGTGCCGTGTGCGGCAGCACGCGCTTCCGTCTGTTGTCATCACAGCTAGTATGCTATGCGGGACATATCCAGCGTGACTTTCGCGTCGAGGCAGCACATGATGATGATGGCTTTGATACCCAAATCACGACGCGGACACGCACCCAAAACCGCAGTTCACAACGAGATGTAGCACGCATGGAGAAGCAGCGACGCCAAATGGAAGAGCGCCGGAGATGGTATGGTCGTACTGGACAAGTATTTCCTGGTTCGGCTGAACATGCCGCTCTCGACAACCCAGATTCGGCGCTATTGACAGGCCCCCGAGCCACATTTGCTGTGCTGCAGTGTCTTCAGCTAGTGCTCCGACGACAATTGGAATCGCTCCAAAATTGGATACCATCAGAGTGTAGTAAGGACTTGGAGGCCACTGCACGCAACTTTTGGATTTTGCATGTCACCAGTTGCAACATCGAAGCAGCGCCGCTGAACGCTGCAAGAGAAGCCCTGAAACGCCGGCATGAAGGGCACCATCCCTCGCCGAAACCGACCGTTCGTCGGGGTCGCCAACGAAAGGAAGTCAGTAACACAAAGAGGACTGTGTCGACGCTCTCGCTCCGGTCCACGCTAGCTATTTTGTATTTGGCCATGGTCCACTGCCGGGTGCCATGGACGTTGGGTGATTTCCGCAGGTACGTCATCTTGGTTTGACGCAGACACATTCTTTCACGGACTCTTCCCTACCTCAATGCCATTCGGTTCCTGCCGACATCAATCACAGACACGATTTCCTTCAACGATATCCAGCTGTTCCTTCTCGATACCAATGTAGGTTTTTTGGCTGACACACCAGCATGTGCCTACAGTGATGGAGCTTCACATGCGCGTTTCCAAGGTCGCAGCGCAGCTTCGGCGACACCATTGTGTGGAATTGCTCGAAATCAACGCTGCTCCGATCCTGAGCCGGTTTGTGCATGAGCTGATGCTACCTCCCACTTTTTATGTCGGGGTCAAGTCACTGCTGACATTCCTGCGAGTGGATATGCATGTGCTAGGACACACAGTCCTACCCGCCAACCCAGAGGCGCGAGTCAAGTTTCTCGAGAGAAATGGTACAGACGCCATTCACTCGGCGCAGGCCTTTTCCAGAAATTTGGCCATGCCGCGCTGTGTGATGCTCATGGCTGCCTTGATTGTGATGGTCAAGCTGCGGTACGGTCTTGATGGCATACACCGAAGAGAGGTGCCTTCCATGGTCCGGGGACGGCAGGTCATGTCAGGCGCACCGCCGCAAGAAGAGGTTTGGCTCGATGCGCTCTGTGCGCTACATGGATTGCCCAGTGATCGCGTGTGGGAGTCGAGCTCCCCTGTCTTTGCTCCGTGGGATACTACTGTGGACCTTCTCTCTCTCAGTAATTCACATTTGGATACTTACCTGACCTTCCTGGAGCAAGAGTACCTACCAAGCAATGTACCGTCCAGCATGCCGTTTCGGCGCCGCGACGATGTGGACGATCTACTGCCTATGCCCGTGCTGCCGCAGGCGCCATTGGACCTTGTGGAGCGTGTGCAGCACATGCAGGAGGTGTTCCAGCAGAGGCGAGCAGAGCTTCTGCATGCCATATACCAGGACGAAGACGAGCAACCAGGCCTTCTTCCCGGAGACGCCTATCCGACACACACGCACGACCCAGGCGGTGCGATGACGCGAAGCATGGAGCGGATGCTGGCCATCGGCATGCGTGTCGTCGGGCTTGATACGGAGGTGAGGCCCAATTTTGAGTCAGTAGCCTCACACACGAGCCGCCCACGCGAGAACGACGTGCTAAAACAATGTGTGATACAGCTGGAGGAGTCACTGCTCATGGCGCTGATGCGGGAGCGTGGAAATAGATAAATACCATCTACTTGCTATCATTCTGCTTCTCCGACTTGGTCTTCTTCGAAGAAGCCGGCTTGTTAGACGTCTTGGCATCGCCCTCGCCGGGTGCCGAGGCTTGCAGCTCGCGCTTGCGTTTGGTACTGCCAGCCACAGGCGCACCACCACGACCGGCCTTGGCCGTGCCGCGGATAGAGGTGCCCGTTTCAGCGGCGGGTCGGATAGGCACGGGTTTCGGTGCACTGGTGGCACCGCCACGGCCGCCGCGCGCCGCGCCAGCACCCCGCACAACAGCGGGCCGCGCAGGCGTAGACGTCTCCTTCCCAGGAGCAGCCTCGATGTCCTTGGCATCCTTGGTGGCCGCAGGCGTAGCCGCCGGCTTCGACGGCGCCGTGCCGCCCAGCTTGGCCTTGAGCTCATTGATCTCGTTCGTCAGGTTCGTAATCTTCTTGTCGCGCTGGCTGACCATGATCTGGCTGCGCAAGGCCGCCTCCCGTTTTCCGTCCTCATATCGCGACTGCAACAGCGGCTGGTAGTGAGCCTGGAGCTCACTCTCCTTCGCAGCAATCGCCGCCTCGGGACCCTCGCGCAGGGTCTGCAGCTCGGTCTCCTTGGCCTCCAAGGTGCTTGCATGGCTTGCTTGCGCGTCGGCCAACTCCTTCTCTAGCTCCGCGATGCGCGCCTGGGCCTGACTCAGAAGAGCCTCCAGCTCCGCGATGCGAGCGCGCAAAGCCTCTACCTGCTCGGGCGCCGGGTCCGTGGCCAGGGCATCAGCGGGCGGTACATCGGCCTGCGTAGGCGCCTCTGTCTTGACGGCAGTGTCGGCAGGAACCGCGGCAGATTCCCTCGAGTTGGCCTCAGTGGGGGCAGGTGCTGGGCTGGGCTCTTCGGCCACGGGCTTCGGGGTCTCGGAGGCCTCCCCTTTGCGAAGCGCCTCGAGCTCCGCGGTGAGCTCCTTGACCTGGGCCTCAGCGATGCGCTTATCCTTGAGGAACGTGCGAGCAAAGTGCTTGTGCTTCTCGCACTCTTCGGACTTGGCCTTGAGCTGCTCCTCGAGTTGCGTGGTATCTGGCTTGTTGTCTTCGGTGGGTGCCGCCTCGGCAGGCGCTGCGTTGGCAGCCGCCTCCAGCTGGCTCTGCAGCTGCTTTCTCTCTTCTTCCGCTGCACTGGCCTGGGCTGCCATGTCCTTCTCCAGCTGGTTCGCGCGCTCGACAGCCTCAGCGACGGCGCGGCGCTCCTGCGTGATGCGAGCCCGCACTTGCTCACGCAGCTGCTCGAACTTTTTGTTGGCTGCCTGGAGCTCCGTGCTGAGGCGCGTAGTCTCGGACTCGAGTTCCGCCTTGGCTGCCTGCACCTGCGCTTGCATCTGTGTACGCTCCTTTTCGGCCTTCTGCATTTCTTCCTCGACGCCGCTCGTCTTGAGCAACCCCGACGCGCGCGTCTTCCAGCGCTGCACATCCTCCTGCACGACACGCAGCTGCGTCTGCACAGTCTCAAGCTCGACCTGCGCCCGCTGCAACTGCTCGCGGTGCGGCTGTGCCTCACTTTTGGCCTGCGTAAGCTCCAACTCGAGTGTCTGGTTGCGCGCCTCGACCGCTTGCTTGCCCTCGGTCAGCGTCGCGACCTGCTCCCGCAGCGTGCTCAGCTGGTGGATTTTGTCGAGCAGCTCCTGGTACTGCAGGTTTGGCGCCTGGGACGACTCGCGTTGTGACTGCAGCTCGGCGCGGCACGCAGACAGCTGCTCCGCCGTCTTGGCAGCGGCTTGCTCGAGGCGCGCACGCTCTTGCTGCGCCAGTTCCAGCTGCAGCGCCTTCTGCTCCTTCTCGCGCCGCAGGTACCGAATGACTTGAAGCTCGCCCGTGCTCGGCGTCGCATGGTCGTCGGAGGGCGCAGGTCCCTCCTGCTTTGAGGCAGCGAGCGCCTCGAGCCCAGAGGCCTCCCACGAGCCAGACTCGAGTGCCGCCACCTGCCGACTGACGCCCTCCAAGTGCGCGTGCAGCTGGTCGTTCTGCTGCTGCAACTCGTCGCGCTGCGCACGCTGCTCTTCTGTGGCCTTCTCAAGCGTGCGCAGCTGCTCTTGTACCTCGAGCATCGCGCGGTTGTGGTCCGCGGCCAGCACATCCCGCGCCACGCGTGCCTTCTCCGACTCGCCACGCAGCCGCTGCACCTCGGCACGCGCCGCCTCCAGTTCCTGCGCCGCCGCCGCAGAGGCTGCCGCCGCCTCGTCGGCACGCGCACTCGCCTCCTTGGCCTGCAACGAGATCTTGCGCACTTCGTCCCAGGCAGATGTCTCTTCGGTCGCCGCCTCCGTCTCGGCCGCATGGAGACCGGCCAGAGCGTCTTCAAGCTCGCGCTTCTCGGCGGCATGCGCGGCACGCTGCGCTTCCAGGTCACCCTGCAGTTGGGCCTGTTGCGCCTCGGCCGCTGCCTTTTGTGCCTCGGCCTCGGCCACCTTGGCCTGTAGATCGGTCACCGCCTGCACCTGCTCTGCCAGAGCTGCTTCGTGGGCGCTCTGAGCATCTGTGAGTGCCTGTTGGACCTGTGCCAGCTCGGCCTCCAGGCGCGCCTGCGTGCCTTGAGCGGCCTCCAGCGCCGCCTTGGCAGCCAGCGTATCGGCTTCCGCCGCCGCACGACCACGACGCACATCTAAGAGCTCCATCTCCCACTGCTTCTCAGGAGAAAGCTGTGTGTCGGCGCTGCCGCCCAGCGCAGCCGCTACCGCTGCACGGCGGCTCTCCTCAGCCGCCGCATGCTGCTTCTCGAGCAGCGTCGTCACACCCTTAGCGTGTTCCAGCTGGCTAAGCAGGTCGGCCACACGGCGCTCGTGGTGCTGCGCGTCCGCCTGCGCAGCCGCAAGCGCCTCGCGCACCGCCGCATGCTGCTGAGAAAGCGAGTCGAGGCGCTCACGCAGCTCGCGTGTCTCCATATCGCGGCGCAGCGTCGCATGAGACGCCTCTGCCTTGGCCTCAGACAACTTGACTTCGGCCGCCGCCTGCGCAGCCTGCCGATGCACGAGTTCCAGGCGCAGCTGGTCAACCATGCTCGATTGCTGCTCGTCCTTGGCCTCGTCGGTGCTGCGCAGCTCGCGCAGTGCCGCCTCCGCCTCGGCACGCGCAAGACTGAGCTTGGTGTTCTCGTCCAGAAGCGCATCGCGCTGTTCGCTCAGCAGGCGGTGCTCCGCGTCACGGGTCGCCACGCGCGTCTGGGCCTCCTGTGCAGCACTGCGGGCTACCGCTAGGGCCTGCTCGGCCTCGTTGAGGGCAGCCTCGCGGCGCTCGAGCACAGCATGAATCCGCTTGGTCTCGGCCAGGGCATCGCTGAGGCGCTGGTCGTGGTACTGCGCGGCCTCTTGCAGCATCGATACACGTGCCTCGGCTGCCGCACGCGCGGCCGCCTCGCGCTGCAGGTCGGCGAGCACGGTGGGCGGCGTCTCAGGGACAGGCGCGGGAGGCGTAGGCGCAGCTGGCGCCGCAGGGCCCGTATCGAGGCCCTTGGCGTGGCACACACCCTTGTACACGTCCCGCTCCTGCTCGACCTCTGCGACAACCCGGCGCTGCTGACGCAGCTCCTCCGAGACCTTCTCGAGCATGTCCGCTGCCTGCTGCAGCTCATCGTCTCGGGGATCGCGCTCCTCGAGGCGATGACCCAGCTCGCGCACCGCCTGCACAAGGCGCTTGTTCTGCGCGCATAGTTCTGAGAGCGAGCGGAACGTGACGAGTTCCTCGGTAATCACGTCCTGGATACCGGACACCTCGCAGGGCGCATCCTCCGCGAGGCGCTCAGCAGCCGACGGATCCTTGAGCACAATTGTCTCGCGTAAGAGGGTACGCACTTGCGCTGACGCATCTTCCAGTTGCTGCATCGTCAAGTCATGTTCGCGGCGCACACGCTCCAGCTCAGTAGACACGTCATGCGCTGTGCGCGCGGACAGATCGCGCTCTGCCTGCGCCTCCTCGAGGGCTGCCGACGCCGCGTCCAGCTCAGTGCGCAGTTGCACGACCTCATCGCGTTGCGCCTTGAGTTGGGGTGCATGGGCGTCAAGGTCGGCCATGACTTCGGCGAGGACGCCCTCCAGGCGCCCCGTCTCGGCGCGCTCGCGCCGCAGCTCCTCCTGCGTGCGGACGAGATCCACATAGACATCACTGAAACTCTTATCATCTTGCATGACCTGCTTGGCGAACGAGGCAGTGCGCGATGGCGTCGAGACAAGCGAGCCATCGGTGTCGACGCCCACGACACAAGCCATGCGGTCCAGTGCCTCTTGCAGGGCGCGACGGTCATTCTCAAGCGCCTCGATCTGCACGCGCGCTTCGTCGGTCTCGGCGCGCGCTTGGCGCTCGCGCGCTGCGCATTCGTGGACGAGGGCGTCGCAGCTGTGCTCGAGCTCTGCGGCATGCAGCTCGGCGCGCTCGACACGCGCGTCGGCCAGCTGCGCCGCCTGCTCGGCCGCAGCGCGGTCCATGAGCACCTCGCTTTCCCGCTCGGACAGGCGCGTGCGCAGTTCGGCGATCATGTGGTTCGCGTCGCTGTGGCGCGCCTGCGTGTCGGTGAGCAGACGCTCGACATGGCGCAGCTGCTCTGTCGACGATTCGCGGGCTTGGGCAGCCAGGTCCCGCTCAGACTCAGCCTGGACGAGGCGCGCGTGCATGTCCGCACGCGTTTTGGCCGCAGACGCATGCTCGCGGGCAAGCTCCGTTCGGGCCCACTCGGCCTCTTTCTGCGCAAGAGCGACCTCCTGCTCAAGGGTGTGTGTACGGAACTGCGTCAGGGAAGGGAACTTACTTTGATTGCATATTCACCGGCATTCGCACGCTCCAGGGCGAGGGCTGTGGACGCGAGCTCGGAGCGCACAGACTGGTGCCGCTGCTGCAGGGACGCGAGTTCGTCTGTGGTCAGTGGCGCGGCTAACGTACCCTGCCTGCGTGCACTTTCCTCGCGCTCCCTTTGCCATTGGTCCAGGAGCTTGCGCTTCTCGTCCTCGAGTGCTGCGACGCGCGCCCCGAGATCGGACATTCGCGTCCTCCTCGTGTCGTCCCGGACGCAGCAAGCGAATGGCTCGCGACGAACAGGCGTGTATCACGTGATGCTGACAAGGCAGTGGCCCCAGCGCCCCGCAACAGGCGTGCCCCACATGGGCCGAACTTGGGCGGGGAAGACCGGTTCGAAGACTTTACCTTACATCGACATGACCACTCGTGTGTACGAGCCCATTGCGAACCACGCCATTTCTGTTTACCCTCGACTCAATGCCCCGGGATTCGAGGCGAGCAAGGTGTTTGCATTAACAGCCCTGTATTTGGCATCACCGCCACCCGGCTTCCCCAGTCAGCGCGCGCTGGGCAAGCATTTGTCGTCATTGTACCTGTTCATCTTGCACCCCAACAAGCGCGCAGGGAAGGATGACGACTTTCCAGATGCTCCTGAGGTATTCTTTATCCAGGTGACTAAGAACAAAACAGAGGTGGGTCGCGGTACGGCAAGCAAGTTTAGCAAGCGCCTGCTCCAGGGCCGTACCCGCAACGTGGTTGTTGTGGAGTGCTGTACGTGTTTGTTTGATTGACCGAAGCGGACAGGGACCTCGTGAACATTGCAACGGGCAAGTCGCAGGTCGACGCCATGATCGATAGCAAAAAGGTACGTGAGAGAAAGCTTACCCAGATCGTGATCCGTGGCGACATTGAAAAACTCGAAAAGATCAGCGAGATCTTGCACCACGAGCGTTCAAAGCTGTACAGGTCGGTCGTTACCGAGCCCGTGAAAAAGGAGGCGAGCGACTCGCAGCTGGGAGAGGACTCTCTTCACCATAGCATCAGCGATGTGGCCCGTGCCCGCCTTTAATATAGTTTGGCATACACACCACTCTACTTAGTACGACGCTTCAATGTGCTAGCAGCATCCTTGGTGGCGGGTGTCTTGTCCGGCTTCGTCTCTGGAATAGTCGGTGCCTGCACCGGATTCGCCTTGGACTCGTGTGGCGCAGCAGGGACAGGCTTCTCCTGGAACGCCTCGCGTACACAAATCTCGCGAGCATAGTCGCCCACAAGCGCCAGCACACGACCACAGACAGTCGTCCTGTACAGTCAGCCATGTTGTATACATACCACACAGTGCTGCTCACGGCGCCCACAGGTGCATTGGGGAAGCTGAACAGGTAGCCCAGTGGACCAAACCAATCGCCCGGGGGCAAATAGAACATCGGCACATACTTAAAGTACCAGTTTAGCACAAAGGGCACAGCACTGTTTAGTACAAACATAAACCCCTTGAACATGATAGAAAACATGAACTGGGAAGAAGAGAGAACCTGGTCTGCCATGTTAGTCCCGGACGGCTTCTGACGTACTTTGCTCGTCCACCTGCTGAGAGAGTTTGTCTACCCGGCGGCGAAGCTTCGCCCACTTAGAAAATTCGTCCTGTGCACTCGTCATGTTCATTTTCTGGCGAGTCTCAAACAGTTCTTTCTTCATAGACGCAAGCTTAGAAGAGGCCGAAAACTTAAACACTCCCATGTACATATAACGGAACTAATGTGAGCATAATATGAACATACCCATTCTTGCAAAGTATCCCGGCCAATCCATGTTATTGTGTGGTTTATCAGAGAGACCAAGAAGATGACCAAGGCGGGATGCATGACGGCAGGCAGAAGGCAATTACCGCGGCGGAAGCGACTAAACACATCCAGACCTCCACTTAAGTCGGTGCCGCACCAAGTGTGATGCCGAAGGTTGCCTATGGATCGGACGGCGCTGTTCTTATCCTAGGAATATCAGAGATTGGCACGATTTCACGGTCACTACCGATAGTATAGTTGTCTCATGGAACCCATAGAATTTGTATACTGGTCAAAATACTCGCGCTTATGTATGAACGAAATGCAGAGCCGGGACTGGCTCCACCTATAATTTCGGTTAATTTTGACTACACGCTTGGTTCAACACAGAAAGTGCGAATGCAACACTGCGACCCAACGGTTGCATTAGACTGTAAATTTACCACACGACCATCTTCACAGCCGTAATAATAGCTATCTGCACAAATCTCAACCCTTGATTGCTAGCGTGGATCTAAGCCGATAGCTTTGTTGTATCAGTACCTGGAGACTACAGGTATGGCGAACCAATCCTATCTCCATAGTCAAACAGAACCTTGGTTTCCAATCTATACTACGGGCAGCACATGACGAATAATGCCTACATTTGGCCAAAATAAACTGTACGACTATTCGATAGAAAGCAGTAAGCCACATGCAGCGAAGTACTGCAACGGATGTAATGGAACCAAGGAGCTAATAGAGAAACACAGCAGTCACCTGACCAGTGCAATCACCCACCAATGGCGACAGGCCCCAGAACAGGAAAACACAAATAAGAATTAAAACAAGGTAAAGAAATAATTTAAATAAAAAGTGAAAGTAAAATTGAATCAACCCAAGAAGAAATCAAATTTATAATATCTTATAGAACGAAATTCCTAATAAATATTTCCAAATAATTAAATTTATACAACAAGAATATTTAAATATTATTGACATACGTTAATAATAATAATCGAAATATTTTATTTTAAATAGTTAGCTCATATTTGCCATAATTTTCTTGCAGCAAATACTGTTATTTCATAGCATATATATCAAATAATTCTATATTATTTTAGTTATATTTAATTTGTCATACGTATTTAAATTCTTAATAATATTTTTTGTTTTAATTTTATAATATTTCAACACATGTAGGTTTGTAAGTGTCTTTTAATGCTTGTATTATCCTTTTAATACGTTATATTTAAATTCATTGTATTTTTGGTTTTGTTTTAGTTAATTATCGCCCGATGTTTCACATGCCGGTATGTCCCCTATGTGAATACATGCCTTAGTCATGTCCGTTTCACCTGGGAGATGTATGGTTGAAACAAAATCCCACCTTTAGTCTTTACTGGTCATGGTTGATGACACTTCTCCCGTTTTCTATACTATTCTTTCGATACTATGAAATGTGTACCCTTAGTCATTCGGGGCTTGTGTACTCTTGAACTCCTTATGGTTTCTATTTCTGGGTCCTTTTGTTTCATAGATTGAACAATAACACCATAATAACTACTTCGATGGAAAGAATAAAGGCACTGACGAAAAGAACAATTGCGCCTGCAGTCCGAAATCTTGGCAAATAGGTATAGTCGTCATTGTTTGTCTCGTCATTATGTTGATCTAGTTCTGTTCGCTCACATTCTCTTCTCCGGCGTTCCGCGATATACTCAGTTACTTTATCTTCATACTTAAGTGTCATTCGATATCGAAACGCGGCTGTGATAAACAAGCCCACCGCTAGAATACAATTGGCAAGGCCGATCCAAAAGAACTCAGGTTGGAAGATCTTTGCAACAGTCAGAGAAAAAGATAGCTGACTTAAGGCTGTTCTTGTATAGGCACCATCAAATGTTCGCTGGGATGCTCTATCTAGTCAGTGATGCCAATAAACTTACCTTAGGTCAAGTCGTTCCCCTTCATTTAGGCGCTTATGAGGATGCTGGTTCTTATCTGGCTGTTCAGAGAACGGATACAGCAATTGGGAAAATCCTGTTGGAATCTGACGCATGATCCCAACGGTATCCCTTGAGGCTGCGTTTCTCCTATTCTTTCTTGAGGACATGATCTCAAAGAACCAACAAGATGTGCACGAGCCATGTCAAGCAAGTCCTAAGCTGCACGTGATATCGACACAAGTCTCGCGCATGTCCCCCGAACTAGTTCTCCATCACAAATGATGGCGTCAATGGGGCGGTCTCCATCGTTGCTTTGGCTCCTGGTGTTTGTACTATCTCTTTTGAAGAGTGTCCATCCTCTTTACTTCTACTTTGAGGCTGGTTCCTCAAGGTGTTTCTATGAACAACTTCCCGCAGATACCATTGTTGTCGGACATTACTACTTGGAAGAATGGAATGACTCTTTGGGTCACTTTGACATTCCAAATGATTTAAATCTCGGTATTCTAGTTCAACATAAGGATGCTGAACACCCTCTTGTCTCTTCGAAAGGGCAACCTGATGGTCGATTTGCGTTCAGCTCTCATCAAGCTGGCAGTCACGAAATCTGTTTTCAGACAGAATACCATGGCTCTCGCATGGCCAACCATCAACTGCCTGAGCTTCGCATGCATCTTGACATTATTATTGGTGATGCTCATCGTTCCAATACAAATGAGGATAAAGAGCACTCACAGGATCTTTTGTCGCGTGCGCGTGCACTGAATGCAAAAATGCGCGACTTGCGCAAGGAACAGCAGTATCAGCGTGAGCGGGAGATGGAATACCGCAATCTGAGTGAGTCTATGAACTCTCGCGTTCTTTGGTGCATCATAGTCCAGATGATTGTACTCCTGGGATGCTGCGTTTGGCAATTGTTCAATCTTACGGTACGTATCATGATACATCTCACATTTAGATCTTCTTTGAGGACAAGAAGTTCAGGTAGTGTTTTCGCCTTCTAAATACTGTACAAGCTACCTGTCTGCATAAATCGTCGTTACAGAGGTCAAAGGGACATGTCCTGGTACTTGAGTGTACCGCTCGCCCCAAGGGAAGCGACCCGCCAATGAACAGGCATTGTGCCATAGATTTTCAAGCGCCTCTTCGAGCACACCCGTGCCAATCATAAAGCCTGTGTCTGCACGAGTATCCATAGAGACATCTGCTGCGCCAGAATCATTCATTTCTTCCCTTTCTTGGCGGGCAATATGGCGAAGCAGGTCCTTGATGGTAACAATCCCTTCCAGGATTCCATTGCTGCAAACCAAAATCACCCGTGGTCCCAATCGCTTGAACATATCAGACACCACCTCCAAATCAAGTTGAGGCTGGACGATTAACGGAGCAGGGTCGACCCAAGCACCCAGATCCACCGGGCCTGTCTCTACCTCCATTCCTTCCTCAGGGACATCCAAGGTGTCGGGAGTCGATGACAGCCACTCTGGCAAAAGTTGTGAGTCAATGGCTCTTGCACTGGTGAGGGCATAGACATCTGTGCTCTTGGGATGGAAAGTACACATGGAATCTTTGTGCAATGTACTTGTAGCCTGCGCCTGCCGAAGAGCAAAGCGGAGTTGTGCACGTTCCATGTATCCCAAGACCGTGCAATTCTGTGCATTGGCGACGACAGGAAAACCTCGATAGGTTCCTTGGGCCACAATGGACTCGACCTCATTGTATCGCATACCATCGGCAAACAAAACATCCGTGTTGGTCGTCATCATAGATCCAACATTTATACCAAATGTATGATCTTCTGGATCCAGAAATGGATAGCCGTTGAACTTAATAGACCTGTCAGCCACACCGCCTTTGCCGTTGAGATCGGCCACCAACTTGGCTGTACCCACGACCAGCATGATAGGCAGTATATAGGTAAGGGCACCCGTTAGTTCAAACATAATCACAACCACAGCCACAGTAATTCTTGTAACACCAGCGAGTGCAGCAGCAGCACCTAACATGGCATAGGTACCCGGTGTAATACAAGGCGCATCAGTCGTGCAGGAAGAAAAGACATTCCAACTCGGAAAGGCTGTTTGAATTGCCTTGACAAGGATACCAACCATCCGTCCAAACGTAGCACCTACTGCCATAGATGGAATAAAAATCCCAGCGGGCACCTTGCAACCGTACGAAAGAATGACTAGGACAAATCGAAGGGCTGTAGCAATCAGAAGGGCACCGGCCATCGACCATTGCATGCGGGACTGGCACAAGACTTCGTTATCGCTTGCACCGTCGCATTGCTGAAACAGCAACTCCAATGTTTCTGTCATATCCAATCGAAGGAACCGATTGAAGTAGCAGATCATAGCCGTCACACTAGCCAAAATTACGGCTTCTTGCACACCATAATTAGCCAGATACTTTTTGCGGAAGCGCTGCACTTGCAAGTTGAACCGGAGAACATACTCGCCATACAGACCGCCCATAATGCCGATGAGGAGGAAAAACACAATTTCAAAGTAGTGCCATTCACGATTGTATTCCACTTGGAAAAGGACGAGCTTGCCTGTCCGGAAGGGGTTCATAAACTAAATGTTAGCAAAGGGCACACGTACCGAGAGGGCCATTGTGCTGGCAAGTGCACACAAAAAGGTACGCCACATGGTCTGTGAGGGAAAGGAAGTGGTCATTTCCTCGAGAGCAAAGAGTACGCCGCCAATCGGTGAACCAAAAGCGACAGCGACGCCTGCCGCACTTGAAGCGATCAAGACCTCCCGTAACTTCGATTGACTGGGAACGAGCCAGCGCAATATACCGGTTACGGCCGTGCCCATACAGCAAGCCACATGCACAGCTGGTCCTTCTTTTCCGACACTAAGTCCCGAGGCGATTGCCAATGGGAGACCCAAACTCTTAATCACCAGCGTCCAGTTGCTCAGGAAATTTGGAATATTGAACCCTGCAATGACACACTTAATCTCGCTAATGCCGCTCCCTGCCGCTGTAGGCGCATAATGACGAACAAGAGCAGCTGATGTAAAGGCCAGCAAAGCGGAAAAGGCGACGTAGGCGCACCAAGAGGGCACAGTCCAGGAGCCCCATTCAACCCAGTCCGTGCAAGTGCTGGAGGGCAGAGTGGGTTCGACTGCGCGAAGGGACATTTGCGTAGCTGTCTGTGTAGCTGCTGCGATCGATGTCACATTCATGTTGCCAGCGGCAGCGGCAGCCACAGCCGCGATGCCTTTGGGCACGGCACTGCCGGGACCCGCGGGGTCCATCTCTTCCCAACAGCAGAACTTCTTGTTGAGCCACCAGCCGCCAGCGCAGTAACCCTGCTTGAGGTCTGAGGCCCACTCGGTGACCACACTGATGATGGCCATATTAATGCCAATCAGCACGCCAACCAAAATAATCATGCCGCTTTCCGCTGTGGCCAGGAGGGGCGCCTTCATGGAGCCTAGGAGAGAGCTGCAGCTCTGTGCCAGAGACTGTACTGCAAATAAGAAATTGTTTCCAAATGGGAGGCGACCTGCGAATGCGCTCAATTCGCGCCAGGCAAGGGATCCGTGCTCCTGCATATGCTCCGCGAGACGCCGGACCTGTGCCTCGTGCCGCAAGATTTTGACGCGTTCGCGGCGGCCATCAACGACCCAGTCCACAGATGAAAACTATGGTCAGCTAGCCATACCTACTCTGCCATAGTGTTCGGTCTGGTCCAGCGCGCTTTCTTGGGCCGACGATGCAGCCATCGAGGCGGTGGGGTACGTTGTGGAGGCTAGGAATCTACGTGGGTTTCCTGCAGCAGCTGCGCGGACTGGGCCAGCAGTCGTCGGATACGTGTACTGGCTCCGTCTTCGCGCCCCCGCTTCGCTGAATGCGTTGGAGGAGTAATGGTGCGCTTTGCTGTATTTGTCGCACGCACTGGGATGACCGGTGCCGGCGCCTCTGCATCGACGCGTCCGGCGAGCTCCGTCAAGGCACGTGCGCCCAGGGAGCGTACATGCGCCAGATCGTCGGCGGTCAGGGAGACGTCCGTGCCTCCCTCCGTCCCATGGGCGAGTGCCATGCGGAGAAGCGACTGCATGTATGTGCCGATCTGTACATGACCGGACTGGGCATGTTCCAGGGTGTGGGCACGCAGGAGGGCCTTGGCATCGGGGTCGCCCCATGGCAGGTCGCGCAGCTGATGCAGGGCCAGCTGGGTGAGGGTATCTGAGACGCTGGCTTCTACCACGCCCGAGGGCATAGGGAGCGTGAACAACTCTGAAGCGATGGCGAGGCGCAAGAGCAGGTTGGCCAAAGATGTAAGCGCGGCAAAGGCATCGTGAGCCACGGCAGGCGAGTTCGTGCGGGCGAGCCATGCGTCAAATCCGTCCGAGATATCCAGCCATGCATCCCAAAGTGGCTGCAAGGACGTACACAGGGCGAGTGGGCGATGCCACTCCTCGGGAAGCGAGGTGACCACCTGGTCGACGGCGTCGGCAAACAAGGCGTCTGCATCGGCCTCGGCGTCATCCAGCAGGACGAGCGTGCGGGGCGTCCACACTGGTTCATGCAGGGCAGATTTCGTGTCCTTCCATGCCAGCTCGAGGAGTGCCGTGGGCTGTGTTGGCACGGGGGGACGGACACCTGCCTCACACACCACCAGCTGGGGCGTGTGAGCTGCATCACTTGCCCGCATGCCGTCCACAATGCGGACCTGCGTCCCCTGAGGCAGCGTATAGATCGAGTCCGTAGCTCCCAGTGCCATCTTGTGACGCAACCAGCGTGAACCGACACCATCGCCTTCCACATATACCGCCGCCGTCCAGTAGAGCGGCCTCGTCATGGTCTCCTCACATAGCCACGACACACGGTCCACCAACGCACGTGCCATACTTCCCCGAGCCCACAGCCGAGTGCTAGCGTGCTGTACCCTGGAAAAGGCATCATGCCGTTCTTCGTCCCACAACCGTGGCGTGCGTACGGGCCGGTGCATACGCTTATCTAGTCGGCTCGGTTGCAAATGCGGCAGGCATGCACGGATGGCTTCGAGCCGCGCAGACTGCCGCTGCTGCTCGCGAATCTGCGCAAGCATAGCTCGCCAATGCTTCCATGCAACGCGCTTCCGTGCATGAGCGAGCTGCGCGGACGCTAGGGCCTCTATCGCAGCATGCCGCACGCATGTGGCACTGGGCTCCGCCACCAAGCGCCGACACAGTCTCGATGCCAATGTCTCGATCAGTGCTGCGCGACAACGCTGTATGCGGCGCCTGGACTCGCAGGCCATGGCGCTGTAGGCCACCTCGTACACAATCTCTCCGGTGCTCTGCTCACAGAGGTGCGTGGCCAGCTGCTTGGCCAGGCGGTCACGCGGCACTTTGGGCTTGGTTGGTGGCGGCGCCGCCACCACCGGAGCTGGAGCGGCCGGGCGAGGCGCTGGCAGCGGCTTGAAGGGCATCGATGGGGCAGCCACAGCGGCAGGTGTAGGCGCGGACGCCACCGGCGGGGCTGGCGGCGGGGCAGGCGCAGGTGCAGCAGGCCATGCCGAGGGCGGCGCCCGTGCAAAAGCGGAGAGGGAAGTGGGTGCGGGCGCGGGCTGCTGGTCGGGCTGCTGGTCGGGCGCGGCGGGCGCGGCACTGGTCTGGGGTGCGAGGAGCGACATTGCTCGCTGGGGCTGAGTGCGGGGCACTGTCGTGGCAAGGCCATCGATTATGGCCTGGCAGCTTGCGTCTCCGCGCTTGGACTCGACGAGTGTGTGGCTAAATGGCGAGGCAAACGATTTGTCCTCGTCAAGCACAGTATTTTTGTTGATCTTGACGCTGTTGTCGTCGCCGATCTGGACATGCAGGAGCTCTAGGAACGAACGCGCCTCGTCCTGGTCGTCCATGCCGAGCACACTAACGACATGGGCCAGGGGCAGTCCATTGTGCTGTGGCAAGTAAGCCCGGGTCAGCGTTTTTATGGCGCCGATCCGCACGCTCGCAAACAAGTTTTCGGCGAGGCATGCCATGAGATAGCTGACCTCGGGGCGCGCGAGATCCTTGAAGAAGCGGGTAAAAAAGTGGGGTGTGGCCTCTGTATTCTGTGGCTGGCCCCGTTTTTCCAGCAGGTTGGAGCGCTGGAGGAGCGTGCGAAGACGGAGCGCCCACTGCAGCGGCGGCGCGGTGAACACGTCAGTTGGAAGGAGCTCGACTTCGCGCAGCGTCTCGGGGTCGCGCACATGCAGGAGCAGGTTGTAGCCGCGAAACTCGGGTTCGTTGGGGTATGTGTGGCCCAGCAAGCGCTGGTCGTCATAAAATTCAATGAGGCTTCGCAGGGTCTTGCGCAGCTGCTCGAGCTCCTGCTGCTCGCTCCACGCATCGGCACCGACACCTCCTTTCCAGTGCAGGCACAGGATGTGGTAGCGCGCGATGCGCTCGTGGCACGCAATAGCAATCGCGCCACGGTCGCTCTGCACGATAAAGTCCTGCCGGATCGCGCGTGTACGGTTCCACATGAACGGCTGCACGACCGCAAAGCGCGAATCGCACGGGTCGGCAGGGAGTAGCGTGTGCACCAAATAGTCGAGCGTGCGCTGCAGTACGGGAGGCGGCCGCACCTCCTCCGGCAGTGGCAGCTCGCGACCTGCGGCGGGGCGGCGGTAGATTTTGACGGCCGCTGCGGGGTCTGCAGATGTCGTGCCTGGGAAGCACTCGAGCCTGTCGAGCTCCTTCTGCACCTCGCGCTCAACGCGCTCGTACTCGGGGCACATGTCGGGGCAGGTGCCTACGAGCTTCGTGGCATTTTCGAGCAGGCCGGGCTTGGATGGATCGGGCAGCACACCGCTCGCCACATACTCTTCGCGCTTCTGAGCATACTGCACCTTGAGCTCGGCCAGGCGGGTAGCCGCGGCATCCTCGCGCGGGCGGAAGCGCTCGCGACGCTCGTCTCGGACGCCGCCGTCCATGGCGGCAGGAGCGTGCACAGCACACGCCTCCATTCGCGATGTGCGTGGGTGGAGGCCCTGGGCTTGTTGCTTTGTGCTTGCCATGGCCAAGGACGTGTGGGGCAGCCTGCTGCGCGGCGCGCGCGCGCGGTATGCCTTTGTGTCCAAGACGCTCGTCATCCTGGGTACGTGGAGATGTCTCATAGCAGGTGAGCCTGGGAGTGGTAAATCGACGCTCATGCGTCAACTGGCTGGCAGTGCGGATGCACGCGCATCCGTGCCGAAAGAGTCGTCAGGCCCCCTAGGCTTTGGGTTCCTGGAGCTCGCGGAAGATCCCCATGCAGAAGGTATGCACGCGTGTCTCACATACAGAGCGCCTGAGGACGGGCGTGTACACGGTGCATTCGGCGGACGCGTCGGTGACGGCGACGCTGCCGTATGCCTTTCCGCCTGTTGAGATGGCGGCAGACGCGACCGCAGTGGCCGCCTTGCGCCGGCTGCGCGAGTCTCTCTTTGTGATCACGCTCGATACGAGTCAGCCGTGGGCCATGGTGCCCCAGCTCGTTGCTTGGCTTGCCATGCTTCAGCGGCTTGTCGCCCAGGCCCATGCATCTGGTTGCGATGCCGATGCCGATACCGTACGTGCGGAGATGCGCGCGCACATCGAAGAGCTTGTGGGCGGCTCCAGCGCGCCTGTGGCCGACAATCTGGGCGTGCCCCTCGTCATTGTGCTGACCAAGGCCGACGCCGCGGACACGCTTGTCGCCGAGCAGCAGATGACCGAGGCGCAATGGGACTATCTCCAACAAGCGCTGCGGACGGTTGCCCTGCGTTTTGGCTCGGCTGTGTATGCGACGACGCAGAGCCGCGCGTCCTCGTACGATGGCGTGCGGGCCTATATCCGCCACAGGCTCTACTCGGAGCTACCGGGCGTCTCGATGCCCCCGTGTGAGGCTGAGATTGTGACTACGGACCTGTCGCACCTGCGCATCCTGCCCGGTTGGGACTCATGGGCCAAGATTGAGGCGGTGCAAGAGTCATTTTCGTGTGCGGCATGGAGCGAGGCGTTTGCGCGCGATATGGCACGTCCGGTGCCCGGTGCACCGGACGAGGCTGACGGGCTATCGACAGCCTCGCAGATGGCGCGCGACAGAGTGCCGGCACCTGAGCGCGGTGCAGACGACGAAGCTCCGAGCATCGAAGTGCCGCCCCATGAGGAGTTCCTCGAGACGCTGCCGATGCCCAGCGACGCGAGCGACATGCCGCGCTTGTCCATCGATACAATCCGCGCGCCTGTGCGCAATGCCCTGGGGCCATCGATGCATGCATCGACGCTCGATATGCCGGCCGTTGGCCGCGCGATGGAGGAGCAGGCGAAAGAGGTGCCTGTGCCTGTGCCCCCCGGCACGCCGGGCCATGCGTCGATCCGTGCGGACGACGTGCGGTCGCCCAGTGTAACGACACCCAAGCAGACCGAGGTGCTGCACAGCTTTTTCCAGAGCCGTACGTATTGTTGCTGACATTAGTGCTCAAGAAGCCGGCGAGCCCCGGATCAGCGCCGCACACGCCCTCTGCTCGTCTGCAGCAGCGCGCACGGCGACGCAAAGAAGAAGGGGGTACGTAGACGTAAGTTAGGGTGGCTGATTTTCCTTGTCGTCGTGCACGAATGCCGCAGACATGGCGCGAGTGCGTGCGCCGAGCAGGTGCGTCGCCCCATGCACGGCACACGGGTCCTCAAATACAGTAAAGTTGTCGCGGGGCGGCTGCGATCGCGGCTTGCGCGGCGCTGGCGGCCGCCGTGTTGCCACGGCGAGCGTGCCAATGCGGCAGCACACGTCCTCCATGGGGTCGCACCCCTCCAGGTCTTCTATGCTAAGTTCACTGAGCGGCACGCGCCGCATGCGACGGCGCGGCGACTTGGGCGTCATGGTCAGCGCGTTCCGGGCCGGAGCAACAAGACTCAACACACGCGTGCCACCGCGGCGCGTTCTGCACGTGATTTGTCTATGGACCAGAGGGTATCTACGCCGCCGCTAGGCACGGCCGTCGTCCTGGCGCCGTTCCCATGCGTGCCACTGGCGCTCAAAGGCGCTGATGCATGTGCAGGCACCGGGGAATTGTTTCGGAAGCGCATCACGCATAGTTTTACTGGCTTGCCATGCTGTCAACACAGCACGCAGCGTCTCGTACGCAGGGAACCATTGCCGCTGCGGCATGACGAGCATCTCGTGCAAACGCGCGCCAGTATCCGCACCAGCCCCTTCTTTGGGTATGCTCTGCTGTGGAGGTCGCCGGAAGGGCGGGACCACGGGCCCGAACAGCTTCGCACTCTGCTCAGGCATGACCTGGTGCAGCGGGTTCGCAGCAAACGCCGCTTGGTCGTTCTTGTTCCGCTCGAGGCGCTGCGCGAGCGTCCCGTCGTCGGCCCACTCCATGCTGTGCTTGGGCTCGCTCCATGCCGGTGTTGGCTCCGTCAGCACGGTCTCGAGGATCTGCAGCGCCTCAGGCAGGCGGTTCGCGCGCGTCAGTGCGACACACAGATGGTTCCAGTTTTGGGCATCGAACGCCAACCCCGCGTCCTGTGCACGTGTCCAAATCTCCGCGACCTTGTCATGCGCGCCGGCACGCGAGGCCGTCTGGATCGCAATCGATAGCGGGAGACACAACATGCTCTGCTGGAACGTGCCCAGCGTCGCGCATGACGCACTCGTCGTCAGCGCGTCGGCGGCGGTCACCTGCGCCCTGGCCCGCGGCACAAGCACGTCGCAGCATTCGTCCCACAGGCGCATCACGCCGTCCACGTTGCCCGCGTACCGGTACGCATTCATCAGCGACGTAAGTGCCCGCATCGACACCGGCTCACCGGCATCGAGCAGGCGGTAGAAGACGTGCTCGGCCGCCCACACATCGCCGCGCCGGCCATGTGCGTCTATGAGCGGGACAAGCAGGTCCTCCAGCACCGCGCCCTGCTCCAGCGCCGGCGTTGCCCATGTAATGTTCGTGCGCTGCGCCTGCGCCTCGCCGGAGCGCTGCCATGCCAGCTCCTGCGCAATCGCCAGACTCGACTCGGTGCCACTCGCATAGCTCCGGATCAGCACACCCAGCGTAACGTGGCTCGGCTCCATGCCACGGGCCTGAATCTGGTCCCACAGCGCACGCGCGCGCTGGGTCTGGCCCGCCCGCAAACACGCATGGAGCAGGATCGTGTGCAGTGCCAGCGACGCGCCGTGCGCCAGCGAGCGGTCAGCGAGCGCGAACAGTTCCTCAGCGAGCGGCAGCCGCCCACTGTCACACGCACTCTGCACCGCCAGCGCATACGTACGCGCATCGGGCATGAGACCCAGGCGCTGCATGTCCAGTAGGCACTGGAGCACCTGCGCTACCGGCGTGCCACGGCGCACATATGCCTTGAGCAGCGTGTTGTACACACTGGTATCGGGCCGCAGCGCCGCCTCGTGCTGCGACTGCAGCCACTGGTATATACCCAGCACCGCGGGATAGTGGCCCACCTGGATGTACGCGTCCATCAGCGCCGCATACACCCGACGCTCGATGCGTGTGCCGCGCGACGCATGCCGCGCCATCAACGCAGCGGCCTTTTCAGGAAGCTGCGCACGGCCCAGCGCCTGCACCATGTACGTCAGCGTCGTGGCGGAGCACACAAGACCCGCACCTTCCAGCTGCGCGGCCAGGTCCAGCACAGCGGCGGCATCGCCCAGCTTCCCGGCCATGCGGGCCATCTCGCCGTACAGCCGCTCCGAGTCGTACACGCTCGACATGGCCCGGAACACGTTGCGCGCGCCATTCGCATCATCCTGCCGCACATGTGCACGCAGCAGCCAAAACGCCTCCTCCTCGCTCGTCGGCACAGCAATCCGCTGCGTCACAGCCGCCACATCGCCGCGGCTCGCCTCACACACCAGGTGCACATACGACACAAACGAGGCATCAGGCGCGAGTCGCGCGAGAATCTGCTCCATTGCCGCCACATGCCCCAGCTCGGCATAGTACAGTGCAAGCCACCGCAGCGACGAGGCACTAGTGCCGTGCTGCTCGAGCCACTGCACGAGGGGCATGGCCAGTTCGTGTTGCTTGGTCGGCGCCAGCATACGGAGCACACGGCGCACGACCGACTCGTGCGGAGCAAGCTGCGCGGCGAGAATCTCTGCCACGATGCCCGCCGCCACCTGCGACGCTCCGCGATTCGCTAGCGCCAGGGCCACGATGCCCGCGTACTGCGCGCGCTCGGCGGCAGGCCGCGCCGAGCGCAGCACGGCCTGTACATGTGCGCGGGGATCTTTGAGAGAGGAAAGTAGCGTGTACACAGCATGAATGACTTTGGGGAACGGTGGCTGTAGCAGCGCCCAGGCCCGTGGCGTCGCCTGCAAAAAGGCCGCCGCACGCGCCGCCGCATCGCCGCGGTAGGTCGCTTGTGTCTTTTCGTGCGCACACTCATCAGCCAGGGCCATAAACACCGCCTTGGCCGCGCGGTATGCAGTGCCAAGGTCCGCATTGTGGCGGCTGTAGAGGTGATGCCCCTGGAGGAGATGCGCTTGCGCCTGCTGCAACGCCGGTGATATTTGCTCGAGGAGGCCCCGCAGCTGCGCAAATGCTTGGGCCCAGTGGCCCGTCAGTACCGTCGCCTCAATCTGAGCCACATCCACGACGCCAGCAGCGAGCAGGCGTTTCCCCACATCGCGGCGCAGGCGCGCGCGGTCTTCGTGCGTCGGTTCCGCATACAGGCACGAGTCGACCTGCTCCAAGATGGCGTCAATCTGCGCAGCGGTGACAGCACCCGCGTCCTTCTGCTCCATTTGCTGCAGGGAGATGCGTGTGTCCTGCGCCACCTGCGCCAGGTGAGACGCTTTGCTCGAACGCTTCAGACGGGGCCGCGACACCAGGGCGGGCTGTGCCGACGGGCCAGGCTCAGCGTGCTCCTGCGCAGTCGTGTGACGCCACGCACGCCAATTTGGAGCGCTAGGCGAGAGCACCGGCGAGGGCGCCCGTGTCTTGGCGCCTAGAGGGCATGGCACAGGGGGCCTTCGTGCGCCTAGCCAGGCTGTTTGCCACATGTCAACGCTCCAGAGCCGCGGCTGTATTTCAACGGTATATGCCCAGAGCCACTGTAGTGCATGATGTGTAAATAAAGCCGAGGTAAAGGTAAAGCTCCCGGCTGAGGTGCCCATCGTCTGTGGGCAACGCGAAGCTCGTGGCCAACGATCGACTGGTTATGAGAGAGAAGAGTCGGTACGACGCTGACATAAGAGCCCTCCACCATTCACGTCGCCGCGTGGCGACGCTCTTTCCGTGACCATGTCGAAGCGCATGCGTGTGCGTATGTGTACGCTAACCACAGGGCTTGGCCGTGTCTCGGCCCATTCTTATCGGATCAACATCCACGCCCCTGACGCCGGAGGAGAAGCTGACGGCGCCGCCTGACCACACTCACCGCTGGACCGTGGCGGTGCGCAGCGCGGCAAGTGCTCCCCTCTCTGCCGCCGTGGCAGAAGAGCCAAGCGCCGATCAGAATGCGTCGATCGGTGCGCGCCTCCGCGATAGTGACCAGGACCTTCACCGTGCTGTTGGTGGCAAAGACGATCTTTCATACTTTATCAAACGCGTGCAATTCCGCCTGCACGACACATACGCGCAGCCGACGCGGAGTACGTTAATTCACTCACCCAGACATCGATCGGTCACCATTCAGCGTTACAGAGACGGGTTGGGGCGAGTTTGAGATCCAGATAAAGATCTTCTTTGTCCCCGAGGCCGGTGAGAAGCCTCTCACGGTCCTGCACCACCTGAAGCTGCATCCCTGGTCGACGGCCATCCCGGCGGCGGAAGCACCGGCCGCAGGCACCACCGATGCCACGGCTGCTGCGACAGTCCCACCACCGCCGCCGCCGCCGCCTGTCGTACACTCGTGGCAGTACGAGGAGATTGTGTTCCCCGAGCCGCTTGAGGCCTTTTACGATATCCTCGTGGCGCATCCTCCGACCCCTTGGCCCGCGACATCAGCGCAGGCGTTCACGGACCCTCAGGTAATGGCAGAGCACCAGCACCTGGTGCACACACCCACTGGCCAAGTCCTCGAAGCATTGAGCCTCGAGGCGCAGCGCGCCGAGGCCGACCGCATTGACCTTGCACGGGCCAACGCGGTGCAGCAGCTGGATGCCGATCGTACAAAGCTGATTGCCACTGAGAAATTGCTACAGGAGGCACGTGCGCAGCTCGCTCAGTTCGAGCCGGCGGCCACTGGGCCTAATGCTTGAACAAGACCTTGATACCCTACCGATCCGCGGGCGCAGCTGGTAACCTCTGGCGGGTAGACGCTGGCCGCTTGGCTAGGCGCTCCACCAAGTCGTCTTCCTCATCTTCGTGCTTGCGACGTCGTTCCCAGAGGGGTGCGAGCGACTCGCAATCGGGGCTCTCCTCCGTACTGGGCACGTCCAGCGCCTCTTCCGAGTCAAAGTAGTCTTGTTCCGCCACTGCCTCGTTCATACATGGCGAGTCTGCCACCGAATCGTCCGAGTCCGACGGGCTGCCACTTCGGTTGCGTGCATGCTGTTGGATGAGCGCACCAATGCCGTGGCCAGCAACAGGATCGGTGTGCAGCGCTTCCAGCATGGCGCTGTGCTTTTGCATCATGTCGTTCAGTAGCGGGCGCACGTTGTCGCGCCGCAGCTGCTCGCAGAGGCCCAGACAGGCGGACGACACAAGATTATCACGGGGCGCCTCTCTCTGTAGCAGGGCTAGAACATGACCCATCACATCGAGCTGCATGAGGTGGCGGTACGCGAATTGATTATGGCTCGACATACATGCGCGCAGCACACGCAGAGCGGCCAACCGCATGTGCTTATTCCGCGCGTGTAGCAACGAGCCAACGTGGCTGCATACATTCGACGTGAGAATGTAGTACTGGCTCCGGAACGAGTGGTTCTCAATCACAAAACACAGCAGGTCACACAAATGACTGTAGAGCACCCAGCGAGATGGGTCCAGCACAATTGACTGCGTAGGCGCAAGCGTTTGCATATCGGGTAGCTGCAGAAGCGGCTCCAGCAGCTGCTGCATCGTCCCATCGTACAACCACGTCAGCAGCTCGTCGGTATCAACACGCGGCTTGGGCGTAGCGCCATGCCCCAGTGGACTGTGAACAAGACCGTCCATATTGACGTCCATGAGTGCGCGCACGGCCTCGGTCCATTGTGTGCACAGGGCGGGGTCCTTTCCGTCCTGTAGCAGCACTTGCAAGCGGCACAATAGTGGCATCTTACCCTCATGCACCTCGTCCAGGATATAGGCGCGCACACTGTTGGCATCATACTCGATCAGCGACGAGAGAACGTCGCTCGCAGCGACTCGAAGGGCGGCGTCGGATGTGCTGAGCGCATACTCGATAATGGGCAGAACGCCAGCGTCCACGAAACAGCGGAAGAGGGCAATGCGTCCCGGCAGCTGAATCTGCTTTCCCATCGTGCATAGATGCTGCACAAAGACCACGCCCTTGGCCTTTTGCACGCGCGTCGCGTCGGTCGTTGGCGCACTGTACACTTGCTTTAACTGTGTCCACAGCTGCGGGTCATTGATGCAGTAGTTGACAATGTCATTTTGGTAAAAGAATACAAGCGAACTCAACATCGAGTGCAGTCCATCTTCCATGATCCCCGCGAGCATCACATCTTTCAGGTATACCAATCTGTACGCCTCAAAGATCTTGGCCAGAATCGCCGGGTCGCCAAAGTCGACCACTTGGTGGAACTTGGCCTCGTCCGACAAGTGCTGCCGGTACGATGCCTTGAGGTGGGGATGCTCAGGGTTGTACTCGAGCATCCCAGCAACTGCATAAAACATGTCGTCATGTAGAAGATATTCCACCACGAGGTTGTCGTTCATCAGTAAGATCGTCTTCATGATCTCATATAGGCGGTGCAGCGCCGGTAGCGCATGCTGCGTCTCGGCTTGCTCCAGCAGTGGCGTCAGCTTCCGAATATAGTCCTCCTTTAGCAGCCACTCGACGACCCGGTCACGCATCGCCGCACTGTGCAGACTGCTAACGCGTAACTCCTCGTAGATCATGTCCAGGTTATCCAGAGTCGGTGTAGCGAGCTCAAATGGCGGCAGGTCTGCTTCCAGCGCCTTGCCGTACTCCAAACCGCGGCTCAGGACAAAATGGTTCTGCACTTCTGTGATAAAGTCCCACACTTCGTTGCATCCCTCAAGCTCCTGGAAGGACAGTGCCATGTCGGTTCCATCAAGGCCCGTCCACACCACGAGCGTTTCCTGCTGCCGTTGATATACATCTTCCTTGATCACGGGCGCATGCAACAAAAAGTCATCGGACGACAGCGACTCGCTCACCACGAGCATGTACTCTTGGGGCTGTGCGTCATCATCTTGGGCCCCTTCCGATGCATTCGCGTCTGCGACCGAACCGAGCGAAGTGCATGTCTCTTCCTTGCGTGCGACAAGCAGGGCCTCGTCGTGTTTCTCGTCATAGACACCCGCGCAATAGCCGGTCCCTCGATCGGCCCACGCCTGGTTCTCCAGCACATAAAACTTGACTCGTCTCCCGGATCCGCACTGGTGGTAGCTCCCGCGTGTCATGGTCGACGAGAACAGGAGCGGCGGTGGCTCAGCGGTGTGTCCGCTCTTGGCACTAGCGTCGGGACTGGAGGGTGGCGGCTTTCTTTCTACCCCCTCGTCGTGCGCGAGGAGAGGGGCTGCCTCCACAGACACTGCCATGGATCGGCGCTCTCAGCGTCGGTCTCCAGCGCGTGTAGCTGGGCCCGGTCCAAGGTGGGGCGTCACTTCCCCACAAACGCGGCGCCACGCGTAGTGGCTGATCTAACAGCGAAGGCGCGTCGCGGCTGGCTACAATATGTCACGTGGAATTTACCTGGCCGCCCGTTTTTTTACCGCCAATAAGCGTGCGGGATGGTTGTTATCAGTGTGGCATAGATAATGAGGGGGTATTTTTGAAAATTGAAACTCTTGGCCGAAGTACCCCACTCGATGGCTGGCTATCTTTGGCTACGATACGGTTTGGGTGGCGTATGAGTCAAAAATATTTCCATATGGCCCTTTTATAAGCCCCGACGCTAGCCGAACCAACTCTTTTAAACAAGGACTACAACAAAGGAACTTCCCATCTTCGCACTATGGTAGTCCAGATCAAAAACCAGACTTTGATTGCTCCTTATCTTGAACTTCCTCAGAACGGCAAAGTGGCCGCTGAGTATGTCTGGCTTGACGCCGAAGGCATGCCTCGTGCCAAGACCACCACTTGTGACGGTCCCATCCGTTCGCTGTCGGACTTGAAGGAGTGGAACTTCGATGGATCGTCAACGGGTCAGGCCCCTGGCAGCAACTCGGATGTGCTCCTGCGCCCTGTGGCCTACTTCCCTGACCCCTTCCGCCGCGGCGACAATGTCCTAGTGCTCGCTGAGTGCTACAACAACGATGGCACCCCGAACAAGGCCAACTACCGTCACAACGCTGTGCAGATCTTCGAGCAGTGCAAGGACCAGCACCCGTGGTACGGTATTGAGCAGGAATACTCGCTGATTGGCGAGGACGACCGACCTCTGGGTTGGCCCGTGGGCGGTTTCCCTGCTCCCCAGGGTCCTTACTACTGCGGTGTGGGTGCCGGTCGTGTGATCGGTCGTGACATTGTCGAGGCGCACTACCGTGCGTGCCTGTACGCTGGCATCAACCACTCGGGTATCAATGCCGAGGTGATGCCGTCGCAGTGGGAGTTCCAGGTCGGCCCCTGCGAGGGCATTGAGATGGGCGACCACCTCGTGATGGCGCGCTACCTGCTGTTCCGCATCGCCGAGGAGTGGGGCATCAAGGTGTCGTTCCACCCCAAGGCTGTGCCCGGTGACTGGAACGGTGCTGGTTGCCACACCAACTTCTCGACCGAGGCGATGCGCAACGAGGGCGGTATGAAGGCCATTGATGCTGCTGTGGAGCGCCTGGGCCAGCGCCACAACGAGCACATTGCCGTGTATGGCGAAGGCAACGAGCAGCGTCTCACTGGTCGCCACGAGACTGGCCACATTGGCGAGTTCTCGGCCGGCGTCGCGAACCGCGGTGCCTCGATCCGTATTCCCCGCCATGTGGCTGCGCAAGGCCATGGCTACCTGGAAGACCGCCGCCCCGCTTCGAACATCGACCCCTACCGTGTTACGGCGATCATTGCCGAGACGGTATGCCTCTAAGCTTTTATGTAGTCTCTAGCCCCAAAAGTATCACGTGCGTCACGCCTCGCCCTCCGCCGCCGAACAGTCGGAGCACTGCGCGGGGTATCGATCGCGATGGATGACCGTGTGGCACGCGCGGCGCCTATCAACGCCATGCGCGAGGCACCTCCGCTGCCAGCCACGCCCATCACCCAACTCGCCCAAAGCCTGTTGGGCATGGTGCTCGCCCTCTTGCGCATGACGCGCTGGCTACTACACTTTGGCTCCATTACGCTGCCAAGCACAGTCTACCGCATACTGCACTACAGCATGACGGTCAAGGTGACATTCCCCATACTCGCCCTCTGGTGCTTCGGTGTCACGGCCGCTGTCCTCCTCTGGCTGCGCTACTGGCATTGGAACCGGTACGAGTACGTGCGTGAGGCTCCCATCCGCAAGCTCCCGCCCACCGCGCTCACACCCGATGTCGCACCCATCCAGCGTGAGGACGAGCGCGGGTCCTTCCACTCGTACCTGGACGAGTTTCTGCAGGCCATTCGCATCTTTGGCTTCCTGGAGCGCCCTGTCTTCCACGAGCTCGCGCGCCACCTGCAGACGCGGCGCATGCTCGTTGATGACGAGCTGTCTCTCGATACAGAGACGTCCTTCTACATCGTTATCGACGGGCATGTTCAGGTGTTTGCTCCTGCATCCAGTGCGACCGGCAGCGGCGAATCCCCGCGCGAATACCAGCTTGTCAACGATGTCAAAAGCGGCGGGACACTCAGTTCCCTATTCACCATCTTGCGCTTGTTCACGGAGCAAGTGCAGCTCGGTTTCAACACCGAGGATGCAGATGTGCCGCCCCTCTCCGACTCGGCACGGGGCACGATGCCGCCGTCGGTGTCGTCGCCGCCCGGCTCAGAGAGCCCCGGCGCGCTGCCATCTGCGTCGCCGCGCCTGGGTCTCGCTGGCGACGCAACGGGCCTCGGCATCCAAGTGCGCGGCTCAGTGGCGCGCGCCCGGAGTGACACGACCCTCGCTGTAATCCCTGCCGAGGCGTTCCGGCGGCTCACAGCCAAGTACCCCAACAGTGCGTCGCACATTGTGCAAGTCATCCTGACGCGCCTTGCGCGCGTCACATTCCACACGGCACACCAGTACTTGGGCCTCACGCGTGAGGTCATGCAGAGCGAGTATGCCATCAACCAAAATGCGCGTGTGTACCTGCCGCCGCGGTTCTACGAGCCGGACGCTCTCGACGAGCTGTGGCGCCGCTTCCACCCCTATTCACGCCCCAGCATCGTGGACCTTGCAGCGCGTGCGCGGCATGTCGGGACTGTTGTTGATACCCTCTCCGACACGCACGATGCGGTGCAGCCTGGCGACCTGCACAGCATGGTGTCTGCCGTCATGGAAGACCCTACGATCCTCGAGTCCTCGCCTCACGTCGATCCACGACACAGCCCTGGCGACTTGCTCGCCGGCCCATGGCGGTGCGATGCGCTGGACTGGCGCGAGGAGATCATGCATTGCATTGCGAACAGCATTGGCCTGACGCAGGCTGTGATCCCCGATCTGCCCAGTGCGCTCGAGAGCCCGTTCCTCGCAGGCCACAAGAGCGCAATGGCGAGCGCGTACTCGAATCTGAGCCGCCTCGATGCGTCCGCGGCATCCTCTGAGGACGGGAGCGAACCAAGCGCGCCACATGGGCCGGAGAATGGTGTCGAAGTGCGCTTTTTCCGTCAGGGCAGTGTGCTCGCCCATGCGGGTCAAGTGGGCGCCGGCCTGTTCTATGTGATTGATGGGCAGCTGGACATGCAGCTGCCGACAACGTCGCGGCCAGCAACGCTGCTGTTTTCCGTCGAGCGCGGCGGCATTGCTGGCTACCTATCGAGCCTCCTGGGCGTGCCGAGCTTTGTGGACATTGTAGCGCAGCGCGACACGTACGTGGGTTACCTGCCAGTGCGCGCCCTTGAGCGCCTCGTGGAGAAGCGCCCGAATGCACTGCTCACCCTCTCCAAGCGGCTGCTCAGCCTGCTGC
Source organism: Malassezia dermatis (assembly GCA_001600775.1). Lineage (NCBI taxonomy): Eukaryota > Fungi > Basidiomycota > Malasseziomycetes > Malasseziales > Malasseziaceae > Malassezia > Malassezia dermatis. Next base: position 252,442 of record BCKX01000003.1, read on the forward strand.
CCCCCCTCATTGTGCACATTGACGCGGCCCTCGACTGGGTGCATGCGAGTGCGGGCCAGGTGCTCTTCCGCGAGGGCGACGAGGGCGACAGCCTGTACATTGTGATAAATGGGCGGCTGCGCGCGCTGCGCGAGCGCGAGGGGCAACCCCTTGAGGTGCTTGGGGAGTACAGCCAGGGCGATAGCGTTGGCGAGGACGAGGTGATGACGCGGGGCGTGCGCACAGCGACGCTGCATTCGATCCGAGACTCGGAGCTTGCGCGCATGCCTACAACCCTGTTCAATGCAATCGCCCTGTGGCACCCGCCCGTGACCATCCAAATGTCGCGCATCATCGCCAAACGCATGCGCCAGGAGATGGACGAGCGCGACAAGGCACGGCGCATGGCGCTGCCTCCACACGTCTCTGCGGCGATTGGGCGGGGGCAGAGCATGCACAACCTCAAGACCGTGGCTGTGCTGCCGGCGTCGCCGGCCGTGCCCATCGCCGAGTTTGCACGGGCACTGCAGGCGGCTTGTGCGGCGGCGATTGCTGCGCCCGTCGCATTTCTCAGCCAGGGCACGGTGATCCGTGCGCTGGGACGCCATGCGTTTTCGCGCATGGGCAATCTCAAGCTCGCAGGCTGGCTCGCGGACCAGGAGCAGCACCACCGGCTCGTGCTGTACATGGTCGACACGCCCGCCTCGTCGCCGTGGGCCTCGATGTGCGTGCGGCAGGCCGACTGCATCCTGCTCGTCGGCCTCGGCGACGAGCCGCAGGTCGGCGAGATGGAGCGCATGCTGCTGAGCATCAAGACAACGGCGCGCAAGGAGCTGGTCCTTCTGCATCCTGAACGAAGCGTCACGCCAGGCACATCACGCGAATGGCTCAAGCCGCGACCCTGGGTGAGTGCGCACCACCATATTGAGCTCCCTGGCCTGCCGTCCACGCGCACGAGTCAGGCACGGGACCTGCCGCCCGTGCAGGCGCTACGTACGCTCAAGCAGCAGCTCATGACGCGTATGCGGCGCCATGCGCGGTCGCCGGCGCCTGCCGCGCGCCCTCCCCACCTGACCGACTTTGCGCGCCTCGCGCGCCGCCTGTGTGGTGCATCGATCGGTCTTGTGCTGGGTGGCGGCGGCGCGCGCGGCTGCACGCACATTGGCGTGCTGCGCGCACTCGAGGAGCTCGGCATCCCCATCGACATTGTCGGCGGTACGTCGATCGGCTCGTTCGTGGGCGGGCTCTATGCGCGCGATGGCGCCGCTGTCTCGAGCCACGGGCGTGCGAAGCGCTTTGCGGGGCGCATGGCATCGCTGTGGCGCTTTGTCACGGACGTTACATACCCCCTTGTCTCGTACACGACGGGCCATGAGTTCAACCGCGGCATCTTCAAGTGCTTTGCGGACACGCACATTGAGGACATGTGGCTTCCGTACTTTTGCAACACGACCAACATTACGTGGAGCCGCATGGAGGTGCACACGAGTGGCTATGCGTGGCGGTACATCCGCGCGAGCATGACACTGGCTGGCTTGGTCCCGCCGATGATCGACGAGGGCGATATGCTCGTCGACGGTGGCTATACGGACAATCTGCCCGTGTCGATCATGCTTGCGCTCGGCGCACGCACGGTGCTCGCCGTGGACGTGAGCAACATTGACGACACGTCCCTGCAGAGCTACGGCGATACCCTGTCGGGCTGGTGGGTACTGCTGAACCGCCTCAACCCATGGAGCGCGATGCGCACGATTCCCAGCATCCCCGATATCCAGAGCCGCCTGATGTACACAACATCGAACCAGCGCCTCGAGGATGCCAAGGCCGACGAGGCGTGCCTCTTTCTGCGCATGCCCGTCGAAGGCTACGGCACGCTCGAGTTCGGCAAGTACAATGAACTGCTTGACCTCGGGTACCGCGTCGCTGTCGAGCGCCTCGCGCAGTGGCAGTCCGCAGGCCGTCTGCCGAAGCACCCCGACAAAGCACCTGCGCCTGCGCAGCAGCGCGGCGCGCGCGCGCGACGCCACAGTGTATAGTGCTACATATCCATATCGTCGTCGTCCGGGAGGTTTGCGGCCATTTTGAGGGCGGCTGCCTCGTTGCCATAGTGCTGGTGACGCTTCAGGTCAAAGGCGGCATGCCGGGCCTCGGCCTGCATCCCCTCATCATTGAGCTGCTCCAGGTCGATCGGCACCACATGCGGGCGCGGTACAGGCGGCTCCGTCGTGCGTAGCGTGTCGGCCAGCTCGGCGGTACGCTCCCTGGTGCGTGCATTCGCCTGAGTGTTGGACACTGTCGCTGCCGGCGACGGCGCCTTGTCATCAAGGTCAAATGCATCGTCCTCCATCGGCGGCTCGCTCGCGCCATGCACAAATGGGGTCTTGGGCTCATCAATGATCATGCGCGGCTCGGTGTTGTCGAGGTCCTCCTGGTTCTCCTGCAGGTTGTACTCGTCCCATTGCAGGCTGTGGTTAGCCACACTCACGCACTGAGACGTAGATCCACTCGGGAGGCGGGCACTATTCTTCAGAATACCCCGCGGCTTGGGTGCGAGCGCACTCGGCACGGGCTCCTTGAGCGGCGTCATAAGCAGAGACAGGTCGTGTTGCTATAAATCGGGCCTAGATCGGGCTACGAGAGCGCGCGCTGCGCCTGCTGCGCCAGGGCCGCGTCGACTGCGGCCTGCAGGTCCTTCTTGAGTGCGAGCAGCTGCGCGACGGCCGTGTCTAGCGCCTCGGCTGGCGTATCTGCTACACTCTTGAGCGCACGCACAACCTCACCCTGCGCCTTCACTTTCGCATCCAGGTCAAGCACCTCGGGTGTTTGCGGCATGGCCTCCGCCTTGGCCTTTTCAGCAGCCTTACGGGCCTTGGCCGCGGCCTTCTTGCTCATCACCGGCTCCTCGTCCTTGGAGCTGTCACCGCCGAACTGGGCCTTCCACGCGGCTGCCTGCTTCTCGTCGATCGGCTTGAATAGGTGCGCCGCTTTGCCGACCATGTGGCCGGGCAGCAGGTCAATCGCAAACGCACAGTCCTTGGGCAGCGCGCGCGGCGGCGCATTCAGCTGCACAAGCATCTGGTCCGTCGTCGGAGGCATAAAAGGATACACGACCGCGGTGAGCACCCAGATTAGGTTCGTCGCCAGGAGAATCACCGCGTCGCACTCAGCGCGGCGCTCACTGAACAGCGTATTGTCGAGGCCAGCGTCTGAGAGCAGCAGGTTTCCGCGCGCCGACAGCTCCATCATCGTGTTGAGGCCGGCACGCTCTTTACCGACCTCCATAAAGTCGACGTATTTGGCGAGGATATGGTTCACATCTGCGACAAACTTGGCGACCAGCTCGCCAAACGGCGTGCCATCGCCCGTTGTCGGAAGCGGGCCATCCGTGCCGAGGCGCAGCATCGACGACTCGGGCAAGCGTGCATCGTACTTTTTCATAAACGTCATGATGCGGTTTACAAAGTTGCCCAGGTTCTTGAGCAGCTCCGAATTGTTGCGCGTCACAAAGTCGTGCCACACAAACTGACTGTCCGACGACTCGGGGCGCGTCGACAGTAGGTAGTAGCGCCATACACTCGGCGACACGCCAATGTCCTTGGCGCGGTCGCCAAACACGCCAACGTTCCGCGACTTGGAGAACTTACCACCCTCGTACTGCAGGTACTCGGCCGTGTTGAGGTGGTGCAGCTTCGTCCACGAGTCGCCCGTGCCGATCAGGCACGACGGAAAGATGACCGTGTGGAAGCGCACGTTGTCCTTGCCCATGAACTGGTACAGCTTTACCTGCGACGGGTTCTTCCACCAGCGCTCCCACTCGTCCGTGTAGTTCGCCGTGATGCTAGGGTACCCGATCGGCGCATCAAACCATACGTACAGTACCTTGTCCTCGTAGCCCGGCAGCGGCACCGGCACGCCCCACTTCAGGTCGCGGCTCACTGAGAACGGCCGCAGCCCCTCCTTGAACCACGACTCGGTAATGAACGTGCCATTCGGCGACCACCGGCCGACCTTGGCCTGCTCCATCGCCCACGCCTCGGTCTGCGGCTGCAGCGCATCGATGCGCAGGAACATATGCTTCGAATCGCGCTCCACCGGCGTGCCTTTGCACATCTTGCACTTGGGGTTCTGCAGCTCAATCGCGTCTAGCAGCTGACCGCACTTGTCGCACTGGTCACCACGCGCATCGTCGTAGCCACACTTGGGGCACACACCCTCGACGTAGCGGTCCGCCAGGAAGCGGCTGCACGTCTCGCAGTACAGCTGGCACATTGTCTTCTCCTCAAAGTAGCCGTTCTTGTGCAGCTTCAGGAAGATGTCCTGCGCAATCTCTGTCTGCTTCGGCGTCGTCGTCCGCCCAAAGTGGTCAAAGCCAATCTGGAACCACTCGTAGACTTGCGCATGCAACGCATGGTACTTGTCACACAGCGCCTGCGGCGACACCTTGTCCTCAAGCGCCTTGGTCTCTGTGGCAGTACCATACTCGTCCGTGCCGCAAATGTACAGGGTATTCCGGTTCTGCGAGCGCGAGTATCGCGCGTACACGTCCGCCGACAGCGTCGATCCAATGATATTGCCCAGGTGCGGCACATTGTTCACGTACGGCAGCGCCGACGTCACAAGCACGTTGGGCTCCCCGTCGCGCGGCAGAATCTTGTCAGGGTGACTCTGCCGTGTCACCTTCATCAGAACATCAGCACTCTCATGGTAGTGCCGCTCGTGGCCGTCCAGCGTGGGCGGCTCACTGGGGAAGGGCGTCGCCATCGTGTGCGTCGAGGAAGAAGTGGTGAGTCACGTGGAAAAAGAAAGTCGCGCAGGATCTGGCGTCGTGTGCCGAGCAGCCATAGGCCATGGGCGAATACAAGCCCGGCACGGCGCCGATCAAGCCAGAGTACGCGTGTCATACTGATGCAGATTTGTGCGTGAGAGCTGGCCAGCACGGAGCGAGCCACTCGCAGGCCCTGCGCACCCCCCGGAGCCGGCCCCTGACGCTGCGCCCGCACCGAACGACGAGGCGCACAACCAAGCGCCTGCGGCGCCCGCCGACGCGCCTGTGTCAGAACGCCCCAAGAAGCGCGCGCGCGGCCAGAACAAAGCGCGGCAATTTGCGCGCACGGACGATATCGTCTCGCTGTGCACGCAAATTAGCCGCGGCGACTCGTGCGCGTTCGGCGACCAGTGCAAGTACGGGCACGATTTATGTGCGTACCTTACGCACAAGCGGCGCGACATTCCCTACCTAGCGCCGCCGCCGACCGGTAGCGTGCGCACGCTCCCACAAGCGGAGCGCGACGCGTACCTGGACCGCCTGTATGCCCAGGCCGTCCAGTCTGAGCAGCCGCCCGCTGTGGCACCCGCGCCTGTCGATCCTGTACAGGCGTCGCTCGACTATGCGACCGAGTGCCCCTACTTTGCTGAGCGAGGTGCGTGCCCCGCTGGCTGGCGCTGCCGCTTCCTGGGCGCGCATGTGCGTCGTGTAAGTGCGTCGCAGGCGTGCATCGGTGCCGAGGCGCAAGGTGTGCTGGGCACGGGCCTGGAGCTCGTGCACGATCCCGAGCGGGCTGCGTTGTGGCGCGCGCGGCCGACGGCCGCGCAGTCGGAGAACGACGAGGTGAATTGGCTCGCGCCTGGCGTGGCCAAGTCACTGCGCTCGAAAAAATATGCCTACGACAAGGCGCCGATCATTACACGGGTGCTCGCTGACGAGGCGCAGGCGCTGCATGCCCTGCCACCCGCTGAGGCAGCCACGACGCCGCTCGGCAAGGGGCCGCTACGCATCGACTATGAGCGCTACCGGCGGCTCGAGCGGCTCAAAGCTGCGTCGATGCGGTCGGACGCGACGGAAGAGGCACTCGAGGCATACGAGGATGCGCTGCGCAATGCGCGCGAGGGCAGCGATGCCGCGGCGGACACGGCGCGTGTGCGTCCCGCCGAGAAGCGGCGCCTGCAGTGGAAGGGCGAGCTGTACCTGGCACCCCTGACGACCACGGGCAACCTGCCGTTCCGGCGGCTGTGTGCGTCATTCGGCTCGGATATCCACTGTGGCGAGATGGGCATGGCCGAGTCGTTCACGAGTGGGAACGCTTCGGAATGGAGCCTCGTGCGCCGCTGGGAGGGCGAGCGCATTTTTGGCACGCAGCTGTGCGGTGCCAAGCCCGAGTTCCTCGTGCCGGCCGCCGAGGTGCTTGCACGCGAGGTTGGCACGGGCCTCGACTTTGTGGACGTAAACTGCGGGTGCCCCATTGACCTCGTGTACAACAAGGGTGCGGGCTCGGCGCTGCTGGACCACGCAAACAAGCTGGGGCGCATCGTGCGTGGCATGTCCGAAGCGCTGGGCGAGGTCCCGCTGACGATCAAGCTGCGGACAGGCACCACGGCGAAGCAGACGACGCACAAGATCTTTGCGCGTGCGCAGACCGAGTGGGGCGTCGGCGGCATGACGCTGCACGGCCGCTCGCGTAAGCAGCGGTACAAGAACGATGCGGACTGGGCGTACATTGGGCAGTGCGTAGATGCGCTGCACAGCTCGGTGCGCACGTGGAACGAGGAGTCGCGCTGGGCGGACGCACCCGAGATGGTGCCCGTGCCCGTGTACGGCAACGGCGACGTGTACGGCTGGCGGGACTACTACGACCATGTGGAGAGCACGGGCGTGGATGGCGCGATGATCGCGCGCGGCGCACTGATCAAGCCGTGGATCTTTACCGAGATCAAGGAGCGGCGCGACTGGGACATTTCGAGCCGCGAGCGCCTCGACCTTGTGCGTCAGTTTGCCTCGTACGGACTCACGCACTGGGGTGCGGACACTCAGGGAGTGAACACGACGCGGCGCTTTCTGTGCGAGATGCTCTCGTTCACGCACCGCTATGTGCCGCTGGGCCTGCTGGAGCACGTGCCGGTACGCATGAACGACCGGCCCCTGCCGTTCCAGGGCCGCGACGCGCTCGAGACACTGCTCAGCAGCCCGAGTGCGCAGGACTGGACGCGCATCGCGGATATGTTCCTGGGTCCTGCGCCGCCCGACTGGCACTTTACGCCCAAGCACAAGTCGAACGCGTTTGAGGCGGCGGAGCTGCAGGGATAGAATCACGTGGATAGTCGACGCGCGACCGACGCTTGCCTCATGCCGACGACGCGCACGGAGGCCGCGTTCGATGCGCTGCCTGCGCTCTCCGATGCGCTGCGCGTGCCCGCTTCTGAGCGGACGTATGGCCGCCAGTTTGCGCAGATGTACGACTACCGCCTCGCCGTGCTGCGCCGCCGCGTGCTGCAGCAGAGCGAGGACCCCGCGTTCGTGGCGCAGCATGGGCAGACGCAGTACATTGAGCGCCTCCTCGATATCCCGCCGCGCACCCTGTGCCTGGTGATCGGCACATTTTACTGCGCGATGCAACACAAGCCGGACGTGCTCCAGGAAATCGCCCGCGACGTACGTGGCCACACTGACACAGCTCTCGCTCCCTGCGCCGCCGCCCGTCACGACCTATGTGGATGGCGAGCGCGACGAGCTCTTCCTCGAGGACCAGAGTGGGCGCGTTAAGCTCGTCGGCGAGCTCGTCCAGTCCGCGTTCGCGCGCCTGTGCGTAACGGGCGCCGTGGCTGGTGTCCTGGGCATCGAGACGCCCGACGGCGACCTCGAGGTGCACCATGTCTTCTTCCCGGGACTGCCGGCGCCCGTCGCCATGCCGGCCGCGCCGACGCCAGGGTCGATCGTGCTCGCAAGCGGGTTCCTTGCGGGCGACGATGCGCATCCCCAGGGCGACATGGCCATGGAGCTCTTGCTTGAATGGCTCACTGGCGAGCTGGCCTCGCCCGACGCGCAGACGCACATCTCGAGCATGGTGATCGCCGGTAACGCCGTGCGCCACTCGACGTGGGCGCCCGAGCGCCAGCAGGCGCCGCGCAACCCGTTCGCCGCGTTCGACCCGTGGCTCGACCAGGTATGTGCGACGCTCGACGCCGTCGTCCTGCAGCCCGGCGCCCAGGACCCCACCGGCACGGCGCTGCCGCAGCAGCCGTTCCTGGCGCCACTCCTCCCCCGTGCTACGCGTTGGCCGTCGCTGCACCGCGTCACGAACCCTGCGTGGTTTGCGCTGCACCACCGGTCGTTCCTGTGCACGGGCGGGCAGAACTTGGACGACCTGCTCAAGTACGTGCCGAACGCCGAGCAGGCGGCGCAGCGCCTGCCGCTCGCCCTTGCGCCGCTGCGCTGGGCGCATGTGGCGCCGACCGCCCCCGACACACTGTGGTGCTACCCTTTCAAGGCGACGGACCCGTTCGTGCTGCGCGCCGCGCCGGACGTGTATGTGGTGGGCAACCAGCCGGCCTTTGCCACCGAGACTGTCGAGGTGCCGCATGCTCAAGGCACACACACGGTGCGCGTTGTGCTCGTGCCCGAATTTGCCAGCACGCAGCAGGTGGTCGTGCTCGATACCGAGACGCTCGAGGCACGCGTCGTGTCGTTCCGCCCATAGACATACCCTACTCTACAGCATGGCCAGCGATGCATGCGGGAACGGCTCATGCGCGCTCAGCACGAGCATCTGTCGCTCATGCGCAATGTAGCCCTTGATGCGCCCCCGGGCCATCTGTGTCGCGACGAGCCACTCGGCGCCGTTCGCGTCGTCCGCCGCGCCCAGCCACTGCAGCGCCGCAGCCATCGGTGCGAGGCGCTGCCGCGTGCCGCGTCCGCTGAGCGCCCAGACGCGGCGCAGCAGGCGCGTCACACACACGTCGCGCGCGCGCTCCATGGCCAAGTAGACGCCCAGGTGCACGAGCGCCCGCTCCACGGCCGCGTCGCGCAGTGCCTCGTCAAACGCCCGTACGTCGCCGCGCTGGCACGCACGCAGGAACGGGGCATACAGCTGCGCGAGGCGGGGGTACTCGGAAAGCCAGCGCCGCGCGAGCTGCTGGCCCTGGAGGAGCCGGATCGGAATTAGGTACAAGAGGATGCGTCTGTGTGAGTCGCGCAACATACTCCGTGTGCATGGTGCTCGAACGGGGCACGAGCGCGAGCGCCTGCGACAATTCCGACTCGGCCTGCGTAAGTAGGCGCACGTACCCTGCCATAGTCCTCCTCGAGCAGCGCCAGGCGCCCTACATAGTACCGGAACGTGACGACATGCGCCTTGGGGAACGCCTCGAGCGGCGGCAGATCACCGGCGCCCAGCGCCCGCAGGATGTTCTTGCACAGCGAGATCGACTGCAGATGGAAGTACGTGCGGAACACGAGACCGACCATCGCGTACGTGCCCCACTTTTTGCTCTGCGCCAGCGTGGGGTAGCGGTCGGCCACGCACACCGTAAAGCCGCGGTTCAGCGTGCGCGCACACTCCTCCATGTGGGGGTTCGCGCACCGCAGATCGCGCGCCACGGCGTGCGCCGCGTCGTCCGCACACTTGGCCGTCCAGCGCAAGTCGCGCAGCAGCGACACGAGCACGGGGATCGCCCAGCGCCCCGGCGCAAGCGCCGCAAAGAGCCGCAGAAACACACTGCGTAAGCCGCGCAACGTACCTCGTACACGCCTGCAGCGCCTCGGCCGCCAGGTGCCACGAATCGGCTGGCTTGCGCGTCTTGGTGCTCGGGCCAAACAGCAGCGCACCCGCACAGATATAGTGCGCGACCATGTCGTCCCACGGCGCCGGCAGCCGCGCGGGGCGCACGAGCGCCTGGACTGTGGGAAGCTGCGTCAGCAGCATAGACGCACCGACGGGTCCGCGACCGTCGCTAGCTTGCGTCGCGTGTTGCCTGTCTGCAGCGACAGCGCACGCGCCAGCAGCGCACCGTCCTCCTGCGCCAAGCTGGCGGCCACGTCGCGCGCCAGCGTCGACATGGAGGAGGGAGAGGTTCGGCCGAGCGCACCGCGATGGCGCGCCGCTGCCAGGTTGGACGACGCCATGACGGGTCGCGCGGGTGCGCCGCCCCGCACGCACAAGTCGTTTGTAGCCGTGCTGGCTGTGCTAGGACTCTTGGCAGCATGGCACATTGCTGGACTGTTTCTCTTTACGAGCGGGTTCCTGCTCCAGCGCGTTGAGCTGCACGACCGTGCCCCGCCGTGTGCGCAGGCGCCGCGCACGTCGTGGCGCATGCCGACGCCGCCGCGCGGCGCGTCAAGCGGCGATCCTGCGGCGATAGAGGCGTGGGACGAGACTCTGCGCGAGCAGGGCGAGTGCACGCTGCCACCGCGCTTCCAGCGCGCGGTCGTGTGGATCATCGATGCGCTGCGCTACGACTTTGTGGCCGAGGCGCTCAACTCGAGCACAACACCGAACGTGTACATGCACAACCTGCTGCGCACGCCGGCGGAAATGCACAAGCGCGAGCATGGTGCTTCGATCATGGCGCACTTTGTCGCCCATCCCCCCACGACGACGCTGCAGCGTCTCAAAGGTCTCACTACAGGCTCGCTGCCGACATTTATCGAGGCGGGCGCCAACTTTGGCGGCGCCGGCCGCGTGTGCGAAGACACCTGGATCGCCCAGATGCGCGCGCAGCCCGGCCGCGAGCGCCTCGTGTTTGTCGGCGACGACACATGGCAGATGGTGTTCGCGGACCTCTTCGACGAGAGCTACCCGTACTCGTCGTTCAACGTCGAGGACCTCGACACGGTCGATGCGGGCGTCGAGCAGCGCATGCTCGCAGCGATGGACGACGGGCACTACTCGCTCGTGATCGGCCACTCCCTAGGGGTCGACCACGTCGGCCACCGCTTTGGGCCGGCGCACGCGCGCATGCCGCCCAAGCTCGAGCAGATGGACCGCATTGTCCAGGATGTGCTCGCGCGCCTGCCGGACGACACCCTCTTTGTGCTATTGGGTGACCATGGCATGGACGCCACCGGCGACCACGGCGGTGACTCGGAGCTGGAAGTCGGTAGTGCGCTCTGGATGTACGGCAGGCGCCCTTTCGACCCTGCCGCGCATCCTACGCGCCGCGCCACGCAGTCGCTGACCTTCTTTCCCGACGTGAGCGCGCTCCTGGACGTGCCGACGCCCACGCCGGCATACCAGCCCTTCTCGATGCTGCCCGTCGCCGAGCACGCCGAGGGCCACCGCTCCCTGCCGCAGATCGACCTCGTGCCGACGCTCGCCCTGCTCCTCGGCGTGCCTGTGCCATTCAACAGCTTGGGCACGATCATCCCCGAGGCATTTGCGTCGACGCAGCAGCCGCTGGGCCATCCGGACTCGCGCCTGCTGCGCGCCCTGCGCATCAACGCGCGCCAGGTACGCGCGTATCTCGAGGCGTATGCTACGCAGTCGCGCGATCTCGCGCCATTCGAGGCCGAGCTGCGCGCCCTCTGGCACCGCGCGCTCCAGGCCGACGCCGCCTGGTCCGAGTCGCCCAGCGCAGAGACGGCGCGCGCCGCGGCCACACAGTACATGGCGTTCACGCGCGCGGCCCTCGACCGTGCACAGAGCGTCTGGGCGCAGTTCGACCACGCGCGCATCGGCCTCGGCGCTGCGATCCTCGCCCTGACGGTCCTTGTCACATGGATGCTGTGGCGCCGCGCCGCGCTCGAGGAGAGCCGCGCGTTGGCCGTGCGCGTTGGCCATGCGGCAGTGTATGGCAGCGCAATTGGTGTGGCGTCCGGCACGCTCGTTGGCGCAGCAACGCACCTGCGCGTGTGGGAGGGCATGCTCGCTGGCGCTGCGCTCGGTGCGCTCGTCACGGTCGCCCTCGGCGTGAGGACGCCTGTCGCGGCCATGCCGTATGCGGCGCCGCGTGCGACGTCGCCGGCGTCGACGTGGCTCGCGGTGGCTGTCATCGGTGTGCATGCGATGCTGTTTGCGAGCAACAGCTTCACCATGTGGGAGGATCGCATCACGCTCGCGCTCCTCGCCGTGCTGCTCGTGGGCCGCGGTGTGCTCGGTCTAGGGGCCCCGCTCGTGCGCTGGCAGTACCGCATTCCGTGCCTGGCCGTCGCGGTGCTCGTGCTCGTGCGCCTTGCGGCCATGAGCCGCGTGTGCCGTGAGGAGCAGGCGCCGCACTGCGTGCCGACATTCTACGCGCGCCACGTATCGACCGAGTTTGCAGACAACCCCGCGTATTCGCTCTCTGGCCCTGCGACCAACAGCCCGTACGTCATGATTGCGACGTACGTGGTGGCCATGGCCTTCGCCGACGTTATGCGCCGCCTGCTGATGCCAAGTCGCGCGCATCTGGGCAGCGCCGCCATGATGCTGCAGTGGATTGTACGTCCTGCAATGCTCGGCGCCGCGGGCTTCTGGCTCGCCGACTGGGTGCACGGCCTTGAGCGCTGGGACGAGCCGACGCGCGCCACGTTCCTGCACGTCAAGATGGGCGTGGCACGGGCCGTTTTGGGCCTCCTCGTGGTGGGCGCCGTGTACTGGTGCTACGCACCACTGAGCCTCTCGGTGCTGCGGGAGCCGGCGTCGGACACGGGCCGCCCGCGCGTGATGATCCTCGGCTTTGGCAATGCGCTGGGCAGTGCCTTTTTGCTCGGTGGCTCGCTCGTGTTCGTGTTCCTGTTCCTGCTCGCGCAGCCCATGGGCCAGCTGGCCCTTGCTGCGTGCTTCCTTGCCACGGTGCTCCTCGCCGAGCTCGGTGACCACGAGCGCGATGCACGCATGCTTGCGGCCGTGAAGCGCGCCGAGGCGCAGGTCGAGCGGCCCACCTCGCGGCCTCTGCCGACGCTCCTGGAGATCGTGTGCCTCGTGCTGATCGGCTTTGTCGCCTTCTTCGGCACGGGCCACCAGGCCACGTTCACCGCCATCCAGTGGCGCGTGGCGTTTGTGGGCTTTGCCAACGTCACATACCCCTGGTCGCCCCTGTTTGTCGTGCTGAATGCGTTTGGGCCGATGGTGGCCCTGCCCGTCTTTGGCGCCGTGCTCCTCGCGCTCTGGAATGTGGCGCCCCACCGGGTCACCAAGGACGCGATGCCGCCCCTGCCGATGCGCGTGCCGTCCGACGTGCTGTACATGGTGCTCGGCACGCTGTGGTATCTCAGCGTGCTGACCCTGTCGGCGGCTGGCTGGGCCTACTATTTCCGTCGGCACCTGATGCTCTTTAAGATCTGGGTGCCCCGCTTCATGACGGCTGGCCTCGGCCTCGTCGTTGCAGACGTCCTGGCCGTGGGCGCCATCGGCGCCGTGCTGCTTATTGCGTCGCGCATCCACCGCGCCTTTGGCTCGTCGTTTGTCTAAAAGTAGCCGATTCATACCTCCACCTATTTTTCCTCGGTCGTCCATGGCGACAGGCGACGGCGGCGACGTCTTCGTCAAGCGCCTGCATATCTCAGGCCTCACGCCGAATTTCTCTCGTGAGGCCCTACGCGAGCGCCTCGAGTCGTATGGCCGTGTCCTCGACTTGGTCGGCTGCGATGACTCGTTCACCAACGGGGTCGGGCAGCGCCGTCCGTATGCATTCGCCACGCTCGAAACAACGCAGCCGCAGCTGGCGCGCTGCCTCAATACCTTGAGCGGCGCTATTTGGAAAGGCGCAAAGCTGCGCGTAGGCGAGGCACGGCCGCTCTGGCACGAGCGCCTCGAGAAGGAGCGCACCGCATCACACGCCGAAACTCTGCGGGCGAAGGAGGTGGACCGCCGCAAACGCTGGCTCCGCAAGCGGCCATGGATCGGCAGAGAGGCCACAGAAATGGAGCCCGTCACGCTCCAGCGCGTCCAGGACGGCGAGTGGGGCTGGAAAGTCACCCCGACCGGGCACCTGATCCGTCCGATGCACATGCGCTGGACCCGCCCCCTTCCGCGGCCAGCCGATGCGGACCCGCCGAGCCACCACCGCCATACGCTGCGGCGCGCGCCTTGCACGACTATTGATCCCACGCGTTACCACCGCGAGCATTTGTCCGGACCCATGTTCGATGCCATGGCAAGGGACATGGCGTCATGGCAGTGGTCGTGGGACGAGGATGCACATGTATGGCGTGCCTACGAGGATGGCGTATGTGTATCAACCGAGGCGCCGCCGCCATCTCGCGCACCTTTGGCGGTACACACAGAAGCGGAGCCCCTACCGGAGACGCATGCTCGTCCTGGCCTAGGGGCAGAGGTCGAGGAGCTTCCTGATACCCTATTTGAAGCTGAGACGCCCCCTGAGAAACTCTTTGATGCTCCGCCCACCTCGCGTGCGTGGTGGGACGAGGAAGAGGGCGCAGTGTCACAGCCGCCGCCGGCTGCGCATGCTCCGACACCCAGTCCGCCGCCCCCTCGGAGCGACCCTGGCCTTTTTGACCTGTCCGACTTTTCTGATGGCTACGAGGAAATGGACCATGTGATGCCTGCTGAGACGGCCGACGAACGAGCGCGTGCGCTCCATGTCCTGGACCATTTGTTTGGCCAGGATCGCTCGGCGCCGAGTCCGCCGCCCACCGCTGCTTCTATGGACAAGTCGGAGGCGAAGCCAGTGACACCCGAACCTGCCACGGAGCCTTCGGGCGAGGAGGCATCAGCGCACATCATCGATCCAGACGTGCACGTGGCATCGCTCAAGTCCATGTTCCAGCCGGCCGAGGAGACCGGGGGCTTTTCGCTCTTCGGCGACCTGGGCGCGGATGTGGAGCTGGATCCAGAGATGGACGAGGCTGTAACAGGCTCGGCCGCAGATACGGTGCCGGCTCCTGCACCCGAGGTACGTGCGCCCATCGCACCGCGCACCACATTCAGATTGCCGCCGCTTACGACGCCCCACACACTTGCAACGGGTGAGCCGAGTCTGATCCCTGCGCTGCTGAAGCTCGGCTCGTCGCCGTTCTGGAAGGTTAACACGGACGACGAGATCGAGGCCACATGGATCTCTAAGCGTGCCGAACTCACGCAGACCTACCGTCGTCTGCACCGCGAAGGCGTCAAGAAGCGCCGCCGCCGCGTGGTTGGCGCGCGCGCCGCGACGGCCGCTGGAGGCCTGGCCCCTGCGCGCGGTGCGAGGCCGCCGGCCTAGTTCGGCCGAGGGGCCCCACTCGGCCCTGGTCCGTGGACGGAGTCCCCGTCTTTCCACCATGTTGGCTCTGCGTGCTGGTGTCCGTGCTATTGCTCCCCGTGCTGCCGTGCCGCTGTCGGCGCGTGCCATGCTGTCTACATCGCTTCCGCGTCTGTCTCCGGTCGCGGAGGGCTCATACAGCTGCATCGAGGTGAGTACGCCCAAGGACGGTGTGCGTCTGGTGACGCTGAACCGCCCCAAGGCGCTCAACGCACTCAACTCGCAGCTCTTCCACGAGCTGAACGATGCCGCTGAAAAGGCCGACGAGGATGCGAGCATCAGTGCGATCATCATCACCGGCAGCGAGAAGGCCTTTGCGGCCGGTGCGGACATCAAGGAGATGCGTGACATGAGCTACGCGCAGGCCTACAAGACCAACTTCCTGGGCCACTGGTCGAAGCTCACGCAGATCCGCAAGCCGATTATTGCGGCTGTGAACGGCTACGCGCTGGGTGGTGGCTGTGAGCTCGCGATGATGACCGACATTATCCTTGCGTCGCCCACCGCGGTGTTCGGCCAGCCGGAGATCAACCTGGGTGTGATCCCCGGTGCCGGCGGTACGCAGCGCCTGACGCGTGCGATCGGCAAGAGCCGCACAATGGAGATTGTGCTGACGGGCCGCAACATGACCGCCGACGAGGCGGAGGCGGCCGGTCTCGTGGCGCGCGTGGTGCGTGAGGGCAGCGTCGTCGAGGAGGCTATCAACGTGGCGAGCAAGATTGCGAAGAAGAGCCAGGTGGCTGTGCAGGCCGCCAAGGAGGGCGTCAACGCGTCGTACGAGCTCACGCTCGCCGAGGGCATCCACCTCGAGCGCCGCCTGTTCCAGGCGCTCTTCTCGACGCACGACCAGAAGGAGGGTATGACTGCGTTCACTGAGAAGCGCAAACCCGTGTTCAAGAACGAGTAATTAGCGGTAGTAGTCGTCATCGCTGTCCTCGTGATCGTTCATGTCCAGGACCACACTCTCGTCGTTCGGGTCGTCGCCGGGCGCGCGGAAACTGTCGTCCTCATCCATGTCCGCCGAATACACGGGGCGCGCGCGCGCCGCCGCGCGACTGCTCGTTGCACGGCGCGGTGGCGGTGCCGCAGCGAGCTCGATGTCGTCGTCGTCGTCGTCGTCGTCGTCGTCCGACGGCGCTGCCTTCGCACGTGACTTGGCAGGCGCCTTGGGTTTCGGTGCGGCCTTTGCGCGGGGCTTGGTTGGCTTGGCGGGCTTGGCACCCTTGGCGGGCGCCGCAGGCTTGGCAGGTGCCGCAGGCTTGGCGGGTGCCGCAGGCTTGGCGGGTGCCGCAGGCTTGGCGGGTGCCGCAGGCTTGGCGGGTGCCACAGGCTTGGGCGGTGGCAGACCCAGCTCGTCCTCGCCCTCAGGCACCGGCTCGTGCGTCGCGGTCAATGGCGGCACACTCGGCATGTCTTCGAGCGGTACAGGCGTGCCCTCCTTCATAGCCTTGGCCTTCTTGACCGGCGACGCGCTGCCTTCCTTCTTCTTGACGGGCGCGCGGCGCTTGCGAGGCCCGATGGTCACCTTGGTCGTCGTGAGCGCTGCGAGGCGCGCGTCCTCCGCGAGAACCGCGTCCCAGGCCTCGAGGAAGTTGGTCAAATCCTCGTCCCAGAGATTCTGCGGCGAGCGGCCCAGGAGGATCTTGAGCTGCGTCTCGGCCTCGTCGCGCTCCTTGACGAGCCGGTCGACCCGCTCCTTGGTCAGCGAGTAGATCGCCATGCTCAGCAGGTAGTCATAGTCGGTGATACGGTTCGCAGGATCCGCGTCGTCGAGCGCGTCCGCGCCCTCCTCCTCCTCTTCCTCAGCGACTTCGGCCACGCTGCGGGCCTTGGCGGCGACCTTGGGGAAGCGCTGGAACTGCAGCTCGCTGAGCTCCTGCACAATGTCGGCCTTTTTCTTGTTCGACACACTCAGCTCTTTGGCAATGATCATGCTAACAAAGCGCGCCTGGTTCGACAGCCGGTCGTACACGCGCTTGAGCTCGTCAATCATGTGCTCCTTGCGCCGCTGGTAAAAGCCGAGCCGCAAAAAGTAAAAGTCGTCGAGGATATCGAGCGGCGTCGTGTACTTCTTGATCTTGCCCTCGGGGTTGAACAGCACCATGTTGCTCGTGCTGATCACCGTCGACAGCTTGAAGAAGGCCTCGGGGCCCACGCGCTCCATCTCCTCCTGGCCGCGCGCATTGAGCTCGACGACAAAGTGCACCGTAGTGTCCGTGTGGTATTCCTTGTACTCGCGGAGCGTCGCCGCTGCCTTGTCGCTGCCGACGACGCGCTCTTCGAGCCACTCCTTGTACGACGAGGTCCACACACGCACCGGCAGCTCGGTGATCTCCCACGTCGCCTCGTCCAGTTGCGTCGCCTTGCCGAGGCAGCGGAAACGGTCCGGCGCCGTCGGCTCAATCGTGCCGGCGAAGCCGCGGTACCACGGGATCATCGGGACATACTCCTCACCGACCATGCGGCGGCGCAGGTTCGCGACGATATCGCGGGGGTTGTAGTTCGGTACAAACGTGCTCCATCCCGTGCCGATACCGTCGGCGCCGTTGAGGAGCACCTGCGGTACGACCGGCACGTACCACTCGGGCTCGATGCTCTGCCCGTCCTCGTCAAGGTAGTTGAGCAGCGCGTCGTCCTTCGGATGGAAGAGCTGGCGCGTAATGCGCGGCACGGCAGTGAAAATGTAACGGGCGCTGGCCGCATCCTTGCCGCCCATACTACGCGTACCAAACTGGCCGTTGGGCATGAGCATATTCACATTGTTGCTGCCGCAAAAGTCTTGTGCGAGACCGACGATCGTCATGACCAGACTCTGGTCGCCGTGGTGGTACGCCGTGTGCTCCGACACGTAGCCCTGCAGCTGTTGCACCTTGATTTCCGTCTTGAGGTTGCGCTTGAAGCAGCCGAACAGGACCTTGCGCTGGCCCGGTTTGAGGCCATCGACGACGCTGGGGATCGAGCGGATATTGTCCGCCATGGAGAAGAGGATCAGTTCTTTGTTGATAAAGTCCGAGATGGGGATCTGGCGGATGCGGTGGTCAAGGTAGGTGCCCGGCACAAACTGGCGCAGCCACTCCTTGCGGTCATCGGCCTTTTTCTTGTTGAACGCGAGGTCCACGAGATCGCGGTCGCCGGGGCGCAGCGTCTCAAAGGCGAGCAGGTGCGTGTCCATATCGTGGAAATACTTTTTCATCTCCTCGGGCTTGGACGTACCGAGACCCTTGTAGTACTTGACGGTCCATCCGCGCCCACCGTCGCTGCTGTTCTTCCATTGCTCGTACTCGGGCATGGTGAAAAACGCCTTGACCTCGCGCCCCTTGGTTGCCTTGATGATGGGCGTGATAAACTCGACGAGGAAGTTGGGGATCTTGAGCAGCGACGGGTAAAAGTGGTCGAGAAAGTTGATGATCAGGCCCTTGATGTGCGAGCCATCAAAGTCCTGGTCGGTCATGATCATCAGGCTGCCGTAGCGCAGGCCATCAACGCTGTCATAGACCTTGCCGTGCTGCAGCCCGAGAATCTCCTTGATGTGCTTGATCTCGGCGTTCTTCATGATCTGGTCGTGCGACGCCTCGCGCACATTGAGCAACTTACCGCGCAGCGGGAACACGCCGTACGCATCGCGACCCACCTCGCTGATGCCCGATACGGCAAGCGCCTTGGCCGAGTCACCCTCCGTGAGGATGAGCGTGCATTCGGCGCTGCGCTTCGTGCCCGCCCAATTAGCATCCTCGAGCTTGGTCACCGAGACGCGCGAGCGCTTTCGGCCGTCACTGGCCTGCAGCTGGCGGTCCTGGTGGTATTGCGCAATCGACTGGACATTGTCGACGACGCCGGAGCGCAGGACCTTGCGCGCAAAGTCATCCGGCATTGTCCACTTGGAGCCGAACGCGGACGGCTTGAGCGTGAGCGTCTCCTTCGTCTGGCTGTCAAACGTCGGGTTGACGATCTGGCAGTTGACAAAGATCCACAGCTGCTGGCGCACCTGGTGCGCCTTGACCGCGGTACCCTTCTTGCCCTTCGAGATGTGCTCCATGATCTTGTTCACGATCTGCGCCTCGACGTGTTCGACGTGCTTGCCACCCTTGGTCGTGGCAATGTTGTTCACGAACGACACCTGGCGCGCCGTGCCGTCCGACACGGCAAAGCCGACCTCCCACACACGCCCGTGGTCCTCGGACGCGTCGTAAACGATTGTCGGCTTGGGTGCGGCGGATGCGTCCGTGCCCTCGTCTTTCGGCACGCCGCTGATCTCCTGGATCGCGCTGACATACATCTCGACGTACTGCTTAAAGTTGCGGATCTTGAGCCGCTCGCCGTTCAGGTACACCTTGATGCCGCGGATCGTACCTGCCATGTCGTACACGCGCTTCATGAGCAGCGCCTCGGTGTCCGCATCGATATCGTCCATATGGAAGAGCGCAAGGTCCGGCTTGAACGTGATGCACGTAAACTCCTCTTTGCGCGAGTTTTTCGAGATCTTGGGCTTGTCTTTCGCGTGCATGTGCTGGCTGAACGTCTGCCGGTACTTGAGCTCGCGCTCCCTGTCGGCCGTCTCGACGGTGAACTCGGACGAGTAGATATTCGTGAGCTTCGCGCCGAAGCCATTGCGGCCACCGGTGATCTTTGCCTCGTCGTCGTCGTAGTTCGACGACGTGAGCAGGTTGCCAAAGATGAGCTCGGGGATGTACACCTGCTCCTTCTCGTGCACCTCGATCGGGATGCCTTGGCCGTTGTTCCACACCGAGATGGCGCCGGCGGCCTTGTCGATCGTGACCTTGAGCGTGTCCATCGATGGGTCGCGCACCTTGTTGTCCGCGGCGTTCACGAGGATCTCGTCAAAGATCTTGTAAAATCCGGGCACGTACGTCGTGTCGCGGTACACCATCTGCTCCTTCGCCGCGTCGTACACCCACATGGTCTCGGTGCGCTTCTCGACGCTGCCGATGTACGTGTCGGGGCGCCTGAGCACATGCTCGAGCTGGCTCAGCTTCTGGTACGTGTCAGACGCCGACTTGGGCGCGGCACGCGCGACCGCCGAGTCCGTCATGCTGCGCACCGTGACAGGCGGGGGAACGACGAGGAATCGAAGGCGCACGCGGCCGCCCTGCCAAAGCGCACGCGGCCGCCAGGCGATTCGCCGCGCCACCGCGTGCATAAACACCGCACCCTGTCGACATGTCGCGTCGGATGCGCTTCGTATCACGTGACGCCGGGGTCGCCGTCGCGCACGGCGAGCGAGCCACCACATGTCTGACGACGCGGCGGCGAAGCGCGAGGCGCGCAAGCGCCGGATCCTCGAGAAGGGCGGCGACCGCCTCTCGCGCATCACAAACACAGGCCGCGGGAAAGACTATACGGGCCTCGACACGGCACCCGTAGCGCCGCGCGCCGAGGCCCCAGCCGCGCCGTCGCCAGGGACGCCCGTCATCGCGGCGGCGAATGCGACGGAGCGCCCCGAGGCGGACCGGTTCTCCCAGCCGCGGGCCGACGATCAGGACGCATTTGCGCGCATGCTTGCATCGATGCAGGCGCGCATGGGCCAGGACGGCGGCGCAGACCGTGCGCCCGAGCCGCTGGCGCTCCTGCAGCAGCTGCTCGGGCAGGGCGGTGCCAGCCCACCGGCACCGCCCAGCGAGGTCGCCTACACGCAACGCATGGTGCGGCGCATGCGCCTGCTGCAAGCGACACTCGTGTTTGTGCTGGCGTTCTACGTC
Organism: Malassezia dermatis; assembly: GCA_001600775.1. Lineage (NCBI taxonomy): Eukaryota > Fungi > Basidiomycota > Malasseziomycetes > Malasseziales > Malasseziaceae > Malassezia > Malassezia dermatis. The sequence goes on from BCKX01000003.1 coordinate 273,090, forward strand.
GTGTTCTCGTCCATCTTTTCGCATGCGCCCGACACGGGCCTCACGGGCCGCTCGCTGCCTAGTGACGCGGGCTTGCAGTTTGCACGCGACTCATACCGGCAGCAGTGGGCGTCGCTTGCGCAGGCCTACATGCCGACGAGCGCGTGGCTGAGTGCGGACGACCCTGGGCTGTTCCCGTGGGCAGGTGTGCAGGGCCCGCTCGCCGCGCTGCGCCCCTACGTGTCGCACAGCCTGCTCGATGGCGCGTGGCCGTCGTGGCCTGTGTTTTGGGTGTTTGTCTCGCTCGAGGTTGGCCTACAGGGCGTGCGCCTCGCGATGCTGCAGCGTGTGCCGGCGGCGCTGCCGCACGGTGTGCATTCGATTGTGTCGCTGTACGCGCCCCAGCTGCTGTCGCTCGCGCCGCCGCTCCTGGGCATGATGTCGCTCGCGAGCGCACTCATCGACGACCTGTGCATCCTGCTGTTCGCGATAGGCACTGGCGTACTCTTCTGCCAGATATGGGCCCCGGCGTAGCGCTATAGACTCCAGACTTTGATGCAGCTGTCGCGCCCGCCGCTGAGCGCGTAGCGGTCCATGTACCGCACGCGCTCGGCCGGTGCCGTGTGGCCGTTCGTCGCGAGCGCGCTGTGCTTCTCGCTCGTGCGGTTGTACACGTCGAGTGCACACGCGCCGACGGCCGCCACAATCTTGCGGGAGTCGAACTGCAGCGCCGTCACCGGGTTCGCATACGACAGCGTGTCGCACACGCGGCCAGTCCGCAGGTCCCAAATCTGGGGTTAGTCACGGCACGTACGCGGATGGTGCGGTCGAGCGCGCCCGAGGCGAGGTGCGTCTCGTCAAACTGGAGACATGTGACGGGCGCGGTGTGCCCCTGGAGCGTGCGGTGCGCTTGGCCGGTGCGCACTGTGTGAGTCGCGGGTACGTACAATCCCAGAGGCGCACGCCGCCGTCGCCCGAGCCGCTCGCCAGCGCATAGTTCCAGAATTGGACGCCGCCGACAAAGTCGGTGTACATTTCCCAACTGCCGTCCTCGTACGGCGGCATGGGGTACGAGAACGGCCCGGTGAACTGGCTCGTGCTGAGCCCGAGGTCGGGCTGGGCGCCGCGGTCGAGGGCGGGCGCGCCGGCGTTCGACATGGCCCAGAGGATGTCCATCGTGAGCACGCACTGGCCCGTCTCGAGATCCCACTGGCGCAGCGTCTTGTCCGCGGCGCCCGTCACGAGCGTGTGTGCGTCAAAGTAGAGCGCCGTGATCCCGCGGCTGTGCCCCTCGAGCGTGCGCACACACGGGTTCTCCGCGTCCGCGTCGTGCCCGTCGATGCGCGCGGCGCACGCGGCCTCGAACGCGTCGACGCGGCGCAGGTCCCACACGCGGCACGAGCTGTCGAGCGAGCCGCTGACGCACAGCTCGTCCTCGACCTGCAGGCACTTGACCGTGTCCGTGTGGCCGCGCAGGCGGCCCACGTCCTCGCCCGTCGACAGGTCCCACACGCGCACTGCGTCGTCGAGCGCCGCGGAGATGAGCGTGCCATACGGCTCGGACAGGTCGAGCGCTGTGACGGGGCCCGCGCCGCAGGGCAGCGTCATGAACGCGACGTTCGGCGGCAACTCGTCGTGCTCGCTCGGGAGGAACACGGGCCCCTTCCAGCGGCGGCTCGAGCCGGTCGGCAGCACGGTCGTCACGTCCAGGCCGCGGCCGCCGGGCATGGCGCGGCGGTGGCGCTGCAGCTCGAGCAGCTCCGCGAGGCCCTGCTGCTCATCCTCGAGCTCGAGCTCCTCCTCGCGCACCTGCAGCAGGCCCTGCTCGAGGCGCGCCTTGGTCGCCTCGAGCGCAGCGATCTTGGCGTCGACATGCACCATCTCGCTGTGGTATAACGCACGCCGGATCTCGAGGTTGCGCATCTCCTCCTGCACCTCGCGGTCCTGCGCCTCGAGCTCCTCCAGCGAGAGCAGGTGCTGCTCCTTGCGCCGCCGCCGCGCACTCTGCGTCGCGCGCACCTGCCGGCGCCGCACCTTGCCCGCCGACGCTTGCGGCACCGTCGCCTCGTAGCCCCGCAGCAGCGACACGGGCACCGCCTCGTCGCCTGCTCCCCCAGACGTGTCGAGCACGTTCGTATCGAGCGACAGATCGAGGTCCGCCGCCGCATTCTCGAGGATCCGCTGGCTCTCCTCGAGCACGCCAATGTCCATCGACGTCACCGGCACACGCTCGCGCCCCGCGCCGGCTCGTGCGGCCTTCCCGAGACCCGCAAACTGCCAGATCGAGTGGCTGATGCGCGCAAGCGAGCGCGCAGGGTTCTCCATCGAGAACCGCGGCGCGAGCAGCAGCGTCGCGCGCTGCAGCGGAAACGGGTCGCGCGCTGTCGCGAGCTGGCCCGCCTGCAGACTCACGCGCGCAAGCGCATTCACCATCGCTGGCGTCATGAGGTGCGGCGCCATCTCGGCGAGTAGTCGGCTCGTGTCCATCGCACGGGTATCCGGCGCCGACGCGCCCGCGGCGCCCGCGTCGGGCGCTCCGGGTCGTGGCATGGGCGTTCCAGCGCCGGTGCGCCGAGTGCACCGACACTCGCACGTGATCTTCTTCCTCCCATCATGGCCGCTCGCCGGACGCTCGCGAGTGTCGTGGCGCGCCTCGAGACGGGCGCGGGTGCGCACCGCCTGCCTTCGAGCATCACGGGGCTAACGATACGTGCGCCAGCGCAGTTCAACACCAAGCGCGACTGGTACGTTGCGCCACTTACGCAGGACGCTGCTGCGCCAGGAGCTGCCGCGCCTCGTGTATGCGAACCCCGCGCTGACTGTGGCCGTGGAGCCGAGCGAGCAGGGGAGCCTGCAGGTGCACTACGGTACGCTTCGACACTTACACAGCGCACATGCCCGCGCGTACGATCGTGTGGGGCGACAAGTCCGCCACCGACATTGTCCAGGAGCTGCTCACCATGGCGCGCTTTGCGGGCGAGGCTTCATAGTTCTACAGATTGGCTACGGCGGCGCGTCCCCCACCCAGCTCGTCGCGCCGCGTGCGCGTGCGCACGGGCTCCGTCTCGCGCCACGCCGTGCGCCGCGCCACCTGGTCCTCTTCGCGGCGCAGGAGGCGCGTCATCGCGTCCACGACCGTTTGCGTGTGGGTGCCGTCGCCCGCGCCCTCCGTGAGCGCACGAACAATGCACGCACGCTCCAGCGTCGGCGCCATGCGCCGGTTCGTCGCGAGCAGCTGCCGCGCCGCCGTGCGCTTGCCGCTCGGCGACACACGCGGCGAGCTCGCCTTGCGCACCGGCCGCGAAAACGCCGGCGGCACACTGCCGCCGCCCACGTCCGTGTAGACGCGCACAAGGCCCTGCACCTCGAGGCACTCCATCACGTCGAGTAGCTCCGAGCTCTCGAGCGGCGCCGCAAAGGCGCCGTCACTCAGCAGCATCTGCGCATACATGTCTTCCAGATCGCACAGGCGCACGCCACCATCGCCGCGCGTACTCTGCAGCCCCGCATCCACCTGCACCTGCAGCACGACCCACGCGAGCAGCAGCAGCTTGGCATGCACGCTCAGCGCACGCACCCGCTGCACCTGCGCGTGCCCCGCCATCTGCGCGAGCACACGCAGCACCAGGGTCGGCGTAACCTGCGCGTGCGCGCCCTGCTCGGCCAGGTCGAGCGCCTGGCGGCACGTATCGAGCGCGCGGCGCACGTCGCCCGTGCTCGCGCTCAGCTTGCGCGCGAGGAGCTGCAGCGCCGGGCGCGTCACCATCGTCGCGGCATCGCGCAGACGCGTCTCGAGCAGCTCACACACCTCGCCCGCCGAGAGCGGCGCAAAGTGCAGCAGCGCTGGCGGCACACCGAGGCTCCGCAGCCACGGCACAAAGCGCTCTGTCAGGTCCAGCGAGTTGGCAATGCCCACGAGCGCGAGGCGCGCCGTGCTGTGCTGCCGTACCTGCGCGGGCAGGCAAAAGAGGGTATGCAGGACCTCGTCGTGCGTGTGCAGCAAATGGTCCATTTCGTCCAGCACCACAATGAGCGGCGCCGCCTCGGCCGGCGGCGCATGCGCAAGCTGCGCCATATCGTCCAGGCCCAGCGCGGCCGCGAGCTGCGCGACAATCGAGCCAGGATGCGCGTGGCCCACGCAGTTGATGTACAGGTGGCGCTCGCGGCGCGCGCGCAGCACGTCGCGCACCAGGGCCGTCTTGCCGGTGCCGGGCATGCCCGAGACGTACAGGCACCCCGAAGTACCGGGCGAGGGCGCGAGCGACTCGTGGAGGAACGCCTCGATGCGCTGCCGCTCCGCCGCGCGCCCAACGAGCGCCTCTTCCCGCAGGCACGCACGCGCATGCGCATACGGACTCGGCGCGGACGGCGTCGGTGGCGGCGTCGGCAGCGCACTCGTGCTCGCCTCCTCAGGGGTATGGGCCGCCGCGGACGACGACGCTGGAGGCGTCCACATCTTGCGCTTCTTGCGCGGCGTCTGGGGGAGCGCCGCCGGCCCTGGCGCGTGCTCTGCGTCGGCCATGCGCCGCCGCGTGCGCATCGCAATCGACTCCCACGGGCGCTGCTGCGCCTCGTGCGCCAGCACAGCCTCGCTCACTTGGCGCACAGGCGCAATATTCTCCTTGTTCTCGTCGGGGCGCGCGGGGCCGCACAGCGCCGCACACCCCGAGGGCAGCGGCGCGCCGCGGTCTTCGTTGCCATCCGACGCCGTCTCCGGTTCCCTCTCCGGGGCCGTCTCCGGCTCCCCTTCCGGCGCTGGCGCGCTGGCGGGGCCGGCCGGCGCCTTGACCGGCGCATCGTCGTCGTACCGGTGCGCCGCACGCGTGCGGATCCTCTCAGGCAGACCGAGGGCGGTCATGGCGGCAAGCGAAGAACGCTCGGTCGGTGCCTCCTATGCGCGCTGCGCCTCTGATGCCTGCCTCTCGTCTCGCACGCAGGGGGGACGCGCGAGACTGGGCGAAGGCCACGTGGTTCTGCGTTCAGACGCGCGCCAGGCGCTGAACCTATCGCAGTGCGCCTACCTCCACTACGCGTAGCCTCCGTGGTACTGGGGCCGGAACCGCGGCAGGCGGCGGGCGCGGCGCGGCCGAGAGCCCTCGTCCCTGGCACGCGGCCGCCGCAGGGCCCCCCGTCCGCGGCTCGCGGACGGGCGGCGCGGAGCGGTAGGGGCCTCGGCGTCCCATGGCGCAGGCTGCCGCAGCTTCTGGTGCCGCGCAAACCAGTCGCGCGCGTCAGCGTCTGACTCGCCGAGCATGGTCTCGAGGAGCGAGGGCCGTGCGCTCGCACCGCGCAGGCGCAGGCCCAGGCCCGGCGCCGCGCGGTGGAATGGCCCCGCGTCCGCGAGCTCCACGCTGAACGCCGACGGCTCGCCCGTCGGCCGCGTCGGGTTCGTGCGCCGCTGGGGGCAGTCGTCGCCCCAGTGCTGCCCCATGCGCGCGCAGTTGTAGCAGCATAGCTGCGCAGGGTCCCAGCCGGGGGGTGGCTGCGGGTCGTCGCCGCCGTCGCTGCTGCTGCTCTCGCTGGGGCCGGCTTCGTCGGTCGGCTCGACGAGCGACACAGCCCAACTGCGCTGCCGCTTCTGCCGCTGTGCCTCGTGCGCCGCAAGCCGCGTGGTGCGCCGCAGCTCATGGCGCCGCAGGCGCGCGCGCTCGCGCTCGTACTCGGCGTCACTCCGGTAGGTATATATGCGCCACAGTGTCGGACACGTGGTATCGGGGTGCCCGGGGCGCCCGCAGCGCTCACACAAGCGGCTGCGCGGCATGGACGTGCGCGGCACGGGACAATCCTGGTGTGAGTGCATACACGTACCTTGCTGCGGTGCCCCACGCCACCGCACCGGAAGCAGCTTGTGCCAAGGGGGCAGTTGCGCGTCGCGTGCTCGTTCACCGCGCCGCACGCAAGGCACTGCGTGTACGGGCACTTTTTCTTGTCGTGGCCGCTCTCGCCACACACGGGGCATGTGCCTTTGCGCTTGCGCTCCTCATCGGCCTCAGCCTCATAGTACCGCGTGCCCTGTGCATCCAGCTGCTCATAGTCACCCATGTGCCCAGGCTCCGCCTCGCTCGGCGCCGCATCCGTGTTCTGCACGATCGCCACATGCCTCGGCAGCGCGAGGCCTGAGGCGTCGGGCATGGCTGGCACTGCGTCGTCGGCCCGCAGCGGTTGTTCTCCATCCGGTACTTCTGCGCTCTGCGTATCCAACACAAAGCTCACACCATCACCATCGCCCTGGCCCGCGTCGCCGCGTGGCGCGCGACTCTTTTTTTTGCGGCTCATGGCGTCGAGGGCGACGTCACAGCACGTGATATTCAAGGCACGTCCGTGCGCGAGCACGTGGGTAGAGCGTAGTCAGGGCACGGGCCGCACGGGCCGCACGGGCCGGCGCCAGGGGGGAGCGCCAGGGCCGTCAGCCAGGGCGGGCCGGGACGGGCCAGGGGCGCGGCAAGTTTCTGCAGATTGCGCGCACTGCAGCCAACGGCCTGGCGGCTTGGGCTGTTCCCCTGCTCCACCGGCAAATAAAGTTTGCGAATTTTCCGCGCCACGTCCGATTGTTCCGTCCACGTGAGGCACGAGCGGGTCGCACTGTTGGCCAGCTACTACCATCATGCTCTTGGGAGACTTTATCTGCCAGCGCCTGATCCAGCTAGGCACGACGCATGCCTTTGGCCTGCCAGGTGACTACAACATGCAGCTCCTCGACCACATCGAGGACAACAAGGACATTGAGTGGGTGGGCTGCGCCAATGAGCTGAATGCGTCGTACGCCGCCGACGGCTACGCGCGTGCGACGGGCCGCCCCGCAGCGCTCGTCACCACGTTCGGTGTCGGTGAGCTGTCGGCGCTCAACGGCATTGCCGGCTCGTTCGCCGAGCAGCTGCCGGTGGCCCACATTGTCGGTATGCCCAAGTCGCAGCAGCAGGAGTCGCATCTGTGGATGCACCACACGCTCGGCGGCCACCTGTTTGACGCGTACGTGAAGATGTCGCAGCACGTCTCGTGCGACACTGCGGTCCTTGGTTGGACAAAGCGCGACCTGCAAAACGCCGCGCCGACGATCGACCGCGTGCTCACCTCGATGGTGACCCACCGCCGCCCCGTGTATCTCGGTATCCCCGTTGACCTGTTCGACATGGACGTGCCGACGGACGAGCTGGAGCGCACGATCGAGCCTGTGCGTGCGCCGCACGACCCCGAGGCGCTCGACTACGTGATCAAGGTGGCTGTGCGCCACATGGAGCAGTCGGAGCGTCCGCTCGTCATTGTCGACGGCTGCGTGATGCGCTTTGGTGCCGTTAAGGTCGTGTATGACTTCCTGAAGCGCACGGGTCTGCCCGTCGTTGTCGCTCCAATGGGTAAGAGCTTCTTCCCCGAGGACGACGAGCAGTTCGTGGGCATGTATGTCGGCACCAAATCCAAGCCGGGCATCCTCGAGGTCGCGCGCAGCGCGGACCATGTGCTCCTGCTCGGCAGCTTCATGAGTGACATGAACACGGGTGGCTTTAGCTACAGCACCCCGACGTGCCACACGATGAACGTGCACCACGACTCGACCGACGTGGGTTACTCGCACTATGCCAAGCTTGGCTTCTTCGAGGTGCTCCCGGCGCTTGGCGAGGCGCTTGCGAGCCAGCGTGATGCGCGCCTCGCTCACGCGCGCGCCATGGTAAAGATCGCGCATCAGTCGCCACCGCCCGCCGATTCGTTCCCGACGCTCGTGACGCACAACTACCTATGGGAGCGCCTCGGCGCGTTCCTGCGCCCCGGCGACCATCTCATTGCGGACATGGGGTCGAGCTGCTTCGGCGCTGTCGACACGGCTCTGCCGAGGGACGTGCGCTTCCACCAGCAGATGCTCTACGGCTCGATTGGCTGGAGTGTTGGTGCGATGCTCGGTGTTGCGGTCGGCGCACGCGCGCTGAACCATGGGCGTGTGATCCATTTCGTGGGCGATGGCAGCCTGCTGCTCACGATGCAGGAGATCTCGACGGCGATCAAGCTCGGCCTTACGCCGATCATTTTTGTCATCAACAACGACGGCTACGAGATCGAGCGTGTGATTCACGGCCCCGCGCGCAGCTACAACAACATCCAGCCGATCGACCACAGCCTGCTCCTCGACTTGATGGGCTCGACGCGCGCCCGCCGCTCGGTCATGGACCCGTACGAGACGGGTCAGGTCGCCAAGGACCGCGACGAGAGCCATGCACACGAGCCCGTGCCGTCGCGCAAGCGCTACCATGCCGTGTACACGCGCGACGAACTCGATGCGCTCCTCAACGACACGGAGTTTGCCAACTCGAACGAGATTCAGCTCGTTGAACTCTTCTGTCTGCGAGGCGACGCACCCGAGCTGCTCGCCCGCACCGTGCATGCCAACTCGAGCAAGTAGATAGTTATGCTGTTATCACTCCATTCTGCCGATCGTGCCTTAGACGGAACACGCGCCGTGCCGTCTGCACCACTGCCATATCGAGCGAGTGCACGAGCAGCGCCTCGCTCGCGCCAGGCACGCGCGCAGTGCATCCAAGCAGTGGCGCACTGACACTGCTCCGCCCCAGGCCGCGGGGCTTGCCGTCCGCCGCGCCTGTCGCATTGCACATGCACACATAGCATTCGTTCTCCATCGCCCGCGCCACACACATCGCATCGAGGCATGCCGCCTCGCAGTCCGCATTCAGCGCGAGCGCCTCGGGACCCGAGTCGTCTGCGTACCAACACGTCGGCGCAAACACAATGTCGGGGCCGACCCAGTGGTCCGGCTCGTCCAGGTCCGCAGGCGGCCCGCCTGGCGGCGAAATCAGGCGCAGAAATGCCTCCGGCACCATCAGGTCCCAGCACATGAGCATCGACGCACGCACCCGTAGGCCACGTCGCGTCTCAAAGACAAAGAGCGACGGGTGCTCGTCGGGCGGGTGCGACTCATCCGTGGAGCGCGTGAGTAGCGCGCGCTCGGAGTGCCACAGGTTGCGCTTCGTGTAGGACCCAAGCACCTCGCCGGTATGGTCCACAAAGTAGGTCGTGTTGAACAGCGTGCTGCCGGCCTCGTCGTCGTCCACCCGGAGTACCGCGGAGCCCGTCACGATCGCGATTGCCGATTCACGCGCGATCACGCCAATGTCCTCGAGCCATGCAGGCAGCTCGTTCGTGCTGCCGAGCGGGTCCTGCCGGTGTGCAAGGCGCCACACGTCGTGCGACGACCCACTCAGATAGAACTCGGGCAGCACAAGCACGTCGACGCCTAGCGCTTGCGCCTGGTGTGCCATTTCGCGCAGCCGCACCAACGACGGCGCCACGTCGCCAGCACGGTGCGGATTCGGCATTACTTGCGCAAGCGCCACATGCACACGCAGGCGCTCGGCCTCGGGTGTCGCGCCATGGCACAGGGCGCCTTCGATGCGTAACATACAGTCCAATGCCCTTGTGCCGATGCCTCTCCACCCGCAATGCACCGGGTGCCGGTGCTACCCGAGGCGCTGCTCGTACGCATCCTGCTCGATGCGTGCGAGAAGCGTGAAGCTCCATTGCAAACATGGCGCGCCGATAGTGCGGCACACACACGTGCCCCCATCTGGGAGTACGAGATGGTCTGTGGCGCCATGTCCCTCAGCCGCGCATTTTACGTGGCCTTAGCGCCCCACCTGTACCATACCATTGTGCTGGCGCGGCCCTCGCAGCTTAACAAGCTGGTACGCTCGCTCCTTGCGCGCCCGGAGCTCGGCGAGTTCGTACATACGCTCTCGATCGGCACAGCCGTCCCGCCTATGCCGCGCCTACCGTTTCCCCGCCCCTTCCGCGATCTCGCAGAGGCGCTCGATCTGACCGACGAGCTGCACCAGGACGGCTGCGCGGACCCCACGACGGCGGCTGGCTCGCTCCTGTCGTCGACACTCGAGCGTGATATCGCCGAGGTGGCGACTCTCTACGCGGGCCCAGCCGACGCGGCCGGCATCGATGTGCGGCGTTATGGCCGCGACTCCCACGGCAGCGCTATTGGACTCGCTGCGTGGACGCTGAGGTGGCTTGATGCGCAAGGACTGCTGCGATGGATGCGGAGCCTCGCGGCCTACGAGCGTGACGAGGAGCTCCGCCGCTGGTACGCCACGCCCTACCATGTCGAGGCACTCACATATACCCTCCGCGCCGAGTCACCGCATGCAGCCGTGCGCATTGCCGAGTACGAGCGCGGCAATGCACCGATCGACGATCCGTTTGCGCCTCAGCTGCGGCATTTGCGCCCTGTCGGCGCCCGTTATGATCCTCTCGACTGGGCAGATGCTAGTGATATGCTCTTTGCGCTTCCGGCCTCGGACGACGATACCCTCATGGCACTCGTATGGCGCGTGCTCCAGTCGATGCCCCCCTCCCGCCTCCCCCGCTGGCTCTGTGTGCTCATCGCCAAGGCACTCGCCCAGGGCCGCTGGAGAGCCATGACAGCGATCCTCGCACATGCGAAGCATACGCTGCCCGCCAGACCTGCATCGCCTCCCAGCGCGCTGCCCTTCTTGGTTGCTGACCGCTTTAACGACCTCGGCCTTTATGCACGCGCTGATGCCCTGGCTCTAGTCCTACCGGGAGCACCAGGCGCCGACTCCACCGAGGCCGTGCCGAGCCTGCGCACAAGGAAGCATGCACTTGCACAGACCCTGGAAAGCTGTCCGTTCGGCGTGCCGCTGCATCTACTCGGCGTGCCATCGACCGCCCCAGCCTCTGTGCCTCCATTGCCAACGATCCACAGCCTCGTGGCATCTGTCGAGGCCCTGCTTGCATTCACACCGTATCTGCATACGCTATGTCTGTGCGGCCCCCTGGACCAGGCCCTAGCGGGTCCGCGCTGGCCTGCCGCGCTATGGCATCTGCATACGCTGTGCCTTGGGCCTCCACCCCGCTATTCGGTCGAGTCTCTCTCATGGTATATGCCCGCGCATCCGGCAAGCCAGGCGTTGTGCCACATGGACTTGTCCATGTACATGCTGACACAGAAAGAGGCGCTCGCGATCGGGGGCGCAGAGGGGGCTCTACCGAGCCTCGTCTCTGTGCGGTGGGCCTTGGTTGAAGGCGCAACCAGCGAGCTGCCCTTGGCGTCCGGGCTTGGGGGCGTTATTGCCGCAATGGCCACCATGCTGGGCCTCGGCATCCCCGGAGTCGTGCCTGCACCACCCCTGAGGCAGGTGCGTCAGGGCGTACACCACCTGCATGTGATCCTCGATGCCCCATTCTATGGGCGCATCGTGGCCGCATTGCCGGAGCATGTAGCGCACGACCCGCGTCTGCACCTCGAGTCAGCGCGCGACTAGAACAGTCCATAGACCATTGCCAGGCCAACCAACACAGGCACGAGGACCGGCACCTGCGTGGCGTGCATACCATTCACAAAGTGCGAGTCGTCGGGACCGGTACGCCCATGGCCATTGGGGTTGGGCGCGATCGCTGTGCCAGCGAGCTGCCCTGTGGATGGGTTCGAGGCTGTGGCGGTAATCTCGGCGTTCGACGGTGCGGAACTCCCGCTGTCAGAGGGCGCCGCGCTCGATGAGATGGTCGGAGATGCACTCGAAGACATTCTGTCCGAGCTCGCAGCAGCCTGTGAATCCTGAGCCACTACCAGCGCCACACTCAGGAGCGCCCACGCGGCTAGCTGCCACAGGCGCATCGTGGGTGTTGGGCAAGTCACCTCCACGTGGCAGCCGCGCCGGGGTTCGACGCTTGTCTCTTCCCTATGCGATGGCGGCGGACCCGGGCGTCTCGTCTCCGCACGACAGTGTTTCCACGGCATCGGACATTACCCTGGATGAATGGAACTTAGACGACGCAGACCTCTCGGTCGTAGTCAATGTCGACGGCGGCACGGAAAATATCCCCATGGCGATACTGCCTGGGGAGCCGATCGCAGGCCTGCACCGTATCAGGCAAGGGCCGCCCACGCGCTGGCAGCGCCTATGCCTCGGCGACCCAGTGGGTGTGTTCATCCTGGTCACCGTTGTCCTGGGCCTCCTTCTTTTTGTCTACACGATTCCGTGGCTCGCTGGTACTTATGAAACTCCTACACAGCCCGGAGCCACACCTAGCGCCAACGTCTCGTCTACCACCTCTGGAAATGCGTCATCCGCTTATGCGAGGGTCCTGGCGCCGCACACCGTGTCTGTACCATAGCTTTGTATTTTTACCTACTAGGCCACACTCCTGTTCCGGGCAACATCAACACGGCGCCGATCTGCACAGCCTCCGCGCACGATCCAAAAGGCATGAGTGCTGGCGCGGCGCCCTCTCTGCTAAGAGAGGCACCCGGCGAGGACGACCATGCGCGGCAGGTGTTGGAGGGGCAGGATATACGCCTGGATGCGCTGGAACCCCACCCCTTGGCGGAAGATCCCCAGCTGGCGGTGTGGGACGTCGATAGCGGCAGCGAGAGCGACGACTCGCTAGGTGATGGTACGCGACATGGCTGATACAGACTTTGATATGTACAAGGACTTTAACAACCAGGCGCAGGAGCCTGGCGTCAAGACCCGCCCGGCATCGGCGTATACAGAAGGCGCCATCCCGCCGCTCTCGATGCGACCTAAATCGGGGCCCTTGCTCCAGATCCCCAGCGCTATGAACTCACACACGTCCTTTTACGATACGTCACTGGCGCATGAGAACCGCTTCAGTGTGGGGGAGCACAGTATGGGACTCTTTGATCGTAATACCAAGGGTTTTCGTCCTCTGATTCCCAATGATTCGCAATGGGAGCTCGACGACAGGGCGCCTCTTGGTGCCGAATATACCGACATGGAGCGCGAGCATATGACGCGCGCATACCGTCGCTCCTACTGGCGTAACAAGTACTTTGGAAAGGTGGATTCGTGGCTCCGTGGCTACAACCCGCTGGGCGGGTGGCTCGGACCACAGATCGCCATGATCCTGGCGGTCATTGTGCTCACACTGTGCGTAGATACTACTAACAGCAGCATTGGCGTCGGCCTCTTCTTTTTGATTCCCCGTGTTCCTCGTGCGTTGCTTCCGCTCACTCGCAGATGTGTCTGTCGTAACAAAAAATCCCCTCACGCCGCTGCATGGCAACAAGACGGCCATGGCGATCACCGGCTTCCCTACTGGATTCGAGTACGTTGCATCGTCTCACGGAAGAATGAATGGCACCCTGCATGTGCGCCTGGACAATCCCGGCTGGATACCCGCACATATCCTCTCCTTGGCCACGACAGTCACGGCACTAGATACCAATGTTATCGTGGCTAAAGGCGACCTCGCCAAGCAGTGGGTCCCTGGCCGGCGAGCAACGACAGTAAACGTCGACCTGTCTTTTTCACACAAAAGCCTAAATATCACGGGCGATGCGACGCAGCTGCTCTTCCAAGATGCGTGTGCTCATCTATGTACGTCCGTGCCACTCACACCCAGATCGCGGCACAGATCGGCCTAGTATGTCTTGCTTACTCACACAGCCCTGAACCTGCATGTGGAAATGGTCATGGACGTTGGAGGCGTGATTGGAAAACACCCCACGTCGTCCGATATCCGCAGTCTCGCGTGTCCCTGGGAGCTTCCACAGTAGCCGTCGTTAGATGTGGTTCCTGCTCTAGGATCCTCCACTCATTCCACGTGATCACCACGGCCACCACGCCCTCTGAGAGCCGTGCCATGGGGGACGATAGTATCACGTCCGAGACATTGTCTGTCTATAACGAAAAGCGGCCATTCAAGTCGGAGGCCTACTTGCAAAAGAGCGGTGCCAATGGGGCACCCGTTGCTCCCCGGCGCAACAAGACCTTAAAGCAAATCCTGAACCAGGAGCGCGACATGTTTTTGCAGCAGCGAATGGCGGGCGAGGGTGCGGCCAAGCGGTTGAAGACAGATGATCCTGGCACTTCCGAGTTGGATAACATGGAAGTCGACACACAGAAGGTGTCTCCCCAAAGCGTGCCTACATGTTCGTACTGTTTGCTCACCCAGACACGAGTGTCCAAGCCCCACCGAGCCTACTGCCTGCGAAAAAGTACTGCGATATTACGGGGCTTGTGGTATGTGTGCACATTTTTACTTCAGGGAAACTATACCGACCCCAAAACGCGCCTGCGTTACCACAGCGTGGAAATATACGATATTATCAAGGGCTTTGTACGTGCTCGACCTACTTATATCGCAGGTGCCGGGAGTCGACAATGCGTATCTGGCGCTCCGTGGGGATGCTTCGCAGCTCAAATAGACTATACCAACTAGATCAAGCGTTCCTTGTCCGAATGTGCCCACTCATTCAGGCGATGCTGAACCTGGGGGTCCGCCGAAATTGACTCGATCCGCTTTTTTGTCCCTAATGTCTCTCGAATATCATCAAGAGATCGTGGCTGACGCTATTCGGTGAGTGCGTATCACGTACAAAGCCAGTTTCTGGAGGAGTGAAGCGGTCACGAAGCTGCATCAGCGGCGCACACGTACCGGCAGCACATGCTTCTCATAGAACGAGGGATCGCCAAAGTAGAGCATAAATCCGAGAGGAAAAAGCAGGTACCTGAAATTAGCTTACATGCACACACAGTCCGAAGCGGAACACTTCCATGTTGGGGCCCGCCATCTTCGCTCACGGTCGCACCTTGCACCGTGCGTGAAGCACTGGGCGGCGGTCTTTCATATATTTAGTCAGCAATGGACGCACAGGCGCGGTGGCTGCATGGAGGCTCTCTCTGACCAAGATGGGGAAAGGCAAGAGCGGGAAGTCGTCCGCCACTGCTGGCACCCGGAAGAAGCATGCTGCTGCTGCTGCCAAGCGTGTAGAGGCCTCTGAAGGCACAAAGTCACGGTCTGCAGTACAGGAATGCTTTGATTCGAGTGGTAAGAAGCTTTCGAAAAAGGAGCGCAAGCAGCTCGCGAAGAAAAAGGCGTATAAGCCACCGCCCAAGCCACCGCAGCCACCGCCCTATCCACTGGATTCCATGGGGCTGGCTAGCCTCCTTCCTGCGGACTTGGTGGTTCTTCTTCGCAAGACCCTTAAGAAGGACATCATTACTCGTGTGCGGACACTCGAGAGTCTCTTGGCCTGGATCAAGGGGGCACCCTCGTCCTGCGACGACACCGCAGCACCGCCCATCTCATTGGGAGAGCGGAACGATTCTCTGGTTCTCATGCTTCCATGCTGGGTCTTTTTATTCCCCCGCCTGGCCCTCTCGCCCTCGCAACGCCTGCGCCAGCTCACGTTGCAGGTGCATTCCGAACTATTGCACTTTCCTGTGCCCTATGAGAATGCTACTTGCATTCGGGAGGAACTCTTGTCGCCCATGTACATGGAGCCCATCCTAGGCTACTGGGGCGTCATGTCGTTCGATACCAGCCGCTCAGTCGCACGACTAGGCTCACAGCTGTGGAAAGAGACTATGCGGCTGGCACCCTCTGAGTCGGATTCATACCATGTTAACCTCAACGATTATCTCTCTGTGCTACTGGAGCACATGAACCCGATCCTGTGTTCGGACATGCCCGTGGCGTCATTGGCCCAACTAACGCCCTCCCTGCAAATCACCCCTGCTTCGAAAGAAGGAGCCGAGTTTGATGCAAAGAGCCGCGACGATACGAATGTGGACGAGAATGTCGAGGAAATGAACGGCCGTCTCGTAGCGGGCGCCCTGGGTCTCTTACAATGGATGGTCGAATCCTCGGCGTCCATCACGGCTGACGACCTGGCACCTCTTGTTTCATCACCCCAACTGTGGTCGGCGCTGGTGCCCAAAGAGGCAGCTGACGATGGACAAAATGTACTGGGAGGTGGCTCACCCATGGCTCGGCAGCGTGCATGGGCATGGCTGGGCTATTTGGACCGTACGCACGCGTCTCTCGTGGATCAAAATCTCGGCATGATTGCTCGAGCCGCATTCCCCAGTGCTTGGATGGAAAAATTGGAAAGTGTCATGCCCAGTATGCTAGCCACTTTCCTCCCACTGCTTAAGCGCCGTCCTGACGCATGGCTCCTCCTAGCATCCTCAGTTGACTCTGACTCGGACGATGGCTCAGACAGCGACGACAGTGACGACAGCGACGAGGAGACGTGTGAGTCTGGTGATAAGGTCTTGCCTACATTTATGCAATGGATCCAGTACGCTGCGCCTAGGGCTCCTACCATCTGTTTCCCGGCCATCGTTGTGTTCTTATCAACCATGCCAGAAGCTCTTCTGCCGCGCAACGCGACCTCGATGCAGACCTGGATGGGAATCCTGCTCAATACTGCTGAACAGCTCGTCCTGGGCGTCGGCGATCCACGCACATGGCATATCTTCACATCGACCGTATGCGAATGTGCAGAGTACTTTGTAAAGCAAATCCTGCGGAGCGATGACTGCGACGAACGCACCGCCCACGAGGTCAGCGATGTCCTCACGTCCGAGCTCGAAAACCTATGGACCACATGGATTGCCTCGTCATCTCAAGACTCACCAGAGGCGTCTATCCGCACTATACCATTGCGGATTCGTGTGCGTATGGCGCAAGAAGTTGGCAAGTTTATCCCAAGATTGGATGTCCATACGCATGACATTTGGGTCCTCCATTCTCTCGTGGCTTTGTTCGAGACATTTGTGGCACAGATGGACCTTGGTGCAGATGGCCAAGTGGCCATTGCCATGCTTGCAGAGAGTGCAAAGAGCGCCACGGCAGAGCTGCAAGATGCCCTGGGATGCATGACGCACACGCTGTTCGAGCGGCTTCTCGACCCATTTGTGCCGTCCCTTCTGCCTCTCGTCACGAGCCTGCTCCATTCTCCCCTCTGTGGGCGATTGAAGGCGATGGGTTTCAGCGACCGCCTGGACATGCTTGCGTCGGATGTCGTTCCGAGCCATCTCGGCACGGATGTAAGCGTGTCTGATGCACAGGCTTTCTACCTGGCGTACATGGCGCTGGAGAGCCAAGTTGGTTCTACATGGAATGTGCTCTTCCGCACCGCCGCCCAGGCCCCCACGACAGCACTCCCATTGCTGGTCGGTGTGGCTACAGCGGCTCCCGAGCCCCCTGCGCCTGCGTCGGTACAGGCATGGCACAAGGACATTGCGCAGGCTATGGCCTCTGATCCCTACGCTTGGCATAGCTTGCTCGAGGCACCCCATTCGCTCATGAACACTTCGATGGAGATGAACCTTTTGCAGGCACTCGTCCAGGCGGCACAAGACCAGCCTGCCAAACAAGTTGAAGCATGGGACACGCTTGCGACATGGGTTCAGCGGGATCCAGTGCGGTCCCAGCGCTTTGTCGAGGACCCGGCCCTTGCGCCTCTGGCTTCGGCCCTGTTCCATGCTGCCTTCCTCGCCGAGTCTAAAGATGCTGGTGCACCTCGCTCGCTTTGGGCGCAACTAACGGCCCATGCTGGGCCACGTGCTACAGCGCTGTATGAGCAGGCCGTCGAGGCGCTGCGGACTGCTCTCGAGGGCAGTGATGTGCCTCTGGCGCGTTTAAGTGCAGCGGCGCGTGCCCTGCCCGATACTTATGGGCGCCAAGTGTGTCCGAGTGCGTCGGATCTTCAGGACGCGATGCACAATGTCGCCCTCTCGGCGCCCAGTCCTCTGCTTTTCCTCACGGATCCCATTGTGCCTATTGCCACAAAGGAGGGATCTGCATCTACAGAAAGCCTTGCACGTCTGGCGCGAGTCGTCGAGATGGGCCTGGCCATGCAGGCGGATCAAGTTGTGCCACCCACAACACTTTTGCCACCCATCGTGCTCACGGCACTTGCACTGGAAGATGCGCTGCTTACCGGCGATGAGACTATGGTTCTGGCACTTTCTGGCGCCTCTCCGACCAATTGGGTCACCACAGCACAGCAGCAGCTGGTGCGCTACGTACATGCCGTGACGCGCCTTTTGTCCACTGTCACAGCCAACCTACATGACGCATGGCATAACTCGGCTGCCATCGCCATGGGCCGCACTGATTCGGACGATCCACTGCTGCACATGTTCCAAATTCTGTGGCAATTGGCGAAGGAGACGCAGTCGGTCATGTATGCACGTCTCTTTGCGCGTCTCCTCACAGGTGTCTTATCTATGAGCTCAGCCACTCAGTCGGAAGCGGAGCGCTGGGTCCGTGTGGGGATGAGCCTGCGACAGCCTTCGCTGCCTCTATCGCGGGCTCTTTTGGTCGCCACGACTTTACGCGCATTTGATTCGCCCGCACATGACCGTTGGCGCAATGAGCTGGCTGCGACACTCACTGGCATCCCTGCTGCCCAAGTCCAGACTGAAGGCGTGCCGCTGCTGCAAGCGCTGCGGTGTGCTACGGCTCCGACAGAGACTGGAAAGTCATTGCTTCCTACGCACCGGGCCGTTCAGCTGGCCCAGGTGATCCAGCGATGGGTCGAGAGCGAGGAAGAATACCCAGAAGATGTGTTTGCTCTCTCAGCTGCTGTTCTGACGGAGCTCGCTCCTATCTTGCAGAGTGTACCTGGCCGTCATCTGGATGGCATACTCATGCTCGCTCATGAAAGCCTAGAGACATTGGACTTGACCCGCATCCATCACTGGCCTGCGCTGAGCCAAAGTCTGCATTTGATCGATACGCTGTACGAGTTACAGTCGAATGAGCTGGTGAGTCAGGCTTTGGCGGCGCAGTCTGAAACGATCCACGGATTACTCAGTGCCTTGCTACTAGACCTGTGCCAGAATGCCGTGGAGCATGGACTGACTATGAGTCCCATCACGTCCGAGAGTGTGGATCTGCTCGTACGTCTGGTGCAGTCGCATGTGCCAGCCACAGCCTTTGCATCACCCGAGGACCAACTGGACCTGATCAAGTTTGTAAGTACACCCTCCCTCTACGCTCCCTTGCAGGTCGCGGCACTGCGTCTCTACAGTGCAGCGACGCAGGAGCGTGTGCGGGAGCAGGTGGTCGAGTTGTCGATGGGATCGCTGAGCTCAGCATCGGCGGCGCCTGAGCTTGATCCCACTCTGCTCGACCGGCTGCGTGCCACTGCACCGCTCACACCGGCCATTTGGCAGGTGGATGAGAGGGAGCGCCAATCGCGCGTCTTTGCCTTTCTGCTACAGTGGCTGGCGCTCTTGGACCACTTTGTGGAAGCATCACTGGCGCTGCGCACGCTCTTTTCCAGCACGCTGAAGCAGTATGAGCTGACTAGCACCGTCTTGCTGCCCAGTCTCTTCACACTGATTGGTGGTGCGCCCCGTGCAATCCCCGCGCTGGATGCGTCGCGCTGGTCCATGGAGGAGGTGAACCTGGACCAGCTTGATCCAGCTTGGCCGCGCAGTCTACAGGTGCTCGCTGCGCACGTCTACGTCCGGACGTTAGTACATCTGCCTACGCAGGTGCGCGACTGGTGGCTCGGCATTCGCGACCGCCAGCTGTCCATGTTCGTGAGCCACTTTACCGTCAAATTCTGCACGCCTCTCCTGGCTGAGCGCGAGTTGCGCCACCTGCGCCAGCCCAGTGCGCTAGCTCAGCTACAGGACGAGGCCATGGCCGTGAAAATCTTGTCATCGAATGAAGTGGTCGCAACGTATACCGTCGACGAGCATCCTATGGAAATTGGTGTGCGTCTTCCACCAGACTATCCATTGCACGGTGTCGAGATCCGTGATATCAAGCGCGTCGGTGTGAGCGAAGCGCAATGGCGTGCATGGCTCCTCGCTGTGCAGCAGCTGCTCAGTGGGAAGAACGGACTCATTTTCGATGCACTGAGTCTTTTTAAGAAGAACGCAGAGGCCAAGTTCCAGGGCTATGAAGGTGCCGAATGTGCGATTTGCTACTCGATTATCAGTCCGACGGACGAGACGCTGCCGAACAAGCCCTGCAAAACATGCAAGCACAAATTCCATGGTAGCTGCCTATACAAATGGGTCAGCACAAGCGGGGCTTCTACGTGTCCGCTCTGCCGCTCGATTTTATGAGTGCGTAAGCTGCGCAATCTCCTCCTGCGACAGGCCATCGAGACTGGTGTAAGCGGTGATGTACGTACCGCTCAAGCAAATAGTCGATTTCCACCTTCTTTGTCAGGGGGATAATGTATTCTTGGTACAGACGCACAATGTCCTGCGACTGAATCTTGCGTAATTTCGGATTGCCTTGCGTCACAGGGTCAATGTTCTGGCCATACACCTCTGCCTTCTGACCCACGCGCTGCAGCAACACTTGCTCGACGGCAGGCTTGGTAATTAAGCCTACGAGTGCCTCGGTATTGCGTGATTGAATGTGAGGGATGAAGGCAGCAGGGTCCGCACGGAACTTGGACTCGCTCACAAACATGCCGAAGTAGATGCGCCGCGATATAGCACTGAGCGCCTCTGTGTCACATACGGCAGCTGAGCCGTACTGACGGTCATCCGTGGACCGGTGCATGCGGTTCGTGATAACCGGCACCACGTCTTTGGTGTAGAATTCAAGAATATCCTTCGATACATTTACATGGTGCGGGTGCAGAATGCTCGGATAATCTTGGGGCGTCAGCAGCGGTGGGGGCAACTCGTTCATCGGCGTGAAGGGATGCTCGTCCGGGCTGGGTCAGTAGTATATACACACGCAAGCCACCGTCCTAGTTTGGCTGTGTGAGCCTCGTTCACGTACCATAGGAGCTTTCAGTCTCCTTGATCACCCAGGTGAGCCAGGAGCCTTTCCACCCTTCCTTGTCGCGCAGCTCGGCAAAGGCGCCTTCCTGGTACACGAGTGGGTTATGGGCGTACTGTGTACGCTCAATTAAGCGAAACACAATCGTCTCTTCCATCAGCTGCAGTGTCGCACGGATTCGGTCCAACGACAGGATCTCGTCAATGCTCGCGTCATGAAAGTTGATCGCGTCCGTCATGGTAGGTGCGAGCTATCTATGTGGAGTTACTTGGCCGCAAAAAACCACCGACTCGGCTTGGGCGGTGACGCACGGTCGCTCATCTCTGCCACGTTGGGTGCGCCCGGCTTCCCTAGTCCGCCGCCTCGAAGCGGCTTGGCTATGCGCGCATGTGAATCAGACACACTCGGCCACACAGGCTCGTGATTTTCAAGGTTGGCTTCGAGTTCCTCAATACGCTCGGTTCGCGCTGCAAGCCGCTTTTCCGCCAGCGCTACGTCCCGCTTCAGCGTCGTGTTTTGTTCGATCAGGCGCTGCTGAACGACCGTCAGCTGCTCCAGACGCTGCTCCAGAAGGGCCATCTTCTGTTGCTGTGTCTTTAGGCTGAGACTCTGGAGCAGAAGACGGTAGTGATCCTGTGTCTGCTCCAGTTCCATTTCCATATCCACAATCCGCTCGCTGCGCTCCTTGAGGCCGTGCATGAGCTGGTCCTTCAAGCGCTCATACTCACGCAAGCGCAGCGTCACGAGTTCGCGTGCCCGCTCCATTTGCCACGTCGCGTCCATCAACCGTTGGACCACGTCCGGGTCGGGTCCCACGGACTCGCCCTGTGTCACCGACGCACTAAGCAACTCCATTGCCTTGCGCTGCTCCTCGTGACTTGCGCGCAGATCATCGAGGGACCTAGTCAAGCCGGCAGTTTCCTCGTTGCGGATCGCCAGCAGCTGCTCGAAGTGCGTCACCTCGGAACTTATGTTGAGTTTCTGTGCCGATGTGTGTTCCTCCAGCACGCCACGCAGTTCAGCCAGCTGCATCGCATTCTCATCACCTACACGAAGTTCATGTTCCAAGGTGCCAATTTGGTTGGTAATCAGGTCGTAGCGCTGCTGCAACGCAGCATTCCGATCACTCAAGGCAGATTTCTGGTTTTGCAAAAGCGCATTCTCCTGGGCAAGAATCCGACCGTGTTGGATCTGCTCCGAGAGCGCCACCTGGGACTGCATTAGTGCATCCTCAAGAGAATGCAGTTCTTTCAGCGACAATGGTGTCGGGCCACCGGCGCGACAGGCAATACGGAGACGCTCGAAAAGCTGGAGCATAGAATCCATGGGCACAGAAATCTCTCCCAGCGACTGCAACATAGCCTGTACACGCTCTTCCCGTGTCGACTTGTCTGCCGCATTGGCAGCCGCAGCCGCAGCCTCCGTGGTGACCATCTTCTTCTCCAGCATTGACACTTGGTCAGAGAGTTCCTTGTTATGGAAGGTGACTTGATCCAATTTGATACGTGCCTCACCAAGTTGCGCTTCAAGCAGGCGCGTCCGCTGCTGTAGCTCCTGCTCAAGCACAAAATCTCTCTTGGCCGGCATCAATGCTGGTACACTCTCAGCTTCCATGTTGGTATCTGTGTTCGCGGGTATTTTGACATTCATGGACGTCATGGCATGTCCGTCCTTAAGCAGTGGGGTCCATGCATCCTGTGGAACAGAGCGACCGGCACGCCATTCCAGCACTTCTTGTTCTAGCCGATCGGCGTAGCACCTGAGCCCCTGACTCTGAACTGACGCTTTTTTCAGCTGCTCCCGAAGTTCCGCCGGAGAAAGCTCCAGGTTGATTCGCGCATTGTTCTTGATCGATTTCGCGCGCATTCCGAATCGAAGTGTCGACAGCGTTTCCTCTGCATTATACGCAGCAGGTGAGCAATTGACAATCAGCGTGGTACGGGAATTGCCGCCCAGCGACTCTTGCAGAATGCGGGTGAGTTTGGAATCACGGTACGGCACGTGTGTCGACTTGCCATCAGTGAGCGCATTGATGACCATGCCGAGTGTACTCAAGCTCTTATTGATCTTTTTGGCTTCCTCTAGTGTCTGGCCACTGGCACCTGTCTTGCCGACTTTTTCAGAGCCCGCTAGGTCGACCAGGTAGAGGGTGCCACTCTTGCTGGCCCCTGTCTCAGTATGCCGCTGTTGTACGGTGACCATAAAGATGCTGTGAGAGCGTGAAGACTCTGTGTTCATCTTCGTTGCAGACACTGCGCGCGCAGCTGTGCCTTGCCGAATCATCTCGTACACCTCTTCAGGACTGCTCATATAGTATTCAGAGAGCCCTTTCACATGCATGCCTTTTGTGCGGTCATCCTGGATCGGCAGATTGTCCCGATCCACTGTGGTCAGGGTGGTAATGCACGCACATGCCAGTAGATCCCGGATCTTCTCCATGTAGATTTCCATAAAAGAGACCTTGACGACGTACTCAATCATCGGCGGACTCGCATAGATACACTGAAATATCTGGTCCGTAAGTCTTGGAATAATGCCGCGACTATGCTCATCCTGGATATCGGGGCCCTGGCGTCAGGGATCACACGTACCATCATGGTATAGGTCTTGCCGGACCCGGTCTGTCCGTACGCAAATATAGTTCCATTGTAACCCTGAAGCACGTCATCGACGGTGTTCTTGATACTGTATTCAAAAATATCGACCTGGGGCGTGTGCATGGGGAATACACGGTCAAATACGAACTGGGAGCCCGGACCGTGTGTGACGCGCACAGATGCCTCGTCATCGTGGGACACGATGATTTCGTCGTCTCCCTTATTTGCAGCTTCGGTATTAGAGATTACTGGTCGAAACCTGCGTATGAGCAATATAGACATACCGCGCTACAACCTTCACATTCGCCGACATGAGCTGCAGCAGCAGCAGCGTTGGGGCGATGCACCTCGTACATCGACACTTGTTACATAAGCAACCTGGTCGGCGGTCGGCGGCCTACCTGGTCCCTTCATGTCCGCTTCGCTCACGTACGAAGAGCGCGCGGCACGACATCCCAACGCGTGTGCCAAGGGACTGCTCGATACGATTGTTCGGAAGCAGTCTAACCTCTGTGTTAGTGTGGACGTGACTCGCAAAGAGGACTTGCTGGCTGTCGTGCATGCTGTGGGACCCTACGTGTCACTGATCAAGACGCACGTTGACATTATCGAGGACTTTGACTGGGACTTGATCGAGCAGCTTGCAGAACTTAGTGTGAAGCATAAATTCCTCATTTTTGAGGACCGCAAATTTGCCGACATTGGAAACACAGTGAGTTTGCAGTACGGCGCCGGCGTGCACCGAATCGCACGCTGGTCGCACATTACCAATGCACACCTTGTGCCTGGCCCTGGAATCATTGATGGACTCGCCTCTGTGGGTCTTCCGCTGCAGCGCGGCCTACTCCTGCTGGCCGAGATGAGCACTAAGGGCAGCCTCACAACCGGGGCGTATACCACGGCGAACGTGAAGGCTGCAATGGAAGACAAGTCGGACTTTGTCATGGGCTTCATTGCGATGCACCGCGTGCACGAGGACCCGAAACATATTCCGGAGGGCATGTCTGAGGCCCAGCGGCAGAAGGACCTGCTCATTCTTACGCCTGGCGTCGGACTGGATGTGAAAGGCGACGGCAAAGGCCAGCAATACCGCACTCCGAAGGAAGTTATCCAGGAGAGTGGCTGTGACGTCATGATTGTGGGCCGCGGCATCTATGGCGCGCTTCTCAAGCCGGACGTGAACCGCGAGCAGGCCATGTCGGAGGTGACGGCGCAGGCTCAGCGCTACCGCGATGCAGGCTGGAAGGCCTATCTGGACCGCCTCGCGCCCCGAAGCAGTACGTAGGCGAGTAGCTAACACAGTTAGCTCGGAGATCATTACGTCACGAGGTGAGGCAGATGCATACCTCTGTCAAGACCGAGGAGGCCCCGCTGGACCGCCCGAGGCCGCCATCGCCCAAAGGGTCGCCGAACAAGAAGATCAAGATGGATCTGAGCATTGAAGAGGCGCGCAAGATTAAGGTGCCCAAGAACTGGGAGCGCGTCTATGAGCTTCTTGAGCACCAGCGGAAGGAGATTATCACCCCCGTGGATACGATGGGCTGCGAGGAGAATGGCCAGGAAGAACGGCGTGCCGACCGCGGGCGGCGGCGCAAGGACGGGACGGAAGAAAGTGAGGACGAGAAGGCGAAGCGGCTGCGTTTCACGACGCTCGTGAGTCTGATGCTCAGCTCGCAAACCAAAGATCCTGTGACGGCTAACGCTGTGCACCAGCTGCAGACGAAGCTAGACGACGGACTCACGTTAGCGTCCATGCAACACGCACCCGATGGTCTGATCATGGATTGCATCGGAAAAGTAAGCTTCTACCGCAGGAAGACCGAATACCTGCGCAAGATGACACACATGCTGCAGGAGCGGTGGGAGGGCGATGTGCCACGTACCGTCGATGAGCTGTGTGAGATCCCTGGAGTGGGCCCCAAGATGGCCTTTCTGCAGATGCAGAGTATGGGCCTCAATGTGGGCATCGGCGTCGATACGCATGTCCACCGCATCTCCAACCGCCTGCGCTGGTGCAAGACAACGACACCCGAGCAGACGCGCCTGGCACTACAAAGCTGGCTGCCGAAGCAGGTACGCTACGTCACTGACAAAAGTACCATACAGACATCAATAAGCTCATGGTTGGATTCGGCCAGGTGATTTGTCTCCCGGTGAGCCCGCGCTGCGAGTACGTTGCAATACTAATGAAGCCTCTGCGCGATTGGGCGCGCCCGCCTCTGTCCCTCGTACAAAAAGGTCGATTCGAAGACACTGAGTAAACGAGTGCCTGTGTATTATGTCGATGGTACCGTGGACCGCGGAGAAGGCCGCGTGCCTGTGGCCAAGGACGACCCAGCCGCAGCGTCCTCGCTCGAGTGGTAGTGTTGTGGAGGTCCTCATTTTTTGTCACGTAGCTCATCGCACGCATGAGTCGAAGCATGCAGGCGTCTCCGTCGTTGCGGCGGGATGCACCGCGACGGGTCCCGAAGAGGCATGATCAAAGCGCTGAATCAGTGCCGTCCGACGAGGTATCGGACGTGCTTGCGCGCACATCGCTGTCCCTCGCAGGGCATGCGCTTCCACCGCCCTCGGCCGTGGCCCAAACGCTCGCACGATTTATGCAGCTCCGGCGTCTGGACGTGTCGAATATGCAGGCATCTGATGATGCACCATCAGGATTAACGGATCTCCACTGGCTAGCCAAGGCGGAGCGCCTCAGCAAGAAGCAAGCTCGAGACGGTGCGGTGCCGCTCTCTCAGCGTTTAACTTGGCTTAATGTGGCCAATAATGCGGCGCTGGGCAGCCGTGACGATGACTTAGATGGTATTGAGCTCATGGCTGCTCTAAATGGTACGTTGGAGCAACTCACTCAGTGCTGAACGTGTCGCATTGTGCGCTCAAGGCCTTTCCCCCTGGCATTAGTGCGTTGCGCGGCCTCAAGGCCCTCGTTCTCTCCCACAACCATTTGTCGGCCCTCCCAGTCGCATTTCCGCACCTACCAGAACTCAATACGCTTGTTCTTTCGAACAATGAGCTAAAGCAGCTGCCCATCACACTGCCCAGCTCCTTGCCCAGCCTAAAGAAGCTGAGTCTGGGCCACAACCTCTTCGAAAGTGGCGGTCTCCCTGACCTGAGCGTATGTGCGAATCTGCGCGAGGTGCGGCTTGGCGGGAATCGGTCGCTGCGTGCACTGCCTGCCCACCTATCATCATGGGGCCGCGGTGTCGATGGAGGCGCGCCAGGGCTCGTGCTCCTCGATGTTAGTGACTGTGGCCTCGATGCATGGGAGGCCGTGGCACCACTCGTGAAAATGCCGCAGCAGACCGAGCGGCATGGCCTCGCGAACCTTGTGGCCAAGGGCAATGGTATTGCGGATCAGGCCGAGTACCGCGAGAAACTGTGCGATGCACTTCCCGCCCTGCGCATCCTGGACAATGTACGTCTATTCCCGAAAAAGAGCACGCTACCTCTGCCAGATAAGCCCGGTGCGCAGGCCACCGGGCCGGTGCCTGCAGCCGAGGACGACGACGGGAGAGCCAAGGATGACGATGAGGGCGCTCCGGCCAAGTCGCTCACGGAGCGAGAAAAGGCGCCACCTGCACGTGCGAAGCGGGCACGCAATGAGCCGATGCCATCTGCGCCCCACGACCCCTTCTTTGTGACCCGCGATGCAGGCCCTGCCGCGCAAGGGACGGCTTCGTCCAAGCGGCGGAAGGCGGATGTGCCGCCTGTCCGAGTACCCGAGGTGGCTGAGCCCAAGAAGCTACGCAAGCGCAGTGGACGTGGACCTAAGCGGCGCGCGACCGCACTGCCCGAGGCCCCGGCGCCAGGGCCTGCGCCTGCTGAGCCTGCGCCTGCCGAGCCTGCACCTGCCGAGCCTGCACCTGCCGAGCCTGCACCTGCCGAGCCTGCACCTGCCGAGCCTGCACCTGCCGAGCCTGCACCTACCAAGACGAAAAAGACGCGGCGGAAGAAGAGCACCAAGGCGGTCGAGTTGGATATGGATGCACCGGTTACCGAGACGCCCAAGGCGCCCAAATCGAGCGCTCGTGCGCCGTCGCCGCCGCCACGGGAGCGGGGTGACACGGGCATCGTGCAAATTGTGAATGTGGCGCGGTCGCCGCGTACGGCGACACCGGCGGCGACACTGCTCGGACGGCGTGATGACGAATTGGGCGGCTGGTAGCTATGTAGAGTCCACGCCCCACAGGTACAATACGGACAAGCGCACCCACACGTAGACGATGCCAGTGGCACCATACACGCTGGTCAGCATGAGTGGGAGGAATGCAATATGCTCAGGGGCCCACTGTGGCCGCAGGGCCGTCACAAGGGGCCACACGACATTCGTGGCCAGTGCCAGCATGGCGAGACCGCGCAGGTACTGCGACTCGAGCCAGTGGACAATCTCGCCGAGATTTGTGGGCATCGGGCGCAGGATGCGGCGGTGCAGGAGGCGCACCACGAGAATGTACCAAAGGTAGCTGTACAGAAGCTTGATAGGCGTCTCCAGATGCGTGAATAAGAGGGGGAAAAGCGTCACGATGGCCGTGGCCGAGAGGAGCTGGAACGTGCGCCAATACGCGTACGAGTGACTTGCGACGAGGCTGAGAGGGAGCGCCGCGAGAAGGATGGCTTTTTCGTGGACGTGCCAGCCCACAGCAAACGAAGTGAGCGCACACAGCACGGTCGCAACGACGAGGTGGCGGAAGCTGGGTGTGCGCCAGAGTGGTACCATGTACACGAGTGTCGCGCCGAGCGCGAGGGTGAAGCACACGCTGGGCGAGATGGTCGGCAGGACACCAAACAGGCTATCTCCGACTTTGCCGCGAGACGCAGATGCAAGGGCACGGCCCTGGAGGTGCAGCAGGACGCGGTCCGCGGCCGCGTAGAGTGCCCACACGTTAGGGGCCCAGTAGGCGTGCATGAGCCCGCGGTGGAAGGGGAAGAG
This sequence comes from Malassezia dermatis, assembly GCA_001600775.1. NCBI lineage: Eukaryota > Fungi > Basidiomycota > Malasseziomycetes > Malasseziales > Malasseziaceae > Malassezia > Malassezia dermatis. Next base: position 301,146 of record BCKX01000003.1, read on the forward strand.
GCGTTCGTACATGGCGCGCAGGACGATCGATGGGGCGACGTCGCCGTGCACAGCGCTGAGCACGAACGGCACGACACTTAGTGCGAACGGCGCAAGCGTCGCGGCACCCAGCTTGATGGTTCGGTCGAGCAGGGCGCTCCATGCCATCGCATTGGTGGGCCACATGGGCAGGAGGTAGCTGCGAAAGAGGTACACGGTCCATGCCGGCGCGATGTACACGAACAGGTGCTTGAATTGCAGGAGCGATGAGAACAGCAGTGCCGCAAGCACGGGGCGGCCGGTGCGGGCGGCCCACAGGGCAAGGAACAGGACACCAAAGAGGAAGCCATTGTACTGGAAATGGATATGGTCGACGATCACAAGTCCGGGATGCAAGAGTACGCTCACGAGCAGCACGTCCAGGGCGCGATCGTGTGCGGCGGTGCGCAGGAGCGCGAGTGCCAGGGCCAGGACGCCCTCGGTAGCCAGTACCGTTGCGCGCATGTACGCGACGCACGTCCATGCATCATAGTCTAGTGCTTCAACACGCACGATGTGGGGATCGACCCAGGCCGCCGGCATCGCGAGGAGCCACGACAGGTACGCAAAGAACGGGGGGTAGTCGAGCGTCCACGGCGACGTCGCCTCAATGTACCAGTCACGCAATGGGAGCTGGTGCGTAATTGCCAGCCAGTTGCGGTGCACCTCCATGTCCGTCGAGTGGTACGCAGGCCATAGCAGCACCTTGAGCGCGGTGCCCAGGGCCACAACGGTCCGGGCCGGCGCGTCCATAGGACAGCCGCAAGCACCGACGACCTCCACTTGGCGCCGCTCGATCAGCGCTTCGATGGCGACGGCGACCCCAACTCCACGGTACGTGCTGCGGCCTCACACAGACATGACTGCTACCAGACGTCCGACACGGTCGTTGTGAGTGTTTATGTAAAGAATCAGGCGGCCGAGCAGGTGCATGTGGCGCTCCTGGGCGGCGAGCTGTTTCTGCGTGCGCCGGACGCGACGTGCGCGGTGCCGCTCCCTGCGCCTGTGCGTGACGTGTGCGGCGTGCGCGTGGTGCCGACCAAGATTGAGGTAACGCTCTCCAAGGGCGGTACCAGCGTGAGTGCGGCTGTACCTGTGTCGGATGCCGCACCGCGCCGTGCGTCCAAGTGGGACCACCTCGACGTCGAGGAGGATGCGCCACCGGCCGGCTCGGGCGATGCCGAGCTGCAGGCGTTCTTCCAAAAGCTGTATGCGGACGCGGATCCTGACACGCGGCGCGCCATGGTCAAGAGCTTCCAAGAGTCGGGCGGCACGGCCCTCAGCACCAACTGGGCCGAGGTCGGCCGCAAAACGATGCCGGTGCAGGCGCCCCAGGGCATGGAGGCACGGCGCTATGAGCAGTGACTATGTAGCTACTCTTCGTCGGGCACATACGCCGGCCAGCCCTGCGTCGGCGGCGTAAGTGTCGGCGCACGCAGCTCGCGAGGGAAGAGCGTCGCCAGACGCGTACGCGCCATGAGACGCGCGCGGCGCTTGGCGAGCAGGCGGCTGCCTGGCGCCTCGCCCTCGGCGGACTCGGCGTGCATTGTCAGGCCAAGGTTCCGCAGGCGCTGCTGCTCGTCCGCGTTACGCTTCGTGGGCCCCGCATACTGCACAGCCTGCTTCCACAGCGCACGGTCGTCCCCATAGAGGCTCGCGAGCGCCTCGTCCAGGCGCGCACGCTTCGCGACGAGCGACTCTGTCAACGCCTCGCGGTGCCGGCGCTCATGCAGCTGCCATGCGCGCTGCACCGTCTCGTACACCTCGCGCGATGCAGCACCCTGCCCAATGGCGTCCTCGATCGTCTGCGGTCCCGCCTGCTTCTTGCCACCAGGTGCGGGGAACAGCTGCGACCGCAGCGCCTCGTACCGCGGATCGTTGCCCGACGTGTTCGCGGGCGGCGCCGCGCAGCGCGCTGCCGACGTCGAGAAGGCACGCGCGCTGCCCGGCACCGCACGCGCCGCTGGCGCAGACCCTGCCTGCGCGCGGATGCAGTTGAGCGCCGAGCCCGCACGGATCCATGCGAGGTGCGTCGCACTGAGCGAGTGGCGCGTCGGCAGCTCAAACTGCTCGCGCACCTCGCCCTGCTCGCCCAGCTTGGTCACACGCACACGCACCTGCGTCGAGAGGTCGGCACCGGGACGCAGCAGCTCGCTCAGATTCACCGTCTCCACGATGTCGCCCGCGCCAATCTTGGCGTAGTCGTCTTCGTTCTCAAACAGCAGCGTCAGTACGCCCTGCTTGCGCAGGTTCGTCTCAGCGATGCGCGCAATGCTGCGCGCGAGCACGAGGCCACAACCGTAGAGGCGCAGCTGCAGCGCAGCGTGCTCGCGTGCGCTGCCCTCGCCGTAGTTGTGATCCGCGACAATCATCCACGGCTGTGCACGCTGCATCCAGCGCTTGGCGAGCGCCGGAATCGTCGTGCGCGTCGGCGCTGCGTCCGTGCCCGGCACAAAGTCGCACGCCTCATTCACTGAGCCTGTTTCGTCATTCGTCGCGCCCATGAGCGTGTTCTCGGCGATGTTGCTCAGATGTCCCTTGTACTTGAGCCACGGGCCGGCCGCCGAGATGTGGTCCGTCGTGCATTTGCCGCGAATACGCAGCAGGCATCGCATCGCAGGCAGCTCATAGCGGCCCTGCGCCACGTCTGCAGGCGAAAAGTGGTTCTCAAACGGCTGCAGTGTCTCGAGACGCTCGCTTGTAGGGTCAATGACCACTTGCACATCCGGCTGTGGCGCGGGCATTGGCGCGGGCAGGTACGACTCGTCGCCCGGCGTGAAGCCACGGGCAGGCAGCTCCTCGTAGGGCGGCGGCGCAAAGCGGAACTCGCTCCCGTCGGGTGCACGCAGTGCATCGGTCATCGGATTAAAGTCGAGTCGGCCCGCAAACGCCAGTGCCGTCACAATCTCAGGCGCGGCTAGGAAGTTGAGCGTGTCGGCATTGCCGTCGTTGCGTCCGCGGAAGTTGCGGTTGAACGACGTGAGGATCACGTTCGTCTCCCCCTGCTTCTCGGGGCGTTTCCACTGCCCAATGCACGGGCCACACGCGTTCGCCAGCACGCGCGCGCCAGCCTGGACAAGCTCGCCCTCGATGCCATCGCGCGCAACCGTGGCACGCACCTGCTCCGAGCCGGGCGTCACGTCAAAGGGCACCTGCACACGCAGACCATGCTCCGTCGCCTGGCGCGCAAGGTCCGCGCAGCGGCGCATGTCCGCATAGCTACTGTTCGTGCAGCTGCCGATCAGCGCCGCGCTCAGCTCAATAGGGTGCGGCGCATTGTTGCTGCGTGCACGCGCCACAAACTGCGAGAGGGGCACATTGAGGTCCGGCGTAAAGGGGCCGTTCAGGCTCGGCTCCAGCGCAGAGAGGTCGATGTCGATCACTTGGTCGTACTCGGCGCCCACATCCGCCCGCAGCAGGCCCGCGTCTGCGGCCTGCGCGGCCGCGCGCGCGACGGGCGCGCGGCCTGTCGCCTCGAGGTAGCGGCCCATTGCCGCTGTAAAGGGGAACGCACTCGTCGTCGCGCCGATCTCCGCGCCCATGTTCGACATGGTGGCGAGACCCGTCGCCGGCAGCGATGCTACGCCCTCGCCAAAGTACTCGACCACATAGCCCGTGCCGCCACGCACCGTGAGGCGACCGGCGAGGTGCAGGATAATGTCCTTCGCTGAGCACCATGGCGACAGCTTTCCGTGCAGGTGCACGCCCAGCGCCTTGGGCGCCAGGAGCTCCCAGGGCGTCGTCGTCATCGCATCGACGGCGTCCGCACCGCCCACACCAATCGCAAGGCACCCCAGGCCCGAGGCGTTTGGTGTGTGCGAGTCCGTGCCGAGCATGAGCAGGCCCGGCGCGGCGTAGTTCTCCAGCACGATCTGGTGGATGATGCCGCTGCCGGGCCGCCAGAACTCGACGCCGTACTTGCGGCACGCCGACTCGAGGAAGGCAAACACCTCGTGGTGCGTGTGGACCGCGCGCTGCAGGTCCGCGTCCGCGCCCTCGTACGCCTGGATCAGGTGGTCGCAGTGCACACTCGCAGGCACCGCTACCTGCGCAAGGCCGCACGTCATGAACTGCAGCAGTGCCATCTGCGCCGAGGCGTCCTGCATGGCCAGGCGGTCGATTTTGAGCTTCAGGTACCGCGAGCCACGAATCCGGCTCGCGTCTGCGTTGGCATCTGCCAGATCCGCCTCTGGATCGAGTAGGTGCGTGTACAGGATCTTCTCAGCGAGCGTCAACGGGCGGTCGCCAAGCAGGGGGCGCACGACACGCAGCTGGTCGATCAGCTCAGCGTACCGCGGCATGCGCGATGGGTGCACGTCGCGCGGCGCTGAAGACACATGCGTCGCCAGGCACGCGCGCGCGCTTCGTATCGCAGGCGCGCTACCGCGGCGCAGGTGTAAGCGACTAGCCGGAAGAAGCATGGCGAGGGAGAAGGGAGGCTCGGCGGGGTGGCCGTAAAAGTCACGTGCAGGTCATTTCTGTGCGCCGCGGCGAGCGTGGCCTCTGCACCTGCGCCATGGCCGATCTCGGCGCGTGGGTCCCCGGCTTCGGAACCTCTTTCTGGTTCGAGACGCCCGTACATGTCTACGATACGTTAGTACAACCAGTAGACGCTGGTCTGCGTATGGGCTCGCTTCTCTGCGACAGCGCCGAGGGCTGGGGGCCTATGTCGCCGACACGCGATTTTGACCTCACGCCGTGCTTCCAGGCCCTGGTGCTGTGGTTTTTGCCCGCATTGGCGTTTTGCATCGTGGCACTCGTTTCCTTGCCGCACTGGCTCCAGAGAGAGCGTCAGCCGCGCTCCGAGAGCTCCATGCACCTCCTCTACGAAAAAGACGGCATGGCGGGCGCCATTGCCGGCCTCGGCTTTGTCGAGTTTGTCGTACTCATCGGCCTACGGAGCCATGTGCAAGGTGGTGCAGCTGCGCTCACAGGCGGTGTCCAGGTCCTCGCGACCGGCACCATGTTCCTGGCCTATGTGGCGGCCTTTTTCCTTCAGCGCGCCATGCACATGCGCGCGCGCCACGGCTCCGATGCAGCGATCCTGCTCTGGTCGCTGCATATGCTCACGGGCCCGATCCGCCTGCGCACGATCCTTCAGCTGGCAGTGCCTGGCTCGGCGATCCAGTTGCTGACCGTCATCCCGCTGTGCATGCGCCTGCTCTTTGCGCTCTTTGCGCTGTTCCTCGAGTGCTGCAACGTTGAGATCGAGGACGGGATCGCGCTCCCTGATGATGACGAAGAGCTTCTTGTCGACGAGGGGGCCGTGGATACCACCGTCGAGGAACCCGACGCGCAGCCGCGCGAGTCGCCCGTTGAGACGGCCAACCTGTTTAGTCGCCTTGTCTTCCACTGGATGCAGCCGCTCATGTCGCTCGGCGTGACGCGCTACCTCACCGAGGCGGACATGTGGGCGCTTCCGCACGGCGAGGACACGGAGCGGCTCAGTGATGAGTTCCAGGCGCGCTGGATCGCCGGCGCCCACGCTTCGCTCGAGCAGGGTCGCCCACTGTGCGAGACTGGCCGCATGCGCTTCTGGTGCACACTTCTGGGCGCGTTTGGGCGCCCGTTCCTCATTGCATCCATTTTCAAGGTTGCGCAGGATGTGCTCGCCTTTGTGCAGCCACAGCTCCTACGTGCGCTGCTCGCATTTGTCGGACGCTGGGAGACGGCCGACGAGCCAGAGGCGCGCGGCACACCGCTGCGCGGCTTTGTGCTGGTTGGCCTGCTCTTCCTCACAGCCCTGCTCCAAACGATGAGCCTGCACCAGTACTTCCAGCTCGTGAGCATTGCCGGTATGCGCGCGCGTGCCGGCATTGTCAGTGCGATTTTCCGCAAGAGTCTGCGCCTGTCGAACCAGGCCCGGAGCGAACGCCGCACGGGCGACGTGGTGAACCTGATGAGCGTCGACACGAACCGCCTGCCCGACTTTGTGATGTACGCGCACATCCTGTGGTCAGCCGTGTTCCAGATCACAATTGCCTTTGTGTCGCTGTACAACCTGCTGGGCTGGTCGGCGTTTGTCGGTGTGGCGATCATGGTCGTGAGCGTGCCACTGAACACGGCGCTTGCGCACTACCTGCGCCAGCTGTCTGCGCAGCAGATGAAGGTGCGCGACAAGCGCACGGGCCTGATGAACGAGATTGTGCTCAACATCAAATCGATCAAGCTGTTCGCGTGGGAGGAGGCGTTTACACGTCGTCTGCTCAAGGTGCGCAACGACGAGGAGCTGCCGCTCCTGCGCAACATTGGCATGGCGAGCGCCGGCTTCAACTTTTTCTGGCAGGCGATTCCCTTTTTTGTGTCGCTTGGCACCTTTATCACCTTCTCGGCAACGAGTACGCAGCCGCTGACCGCGGACATTGTGTTCCCGGCACTCTCGCTGTACCAGCTGCTCAACTTTCCCCTGTCGATGCTCGCGGGCATTGTGTCCATGTTCCTGCAGACCCAGGTATCGGCCGAGCGCCTCGCCTCGTTCTTCGACGCCGAGGAGCTCGATGGTCGCGCGCGCCGCATCAAAGAGGGTGTGGCGCCACCGAGTGGCGAGGCAATCCGCTTCCGGGGCGCCACACTCACGTGGTCCGTGGACGAGTCTGCGGCGCCGACGCTGCGCGACCTCGACCTGTCGATCCGGCGCGGCGAGCTCGTGGCCCTGCTGGGTCGCGTGGGCGACGGCAAGTCGTCGCTCCTGTCGGCAGTGTTGGGTGATATGGTGCGCCTGCGTGGCCGCGTGACGGTGCAGGGCGAGGTGGCATACTTTTCGCAGGGCGGCTGGTGCATGGGCGCGACCGTGCGCGACAATATCCTGTTTGGCCGTGCGTACGACGAGGCGCACTACCAGCGGTGTGTGGAAGCGTGCGCGCTCGGCCCCGACCTGGCCATTCTTGAGCATGGCGACCTGACCGAGATTGGCGAGCGTGGTGTGAGCCTGAGCGGTGGGCAGCGTGCACGCGTTGCGCTTGCGCGCGCGTGCTATGCAGGCGCGGACATCTACCTACTGGACGACCCGCTCGCTGCGGTGGATGCGCATGTCGGTGCGCACCTGTGGGAGCATGTGATAGGCCCCCGCGGCATGCTGCGCGACAAGACGCGTGTGCTGACACTGAATGCGGTGTCGTTCCTGCCGCAGTGTGACAAGATTGTGACGCTGCGCCAGGGCACGCTCCTCCCCGAGCAGGGCACGTTTGAACAAGTCATGGCGATGAAGGGCGATGTGTACCGCATCATTACGAGTCTGCGCAGCGACGATGATGAGGTGCAGGCACACGAGCAGCAGGAGGCGCAGGCAGCACATGCGGCGACGGTGCCGTGCGAGGTGCCGCGCCCCCGCACCCTCGTCAAGGAGGAGCTGAAGCGCGAGACGCTACGGCACCTGCGCGAGTCGCAGGCGCCCAAGGAGCTGCAGGAGACGGGCTCGGTGCAGTGGTGCGTGTATCAGCGCTACATCCACAGTGCTTCAGCGCTCGGCGTCGCGTTGTTCTTTGTCGCGCACATCGTCACGCAGGCCTTTACTGTGGCGCGCGACGTGGTGCTCAAGCAGTGGAGTGCGGCCAACGCGCAGCCCGGCGCCTCGGCAGACCCTCACGTGGCGCGGCACTACCTGACGCTGTATGCGGCGATGGGTCTGCTCACGTCGGTGGGCGTGTGTGTGGCACCGATGATCCTGTATGTGTGGCTCGTGCTGAGCAGTGCGCGGCGCTTCCACGATGGGCTGTTCCTCTCAGTGTTGCGGTATCCCTTGCAGTGGTTCGAGACGACGCCGACGGGGCGCCTGCTGAACCTGTTCAGCCGCGACATTAGTGTCATTGACGAGGTGCTGCCGCGCGTGATCCAGGGTATGACGCGCTCATCTGTTGTGGTGCTTGGTGTGGTGTGTGTGGTGACGTACTCTGTTCCCGCGTTCCTGCTGGCTATCGTGCCACTCGCCATGGCGTACCGCGCGGTGCTGCGCTACTACCTCGCGTCGAGCCGCGAGCTGAAGCGCATCGACGCGGTGACCAAGTCGCCCATATTCACATGGTTCCAGGAGGCCCTCGGTGGCCTTTCGACGATCCGCGCATTTGGCCAGGCGCACGCGTTCACTGGTGCGTTTGAGGCGCGCGTCGACCGCAACCAGATGTGCTACTTCCCTGCTGTCACGTGCAACCGTTGGCTCGCGGTACGCATCGAATGCCTTGGCAGCGTGGTCATCCTGCTGGCCAGCACGCTAGCGGTGATCATGGTCGTGAGGGGCGGGCGCATGAGTGCAGGCCTGCTGGGTCTGATGCTGTCGCAGGCGCTCAGCACGACACAGACGCTCAACTGGGCCGTGCGCTCCGCGTCTGAGGTCGAGCAGAACATTGTGAGCGTGGAGCGTGTACTCTCGTACTCGGGCCTGCCGCAGGAGCGTGCCTACACGATCGAGTCGACGGCACCGGCCGCCGACTGGCCGGCGCGCGGCGAGGTTGAGTTCCGCCATTATTCGACGCGCTATCGCGAGGGCCTGGACCTTGTGCTGCGCAACGTGTCGTTCGCGTCGCGCGCCGGCGAGCGCATCGGCGTGTGTGGCCGCACGGGCGCAGGCAAGTCGTCGCTCACGCTTGCACTCTTCCGCATCCTCGAGGCCGAGTCCGGCAGCATCTGGATCGACGGTGTGAACATTGCGACGCTCGGTCTGCAAGAGCTGCGCCAGGCCATGGCGATAATTCCCCAGGACCCCCAGTTGTGGCACGGTACGCTGCGGCAGAACCTAGATCCGCTCGTGCACTACAGTGACACAGAGCTGTACCGCGCGCTCGAGCAGGCGCGCCTCGCACACCTCGTCGACGACCACGAAGACGGTCTCGAGCGCCCCGTGTCTGAGGGCGGCACCAACTTTTCCGCGGGTCAGCGCCAGCTGATCTGCATTGCGCGCGCACTTGTGCGCCAGTCGCGCATCCTCGTCCTTGACGAGGCGACCAGCAGCATTGACATCGAGACCGACGCCCTGATTCAGCAGATTGTGCGCCAGGAATTTACGGGCACCTCGATTACGATTGCGCACCGCCTCGCGACCATCATGGACTCGGACCGTGTGCTCGTACTCTCGCAGGGCGAAGTCGCCGAGTTTGATACGCCGGCGAACCTCCTCGACCGCCCCTCGTCGCTCTTCTACGCACTCGCTAAAGAGTCGGGACTCGTCGACCGTCGACGTTCGCAACTCGTATAGTTCTATACAGGCGCCAAGTGCATATCATGACGCGGTTCAGCATCCTCAGGCGGCGCCGTCAGTGCAGGTGTCATGGCCCGATGAACGTCCGGCAGCTGAGAACGCCGCATGAGGCCCGTCGCCGGCGGCCCAAGCATCGGCGCATCACTCGCTTCAATAAGTGTCGGCGTCGGCGAGTGTGGCGACGTCGGCGACAGGAACGGTGACTTGACACCTTGGCCATCCCAGCGATTGAGCAGGTTCTGCCACTCGGCGCTGTACTCGTCGCTCGTAGTGTTGGCCAGTGTCGGTCGCGCCTGGCCACCCTCCACGCCGACACTCGTCAGGGACTCGGAGTGCTCGAGGTGCAGAGGCTCTGGAGTCGTCCGCCGAAGCGACGGCGGGACAAGCGAGAGCATCGAGCTCATCGAGAGCGTGCGCCCGGACAGGCTGCGCAGTCGCTGAAGAGAGGTGCGGGGACCCGTACCCGACGACCCATCCGCCTGCGTAGGTAGGTCGGGCAGCGTGTCGGACTCGGGCAGGCAGTAGTCCGGTAGTGGTGACGACGAACGCCGGCCCAGTGGCATGCCCATTGGCTCCGCCGCGGGTGGCACGTCGCGCGGTTCACGCGCAGACGGCGAGGAGAGCGAGACCGTAGGGACCGGGCCGCGCTTCTGGGGCGATACCGCAGGCCTGCCGCCCGGGTCAGTGAGGTGGATCCACTCCTCCTCATTTCTGCAAGACGCGTCGCGCGGCCATACGCGTACGATGAGCGGTTTGAGCGCCTGTACCGCGGTTGTCAGCGCGGACATGCATGTGCGCCGCGCGCCGACGAGCACAAGCAGCAGGCCGAGCGCGATGAGCATGTAGCCGTACTTGCGCAAAAATATGAGGAAGCCGGCATCGTTCGCGTGCCATGAGCTGCCGTACATGTGCAGGAAGTATGAGTCAGGCGCCTCGTCCTCAGCGAGGTTTTTGCCGTACAGTGACTTGGGTAGCACACGCACGCCGGTAAAGCCGCGGTCCACCGCCGACGGCGTTGACGGCGCCGCAGGCGTATGGCCATTGACAAACTGGCGGTACATGGCAGAGACAAACATGGGCCCCGTCGAGAACATGACGGTGGCATAGTGGGTCAGATAGTTGTGTTGGAAGCTCTTGAGAGAGTAGATCAGCGACTCCATGTAGGGGTGCTGCGGTACGGAGAACATCAGATCGTTGCTCACGCCGACGGGAATCGTCTTGGGCACGATCACCTCGAAGCGCAGAAGCGAGTCAAGGCGCCGCCGGCACCCAATGTCCAGGTCCATGTACACGCCGCCGTATTTGTGCAGCACAAAGTACCGGATCGCGTCGGCACGCTGGATATTGTAGGGGTATGAGTCAAACGTCTCGAGGAACCATGGGTATTCACGCGCAATGAACTCACGCGAGCTCGCATCAGTCCAGAGCATGTACTGGTAGTCGGACATCATGGCCTCACACGCCTCGCGCACCTCCTTCCAGCGCAGCGGCAGCTTCTCTGTCTTCCACGTCTGGTGGATGATACGCGGTATCTTTTCCACAGGCCGCACTGCATGCTCGTCCGGCGCGTGGCCATCGAGCACGCCCGGACGCGCACCCGCGCGGATTTCTGCCATCGTCCCGAGCTCCGTCGGCAGAATGTATGCACTCGCATCGACGCGGAAGTATGCCCGTACTAGTGCTAGGAACCCCATTGTTCCTAGTAAAAACACGGCAAAGAGCCGCAGCAGGACGGACGACGTCCGCCGCGACAGCCACCGCATCGTCGCTACGCTCTGCGCCCCGGCAGTCTTGGCGACGATACCGCGAAGACGTCACGTGGCACGACAGCCCCAGGCCCAGCCGGACAGGCGCTTCCGTCACATCGGCATGTCGTCGCGCACGCGGGCTGCGCACGCACGCGCTGCGATCGATCCGTCGCTGCGTGCAAGCATCGTGCACTTGCCTGCGTCACTATGCTCGACCCTCCTTGCGCGCCAGGTCGTGCCTCAGACGCTCATCGTCGAGCTGGGCACCGAGCACCACACATACTATGCTGGCTGGACAGGCCTCAGCGCCAGTGCATCGGTGCTCAGCGACCCGCGCGCGAGCGAATGTGTCGTCCTGAGTCCCGCACTCGCCGCGCTCTTCTCGCCGCCAATTACCGACGGCACAGAGCTCTCGCTCCGCCTCTTCCGCTCGCCGCCCGTGCCGGTGGCGCAGCAGGTGTACGTGTCGCCCCTGTCGCCGGACGACTGGGAGATCCTCAGCGTGCATGCGGACGAGGTCGAGAATAACATGCTCGCGCAGGTACGTGCAGCCAAGCAGGGCCAGGTGCTCGCCGTTGCCGTCGGCCGCAGCGCCGCGACCGTCGTGCAGTTTGCCGTGGACCGGACCGTCCCGCCTACGCGCACTGTGGGCGAAGATGCCGAGGACAGCGGTGCCAGCATTGCCGTGCGCCTCTCTACCGATACAGAGATCATCATCGCGCCCCGCGACCGCCAGCGCGAGGCTGCCGAGCCACCCAAAAATATCCTGGGCGCAGCGCCCGCAGCTCATCGCCCGCGGACCGCCGCCATGGCGCAGGCCGCACTGGGCCCCGTGCTCTGGCGTGTGCTCCCAGCTGCCTTTTCACTCGACGACGCGCGCGATCATGCCTGGTCGCTCGTCGTCCCAGCCGCCATGACTCCGCCGGACCCTGACCGGCCGGCCTTTGAGCTGGTGGCCCTTGCTTTCAAGCACGGCAAGTTGTGCGTCACACAGGCTGCGTGCCCGTCGACAGAGGCGGTCAGTGAGCAGGCGCCTGCAGCCGCCACAGCCAGTGCCACGTTCGTGGCGGGCGCGCTGCCAGACGACGATACGCATCTGCCATGGCCAGAGCGGCATGTGTGGATGGGCGCTGCCTTACGCGAGAAGCTGGGCGTGCAGGACGGCGACCTCGTTCGCCTCTCGGCGCCGCCGCCTGGTGCCGTGCGCGATGCTGGTGCGCCTGACGAGGCTGGCGTGCGCCTCCAAGCGCCCAAGCTCGCTCGCAGGCCCGGCCTCGATCCATGGCTCACCACGGGACTCGACGCCGTGCACGCCGCGCATCGTGCACGCACACTCGCAGCGATGGAGCAGGGGCGGCTTGACCGCTGGGCACCGGGTGCCGCGCCGTCCGACGCCGCCCTGCCTGCCGTGCGTGCGTGTCCGTTTGGGGGGGCGAGTGCCATGCTCCTGACGGGCCCCTCGGGGGCCGGCAAGACGACGGTGGCCAGGGCCATGAGTGAGCATCTGGCGCATGATCCCGCGCTGCTGTACCGCACGTATGTGCTGGACTGTGCGCAGTTTGTGGAAGAGCGTCTGCCGCTTGTGCGCGCACGCTTCAAAGAATGGATGGACGCGGCCGCCTGGCATGCGCCGTCGCTTGTCGTGCTGGACAATCTCGATACTCTCGTCCCAGCCGATGGCGAGCATGTCGATGCATGGCGCTCGAGCCACCTAGCACGCGCCCTGATGGAGCGCATCGAGGAAGTTGTGCAAGATTATGATGTGTTTGTGCTGGCCACAGCGCAGTCGCCCACCGACGTGCATGCCGTGGTGCAGAATGCACGGATCTGGTCGACGACGTGCGCAATCCAACCGCCGGACAAGGATGCGCGCGCGGCGATTCTTCGCGCACTCGTTCAGACCAAGGCAGAGCGCCTCGCGCGGCCGCTCCCGGAGCTCGACTATGTCGAGCTTGTGCTGCACACGGATGGATACCATGTGGCGGATCTGCAGACGCTCACGGAGCGCGCGGTGCACGAGGCTACGATGCGGTGCCTGATGCAGGCACGCGATATCGACCTTGATATGGCCGACTTTGCACAGGCTCGCGAGGGATTCACGCCGCTCTCACTGCGTGATGTACAGCTGCAGGACTCGACCACGCAATGGGCCGATATTGGCGGTCTCCACGCCACGCGTCAGACCCTGCGCGAGACGCTCGAGTGGCCGACCAAGTATGCGGCAATCTTTGCCAACTGCCCATTGCGCCTGCGCTCCGGCCTCCTGCTATACGGCTACCCCGGCTGCGGCAAGACTCTCCTGGCCAGTGCCGTGGCGAAGGAGTGCGGCCTCCACTTTATCAGCGTTAAGGGGCCCGAGATCCTGAACAAGTACATTGGCGCGTCGGAAAAGTCGGTGCGTGACCTGTTTGAGCGGGCGCAGGCGGCCAAGCCATGTGTGCTGTTTTTTGACGAGTTCGACTCGATCGCGCCGAAGCGTGGGCACGACAGCACAGGCGTCACGGACCGCGTCGTGAATCAGCTGCTCACGCAGATGGACGGTGCCGAGGGCCTCGATGGCGTGTATGTGCTCGCCGCTACATCGCGGCCTGATCTAATTGATGCGGCACTTCTGCGCCCAGGCCGCCTCGACAAGTCGCTCCTGTGCGATATGCCCTCGCTCGACGATCGCGCCGATATTCTGCGGGCGATTGCCCGCAAGATTGCTCTCGCGGATGACGTCGACCTCGACGACTGGGCGCGCCGCACGGACGGGTACTCCGGAGCGGATTTGCAGGCGCTGCTGTACAATGCAAACTTGGAGGCAATCAACGAGGTGATCCGCACGTCGGAGGCGGACGAGGCGCAGGACGAGGGCGATGCGTCGGCGCCGCACGACGTGCCGTTCATGGCACTGACGCCGGGCCAAGGCAATGCACAGAGCCAGGCCGCACAGGCAGCGCTCCATGACCGTTTCCGCCGTATGCTTCAAGTCGACGATACCGCACAGCATACCCCACGTGCGAGCGCTGCCAGCGCTGCGCCAGAAAAGCGGGTCGTTCACACGCACCACCTGACGACGTCGTTCCAGACGACCCGTCCCAGTGTGCCGCAGTCCGAGGTGCTGCGCTTGCGCCGTATCTACCAAGAGTTTGCGGGCGATCGCAGCGGCGCCTTTCCGGACGGCGCGCCCAGTGAGCAGCTAGGCACGCGCACGAGCCTCATGTAGCAGTGGTGGCAGTGTACATAAACTATCAGGGCGCCTCGTCCATCTCCTCGATCTCGGCAGCGCCGACCGTGTACTCGGCAGAAATGTCCCAGCGGCTACCGCCGGCACTTGCGCTGAGGTACTTGACGAAGCGCATCACGCCCTCGTCACGCAGCACCACGTTCAGTGTGTTGAACGCGGGCGTCACATTAAGCAGCACGCCATCAAAGTCGTCATCCTCGTCATCCTCGTCCTTCTCATCCTCGTCCTCGACGTCTGCTGCCTCAGCGTCCGCCGCCCCAGCGTCCGCCGCCCCAGCGTCCGCCGCCTCAGAGTCACCCTCCTCCATGGCCTCCTTCTCACGCAGTGCCCGCAGCGAGGCAGCACTTTGGTATACGGCCGGGTCTTCTTCACCCTCGTGTGGTGCCAGGTAGCATTCCCAGCCACCAATGTCGCCGCGCTCCCACATGCCCTCGAGCTTGTCCTTGTCGGCCTTGCTCAGGACGCCCTTCTGGAGACTCTCCAGTGCCGGCGCCTTTTTCTTGCCGGCCAAGCCCAGTGGGCGCGCCGTCTTCTTCATGGCCTGCTTCGCCCGCGCGATCACGTCAGGCGTGAGCGTTAGCGTGAGATCCAGCACGGCCTCATCATCCGAGCGCGCCAGTGTGTAGTCCAGGCCAGGACGGAAGCGGCGCACACGGATCGGGCGCGATGCCATGGGGATCAGCTGCGTGAGGTTCGCGATGAGGTGGCGGAACGCCGCCGATGGGAAGAGCTGGTGCGTAAGGATCTCCAGCAAGTCGGCCGGACTCGATGGCATGGGCGACAGCGGCGATACCTTGGAAGCATAGTCCACGGCCGGTGCATTCTTCGGCGTGCACGCCGCCTGGAGCGTCGCGAAACGCTCACGGTGCGGCGGGCCATACAGCATCCAGCGCTGGTCCTCAGCGCTCGGTGCCTCAGCCTGGGCTGTGCCGACGCCGTGCGGCTGGATACGCACAGCATCGAAGCCCACACGCTCCGCACCCGACAACCACCAAACAAGACCGTCCTCCTCGTCTTTGGCACGCAGCACCTTCTCCACCTGCTCTGCCACATCCTGGCGCAAAAAGTCAGCGAGGAGAAGGTGCGATTCGTCGCCAAACTTCTCAAAGAGTGTCGACTGGATCTTGGACGTAAGGTAGGCAGGGTTCAAAAAGTGCGCAAGGAAGCGCATATGCTCCGATGACAGGGGCGAGCCGGGCAGCGGTGGGCCCCCAAACTTGTCTTCGTCGTACTCGTCAAAGACACTCATGAACTTCTTCGAGGTGAGACTGCCCACTGAGCTGAACTCGCGCTCGGCTTGCAGTTCCCGGTCTTCTTCCTCCTGGGAGAAGCCAGGCTCATCCGGCTGCGGGCGGTGGAACCAGCCGGATATGCTTAGGCGCGAGTGGGTAGGATGCACTACTTCTTCCACGCTGTGGAAGGAATGGCCGGGCTGTACCTCGAAGAGCACAAACTGGTTCCATTGCACTGGTATTACTTGTGATGGTATCGACTCGGGCACATGGGGCTCCTTGACGGGGTACAGCTCCAGGGAGCCACCAAAGTCGGGGGACCACGGCGTCAGGGGGTCAGGCAAGTATAGAATGTAGGACACGCGGCGCGTCGAAATGACATCATCGTGGTTCAGCAGGTGGCAGCCATGGCGGTAGTCGTTGATGCTCATATCTTTCTTCTTGGTGCTCAACGGGCCGCATCCAGTCACTTTGCGCACCCAGTCGCGGAACTCGTCCGAGTATAGAGCGTTGCGCAGCTCGAGCAGCGACCACAAACGTTTGACCTCCTCCTCCGGTAGACCGTCCAGATTCGCGAGATCGCCCGTTTGGTTCACTTTGTAGATGTCCGTCTCCTTCTCGGTAAAGTGGAGCTCCTCAACAATCTCCGTGTGCACCTGACGCAGCAGAACATTGTTGATGAGGCCGTCAAATACAGCGTGGCGGTATGGTCCACTAGCATCATACTCAGCACGCTTCGACTTGACAAAATCGTCGTCTAGGATGTCTTCACAAAAGTTCACTAGCACGTCGTCTGCCATGGCTGAAGTCGTCAAGGGCGGCGCGCCGAGCGCCGAGGAAAAGTAGAATCACGTGCCACAAAAATAGACGACGCCCACCGACCCTCGCGCCCGCATGAGTCTTGTGCGCCTCGGCTCCTCCTGGTCGTTTGCGTGTGTGAGGCAAAGAATGGCACCCCAACCGATCCTATTGGCCCCTGAGGTGGTAGCGAAGCATGGAATTCATATCAAGCCACATGAAGCAGCGTTCCGGGAGAATAGCGCCACGATCGTCATGCCATCCAAGGAGGCAGCCTTCCTGAACCCTGTGCAGGAATTCAACCGCGACCTGAGCACGATCGCCATTATCTCATGGAGTCAGATATTTGATGGAGAAAAGCGGTCACGCTTCGATGCTCGTCAGCGCAAGCAGAAGGGAAAGCGGGCCAAGACGGACGAGCCGGAGGCCAAGCGAGCCAAGACGGAGAACGACGCCCCGCGCGAATACACGTCTTACAAGTTCAAGATTCTCGAAGCACTCAGCGCTACAGGGCTGCGAAGTATCCGCTACGCTAAGGAAATCCCCCTCCTTGGTACGGTATTAGCCAACGACCTGGCGCCTACCGCTGTCCAGGCACTGCGTCGCAACTTGGCGCTCAATTTCCCGCCCGACCGGCCCATCGAGGAATGGGCGCCCCTCGCCTCCAAAGAAGGCGGAGGTGATGCGGAGGTGCAGGAGGAGACGCAGACAGAGCCACCATCCGATGATAAGCTGGCGATTCACCCCGACTGCAAGGTGCAAGTGAACCAGGGTGATGCGATTGCGCTCATGTACAACCACCGCGACCCACCGCTTCGCTTCGACGTGGTTGATCTGGATCCCTACGGTACAGCTTCTCCGTTTCTAGACGCTGCTGTGCAGTCGGTCACGGACGGTGGTCTCCTTTGTGTGACATGCACGGACCTGGCCGTCCTGGCTGGCCACAACTATCCGGAAAAATGCTGGTCGCTTTATGGAGGCGTCAGCATCAAGGCGGAATACAGTCACGAGGCGGCACTGCGTCTTGTGCTTCATGCGATTGCGTCAGCCGCAGGCAAGTACGGCCGCTACATCCAGCCCATGCTTTCGCTGTCCATCGACTTTTATTTGCGTGTGTTTGTGCGAGTCTGGTCGCGGCCCGAGACTGTGAAGCAGAATGCATCCCAAACCGGCCTCGTGTACACCTGCTCCAGGTGCAGTGCCTTCCATATCCAGCCCATGGGCCGCGCTACCGAGTCGGTCAGCTCCAAAACGGGCCACACGAATTTCAAGTTTGGCTCAGCATCAGGTCCCCCTACAGATACCCATTGTGCCGAGTGCGGCGGTACGTTCCATGTCGGAGGGCCCATGTGGTTCGGCCCGCTCCATGACCAGACCTTCTGCGAGGAGCTGCTGAGTACGCTCGACAGCGGGAAGCACTTGGTACACACCGCACCTCGCATCCGTGGCATGGTGTCGACGGCCATGGATGAGCTGGACGCGCCCTTCTACTTCCACCCCGCCAAGATTGCTGGCTTGTTCCACTGTGCAAGCCCTTCGCTGTCAAATGTCGTGTATGTATAAGATGCTAACATGCAGGAATGGCTTGCTCAACGCCGGCTTCCAGGTGTCTCGATCGCACTGTATCCCAGGGTCCGTCAAGACGGACGCCACTCGCGCGGACATTTATGATCTGTACCGGACATGGATCCGTACGAATCCGGTGAATCCGGAGCGCCTGAAGGAAGGTTCAGCGGCCAAGGGTCTGCTTTCGCTCGTGCGGGATGATGGAACACCCGAAACCAAGCGGGACTTTGACCTGGAGTCGGAGCATCCAGACACGGACCGCGTCATCCAAGGCTCGACCTCGGAGAATAAGGCTGTGCGCTACCAAATGAACCCACAGGCAAACTGGGGGCCGGGCACGGCCGCCAAGGGTCATCGAAAGCGTGTCCACCGCAGTCTGGCTCCCGACGAGATCAACCGCCGCGCCCAGGCGTGGCGCAGCCAAAAGCTGGGCGAGGGCTCCGAAGAGACCGAGACGTCTTAGATATAGCATGTGATAGGCGACGGTATATACATGCTACACGACCTTGGGCGCGAGACTGAGGATCTTGCCCCAGCCACGCTCGCGCAGCTCGCTCGAGACAACGCCATTCACGCGGCTACCGAGCGGCTCATTCCGGTTGTTCAGGAGCACACACGCGTTGTCGTCGAACTTGACGACACGGCCATCCGGACGCTGGCACTCCTTCTTCGTGCGCACAATTACAGCGTGGCGCACGTCACCACGGCGCACCTTGAGGGTATTCGCTGAGCCGCCGGGAATCTGGTTCGTGGGAATCGGCTTGGCCTTCTGCACGACAACGACCACTTCGTCGCCCACTGTACCCAGACCCTTGGAGCTTTTGTACCGCAACACATTGATACACTCAGCGACAAGACCACCCGAGTTGTCGATAATCTGCCATAAGCAGTGTCATACATACTGCCATGCGCGCCTTGAGCCCCAGCATCGTCGAAGCGTGGAGAGCTCTTCTTCGACGACGGCGTGCTTTATGTCACGTGAGTAGCCCCGCGACGACTGCCCATTCGCGCCTCGCGACGCGCACAGCCAGCACGTCCCTCACAACATGGCGCCCACCAGTCGCATCTACCTGACTCGCCACGCCCAAGCGGAACACGTACGTATGGAGTTCTTACAGTAGAATGCTACGGGTGACACGAGCATTGCCGATGCCTTGCTGACCAAGCTCGGCGAGCAGCAAGCCGCGCGACTCCCGTCGCTCACCGCGGAGCTGCAGGACGTAGCAGAGGTGATTATTTCGTCGCCCCTGCGTCGCACGCTGCAGTCTGCATCGCTTGGATATGCAGATGCCATTAGGCGCCTAGGCGGCGATGGGATGATTGTGTGCCTCCCTCAGGCCCAAGGTGCGACATCCAGCGTCTTACATCAGAATGCAATGACGTCCCCTGTGACACCGGCTCTCTGCGTGAAGTACTTGAGACGCAACCTTACTTTTCCAAGTATGACTTGAGCCTGCTTACGCCGGACTGGACGAGCAAGCAGGGCTTCTACGGTGCGTTTCGAAGAAACTCATGTCAGCGGCACACAGCGACTCGCTCGATGCTCGTGCCCAGTGGGTGCGCCAGTACCTGCGCGAGCGCCCTGAGCAGCACATCGTGCTTGTGGCCCACGGTGACTTTCTTCGTCGCCTGACGAAGGAGCCTGAGTCATACTGGGCCAATGCGGAGGTCCGGCTCTTCCAGTTTGAGCCCACCGCAGTGCACACGGACGCTTGCCCATTGACGCATGTTGCCAACATTGCCGAGGGAGATTGGACCGATGCACCCGCGCCCGAACCGGTGCTGACGACGCATGCCGCGCTCTCATCAATGGAGCAGCGGGTCAAACAAATGTACGTGACTGATGCTGACTTCCAGGCAAGCGTCGCTGGCGTCGCAGACGGACGTCCTGGCTGAGCTGGACCGTCGACTCGAAGCAGCTGAGCGTAAGAAGGCCGAGGTACGTAGGAGCTTCTGACCTCAGCTGGAGCGGCAGGATCAGCTGTGAATAAATAATGCATATCCACATTCGCTGTACTACATGAAGAAAATAGGTATGCCCAGTATATGAAAACTTTCCAAGCTTAGCCTTGCGCACACTGGACCTGCGGGCCGCCTGCAGGATCGTCTTCCTCCATCTCGCCGGTGGTAGCGGGACCCGTGCGCGCACGATGCGCCTCGTTCTCGTCAATGTTGTCCATGATCACATCTTCAACATCCAAGCCGTTGGGCAGAGCCGAAGGAGCCGGGCGCGGAGGCAGGGCCTGCTCCAGCAGTTTCATCTGTTCCTCGCTCAATGAGTCGGGGAACTTGACGTTCAGGTTCACGTACAAGTCACCCATCTCGTGATGACGGTATGAGGGCATGCCCTGGCCGCGAAGCACCTTCATGTCACCGGGGTGCACAATGTCGCCCACAGGAATTTCCACGGAGAGAGCATGATCGTCCAGGTGTTCGATGTTCACCTTACCGCCGGCCAGCGCGGTCAACAGGTCCACCTGGACATTGACAAAGAGGTCATTCATTTTACGCTTGAAGCGGGGGTGTGGTTGCTCATCAATAATAATAATGACATCACCTGGAATGGTATTCGGCGCCTGGTCTGCCTCCTCCTTGAATGTGATCTGCTGGCCGTCCTCCATACCCTTGTCGATGCGGACCTCCAGCACCTTGCGCTCCTGTGTGACTTTCTTTCCGTTGCAGCTCTTGCAACGGTCCTTGGCATCGATCTGTTCGCCTGCACCCTGGCAATCAGGGCACGTCTGCTGCATCTGCTGCACCATCGGGCCCAGCTGACGCAGGACCACCTTGATACCCTGGCCGTGGCAGGTATTGCAGGTCTTGACCGAGCCTTCCTTGCCACCACGGCCATCACACTTGCCACAAAGCACATGCTTTGGCAGGGCCAGCTTAGTCACCTTGCCCTTGTATAGATCCTCCAGGGTGACCTTCAGGCGGTGCACCACGTCCTTGCCCTTTTTGGGGCCACGCGGGCGGCCGCCACCGCCGAAGAAGCCGCCAGCGCCACCAAACAGCTGCGAGAAGAGGTCCTGGGGGTCCATGCCGCCCATACCACCGCTTTCGCTAAGTCCTTCGGCACCGAAGCGGTCGTACATCTCACGCTTGCTCGGGTCGGACAGCGCCTCATAGGCACCCGTCACCTCCTTGAAAAGTTCAGGATCACCACCCTTGTCGGGGTGAAGGGCCAGAGCTTTCTTACGGTATGCCTTCTTAAGCTCGCTCTCGCTCGCCTCTGGGCTCACGCCGAGTAGATCATACAGCTGTTGGTTAGCGGACCATTGGGGTCTATGCATACCTTCGTCTCCCTGTTTGTTAGCACTGCACATGCGCACTCGGTACATACCTCACCATCGTATATCCTCAGCAACGGTCGTCCGACTGTAAGAACGACACGTAATGTCACTCGAGCGACAATGCGCGTGAATCGCCTATCGGAAGACCCGCAATTCGATAAAAGACTACATGCCAGGGGTGGTCGGCCGTCGATTTTTCTAGGGCTTTCTATGCAATTATTAAGGTGGTTAGACGTGCTGAGTTAATCTACCGTGCACCTTCCTTGCCTCCACAGGCAGCCAGATAGGAAGCTACGGCGCCACGCCATTATCTATAACTACATCCACTGAATGGATAGTCCTAGCGCTGCATTACAAGCGCTAGAAGAAATTGTACCAAGTGAATGCGATGAAGAAGATATAGGTCGCTCTAAGAATTCTGCCAATATCTGCAAGGCGGTTAGTTTGACCCCCAACCATCATACTGTCCACGTCACACCAAAACGTGAGTCCCTCTCGATAAGCCAACTGGTCATGGTTGTCGTGGGGACTCTTGTTTTGGGAATGGTGGTGGGTGCTATGGCCGTTATGTGGTTCCGTCCCGGCGGCGATAATACATTGCCCACGCTACATGCGCTCCAAGAACACATGCGATGGTGGCACAAGCGCGAAGAGAGCGACTCCCTTGGCGGCAGCGGATCCGACCCTGAATTGTCCTCGGGTGAGAAAGTGGCCTTCTCCATCCTCATCCCCGTCTTGGTTATTCTGTCTGGTATTTTTGCTGGTCTAACCCTGGGATACATGTCTTTGGATGAAACGCAACTGCAGGTTCTCATGGCACAGGGCAGTGAGCGAGAACGGAATTTTGCTAAAAAGATTGCGCCTGTGCGCCAAGACGGGCATCTGCTGCTCACAACCTTGCTGATTGCTAACATGATCACAAACGAGACACTGCCGATCATTGCAGACCCTGTGCTCGGTGGCGGTTTCCAAGCAGTTATCGTGTCAATTGTTCTTGTTGTCATATTTGCCGAGCTGATCCCACAGAGTGTGTGCTCGCGCTATGGATTGTTCATTGGTGCACATATGGCCATGTTCACGCGGGTTGTGATGTTTATTCTATGGCCGATTGCATGGCCGGTATCGCGCATTCTGCACTACGTCCTTGGCCCACATCACGGAACAGTGTATCGACGTGTCGAGTTAAAAGAGCTTGTGACCATGCATGCCGCAGCTGGTGGCAGGGGCGGTGACCTGAAACATGATACGGTGACGATCGTGGGGGGTGCACTGGATATGCAGGCAAAGGTTGCCAAGCAGGCGATGACGCCTATCGAGCAGGTCCATATGCTTCCATTGACGGCTCGTTTGGATTACCAGACGCTGGAGCGAATCGTGCGCTCGGGTCATTCGCGTATTCCTGTGTACCAAGATGTGGACAGTGCTATGGAAGGATCGGGCCTCTGGACGCCCAAAGGTAAAGACACGACCATCTCTAGGATTGGGCGATCGTTAGGTCTCCGCCAAGCGGTAGCATTGAACAACCAACCTGTCAGTGCGGGTCCATCCTACATGGACAACCCATTGGCGGTGGCCACAGTGTCTGTCAAGACGCCACCTCCTGCGCCCAAGGTTCACCGCAAGATTGTTGGTGCACTGCTAGTGAAGCAGTGTGTCTTACTAGATCCTGAAGATGCCGTGCCTGTCAGTGAGATGGTCATTAATGCCCTGCCGACTGTGCCCTGGGATGAGCCGCTACTAAATGTGCTGAACGTATTTCAAGAAGGACGTTCTCACATGGCCATTGTGTCGCCCCACTCTGGCTTGGACGCCAAGCCGACGGTCCCGCCCAAGGCACAGATTCCAGCGACACTCCATGCCTCCACAGATATCGAGGAGCAGGTGCCGATAGAGTCCAGGACCAAAACGGTCCGGGGTTTGCACCGCCTGTTTTATCGCATGCGCGGGGGCAAGGACAGTGACTTTGACGACCCTGATCATCCGATGAGTGCGAGTGGCAACCTGCCCATGTCGATGATTGTCGAGCAGGATTCGGCTCCCAACGCGCCGCTGGGTATCATAACGTTGGAGGATGTGCTAGAGGAGCTTATTGGGGAAGAGATTCTGGATGAATATGACTCCGATGGCTCTAGCAGTGACAATGCCAGCAACTGGGATGTGCCTCCGAGTGAGATGTCCAAGCATACGGACCGGGAAATGGACCACAATGGCGTCAATGAAAAAGACAACTTGCTCGTCCCCATTGTGGTAAGCAAGTCGCCAAGAGCAGCCATCGTTTGCCCCTCGATCAACGATGGAGTCGTGACGTTGTCGTCACCTGCGCAGCAGCCTGACATCCAAAATTGAGACAGCCCCCTATTGATGTTACGCCTGAAATAGTACTATAGAGTTACCATTTCTACAGAGACACCTTGTAGTCTGCATCGGTCTTCTGGCGCACCTCTTCTTCCGTCACACCGGGAGCAAGCTCCGTAAGAGTAAGACCACCGTTCTTCAGATCCACTTCAAACACAGCGAGGTCGGTAATGATCTGGCTCACACAGCGCTGACCAGTGAGAGGAAGGTCCGTCTTCTTGACAATCTTCGGACGGCCGTGCTTGTCAACATGCGATGTGAGAACAATGACACGCGTGTCCTGCGGGTTTGAGACGAGATCCATAGCACCACCCATGCCCTGGACGAGCTTGCCGGGCACCATGTAGTTCGCAAGGTCACCGTTCATGGTCACCTGCAGAGCACCGAGAATCGTAACGTCTAGGTGACCACCGCGAATAATACCGAAGCTCTCCGATGAGTCAAACAGCGACGAGCCAGGGAGGGCAGTGATAGTCTCCTTACTGGCGTTGATCATGTTGGGGTCGACCTCGGCCTCCGAGGGCGGGTAAGGACCCGTACCGAGAAGACCGTTCTCCGTGTGAAGCACCACATGAACACCTTCAGGGAGGAAGTTCGGGACCATACCAGGAATGCCGACACCCAGGTTGACAAACATGCCATCCCGCAGCTCCTTCGCCGCACGCGCGGCAATGCGAGAGCGTGTATCCATCTCGCCCTTCTGGGCATTGGGGTTGTTAATGCGCACCTTCTGGAGCTGCATAGGAAGCTCCGCTTTGACAATACGGTCCACATAGATGCCAGGAAGTTGCACCTCATTGGGGTCCAGGGTGCCGACGGGCACAATCTCCTCAGCCTCAACAATCGTTGTACGCGCGTTGCGAGCCATCATGTCGTTAAAGTTCCGCGCAGTGCCATGGAAAACAAGGTTGCCCGACGTGTCGGCTTTGTGGGCATGGACGAGGGCATAGTCGGCGTGCAGAGCCTCTTCGAGGATGAACTTGCGCCCGTTGAACTCACGAGTCTCTTTCGGCTTGGACATGACCTCAGCTTCGGGTGCCGCGTTCGACGAGGTCGGCTTCTTGTAACGCAGGACAAGTTCGCCGGATTCAACAGCTGTGCCCTGACCTGTCGGCGTGTAGAAGGCAGGGATACCCGCTGCACCCGCGCGGATGCGTTCGGCCAGCGAACCCTGAGGAACAAGCTGGATCTCCACATCTCCATTCAGATACTTGCCCGTGTAGGCGCGGTTTTCACCAACGAAGGAGCTAATGGAGCGACGCACCTTGTTCGCCTCCGAAAGCTTACCCAGGCCATGACCAGGAGCACCCATGTTGTCTGCAATGACAAAGATGTGTTCTGTATCCTTGTTTTTGATAACGGCCTCAAGAAGCGTGTCAGGTGAACCGCAAAGACCGAAACCGCCCACCATGACGGAAGCACCGGTGGGGATATCCCGCACAGCCTCGGCAGGAGTCGTAACCTTCGAATGGAACAATGCCTGGAACCGCACAGGGGGGTACGAGGCGGGACGGACTGTCAGACGGCTGGACTGACGTGCAGCTGCGCGAAGAGCGGAAAACATGATGTGGTAAGAAACAAGGATCGCCCCAGCTGTCTAACCCCATTCACACGTATTTCGTCCGATACAGCCGCGCCCTCTCGGGTTATATACCCCTCCACTTTCTCAGTAAATGAGGACATTGGCCAGACATGCATGCAGGACCTGTGCACGCTTGGCGGGGCAGAAGGGAAAGCGGATCTACGGCTTCAAGGCTACCTGGTAGGGCGCCTCGGTCTTGGAGCGGACCTCTTCCTCCGTCACACCAGGAGCAAGCTCAATGAGAGTGAGGCCGCCGTTCTGCAGGTCGATGTTAAAGACAGCCAAATCGGTGATGATTTGACTGACACAGCGCACACCCGTCAGAGGTAGATTGGTCTGCTGCACAATTTTGGCGCGACCGTACTTGTCCACATGCTCCGTCAGCACGATCACGCGCGTGTTCTGGGGGTTGGAGAGCAGGTCCATGGCGCCACCCATGCCCTGCACGAGCTTGCCAGGGATCATAAAGTTGGCCAGGTCACCGTCCGCCGTCACCTGCAGCGCACCCAACATGGTCACGTCGAGGTGACCACCGCGGATGATGCCGAAGCTCTCCACCGAGTCGAACATCGAAGCACCAGGTAGGGCGGTGACAGACTCCTTGCCAGCGTTCGTCAAGTTGGGGTCCACATCAGCGTCCGTAGCGGGGTAAGGGCCAATACCAAGAAGCCCGTTCTCACTGTGCAGCACCACGTTGACACCCGGTGGCAAGTAGTTAGGCACGAGACCCGGCAAACCGATACCCAGGTTAACATACATGCCGTCACGCAGCTCCTTGGCCGCACGGGAGGCAATAATGTCGCGCTTGGAAGTGCCGCCGCCGGCGTGAGTCTCATTCTTGCTCAAGCGCTTGACCTCCACGACCATGGGGATCTCAGCTTTGACAATACGATCGACATAAATGCCAGAGAGATGCACCTCGTTCGGGTCGAGCGAGCCTACGGGTACAATCTCCTCCGCCTCGACGATGGTCACATGGGCGTTGCGTGCCATCACATCGTTAAAATTGCGCGCTGTACCGCGGAACACCAGGTTGCCGGCCTCATCCGCCTTGTAAGCGTGCACCCACGCAACATCGCCGTAAAGGGCATGCTCCAGCATGTACGTACGGCCATGGAAGTCCCGTGTCTCGCGCGGCGGCGTCGTGGACTTGGTAACGAGCTTGCCATCGCTGTCCGCCTGAGACTCGTACTGCTGCACAAGCTCGCCCTTCTCCACAGCCGTGCCGGCACCCGTGGGGGTGTAAAAGGCAGGGATACCAGCGGCACCTGCACGCAGCTTCTCAGCAAGGGATCCCTGAGGAGTGAGCTGCATCGACACCTCGCCCGCAAGGAATTGCGACGTAAACGCACGGTTTCCTCCCACAAAGGAGCTAATGGCCATAGAAATTTGCTTCGTCTCAGCAAGTACGCCGAGGCCCTTGCCCGGCACACCCATATTGTTCGAAATGACGGTAAGATTCTTTAGGTCAGGGCGCTCAGATGCGGCCTTAATGAGTGTCTCTGGTGTACCACACAAGCCAAAGCCGCCGACCAGGACAGTAGCGCCGGACTTCATGTCCCGGAGGGCTTCCTGGGCAGTCATCATCTTGGATGGTGAGGCTACCTGGAATCTCACAGGTGCACATGAAAAGTGCTGCACAGGGGTGGGGCCCCTTGGTCGCACAACTGAGCGCAACACGGTCAGCATGGTTCCAATGTGAGAAATTTGACGCGCGCGCTTTGGACCAAGTCGCGCGATTTGAGCCCCGAAAATCGCTGACGTGTCATTGGCCAGCTTCTGCCCCCCTTGTTTGCGCTTTGGGGTTCTACATGGCGGGCCCACGGTGTGCAGCATGGGTGACCCGACTGCCTAGCTCTGTGTTGCCCGTGGATATACAGCGCTGGATCCGACCATGCGAAGCTGACAGTTTGCGATTTTTGCGCACGCCTATGCTTCAGCCGTCCGGTGTCGCTATCCTGCGCTTTACAAGCGAGGCGCGCGCACAGACCTGGTCGTCAACCAGGGTGCCACTACGTCTGGGCGGTGAGGAAATCCGCACAAAGACCATCGAGCTCAGTGATGCGGATCGACGTGAGCAGGAGCATTATGCAGGTTTTTCGCCAGAACTTGTTTCGGCTGTCGACATTGCTGCTGCGGAGCCTATGCAAACAGTGCTACTGAGCAATCTCCCCCTGCAGACAACAGCGGAAAAGCTGGAAAAAAAGCTGGGTCGCAGCTATGCGCTGAATACAGACATTCCGGAGTGTGCATGGCCGGTTTCGCGGCTCGTTGGCGCGCCTGCGCCCCCCACAGTGCCGGCTGTGTGGAAGCTGCCGCCTGTCCATCCCGACAGTGCATCAGCGTGGTTCCTCGTGCGTCTGCAGACACTCTCCGAGGCACTGCGGCTTGTGCGTTCCTGGCATCGCACGCGGTTTCTTCCGCAACGATTCACAGTCGCGCAGACGGGTGATCGGTATGTGGTCGAGGCACATTTGTTGTATTAGTACATGACATACTTAGTGCATCACGATGGCGCGAAGGTCCGGGTCCATGTGCTCTGTGTGCACGACACGGCTTCGCAATCGATACACGAGGGCCTCGGTGCGGCGCAGTACGGTGGCCATGTCCATTTGGTGCGAGAGCGAGTGTATAAACATGAGCACCTCGTCAAAAGATCGTAGGTGCCGCATCATCAGAGGCAAATGGCTTTCGAGGATCGCCAAAGATACAAAGAGTTCAAAGTGCGTGCAGAGTGGCCAGCCATGGCCGGATCCGTCGGTCCATTGGGCTGCCCAGAGGGCGTCCCATAGCCGGAGCACATCATCCAACGGAAACTCGCGCTTGAAGCACACCAGGATCCAACGGAAGCAGAAGAACAGATGGAGCGCGTCCAGATCACGAAGGTACGCATAGAGCTGAGGGCACAGTTCGGCCACGAGCCGCTGCAGTAGCAGTAGCTCGCGGCGCATGCCTGATTGGTCTGCGACGTAATTTTCGCCCCAGCGGCGCATGAGCGCCACGAACGTCCAGAAGGCAGCCGCCTCATCGCCCTCGCATGCCACGTAGCACACAAGGCAGAGATCGCTCATACCTTGCACGTAACCTTCAACGTGAGGCATGTCGGGGTCGTTAGCTTCTTCCGTGTAGACCACAAATGTGAGCAGAATAGTACTGAGCGCATACAAATGTGGATTCACCTGTGTCTCGGACGTGCCCTGGTGTGCTGGCCGATCCCATCCACTCTGCTGCATCTGTGCATAGGTATCAATGCGCGGGTCCTGCCGAAAAAATGGGTGCTTGGTATCTGCGCGGAGGCAGTCGATCCAGATGCGGTGTCGAGATCCATCCAGGTCGGGCCGAGCGTCGGGATTGCCGAACCAGCGATCAAGCAGCGTATCATAGCGAGACTCGGCCTCCTCCTGGGCCTGTGCACGCTGTGCTGGGTCGCGCTGCAGGGGCCAGGCACCCATAAGGTACGGCCACATGAGCTGCCGCGCAGATGCTGAGAGGCCGCGATAGAAGATGTGCTGCGCCATAACATCAATGCTAGTACCTGCCTCTAGCATGGCAGTACATTCTTCGAGGCTCACAGGGCCCTTGGCCCGTGGCACATCAGGACCAGGTGGCAGAGCGGTGGCGCCCAACAGCTCTTCTGCATCCTTATCGGGACCCTCGTCCAGCGCGTGCTCGGCCAGTTGATTCAGCTCTCCCTCGCGCGCAATTTGCTGGGCCCATTTAGCCAAGTATACGCGAGCGGCATCGTACTCAATCACGGACGAATCAAGAGTCGAGTGGGTCTGGGGACTGACCATGTAGGGGCCAGCCTGTGACGACGACACCTGAGGCTGCGCACGGCGAGTGAAGGCCCGTGTCGTGAATGCTTCTCGCGATTGGCGTACGCCGCGTGTCACCTGCGAGAATTGCGAGAGGACAGAGAGCCGTGTTGACTTGGCCCACTGGGCCAGTGTGTCCGTGCGCGTTTTTTGCGGCTCCAGTGGCACACGGCGGGCCAGCACAGCTTCAATAGCATCGTCAGCGAACCTGGGTGAAGTGTGAAAATCCCGGTCTTTCGGCGAGGGATCCAGGAGAAAGAGGCCTGGCTCCTGCAGACTTGCCACGATCTCCTGCAGCGGTTCCAGCGTTTCAATGAACTGTCGTCCAAGCCAGCAGAACGTGGCAGGGGTATCAGGATGGGTTTCCGTGTGAAAAAATACACACGTTTCAGTGTCCTGTTTCGTGCGCAGGACCACATGTCCCGTGGGCCGTGCAGCGGAGGGAGCGCGCAGGCGCACCGATGCCAAGTCGGACAAGGGATATGCAAACGCTAGGGACTCGGTGTTTGTCACAAATGCAATGGATAGTGACGGCAGAGTCGGAGAGTCACTCGAAGAGCGCACATGCAGCGATCCATACACATTATCGCTCACTTTGGCACTCGGACGCAGTGAGGCAGGGGCGCTCCATACGTCCATCGTCATTGTGCCAAGTGGAGGGCCATGAACATAAAGCGATTGTCAGTCTATGGAGGCGTATCGTCAAGCTGCGCAGCGAATCACGCCGCGGGCGTGCGTGCCGCGGCATTACTAGAAGATGGTTGCTCAATTAGGCGCTCAATGGCCTGCAGCGGTTTATTGCCAATGTGACTGTGGCCGGGGAGGCGGATGCTGCCGGTGAAGGCCAACCCACTGTGGGTTTGAGCGGCCAGCGCTGCCTGGCGCTGGCGCAGTGCATACAGGACGGGACGGATCGTTTGTACAAGGCGTTCGCGGTCCTCACCTTGGAGTACCTGGAGGAAGCGCTGAAGGACGTAGTTGGCATACTGGTCCTGCATCATCACTGTCGCCACGCACAGCGGCATCGTCCCATCAACGAGCAGAGGCAAGCCCTCGACGTCGGCGGCTGAAAGCGGCGCGAGCAGCTCTTTCAGCAAGTCGCGCAGATCGGCCGGCGGCGCAACCTCAATGACATGCTCCACCACATTAGAGGCAAACTTGTGGCGCGACATCTGCAGGAGATGCGTTTTGGTTGCTGCCACAATCGCGAGCTGGTCCGTCCGGTCACCGTGTTGGAGGACCCATTGGATGACATAGTTTCCGTATTGGTCCTGCATAAGACGCAAGGTGTTTTGGTGCATCTCATCCAGAAGCGGCCGCCTCTGGCCCTCGTTACAGTAGGCAAAGATTCGCTGCAGTACACGGCATGAGTAGCAATGTGACGCCAGCGTCAGCATATGCCCCTTGAATGCAGCAGCAATGAATTCCAGGTGTGCGCTAGGAACCTGCTCCAGGATTTTTTGGATCACATGGTTCGCGTTCTGGTCGCGTACACAATCGAGTACATGAGGGTGGAGCTCCCGCCCCAGTTGAATCTTTTGTTTCTCGTTCACTCGCTCAAATGCTTTTTGCACCACACGACAGCCGTAGGTGCCCAGGGACAAGCTCAGCACATGGCCCTGAAGCTGCTCGCCGAGGGCAGCCACCTGCTCGGGGTTGCCATACTCGAATAGTTTTTGGATGACATAGTTGCCAAACACGTCGGCCATCAGCCGACGCGAGTCAGGGAACAGCTCGTCAAAGACCCAAACACGCTCCTCAGGTGTACAACGGTCCAGCTTTTCTTGGATCAGGCGGCTACCGTGCTGATCCATGCTGATCTCGGCAAGCTGGCCACGCACATCCGCGAGCTCCCAGCGCGAGCCCTCATCATGGCTTGGCAACGACGCCCCGCGCCCCTGAGAGTCATCGCGTCGCTGGCCCATCCGCGAATGCCCGTCATGAGGATGCCCTCCGCGTCCTCGTCCCGACCCACAGCGCCGGACCGAAACGTCAGGGGAATCCTGCACCACATAGTCATACCGCGCACGAGGCAGGCCACTTGCCACGCTGGCTGTCTCTGCATCCAGTGCGGCATGACTGGCACTCAGACTGGCTGGCTTTGTCTCGCCCAGCCGCAGCGTCCCCGGCCGGCCAAACCACATGTTGGCCTCGTCACGGCGCTTACCGCACGGTGACATGGAACCGTCCGTCGGCAGCGGCATGGCGCCCGTGCCCATCATGGGACCAAAGTCCAGGGTCTCCGTCGGATGGGGTACAGTGGGAGAATAGGGCCCAGGTACGAACGCTTGAGTTGGCCCGTGGCGTTGCTGAAGAGCACTGCGCGGGAAAGCACGCGAGTGCATCGGCATGGGCGGCGAATCACTCGATATCCTCGATGCGTTGCTCAGGCTCCGCTCGCGCATCGTCGAGTAAGGTAGTTCATTCGGCAGCGTCATAGCACGCATCTGCTTGGCTAGGTTGCGGTCCACCATGGGAGACGACGGCTTGGGGGCGTCGAAGCGCTCGGTATGCTGCGGTTGTGGTAACGATGGGGATGACGCAGCCAGAGTGCGGAGATCGTCCTCGAGCGCAATCGCCGCGGTTGCCTCTGCGTGTAGTGGCGTCTCGGCTGTGTCGGGCGACGAAGAGAGCACGCCACCAAGCGGACCAAATATCAAAGGATCTGCAGTCCGGCCAGGCATACGTGCGGGGGGCCAATTGGTGCGAGGATCGAAATCAGCAGCACTCCATTCTGCAGGCAGAGACATATTCGAAACTGTGCCATCCTCATTGGTGCGTGATGTCGGAGGAGTTGAGAGCAGGGGGGAGGATAGGCCGAAATGGAGCGATTGCGTAAGATGCGAGGTAGGGTCATATCCGAAAGAGTCGATCGTCATGGAGCGATGCAGGAGAGGGTGGGGTGAACGTGAAGTGTCAGTGAAGGCAGAAGTAGGCATAGCATTGGATGCGGGTGACATGTGTCGCGTGGTAGAACCTCCAGCAAGAAGATCGTCCACAGCGTGCAGAAACTCGGAGGCGTTATCAGTGAGCGTGCGTCGGGGCTGGTTCCGTCCATTGAGGATCGTGGGCGGGGGTGTTTCCGTGCCCGTCTCACGGTTTCCAGAAATGGTCGGTGACATAGTCCCATGGAGAGACCGAGCACCAGCCGCCGATGCGGTCATTAGAGGACGACTTGGCATGGGCCCAGGGGCGGTACGTATGCCAAGACCGAGCTCATTTACAGGCCGACTAGTGCTGGAMCCCCGCCGTATAGACGATGCGATATTCAACGATTCCGGCTCCGACAGGTCATACATATCGAAACCTTGAACTCGAGCACAAGTGGCGCACCGACTGGATCGATCTGAATAGCAACTAAAAAGACCAAGGCGGCAGGCGCTGAGATGGATTTGTACGCAGCTGAGTAAAACGAGAGTTGAGTCTAGCCACTCGTGTCCGCGGCAAAATTCTCGGTAGGCAGAATCGGTTCTACCGCTACAGCACGACCGAACCCATCTACTAGGTATTCCTAATATGGCATTTTGCTCGTGATCTACGGCGCGATGAAATCAGTAGGGCGCTATCGCAGTGGCATCACGAGAATCTTGAAGTGCATACATAGCATTCACTTCTGCTGAGCCGACCAGACACCCTTGATCACTGTTTGTTAGTCTTCCATTCTTTTGTTCACTGTCATGCATAGAACCATCGCACAGCAGCGTCACGAATGTCGCAGAGGTCTGACACTCGGGCAACTCATGGACAGGAGTCAGCGAGCTCTTATCCGCTGCACAACAATCTTCGCTCCATAAAAATGGAATCCTGCTCCTTTCGTGGATAGGGGCATGCCCCGCGATAGGCGCAGACTGTCTGAAGCGGGTACACGTGGACATACAGAGCGCTAACTGTGCGAAAGTGCAACGCAAGACAGTCAGTAATACGTACGACCAAGGTTCTGGCAAACACGGTTCACCGAATCGTCGCTCTCGCCCTGGTGGCGCACAGCACCGCAGATGGG
This sequence comes from Malassezia dermatis, assembly GCA_001600775.1. Taxonomy (NCBI): domain Eukaryota; kingdom Fungi; phylum Basidiomycota; class Malasseziomycetes; order Malasseziales; family Malasseziaceae; genus Malassezia; species Malassezia dermatis. Next base: position 333,972 of record BCKX01000003.1, read on the forward strand.
AATGTTGGTCGACGAGCCAGGGATCATCTTGCCGTTCTCGTCGACGTCAGCCACAGCAATCTGGACCGAAGCGTGGTCCTTGGCCTCAATGAGGCGGCCAGTGGCGGCACACTTGCGGGGCACGTAAAGGTCGACAAGCTCTCCCTGTCTTGTGTTAGCAACTGCCCGGCGAACAAGCGCTGATACCTACGTTGATGTTCTCCATGGTGTGTGTAGGCGGTAGGACGAACCGGCCAGAGAACGAGGCCCTACATGCCCCTTCCATTCTGGATCACGTGATTTGTATAGTTGTTCCCATAGCTCCGTTATGCTGACATAGTCTTACCTACGCATACGCACAAGCCGTGAGCTGCAGGTTGGGCGCCCAAGCGCTAACCTCTCCACCATGGCCGAGGTACGTACCATCGAAAGTCTCCGAGAACAGAAACGAACCGGCCCTGCTGTGCAGACGCACGAATACCACTTTGACGTAAAGATGAACTGTGCTTCTTGCTCAGGTGCTATTGAGCGGGTCTTGCGCAAGCTCGACGGTGAGTGTGAGTCTCTAACCACAGGTGTCGAGTCGTTCGACGTGAGCCTGGAGAAACAGGCCGTTGACGTACGTGCCACCGTGCCCTTCGAGACAGTGCTGGAGAAAATAAAAAAGACCGGCAAGGAAGTCATTGACAGCAAAGTGGTCGCATAAGCCTATATAAGCTACGTTGTGGCTGCGCCCAGTGCAGAGCGCGCAAGAATCATTTCAAGAGCACCATTCACTTGGAACAGCTGGTTTTGGAGTCGCATCTCCTCAGACAGTTTGCTCCAGATACGCCCAAATAGATCATCAATGATAGGAGACTGGCCCAGGACCGAAGCATAGGTTTCAATAACCATCGTCAGGGCATCACACACCAGACTGGTGTACTGTGGATTGGTAGCATGTCGCAGGAGGAAACGGAGGAGCGGCTCGAGGGTCACATCATCGCGCCCAGAAATGGCGCGACGAAGGCCATCAGCCTGTCCGCTAGGAGAGCGCCGGATAAGCTCCATAATCAAAGCAAACGTCACACCAGCAGGCACGCCCTGCTGCAGACTCGCATCAAGAGCATCACGATACCGGAACGCCTTGAGCAGCTGGTCGTATTGTTTCAAACGCTGCCGTCGTGTCGATTCCACCGACAGCTCATCCGTGCGCGTCGCGGTGCTGGCACGCTCTGGCCCAGCACTGGCTCGGTCCGCGTCCAAAAAGTGCTCGTACGCACCGGTCCGGAACGCCGCGCGCCGACGCTCGCGGCTCTCCAGCTCACGGGCCTTGAGCACACGCTTTCGAATGCACAGCGTCCCGTCAGACATGCCAACAGCAATGTGACTCTCATCAGGGCTCACAGCAAGACTCAGGATAGGGGCGGGGTAGCGCATGGTATGTGTGACGCGGTAGTCCTGAGCAGGATCGTAGACCTTCACAAGATGGTCCAAGCCACCACTTAGTAGACGCATACCGCCGCTGTTCTGGTCCGACGTGAACCCAGCACCTGAATCCACCGACAGAGCCAGCTTCGTGATGGTCTTCTGATGATTCGAGATGGCATGCATGCAGCGACCCCCACTCATGAGGTCCCAAACCCGGAGAACAGGGCCGCCAGCACTGGCAGCAATGCCACCGCCGCCTGTGGGGTATATAAGTACGTCTTCCACCGGAGCTCCGTGCTCCATACGCATGGCTTCACCACCATGTTCGCCCATACGGAGATCCCAGAGCCGAACGGTGCTGTCGTAAGAGCCAGACAAGATCATATTGGGGTTTTCGGGTGACACGACACCGGCGCGCACATAGTCTGTGTGTGAACCAAGGCAGCGCAGTTCCTTTTGTTCCGGCATGTCCCACAGGCGCACGGTCCGATCGTCTGATGCTGTCAAGACCTGTGCCACATCGGGTGAGAACTTGGACACATGGACAGGCCTGAGTGTGAGAGAGGAGCGTACGTACATTTGGTGTCCCTGGAATGAGCGTAGTATAGTTCGAGAGTTTGTGTCAAAGATTTGCACAGCACCCGTGTCCTCGCCGGCTACCAGAAGACGGGCATCCGCGCGGAAATGAGCACTGCGAGCCACATCCTTGAACCGGGTGATCGTCTTGACAACGCGACTAGTCCTCATACTGTATATTTGTACGCGCGTTCCTGTTGTCACAGCAAAGCGGCCGCGAGCGCCGGAGAGGGAGCCGCTGGAGGCGACATCTTCGTCGGTGGCATGACTCGCCGGGACAAAGTGGATCGAGGTAACAGGTGCAAATTCTTTCAAGAATACAGGTGACTGGAACTGGTTTCTCCAGTATAGTGATTCGGATTGTGTCTTTAACGGAGACACAGCCGCCGTGGTGGGCTGCAGCCGTAGCCGCTGATACTCCATCGTAGCCGGCAGATCGTACTGGGATCTCGCTCGCGGACTTTTTTCGTTGGCGCACGTGACACTAGGATCCTGCTGCCTCCACCCATGTCCGTACCTGACTCCACCCTCGACAAGGTTGTTGGGTGCTATGGCGGACTTGGGCCGTAATGATAAGTACTTCCAGTACAGCAACGCCGATGAGTTACGATTAGATCTAATTGGTGAGAAGAAGAGTGGTGCAAAGGGTCTCTCGCGAAGAAAGGCTGTGCTCAAAAGGATCATCGCGAATGCTACGATGGGCAACGACATGAGCTCACTCTTCCTCCATGTGGTGGAATGTATGGACACGGATGATCTCGAAATAAAGAAGATCGTGTACCTCTATTTGGCTAACTATGGTATGGCCAAAGAGAATTTGCTGCCCCAATGCATTCCCCGGTTTTTGGCTGATGCGTCAGATCCGGATCCCCTCGTTCGAGCGTTGGCCTTGCGCACCATGTCGTATTTATTGACCCCCTCCATGGTCAAAGCCATGTTGGACCCTGTTCGAAAGTCTATGTTCGATAAGAATGCTAACGTTCGTAAAACGGCCGCCATGTGTGTGGCCAAACTATGCCGAGTAGATCAAGACTTGGTTCAGAAATCTGGTTTCGTGGAGAACCTCTACGTCATGCTGTCTGATAACAATGCATCTGTTCAGTCGAATGCAGCGGCTGCACTGGTTGATATTGCTGAGCACAGTAAATCCGTGCGCCTGGTCCTTAACTTTAAGCTTGCGAATAAACTGGCTATGGGCATGGACAGATTTACAGAATGGGGACAGGTCTACGTCCTTGAGCTGCTCATGTTCTACACACCACAGACAACGCAAGAAGCTCTTCTCTTGGCCGATGGTGTGGTTACACGTCTGTCGCATCCGAGCCCCTCGATGGTTTTCACGGCCGCGAATGTCTTGATATATCTAATGAACTACATCGCAGAGGCAGAACGCAGAGATGCTATTTGTACAGTTATCAGTGAGAACCTGGTTCTCAAGCTCTCTATGTCTCCAGATATCTTATTCGTGGCCCTCCGGAATATCCAATTGCTGGTGCAGCGTCGGCCCCAGATTTTACGGCACCACGTCCACAAATTCTTCTGCTCGTTCAGAGATCCCGCGTATATCAAGATGATCAAACTGGATATCATCTCCAGACTCGCACATGAACAAAATGCCAAAGACGTATTGGAAGAGCTGCAAGACTATGCGTCCGAAGTGGATATTGAATTTGCTCGAAGAGCCATCAACGCAATTGGCCGCCTGGCCCTCAAGCTAGAATTCATGGTGGATGAGTGCGTGCAAGCACTCTTGGATATCATCGAGAGCCACGTTAACTATGCCATTCAGGAAGCGATTGTGGTTGTCAAGGATATTCTGCGACAATATCCCTCCAGATATGAGTATATCATCCCGTTGTTGTATGAGACTGTCGATTCTCTGGACGAGCCACGGGCTAAAATGGCAATGATATGGATTGTCGGAGAGTATGGAGACAGAATCGACAACAGTGAAGAAATTATGGAAGACTTTTTGTTCGCATTCCTCGATGAGTCTACAGAGATACAGTTGGCACTCCTGACGGCTACTGTCAAGTATTTCTTGCTGCAGCCCTCAAAAGGAGCAAACATGGTGCAAACAATACTGAAATGGGCCACGGAGAAGGTGTCTAACCTAGACTGTCGAGACCGTGGATTTTTCTACATGCGGCTGTTGTCGTGCGATCCAGAGATTGCCAAGACAGTGGTTCTGACCAGGACATGTCCCATCAAGGCGCAGTTGGATCGCATGGACCGGCAACTTTTGGACCAGCTACTCTTGCATGGAATGAGTTTATCTTCTGTGTATCATCGGCTTCCCTATGACTTTTCTCAGACAACAAAAGCACGCTATATGCCCGACTCGCCTGCTCTGGAAGCAGGATCAAGACAATATTCTAGCTCGCACTTGCACGAAGAGCCTGACTTGCGAGTATCCGTGCCAGCGACATCCAAGCATGTATACCCCTTGGCGGTGCATCAAGAATTCTCTGCTTCCTCTCGTTCAACTATGGAGCAAGAGCTTCTGACACCTGTCAAATCGGAATTTGAGTCGATAGCGGTAGGCACCCTGATTTAGGGCTGTGCCATAGGAGCCCCTCCGCATCTCCGCCTACCATAATTGTGGATTGGTTTGATTGGTCATCATGCATGAAAATTGCGTCGCACTCGCTAAGTTGGCCGCCGCTCCGAGCGCGTGCCAACAAACAACACGCTCGGTGGTGTAGAGGCGATGGCACAACGTTATGATCGTGTCCCCACTACGCCAAGTGGCCGGCGTGATAAGAACTCGTATTATCAAGATGAGATGGAGCCCCAGTCACCGACTTATCCTCCTAAACGGAGTTCGCGCATGAGCAAGAAATCGAATATGAACCGCGAGTCAATGGAGAGCTTCTATTCTCTCGCAAGGTCCAGCGAGGTTCCAGGGGAGCCTCTACTTGTCGATTCTGCGAACACAACCTCTTTCACGCCTCCTAGGCAATATATTCAGGATATTAATATGATGGGGAACCAGGGGTCTAGGCCCAGTACGTCCTCGACCCCTATGACCAAACGCACCTACAATGGGGATGTTGAACAGATGCAGGTCCCAGATACTTCGACTCGGAGACGCCCCTTCAGTACGCAGTCACAAATGCCCTCTCGAGGTGTAGTCGTTTTGCATCCAACGCAGGCAGAGCCCGATGACTACCTTCATATCCCGGATAAGAATGTTGATGCTCATTCGATCCGACCCACATGGCGCGGCTGTCTGAATTTCAGTACCCTCTTCCTTATTGCATGTGGTTTGCTAATGCTGTTCATCGGTTACCCGCTTATCGCCAATTTTAGCAACTCGTATAACAATATTGGCGACCGATTCATCCACAATGCGGAATCTCCGGCTATTCCCATGCCCGCATTGATTGATCCAGACACACCAAAAGAAGCCTATTCTAGGACAAGCCAACATGACCAAAGTGAATGGGATCTCGTGTTCAGCGATGAATTCGAGAAGGATGGACGCACATTCTGGCCAGGGGAAGATCCGTTCTGGGAGGCGGGTGATTTTTACTATCTTGCCACTCAAGATTACGAATGGTACACGCCTGAGGCGATTCGCACGCTGAATGGTTCTTTGTTGATTACCATGGAGAACATCGTGGAACACAATGCCAACTTCCGTTCTGGTATGCTTCAATCATGGAATAAATTTTGTATCCAGGGAGGTTATGTGGAAGCCAAAGTCATTCTTCCCGCTGAACCGACGACACAAGGGTACTGGCCCGGCTTCTGGATGATGGGAAACTTGGGTCGACCAGGTTACCTGGGAACCACCGATGGAATGTGGCCCTACTCGTATTACCAGTGCGATGCGGGTATTCTTGAATACCAGCAATATCCCAATGGTACAGGGCCGCATGCTGCGACTCACGCCACGGCAAACACTGGTAAGCCACACAATATATCTTCATTGCCTGGTATGCGCTTCCCTGCGTGCGCGTGCTCGGGTCAGGGTCACCCTGGTCCCGACAGCCACACAGCACGCTCGGTGCCAGAGTTGGATATTTTCGAAATGCAAGTGAAGACGGGCAAAGGCACGTACGCGTCGCAGTCGTACCAGATCGCGCCATTTGACGAAAACTACAAGTGGTATACCAACTCCTCTTCTTATATCATCCACGACAAGGACAGAACAGAGAGGAATACATATTCTGGTGGCCCTACGCAGGAAGCATTGTCATGCGTATCCCGTGTGCCTGACTCTGCCTTCTTCGGTACAGACGGAGAAGGATCTGTCATGGGTGTGGAATACGTGCCTGACTTTTCCCGCAAGGGCCAGGGCTATGTTACATGGTATGTCGACGGAAAAAAGACATGGACATTGTTTGAGACGGCCATGTCGCCCAACAAACATACGCAAATCGGACAGCGCACATTACCACTGGAGCCCATGGCACTGGTTCTGAATTTGGGTATTTCTCAGGGTTTCCAGAATATTGACTGGAAGAATATCGAGTTTCCGGCACACTTGGCCTTTGACTACGTACGGGTGTATCAGAAACGGGGCGACCCTCAGCGGATCAGTTGTGATCCTAGCGACTTCCCTACGGCTGATTATATCAGAAACAATCCGGACTTGTATGCTAACAATAATATTACAAGTTTCCTGAACTCGACGACCCGCTCTAGGACCTGGCCCAAGAATGCCTTGAAGGACGGTTGCTAGATTGTCTTGTAGAGCAGGATGATTAGTCATCACTGCAAGGACGCAGGTGCCCGTCGATTTAGCCGGCTCTTTCGACACGCAGCGTGTATGACAGTGTGACGACTTGGGCTTTGCTTGTGTTTGTCTTGGGTGCTCATGGAAAAACCTCGAGAGATACATTCAAGGAGCCCAATGCAGAGGTTATGGCCGCAAGGAGGCGCCCCAGCACGTGCTGAACCGCCTGCCCTGGAAAAGCTTAAAATGCACTGGACTTCCCACATGGACCAATATGACATTCTTTCACACCCCCAGAGCCAGTCGCTTCTTCCATATTATATTTCCTCCCAGCCACAGAATGATTTGCATGCGAGACCGGCAACCAGCAGCTCTTCAACGATAGAGGCACAGCGAAGTCGCTCCAGTTTGGACAGAGTGCGTCCTATGATGCCCAACAGGCCCTATATGGGTGGTATACAACCCTCGGGCCCTTATGGGAAGGACCCACTTTGGAGGTCGCAGCAGATATCATATCTGCACTCGGCGCAGCAGCATCGTTACCAAGGGCTGTCGAGGAGCGACCCATACGGTGCCGTACGTATGACCCCGGATGAACAGGGGAACCCCCGTCACTTTCACTGGTATCGCAGGGAGCGTATGCCCTCGTCCCCGCTGTCATCACCACGCAATGCACATGACTATTGTCGAAGAATTTCATACGAGTACCCGGTGCGTATCCTGTATGAGCCGCCGCTGCCCTCCATGCACCGATACCCCTCGCCAGCTCCGGTTGGGAACGAACTGTCTAGCAGAAAAGAGGAATTGCATGGAGAGGAGGCGAAGATTCACCAGCTGGAGGATCTGAACCCGGCTCATCTTCCCGAGATCGACAGGCATCTCGTGCAGCAGTGCATCCCGACTGATTTGCAATGGCTCTTTGAGCCTATAAATACCAAACATCAACCGCATTTGGACAAGCTGCGTGAGCGAAAGAGGAAGTTGGAGGAGGCGTGGTCGACGGGTGATATGAGCCGGTCGGAGGATGCACCGCTGATGCAGGATGCCAAGTCCAAGCGCAAGGCATCCGCTCAGGGCCTTCTTTCCGAGGCAGAGAAAAAGGCAAACCATATTGCTTCAGAACAAAAGCGACGTGCCAATATTCGCAAAGGCTATGATATGCTATGCAAAATGGTGCCCGAACTCGATAAGAAAAACATGGAATCAACACAAAAGAAGCACCTTGACAGCGATGAAGATGCTGGCGACCAACGGGGCGGCGGCCTCAGTGAGATTTCGATTTTGGAAGAAGTATTGGAGCACCTGACCCGTCGCCTGAGTGATCACCACATGCTTTTGCTGCGAAAGCACGAGGCGCAGCAGCGAGTTCTCTCACAGCGAAGGCGGATGCTGCCCTAATGGTTGCGTTTCTTGTAGAATGTCTGATATATCATCCACCACAGAGAGCCCCTGTGCTTCCATAACAGCGTCATTCTGGAATTTCGACATATGCCGCGCGCCCGAGTCGGCTAGGATCGTCACCACGACAGGGCGGTCTTCTGGGTGCGATGCATGCTTCTTTAGGTGCAGAGCTGTCCGCAGAGCAGCTACGCAGTGCACAGCGGACGAAGAGCCAAGAAATAGGCCGTCATGTGCAGCAAGCCACCGCGACATGCGCACAGCTTCATCGTCGGTCACCCGAACGGCGATGTCAATAAAGTCCAGCCCCAGCTCAAGGTTATGGGTAAGTCGGTTCATTCCGATGCCTTCCACGACTGTATCAACTTGGTGGCGCCGACGTGTTCCCTCTGCCTCGGTCGCATTGTACATGACGCCGAATTGGACACGATTGTAGACACCCGAGCCCAGCGGGTCCGCAGCCACCGTGAGGGGCGGCGGTCCAACAGCAGGGTCCGCGATGCTCTTCAAGTACGCCGAAACACCAGCCAGAGTGCCACCGGTGCCTGCACCTGTCACAAAGGCATCAATCCTACCGCTGGTTTGGCGCCAGATCTCTGGGCCCGTGTTCTGGTAGTGCGCGTCAAAGTTGGCCTCCGTTTCAAACTGATCCGCAAAAAAGGCGCGCGCATACGGCTGGTTTTCGCTTGGTGTCCAAGCCTGTGCGCGAGCTCTAGCTTCGTTGACAAACTGGAGATGAGCAGTAATAACGTACGTGACGCGGATCGACAATGCCGCGAGGCCGAACAGCCTGGACAACAGCGCCCAGGCTGCGAAGGAGCATGGCTTTTTCTTCGGCCACATCATCTGGCACAATGATGCAGCAATTGTAGCCCTTGGCTTTGGCAAGGGTCGCAAGTGAAATACCTGTCGACCCGACGGTGCCTTCGAAAATCCAAGAGCCAGTATTGGGAACGAGAAGGCCGCTGTTCTCTGCCTCTGTGATGATCTGCAGAGCGACGCGGTCCTTGGGACTGCCGCCTGGATTGAGATACTCAGCCTTACCGAGGATCTCGCATCCTGTCAAATCGGAGAGGCTCGCAATGCGCATGAGTGGCGTGTTGCCGATTAACCCCTCTATACCCGGCACAATCGAGCCACTGCGCTTGAGTTCGATGGGCTCAAAGTCGTAGCTTGGCTTATCGGTGGACCGGCGCCGAGAGGCGCGACGAAGGACTTTGCGCCGCCAGTACGTAGTGATCCAGTACTTGTGCAGTTTAGCAAACGCCAGAGCGCCCAGGCCCGTAGCAAGACCTACCACGAAACCAAAGCACCAGAGCGGGCCGCGGCCACGCTGCATAAATGCATGGATGCGCTCCACGGTCATTGGCATGGTGGGATACGGAACGATGCACGGACCTAGCGCCAAGTGGATAAGCGTAGGGGCAAAAAAAGTTCCCAGTCCGGGAGTCGAACCCGGGCCTTGTCGGCGCCGCACACAGAAGTGAAAGCGACATATACTAACCGCTGTACTAACTAGGAGACCTTGCCTGTACCTCGGCCGAGGTGAGGCTAAATCGCGGTGAAAAGGGAGGACGAGGACGAAAAGTGCAAAAAGAAGTTCCCAATCCGGGAGTCGAACCCGGGTCTTGTCGGCGCCACACAGCTACGCTTATGAGAGCGACATATACTAACCGTTGTACTAACTAGGAGAACTGGTTGCGGGGACATGTCCGAATAGCCTCCATAAGCCACCTGACCTATTGACCTGAACCTCCTTCGTACCTTCCCTACCGTGTGAGCCGCAGGACAAGCGTGGATACGGTACTCTGTCGTTCCATTTATACGGGGTGAGAAACTCGGTGTGGGCCCATGTGCAGCCATTCGCGCTGACCAAAGGCAATGACCCCCTGTGCGTTAGGTCAAATGGGCCGAATTTCTCCACGTACTTGGAGCCACTGCTTGGTCGGCGCGGGCAGGAGCGGCAAGTGGACGAGCGCACGCAGCTCTCGGAGGCATGGTTCAACGATCGATGGCGTCGAACAAGGTTGGTGCTGCGTGTGAGGCGGCTGCAGCGAACAAGCGTCCATGTCGAGCTGCTGGACGGCCCAGCCATGGTGCATCGAGGCACCGGTGAGCAATAACAGTGCACAGCCCGCCTCAAGCTCATACAGTGGGACCTGCATCCATGGCTGCCCATGCAAGAGGAGCGCCTGCAGCCATGTGCGTACGATGCCCCATGCGTGGAGCGCCCGAAGTCGGTACATTTCTCCCAGCAGGCGCGCGGCATCGACGATGCATGCGCTCTCCGCCTCCGCATGCAGAGGCGGTCGACATGCGCAGGGGCTGCTCGCTAGAGGCACCTGGAGATGGGTGGTGCTGTACGCAGCATCGCCGTTACGCTCATTCGCGAGCGCAAACTTGGCGAGCCACATGTGCTCGAAGAGCAAGCGGAGCAGAGTCGACGTGGGCACATGCGCAGGCACAGGGACGTGCGCGTCGCGCAACACCGGCAGCTGGGTCGTCGGCAAGAGGCGCGTATCCGTGCCGGCTTCTTGCGCCTCCCAGCGGCGTACATACTCTCTCCAGTGCAGACAAAAGTACGCCATGAGCTGCGGGCGTACAAATGGGCGCTTCGGGTCCTGCACAGCCATGTACCAGACCGTATCGATGATGTGCTGCACGAGCCTGAGTGTCAGGTCGGCGCCGACCATCGCCGCAAGCTTTTGGGTCCACAGGATCTGCGGTGCGTCTGGCGCCGCGGTGCGCGTCAGCGCCTGGGTCAGGGATCGCACGCGGAAGCTCGGTGGGCTGTGCGCGTAATCGTCTGTTGTGTGCGGCTTCCACGCACAGGTGAGCAGGTGCATCACCTGCCGCGCTGCCTGCTTCGCGATGTGGGCCATGTGGGGGGCGAACTGGTCGCGGAACTCAACGTGCGCGGTCGCGAGGCCCGTGAACACGAGGTCCAACCGCCACGCCAGCTTCTCGAACGCCGCCTGATCGCGCGCAAGCAGGGTGCCAACATACGCAAATTGCCACTCGGGCGACACCGCAGCGGCACCGGCCGGTCGCGCGGTCTTGGCGATGATGGCGCGGATATCCGCCTCGGGGGGCGACACCAGGATCGTGGGCGGCGCTGGCGACGACGGCGGCGCACACGGCCACATGCGCCCGGGCGTGCGGGGCGTGAGCTGGCCATGGACGCGCGAGTGTATGGGCTGCACGGCGAGGAACGGCGACGATGGGCTGCGTGGCTCGAGCGGGGGCAGCGTGCGGCGGCGCGGAATGGGCGCTTTGGGTATGCACGTCGTGCGGGGGCGCTTGGCGCTTGGCGCGTCGCGCGCCGCGGGTGCGCGCTTTTTGACGATGGTATCACTGCTACTGGACCTGGGCTCGGCGGTGCGTGGCGACGACCAGGGCTCGGGGCTCGTTCCTGGTGGGCGCGCGAGGGCCGGCGCATTCGCGCGGGAGTGGCGTTCGAGCGATGTGAGGGCGTGGCGCCACAGCTGTCGTTCTGCCATGATGAGGGTGGGATGCAAGGACGCTACCCCGATCCTCTGCCGATGCAGATGCGATGCGTATGCTGCGCCACCGCACCCTCCGGCTCGGCTTCGGCATATACCACTAGCGTGTACGTGCCCTGCGCCAGGAAGCACAACGTCTTGGTGCAGGTGTCGTTGGGCGCGATGCTCGCCTGCCATGTGCCGTCGGCGACCATGACATGCGTCGTGGCGCGATCGATCGATGCGTGCGCCGCGAGGCGCACGGACACGCGACCTGCGTGCGCGTGCGACACGCGCACACGCACCGGCACGAGCCTATCGACCGTGGCGGCGGGCGGCGCGTCCATATGGATCTGCAACGCCGGCTGCCGCAGGCATTCGGCCTGCGCGGGCGTTGGCCACGGCGTGCGCAGGGAGAGGGTGCCCTCGGCGCCCGCCTCGTCGGTCCACTGCGCCTGCACGCTGCGCAGGACCTCGTCGCGTACCCAGAATTGCATGCGGCGCTGCGCCTGCGCCTCGTCCGAGAGCGTCGTCTTGGGCACCACGTACTGCCGTGGCAGGAGCACGGGAATCGGCTCGGCGAGGGCGGCCGCGGAGAGCGCGCGCGGCGCCCACGGCACACTGACGCGCGTCGTCGAGTGCGGTGGCAGTGCGCGCGACACGCTCAGGCGCGGCCCGTCCGGCGCGGCCAGCACGCTCAGCCGCGCCTGCCGCGTGTACGCCGCCGGGTTGTGCAGGTCCCAGGCGAGGAGAGCCGCGCTGCCCCACGCCTCGGCGGGCGGCGCGCCGAGGCTGCGTGCGAGGCGCTCGGCCGTGGTCCCTGCGATCGGCTGGACATGCCAGGCGGCCACGCTGACACTCGGCTCGACCGAGAGCGGGATCGTCAGCTCGGTCGTCCGCAGGCACAGCGGCTCCGCGTCCGAGGCGCCGTACCACACGTGCACACGCGCCCATGAGCCGTCGCGCCGCCCGCGCACAACCATACGTAGATCGACCGAGGCGCGCGGCGCCATGTGCTGCGGCGCACTTTCCTCGAGAGCGAGCACGGGCGCATGAAGTAGCTGCCACTCGAGATCGTGCACCTCGCCCGAAGCACGGTCGCCCTGGGCCATGGCCTCGTGGATCGGCGCCTGCGTCGGGTCCTCCAGCTCGACGCGTACAAAATTCACCGCCACATCGCTCATATTCGCAAGGCGCACGGCGACATGCATCAACTGGCCCTCGCGCAGGCGGAGAGCACCATGCGCGCCCACGAGCGCCGCCTGCACGTGCGGGAGCGCCGGGAGCACGCGCCCCACGAGCGCGGGCGCCGCACGCGTGAGCGACGCCTCGAGCGCCTCGATCGATGCGGGCGGCGCTGCCGCAATGCTGCGAATGAGCGCGGCCGCCGGCCGCGCCGCAAGGCCACTTGCGCGCGGCTCGTCGGCGCTCGCGCCACGCTGGGGCATGCACAGCTCGTACGGCTCCGTTCCCTCGAGCCGCGCGGTGCACCCGTGCACCTGCAGCTCGCCGGCCGCCTGCGGGACGACGTGCAAGCGCGACATGCTCGTGCCCGGCGCGAGCTTCACGCGCGTCGGCGCCGCATCGACACGCACACCCGTCGTGCGCAGTAGCACGTCGTCGAGGACGAGCGGCACCGGCCAGGGGTTGTGCCACGTGATATCCACCACGAGCGGCTCACCCACGACCCACGGCGGCTCGGCGCGTGTGGGCCGCGTGGCCGACGAAAACGAGGCGGCCGAGCGCAGCACCGGCGCCGCGCGCGCTGGGCGCGGGTGAAGCGACATGGCGCGCAGGATGTCGCGCGGCCCCCACCACCGCAGCAGCAGGTTCGGCGCGCCGTGCCATCGGGCGCGGCGCAGCGCCTCACGCAGGCCCTGCACGACCGCGGCGAGATCGCGCGGCGCGAGTCCGCCGTGGCGCAGGAGAAGCACGGCGAAGAAAACCTGACCGACGTGCTCGTGGACGCTTTCGCACTGCACCAAGAGGTCCTTGAGCAGCTGCACCTGCAGCTCGCGCCACCCAAACGGCGCGCGCGCGGCCTGGAGCCGTGCGACGGCGGCACTCGCGCTCAGCGCAGGTAGCCAGGCCTGCGCATCATGCACGCCGAGCGCACCGGCGAGCAAGTCCGTGTACTGGTGCGCACACACGCGGCGGCGCGCGCGCTCGAGAATGTGCGTGGGCGGCACATGCAGGAGCGGCGTCGCGAGTATATCGAGGCCGTACGCATCGCACGCCACAAGGCCCAGCACGAGCGCAGGATTCGCGTGCGCGTACAGCCCATCGAGTCCCTCGACGAGGGGCGCGCCGCCTGGGCGCGCCTCGTCCCAGGCCATGGTCAGCATGGGCCGCGTCGCGCGTGCGCCAAGGGAGCGCGCAAGGAGCCCACTGACGATGGCGCCGAGGATACGCGCCATGTGCGCGGCGCTGCGCATCGCGCCGAGCAGGCTGAGCAGATGGTACATGGCACTGAAGATCGACAGCTGGTCCGGCGCAGGGAGCAGGCGCAGCGACGACGTGCAGGCCATATGGACGGCCGCGACGATCTCGTGGCGGTACACGCCCGAGACGGCCGCGAGGTGCGCATGCTCCGCAAACGTGAGCGGCACACCCGTGTCGAGCGCGGGTGGCACGCCGCCGTACACAAGCTGGTCGAACGCCTCGCCGTTCCATCCCCCCGACGCAAAGAGCGCGAGGAGAAAGCGCGCATACGAGAGGCACGCGCTCGCGTACACGAGCGGCGGCGTATAGTCGCGCGGGGTCTCGTTCGTCATGGAGCGTGCCGACTCGAGCTGGACGTGCGGCGGCGCGAGGCACTGCCGGTAGATGCTCAGCGCGAGGCCATACGCCTCGGCCACGTCGCGCCACGCCTGCGACTCGGGGCCCGGTTCGCGCACCTCCTTGTCGCGCCCCGGCGTCAGGGGGTACAGCCGCCCCGGCGCCTGCGCGGCCGCGTCGCCGCCGAGGCGCGCCGTGAGCGTGCGAGCGACGGCCCAGCCCTCCAGCGCCGCTGCGAACCACACGGCGTCCTGCCCGCCAGCGAGCGCGCGCTCCTTGCCAGTAGCGGTGAGCACGCTGTCGTACAGCTCGAGTGCGTCCCATAGGTAGCCACTGAGCAGCGCCACGTCTGCGCGGACCTTGAGTAGCCGCATCGACACGGGCGGCGGCGCCGCCGGCGCCTTGGCGCGCTTCAGGCCAAACATCTTGGCGGCCGCACTCGGCGCAGGGCGCGGCGGCAGCGGCGGCGCCTCGCGCCGCTCCGTGAGGGGTCGCGGCACAGCACGCAGCGTCTCGCGCGGCGTCTCGATCGCGCCCTCGTCGAGCTGGTGCACGGCACCGTCGAGCTGATCGAGCAGCGTGCCGATGAACTCGGCGAGCAGCGTGCGCACGTAGAAGCGCACGTCCTTGGCGTCGCGGCGTACGGCCGGGAAGACAAGCAGCCCGTGGTCGCGCTGGCCCGCGAAGCCGGCCTGCGGCTCAAACTCGGGTTCGTCCGCCGCCTGGTGCGCCGCGGCCATATCGCCGCCGTCATCCGCGGCCACGCCCGATGCGTGCACGTCAAACGCCCACACACGGTGCACAAGCGCGTGAGGATGCTGCGTGCGCAGTAGGCCCGGCACGCGCTCGAGGTCGTGGCGCCCGGCCGGGCACGTCGCGAGGCCAAGGACGCCGTGCACGGTTCGGTGCATCTGGAACGGCGCGAGGTACGCGTGCGCGGGATGGTACGACGCCACGAACGACACGTGCACCTCGCCCTGCTGCTCGAGCGCAGGCGCCGGGCGCGGCCGCGACGTGCGGGGCACATCCGCGAGGCGCACCGTCTCCCACGCACGCACAAAGCTGGCCCACCTCTCAAACTCGGCGTCATCCAGCGGGGACGCCGGCACCAGCAAGATCTGGATCTTGGCCGGCGCACAAAACGACGGCGTGCCCGCCGCCGCAAACGTCGGCGCGGTCGCAGCCATGGCGGTCGTCGCTGCGCCGCCGCGAGAGCACCTCTGGATGGAGGCGTGTTTCTACCTCCACTGCGCCCGGGAGGCACCGCGGACGAAGCTATGTGGGGGGCAGGGCCGCGAGGCCCGTGAACGTCTCGGGCTGCTGCGCGGGCGGCGAGCCGAGGAGCTGTGCGAGCAGCAGGCCCGTGGCCACGTTCGGCTTCGCAGGCATGGGGCGCAGGCCCGGCGGCGGCGTCATCGCCGCGGGCTCGGTCGGCGTGCCGGCGCCGCGCGCGGGCGACGCGGGCGCGCTATCTGCGGGCTCCTGGATGCGCCGCAGAAGCGCGAGTAGTGTCTGCGAGTCGCCATGCTTCGCCTGCGCCTGCTGCCGCGCGAGCTTGCTGCGCACATCGCCCATGGAGAGCGCCGAGCCGCCCTCGCCCGCCTCCTGCAGCTGCCGCGCGCGCGCCGCGAGCATGGCCGCCGCAGCCGAGCGCTGCTCCTCCACGGCGCGGCTCATCTCGTCGGTGCGCCGTGCACGCGCGTACTCGGCAGGCCGCGCTGGCATGGGGTGCCCGGGGGGGCGCAGCGGCGCACGCGACCAGCGCGCGTTGTCCGGCGCGAGGCCGGGCGGCGCCTCGCCGGGCCATGCGTCCATGCCCTCGTCGAATGGATTGAACGAGCCGCGGTACGTGTACAGCGCGTCGCGCTCGTCAAGGCCAGGCATGTCGAGCACGAGCCGATCGAGGCTGGGCACGCTGGGCGCCGGGGCGCTCTCGAGCTCCGTGGGCAGCGATGGAAGGTGGAAGCTAAAGTCGCCGTCGCCCAGCGAGGACAGCGTCCAGTCCGCCTGGGGGAACATGACGGGCGGCGACGCATTCGTCTCCTGGCGCCGCTGGTGCAGCCCATCGATCAGCTCCTGCGCCGTGTGCGACGGCTTGTACTCGCTGCTCGGCACGCCCTCCTTGGCGTTCTTGCCCTTGGTCGGCGTGGCCGGTGTCTTGGCCTTGCCCTTGGTCGGCGTTGCGGTGCGCGCCGTGTCCTTGGCCGCCGCGAGGCCGGGGAACGCCTGCAGATCCCGCGGCGGCAGCGACGGCGACGACACGCCCGACTCGGGCTTGCCGGCTGTGGCCCACGACGCGGTGCGCGGCAGTGCCGAGCCCTCGGGTGCGTCGGACGCGGCGGTCTCGGCCTTTTTCGTGATCGGCATCAGGTGCATCGATGCCGGCTTGATCTTGTGCTCCGTGTCCTTCGCGGCGTGCCGCAGCGTCGCAAGGTCCTCTTTCGTGAACGAGTCGGCCTCCTCGCCCGGTTCGTGCAGGTATGTGCACCCAGGGTTCGAGCACGGCATGTTGCGCAGGTACGCCGTGCAGTACTTGGTCGTCCCGTAGCTCGCGCGGATGATGCGGCCGCCCGGCTCCTTGCTCCCGTCGATCGCAACGATCGCGCGTGCGGCGTCCTCCTTGCTGTGATACGTCACGTACACGCCCGTCGACGGGTCCTGCGAGCCGTGGCTGTACTTGTGGGAGCTCACGCGCTTGCTGATCAGGATCTTGGCCACGCGGCCGTACTGACCAAAGTACTCGGGGCCCTTGAGCGTGGGAATCAGCTCCTCACGCGCAAACCTGGGGCTCAGGCCCACGACATACACGAGGTTCTTCTGCACCACGCGCATGTTGGCGAGGTGCTTGCGGTTCGTTGCCTCCATCTCCTTCTTCTCGCGCTCCTTGTTCTTTTTCGCATTCGTCAGCCGCAGGATTCTGTCGTTAGTGACGGTACGCACTCTTCGGTGCTCATTGCCTTGAATTCAATCGCCTGGTCCGAGTACTTGCGCCGGCACGCTGGGCACCGCCCGTTCAGGTTCTGCTTGATATGGTGCCAGCAGAACCGACAGATCTGGTAACCACACGGGCACGGCTTAAAGTTGGCGTCGGAAATATCAATCTCCTCCAAACACAACGGGCATTCCATGTCGTCCTGCCGTTAGCACGTCGACCTACCACCTCGTCCGACAGGTACAGCTCCGCCAGGCTCCGGCCCTCGCCCTTGCCTGCTGTGGTCAGCAACACACACACACGCACCTGGCTCAGCCGAGCTAGCGGCCTGCGACGATCCTCCTTGCGCATGCGCACTCGAGGACGTCACTCCTGTTCGCCTTGCCATACACTTCAGGTGCGCGTCGCCAGGGCCAGGTGACTGTCACGATCGACCTGGAAAACAGCCCATCGGCCGAGTCCATGTGGCGCCACGTGCCACTCCGCACGCGCCGCTCCTCGCCGCACCATGTCCAGTGGGCTGCATGGTACGCGCCGCCGCTCACCCAGCCGTCATCTTTCTCTCGTTTGCGCTCGCGCTCGGCTTCCTCCTAGTCATTTTGTCTTGCGCACTATGGAAGAACTGGATGCCGTTTTGGTCGGCGCTCGCGTTCGCCATGGCCCCCGCGCCCAACGCCCTGTTCGGCGGCCTCGCCGGCGCGGATAGCTTCTCGGACCTGAACAAGTACGCCGGCATGCTGACGCAGCGCGTACCTCGATATGGGCTACTTCCTTACCGGCGCGCTCCTCATGACCGGCGTCGCCCTGCCGCTCATGCTCGCGCACACAGGCATCATCACGGCGACGGCCGCGGCGCTGTCGCTCAGCGGCGGCCTCATTGTCTACGGTACAAGTACGCCAGCATACTCACGCAGTGATGACCTACGCCGCCTTCTTTCATACCCCCGACGACCTGTAGCATGCCCTCTGCGCCTCGCGCAGGAACGCCTCGTACGTCCACATCCGCAGCCAGCCAGCGCGTACGGCGTCGTTGTGCGTGAACGATGTGATACCCGGCGTGCTCGTGCCCGGTCCCAGCGCCAGCGCCACGAGCGAGCCCGGCTGCACATGCGCTGCGCCACATGGCAGCGTCACGTCGATGAAACGGTACGCATCGCTCACCTCGCCGGCGACCCACAGGCGCGCATCGTGCGCGAGCGGCACCTGGATGCGCGCAAAGTCATAGCCGAGGCCGACGCCCATGTTCTTCGTGAGCGCCTCTTTGTAGGTCCACACGTGCAGTAGGCGCTCGAGCACCTCGCGCTCCGCGGCCGGTCCCGCGACCCACGCGGCCTCGGCCGGCGTCATACTCGCCGCCATCGTCGTGCAAAATGTCCGACTGCTCTCCTCAAACGGCGGGAGCGCCACTTGCATCACATCGACACCCACGCGCGTATGGGCCGAAAAGGCCATCACGACCCAATCCCCATCGTGCGTGAGGTTGAGATCGTACGTGCCGGCCGGCGTACACACGTACGGCCGCCCTTCCGGTGTCGTGGCCATGCGCACGTCGCGCCATGCACACGCGCCCTCCTGGACCAGCAGGAGGCGCGGCAGGAGGCGCGCCACGAGCGAGCGCACGCGGTCGATGCCGCGCAGGTAGCGGCGCACGCGCTGCGCCTCGGGCGCGTCGTGCCCCAGCAGCGCATCGACCTCTGCATCAAACGCATACCACTGCGCATCCACGCGCGTGTACGGCGCGCCGTTCCACGCCGATACATCCACGGCCCACACCTGCACCTCGCTGGGCATGAAAGAGCCTCCACTATTCAGCGTCGCTATCACTGCTCGGCAGGCGCGCGAGCAGCTCGTCTTCCATGAGCTGGCTCCGCTTGGCGCGCGCGTTCGCCGGCGCCGGCTCGTGTGGCGCCTCCTTGCGCTTGCGCACGATATTGAGGCCGCGCTGCAGCAGGTCGCGGCTGTCGACAATCTGGCGGTCGTCGTTCAGCTCCACGCGCAGGCCGCGCGCGCGCGCCTCGTGAGCACGCTGGGTATCGGTGAGGTCCTTGGCCTCGCTCGGCTCGCCCGTGGGCGATGCGGTGCTGACCGCCTCGATTGCAGCCTGGCGCCGCTCGGCCTCCTCATTGAGCATGGCCTGGCGGAATGCCGCGACGCCACCGCGCCTGCTGCGCTCGCGCGCCTCGCGCACGCGCTCCTCCTCCTCGGCGCGCTTCCATTCGTCCTGCTGCGCCTTGTAGGCGGACGTGACAAACGCCTCCTTGCCTGCATATGCGTCGCCCTCCGCCTCGCGCTCGCGCTGCAGCCGCTTGCTCTCGGCGCGCAGCCGGTCGCGCTCGCGCAGCTCGGCCGCCTGGAAGAACTGGCTCATGTACTTGGGCTTGCGATCCCTATCCTCGTCCTTCTTTGCCTGGCGCACGGCGCGTTCCGCCGCCTTCATCTTGTCATACACGCCATCGTAGTCAAACGTGCTCGCATCGAGTGCCTCGGCCTCTTCCTGCTGCTTGCGCACGGCCTTGGACACAGGAATCGGCGCGGCACTGCTCGGCACGGACGCCGGACCGTCGTCGTCGCCGTCGTCGTCCCACACACGGGGCCGCGCCGGCGCCGGCGCCGGCGCCTTGGAGCGGGGGCCCTGGAGCGAGATGCGCACAGGGGCCATGGTGGAGGTACTATGTCAGGCTCGGCAGCGCGTGCCACAGGGCGAGGGGCGTGGGGACATACTCGTGGCTGACGAGCGCCATGCCGACCTCAAAGGCGATGAGGTAGATGATGATCAGCTCCATGCGGTGGCTCGATTCCTCGGTAAGGAGCGCTCGCAGCACCTCGAGCAGGTGCTCGCAATGGTTCAGCTTGGCGTTCAGCGACTCGATGCGCGGCTTGATGTCGAGCGCCTCGCACGTGTGGCGGTAGAGCGCCTCCATGTGGCTGTTGTCCCAGTACAGCTCGGGGTCGTCGAGAAAGTTGTCGCGGTCGAGATTGAGGTGCTGCCGCAGGCGCAGCAGCGTGCCCATCTTGCGGATCAGCGTGCGGCGGGGCAGCGGGACCTTGCCGTTCTGCTCGAGCTGCTCGGGCATGAGCGACACGCTGCGCAGGTACTGCGCGAGCACGGCCTCCTGCACGGAGAGGCGCGCCGATGCCGCGAGGCCCTGCGAGATGGCCAGTCGCGCGCGCAGGAGGAGCGTCGAGGCATCGGCGCGCGCGCGGCTCGCCCACTCGCGGCTCGGCTGCCCAACGACGATCAGGTCGCCGACGACGCGCGTCGGCTCGGCCGGCAGATGCACAAACTCCATCGCCTCGTCGCCCGCGACCTCATAGCGCAGCTCCTCGACGCCCGCAATCACGTCGCGGTGCAGCGCAGCCTTTTGCTCGGGCGTCATGCCCCACGCCACGTAGCAGCCCGCGCGGAAGAGAAAGGCGCTGCCCATGCCGAGCGCGTCACTGCTCGCAGGCGTCGCTGCTGGCACGTACAGGACCTCGCGGTCTTCGAGCCACTGCCAGTGCGGCGGGAGGCGCCCGCTGCGTACGAGCGCGTCCAAGTCGTACGAGCGCGCCGTCGCGAGCGCCACGACCTCGGGCAGGTCGGACGGCACGGCCGGCGCGGGCGCGGGCGCCTCGTCCACCTGCGACGCCACCTGCTCGCGCAGCGCACGGCTCTCGAGCGCGAGCGCCTTGGCCTTGGCGGCCGGCAGGCGCGCGCGGCGCTGCGCCGCGGACGCAAGCGTCCCTTTGCGCGGGTCGTCCGCTACGGGCGCCAGCAGACCGCGCGCCTCGAGGAACTGACGCAGCGTCGACGCACCCGGCTGGGCCTTGGTCTTCGCCGCGTTCGGCGCGCGCGCCGCCAAGACGCTCGCCTGCGAAAAGGCGCGCGCGCCCGTCGCGAGGCGCACGAGGTGGTGGCGCAGCATGAAGCTTTGTCAGCGCCGCGTGGCTCGTGCCCGCTCTCTCCACCACGATGGCGCACGAATCGGACCGCCTGCTGCCCGACGCCGAGTCGGGCGCGGTGCCGCGCCGCCCGCTCAAGTCGCGCGTGTGTGAGTTTGCTATGGTGCTGTTCCTCCTGCTCCTCATCGCGCTCGGCGTCGTGCGCATGACGCTGCACGACGACCGCCGCGCCCTGCGCGAGCTGTGCACGTCGCGCGCGTGCGTGCTGACGGCTACCGAGCTGATCCATGCGATGAACGAGACGGTGGACCCGTGCGACGACTTTTACGAGTTCAGCACGGGGGGCTGGCGCGCCGCGCACCCGATCCCCGAGGATGCGGGCCTGTTTGGCGTCGGGCAGTACGTCACTGCGCAGAACGACGAGGTGGTGCGGCGGATCCTCGCGCGCCCGGCCGACGACCGCACGCTCTCTCGCGCGGACCAGCGGAACCTCGCGATGCTCAAAACGTACCACGCGGCGTGCATGGACACGCGCGCGATGGACCTGGCCGGCGAGCAGCACCTGCTCGACTCGCTCCAGGAGCTGCACGGCGTGCTGCAGGGCCCCCACAACCTCACCGATGCGCTCGTGTGGCTGCACCAGCGCGGGATGCCTGCGCTCTTTGCCGTGGACATCACCGGCGACCCCGGCTATGCGCCGACGAGCGCGACACCGACGCTCGCGCCGGGCGAGCTCGGCCTGCCGGACGCCTCGTACTTTGACGACGCGGACGCACGCGATTTCTACCGCAGGCAGCTCGTGCGCGCCGTGCACGCCCTCAGCGACCTGCACGCAGACGCGCGCGAGTCGTTCGTCGACGCCGTCGTCGACTGGGAGCACGGCCTCGCGCGCCTGCAGCCGGACGCCGTGTCGCTCGCCGACCCCAATGTGACGTACAACCCGATGAGCGTGCGGGAGCTGCAGGCGCTTGCGCCCGCCGTCGACTGGGCGCGCTACCTGCATGCGATGAACCCGGATGTGCAGCCGCACAAGGTGATTGTCGCGAGTCCCAAGCACCTCGCAGCGCTGAGCCGTCACGTTGCGCGGGCCGATCCGTTCACCGTGCGTACGTACCTGTATTGGACGGTCGTGCGCACACTGGGTCTGTACCTCGGCCCCTCCGTGCCGCTCGCGCAGCCCGCGCGTGCGCTGCAGAACTACGCAGCGGGCGTCCCGGCCGACGCGCCCGAGGATCGCGCGACGACGTGCCTCGCCGCGCTGAATGGCGCGCTCGGCTACATGACCGGGCGCTTTTTTGTGCAGGCGGCGCTGCCGCCAGGGAGCAAGGAGGCGGTGGAGGAGCTCGTCGAACGCATCCGGCAGGCGTTCTACGACCGGCTCGCGCAGCTCGCGTGGCTGGACGACGCGACGCGCGCGCATGCGCGCGCCAAGGCGGCGGCGATCACCGTCAAGGTCGGCTACCCCACGTACCCCAACACGCTGAGTGCGGACGCGGTGCATGCGTGGTACGCGGACCTGCCTGTCGTCCCGTCCTACTACCAGAACGAGATCAACAGCCGCCTGTTCCGCGTCAAGCGCGCGTGGTCGCACCTGGGCGGCGAGCTGAACCCCGGGCTGCTCGGTGACTTGATGACGACCGAGGTGAATGCCGAGTACAATGCGGACCACAACGAGATGGCGTTCCCGGCGGGCCTCCTGCAGAAGCCGTACTTTGACGCATCGTGGCCGCTGTACCTGCAGTACGGCGCGCTCGGCACGACAGCCGGTCACGAGCTCTCGCACGCGTTCGACCCGAGCGGGCGCCAGTTTGACGCCCAGGGCTATCTGCGCGACTGGTGGACGCCCGCGACGAGCGCGCAGTTCGAGGTGCGGCAGCAGTGCATTGCGGCGCAGTACGGCAACTACACGTGGCCCGACGGCCGCGGCGGCGTTGCACACGTCCAGAGCGCGCTCACCCTCGGCGAGGACGTCGCCGATGCCGGCGGCCTCGCGCAGAGCTACGAGGCATGGCAGAAGCTCGTGCGCAACGGCTCGATGGACACGCTGCGGCGCAACCGCCTGCTACCTGGCCTGCAGCACTACACGCAGGAGCAGCTCTTCTTCCTTGCGTACGGCGTCGCGTGGGCGCGCAACATCCGCACGGGCGAGGCGCTCAAGCGGCTGCGCACGGACCCCCACTCGCCGACCAAGTACCGCGTGAATGGCGCCCTGGTCAACTTTCCGCCGTTTGCCCAGGCATTTGGGTGCCGCGCCGGGCACGATGCCATGGCGCATACGGCCGCGGATCGCTGCGAGATTTGGTAGCTATACATGACTCTCGTACACAGACACGCGGCAGTCCTCGCCGCCCGCCACGAGGCGGTCGCCTGCAGGCGTCCAGTCGAGGCCCAGCACCTTGGTGCGCGCGGCGCCGTCGGCCGTCGCGCTCTGCGGCTGCGCCAGTGCAAACAGCGCCTTCTTCGGCGAGCGCAGGTCCCACACATGGATGCGCCCATCGTACGCGCCCGAGGCGAGCAGGTGCGCGCTCGTGGGATGCGCACGCACCGCGCTTACCGGCGCCGCATGCGCGTGCGCCATCACCAGCGCCGTGTTCGTCACGTCACGGAAGTCGTACAGCGCAAGCGAGTGGTCCATGTGGCCCGTGACCAGCTCGTACGCAGTGGCGCCGCGCACTGGGTCGAGGCATAGCGGCACCTTGTCCGACGCCTTGTGCGCACGCAGCGCGCCGCCGGCCGGCACGTCCCAGCACTTGACCGAGCCGTCCCACGCCGCACTCCATACGCATGCATCGCGCCCAAACGCCGCGATCGTGCGCGCATTTGTCCCGGGCGTTGGCGCCGTGCCGAGTGCACGCGCCGCCGACGCACCGAGCGATGCCGGCACATGATGCAGCACGGTCGTCGGCGCACGCGGCGCGTCCATGGCCTCGGTGTCTGCCGGCACCGCGCCGTGTGCGCCACGGCGCTTCTTCGGGCCGGACGCAGACGCATGGGGAAAGCGTGCATCGTTCGGCACCTCCCAGAGCGCAATGGTGCCGTCCCAGCCGGCGCTCAGTAGGCCGACGCGGTCGCCCTGCGCCATGACGTCGAGCGACGAGACAGGCGACGTATGGTGCGACAGGAGCGCGGCGGAGCTCACCGGCACGTTCTTTGACGGGACGTCCGGGCAGCGCCACACAGCCACGGTGCCGTCCATGCTGCCGGTCGCCACCGCGTCGCCGCGCGGCGTGAGCCACTTGGCGCACGTCAGCGAGACGTGGTCGCCGTACGCGGGGAGGTATGCGAGCGGCTCGGCGTCGAGGTTTTCCGTCTCGTACACGCGTGCAATGCCGTCGTACGAGGCGGTGAGCAGCGCGCCGCCACATGCAGCGTCGATCGAGGCGACCCAGTCGTCCTGGCGCGCGGCGTCGCGGAACGTGGGCGGGAGCGTGCTGCGGATGTATTCGAGCTCGAGCGTAGTCTCTGCACTGCTTGCGTGCTGCGCGAGGTACTCCTCCAGACTCGTGCGCAGCAGCTCGCCATTGACGATAAAGTCGAACGGCACCGGCGCAGGTGCCTCGCCCGTGGCGGCGGTGGCCAGCACCTTGTTGACGAGCGTCGAGAGCTGCGAGCGGCGCCACGTCACAGGCACCATGTACGGCACATACGGAATCGAGCAGCCTGGCAACGAGGTGCGCAGGCGGATCGGCATCGTCGCCAGCCCCGCGGGCGGCGCGTCCAGCGCCTCGTCCTGCATGGTAGGGTGGCACAAAAAAATCCACGTGGACCGGTTGGGGCACGTGCACGTGAGACGGCTTCGGCGCCGGCGCCGAACAGCTCCTTGACATGTCGACTCGGTGGGTGTCTCGACTGGTCCGCGCAGAGGCGCTCTCGCGCGCCGCGTACGTGCGCACTGGCACGTACGTGCGTCCGGTGGCGCTGTGCGTGGGCCCAGCCGTGGTGCCGCAGCGCATGGCGCGCGCGCTGACGACGACGCGCGTCGTGGCGCTGCCGAGCAAGAAGGACGATGTGGCCAAGAGCGACGGGCCCAAGGCATCCATGCCCGTGCGCATCTGGAACAAGGTAAAGGAGGAGGTGCTGCACTACTGGCACGGTACCAAGCTGCTCGGCAAGGAACTGACGATCTCGACGCGTCTGCTGCGCCGCATGATCCTTGGCTACACGCTGACGCGTCGCGAGCACCGCCAGTTGCGCCGCACGATGGGCGACCTCCTGCGCCTGATCCCCTTCATCCCGTTCGTGATCATTCCCGCGGCGGAGCTGTTGCTGCCGATCGCCCTCAAGGTCTTCCCCAATATGCTGCCGAGCACGTTTGAGAGCAAGTTTGCCGCGGAGGAGAAGCGCCGCCGCTTGCTCAAGCTGCGCCTCGAGATGGCCAAGTTCCTGCAAGAGTCGATCAAGGCGGGCGGGCTCCAAGTGTCCGACTCGGTCAAAGACTCGGATGCGTTCCAGGAGTTTTTCCACAAGGTGCGCATCGGCCAGCACCCGACCAAGGAGGACGTGATCAAGGTGGCCAAGCTGTTTGACGACGACCTCACGCTCGACAACCTGACGCGCCCGCAGCTCGTGTCGATCTGCCGGTACATGCAGATGTCCGCGTTCGGCACGGACAACTACCTGCGCTTCCAGGTGCGCCACGCACTGAACCGCATCCGGAAGGACGACCTCGTAATCCGGAACGAGGGCACGGAAGCCATGTCGTATGTCGAGCTGCTCGCGGCGTGCCAGAGCCGCGGCGTATGGACGTTCAACCGCTCGCGCGAGCAGCTGCAGGAGGGCCTGAACGTGTGGATCAATTTGCACGTCAAGGAACGCATCAGCGGCACGCTGCTGATCCTCAGCCGCGCGTTCTACTTTGTCGGCGAGCCGGAGGACGCGAA
Source organism: Malassezia dermatis (assembly GCA_001600775.1). Lineage (NCBI taxonomy): Eukaryota > Fungi > Basidiomycota > Malasseziomycetes > Malasseziales > Malasseziaceae > Malassezia > Malassezia dermatis. The sequence continues at coordinate 359,973 of BCKX01000003.1, forward strand.
TGCGACGTACCAGGACATGCAGATCAAGGGCCTCGAGCTGACGATGAGCTCGCTGCCCGACAAGCTGTTGAACGAGGCCGAGCTGCACTTTAGCAAGGACGCGGCGACGAACAAGCAGCGTCTCGAGGTGCTCCAGGAGCAGGAGGAACTCATCGAGGACGAGGCCGAGCAGGAAGAGGAGCAGCAGGCGGCGCGCGATGCCGAGCGTTCGCGCAAGGACGCCGAGACGGTTGAGGCGACACGCATCCTGCCGACGGCCGCCAAGACGCGGGTCGATGATGCGCGCATGACCGAGGAGCAGTTGAGAGAGCTGGGCGAGGCGCTCGCGATCCTCAGTGCCAAGTCGTCCGTGCTGCGGGAGCGCCAGGAGCTCTCGGACCTGATGAGTGAGCTGCCGCCCGAGGACGCGGGCGCTGACGACGGCTCGCCGAAGGCCAAGAGCCTGTACCGCCGCGTGCGTGCGATGCTCCAGCGCATCGACAAGCAGCTCGGGGACTTTGACATGGACGTCGGCGGCCGCATGCACCTGATCGAGGCGAGCTCGACGGGCAAGATCAGCGTGGACGACCTCGAGCAGGCGCTGCGCCTGATCCGCCACCGCCCTGATGAGGAGATGCTCCAAAAGCTCGTCGACAAGCTCGACGTCGACCTCGATGGCCTTGTGCCGCTCAATGACGTGCTCGAGCTCGCCGGGCAGGACAGCACGCTCGAAGCCAGCTACGGCGGCGAGGTCAAGGATATTCAGAACGAGAGCTCCAAGCTGCTCTCGTCCAAGAAGCCGCGCAAGAGCGACATAGTAGAAGAGTAAATAACTACATGCGCTTGCCGGTAATTGCCAGCTTCGAGGCCTGCTTCGCCTTCTTCTTCCCGGTCACCGACGACAGGGGCACATAGGCGTACGGGCTCATGCCGCCCTTCTGCACATCGCCCTGCGCACGGCGCGCCTTGAACTCGGCGCCAATCGCCTGCTTGGTGCGCTTCGGCCGGCGCCGCGCATCGCTCGGCACGGGCGCCTCGTCGTCGTCGTCCTCGCGCTCGTTCGCGCGCGTCCGCTTCGTGTTCTTGTTGAACTTGACCGCACCGCCGCGGCCAAACGTAAAGCCGTCGACACCCTGCGACTTGGCCAGGTACGCGCTGCCTGCCTGGGTATCGACCACGGCAGCAGGCTCCGCCGCCGCCGCCGCCGCCGCCGCCTGGTCGTCGGGGATGCGCAGGCGCCCCGTCTCGTCCGTCTCGAACGTCTGCGCCTCCTGCCCCGGCTGCCGCCGTGCCGCGCGCGGCCGCGGCCGTGCAGTCGTTGCCTGCTCGCCCAGCAGGTCCAGTGGCATGTCGTCGTCCTCCACGAGGTACGTGTCGTCCTCGCGGTGCCGCTGGCGCGGCGCGCGCCCGCGGGGCTTACGCGCCTCCGGCTCGTCGTCGCTCTCGTCCGACTCAGACGCGCTGCCGTACAGCGCTTCCTCAAACGCGTCCGTGCCAATATCCCGTGGCTTGGCCTCGACCTCGTCGGCCTCCTGCGTGCGGCGGCGCTTGGCGCGCTCCTTGCGCTTGCGGATATTCGTAATCAGCCGCTGGTGCTCCTCGCCGACATGCGCACGCACCGCGGCCTCCCCGTAGCGGCGCAAGAGACGCTCAAGCATGTGGCGCACACGCCCCTTGAAGTGGTTCTTGTGCACGTTCTGCACCTGCATCAGCGCGGGCACGAGCGTTGGCAGCGACGCCTCGATCGACTCGGGCGGCAGCGTAACGAGCGCCACCTTGCAAAAGCCCAGGGCACCCTTGAGGATCTCGCGGTTCGTGCTCTCGAGGAATACGAGCATCGTCGCCAGCAGCTCGGACACCGTCTCGGCCGGCAGCACCGCCGCAAACTCGTACAGCAGCCGCGCTAGGGCCGCGATCGTCGCGCCAATCATGTGCGGACTCGCGCCGGCGAGCCCGGCCACGACCATCATCACAAACTCGTTCGCGGACGCTGCAGCGACGCCCTCCGCGCCGCCCATTTGCGCGCGGTCGATCGTGCCGCCTGCTTGTAGGCGGTGGCCCATCTGCACGAGCAGGTCGTACGCGGCCTCACGCGCGCCCTGGTTCGCCTCCTTGGTCCCGAGCACCGCCTCGGGCACGAGCGCGCCCAGCACACCGAGCTCGGCCGGCGGCACATGCTCGACAACCGATGCGAACAGCTGCAGCCGGTCGCGCACCGCGCCCGGCTGCACATCGAGTGCGGCCCACGCCTGGATCAGCGCGGGCACGCCATAGTGCGCCCGCAGCGCCGGCGCCTCGCTGCCCCGCAGGAGGCGGCCGAGCACGCGGTACGCCTTCTTCTGCAGGCCGCCGTCCGCTTTCGGCAGCACACCCATCGCGAGGTCAAACAACGCATGCGCCTCGGCACCATGCACGTACGGCACGAGCGCCACGCACAGGTCCAGCATCGTGTGCGGCACCGGCGGCACGTACCGCGGACTGTTCGCCTCGGGCTGCCCCGGCGCCGGCGCGGATGGCACATACGTCTGCAACGACTGCTCGAGCATCGCACGCACCTTGCCAAATGTCGACGCGACGCTCGGCGCATCGAGGATCGCCAGGTACACGCCCATGCACTCCATCACGGGGCCGCGCGCCTGCGACGGTAGCTCGGCCAGCAGCTGGAAGAGCGCCGCGAGCAGCGGCGCGGCCATCTGACCAAGGTGCGCGAGGAAGCGCCGCCCGTCCGCCTGGTCGACGCCGACCTCGCGCCGCAGCTGCGCGGCCGGCGCATGCGACGCGACCAGCGACTCGGTGCGCTGCACCAGCAGCGCGAGTCCCTGCAGCACCGCCGGCCGCAGCGCACGCTGCGTACGTAGCACCTGCACCAGCAGCTCCAGCATCGCTGGCGTCAGCGCCACATCCACGTCGCGCGACAGGTCACAGTAGCCGGGGAAGCATGCCCAGATCTGCTCGATCAGCGCCTCCATCACCTTGGCCTCCACAGGGCGCGCCGCGTGGCCGTCCGACGGCTGCTCCGCCTGCACACGCAGCTCAAAGAGCGCCTCGCTCAGCGGCACAAACTCGTTGACAAAGTGCGCAAGCTCCGTGTTGGTCGTGTGTGCACGCAGGAGCGGCAGCAGCCATGCACGCCCGCGGCCCTGCGTCGCAGGGCGTCCCTCTTCGAGCAGCTGCAGCGGCAGGCGTGCGAGCACCGCGCGCGGGCCACACGCCGCGATCGCAGCGCCCAGCACGGCGTCCGCATCTGCGCGCGCATCAAAGTGCTTTTGCATGCGCAGCGCCGCGACCTGCTCGACCGTATCGAGGAGCAGCGGCACCGCCGGCGGCACCGCACCCGCCTCGAGCGGCACACGCAGGCGTGTCACGAGGCTCGCCAGCACCTGCAGCACGTCCGCACGCGCATGCGTATAGGTAAGCGCATGCGCGCCGAGCGCATCGCGCAGCGAGTCGATCAGCGCTGCCAGCGGTGCGGACGCGTCAGCAAGCGCCTCGGCCACCGCCGCGTCGGGGACGCAGTAACGCGCGAGGCTCTGCAGCAGCGAGCGCGCAGCGAGGCGCACATCCGCGGACGCACGCGCGGCGTCCGAGTGCGCGGACAGACCCAGGTGCAGCACGTCCGCCCACAGCGCGGGCGTCTCGGCCCACGCCGCCGCTGGGTCGGCCGCCGAGTAGGCGACCATGCACGACTCGAGCACGCGCAGGTACGCAGGAAGTGTCTGCACATCCGTGTGGTCCGGCACATGCGCCGGCGCGCGCAGTGCCCGGATCGTCTGGCGCACAAGTGTGGCGTCGCGCGCCGGCGCCTCGGCCTCGGCCGGCGCGTCGAGGGCGCTCTTCTGCACTGGCGCACGAAAGAGCGCAGCGAATACGTCGTACACGGCAAGCGTCAGGAACGGGTTCGAGAGCGCAGGCAGCGCGAGCAGCGCGGGCACGAGCGGCGCCGTGGCGTCCGCCGGCACGACGGGGACGAGCGTCTGCAGGAGTGCACACACCCAGATGCCGGTGCTCGCTGCGCCTTCGGCGGCATTCTGCTGGCGCTCGAGCGCCGCACGCTTGGCATTCTTTGCCTGCCCGCTCTTCTTGTCATAGTCAATGCGCGTCTTGGCCGTCGCAACGCCGCGCGCCGCCGCGACGTGTTCGAGGGTCTGAGCGGCCCAGCGCATCGTGCGCGGCGCGTACGGATGGCTGTGTGCCCAAGCCGGAAGGCCCAGTACATGCGCGACAAGCTCGTGCGCGCGGCGGCGCACTTTGGGGCGCGCATCGACGCACAGGCCCAGCACGAGATCCCACACAGCCGTCCACGTGCGCTCGCGCTCGAGCACCGCGCGATCCTGTGGCGGTACATGCTCGAGGAGGGCCTCGACGACGCCAAGGGCCGCGCGTATACGTGCGTTCATGTGCTCGCTCGCGCCGTGCGGCTCGGCAAGCGGCGCAGCGACGGCGCCCAGCAGCGCCACGCTCTTGGCGCGCACGACGCCGGGCGCGACGTGCGGCAGCACGGTCGAGAGCAGATACACGGCAGATGCATGCACATCTGGTGTGACAGACTCGGCACTGAGAAGGCTCTCGAGCGCGAGGAGGTAGGCAGTTGGACCGGCCGCCTCGTCGGTGGCGTCGGGGGCCGCGCGCTCCGCGAGCGTTGCCTCGATCGCAACGAGCAGCTGCGCTGGCGCACGCTGGTTTTCCAGCTTAGATGTCTTGAGGTGGCGGATACGCGCGAGGGCCTGCTCAAGGCCCACGCGGCGCTCCGCAACATGCGCTGCCTCCGCCATCGCAGTGCAAGGTCGTGGGCGCTGCACAAAAAAAGTTTTGTGCTCCACGTGACATGCCCCAGGCGCGACGGATGCCAAGCCGCCGTGGCGCCACTCGTGTCGTGCCTCCGGATGGAAGCGACACTGGCCGCGCGTGCGGCGACGCCGACACCGGCGGAGCCGCTGACGGTATATGCAATGTCGTACTTGAATGCACACGAGCTGAGTGCGCCGTCTGAGCGCTACGTGTACATATTATGGATTCTGTTTGCGTGCTTTACGGTGCTCCTTGGCGTCGAGCACCTCACCGGCGTGATGCAGCGCACGTGGATCGGCGCACTGTGGACCAAGTGGTCGACGATGCACTATGTGCCGCCTGCAGGGCGCACCGGCAACAGTGCCCTGCGCGCGCTGCAGCAGCGCGTGTACCGCATCACGATGGTGTCGCTGCGCGCGAACCACGTCATGCTGCTGCTGCTCCTCTTCATCCCGCTGCTCCTTCTCACGCTGGTCGGCGCCGACTACATTGACCCTAAGGCGGGGCTCTTTTCCAATACCTACTTTCCGAGCCTGGCCGAGGTGCAGACCGCGCACACGGCGCTGGCGCGCCGCCTCGTGCAGTGGGGCCGCGGCGACTTTCCGCGGATCATGACGCACAAGCCCACGTACACGCTGCCGTACCACACGTTCTGGTCGATGGGCAGCCGCATGGGCGACTTTTGCAATGCGCTCACGCCCATGGTCATCCTGTTCGCGCTGAAGCAGGCGCCCATGGCGCTCCTCTCGCTGCCCATATTTGGGCGCTATGCGTCCAACTCGCTCGCATTCCTGCACCGCTGGGGTGGGCGCCTCCTCTGGCTGTACGCGTCGCTGCACACGATCCTGTGGGCCATCCAGGTGCAGCGCGACACGGCGGTCAAGTCGGACCTGTGGACGCACCTGCTCGCCGTGCCGCGCTTCCGCTGGGCCATCACCGCGTACATCTTCCTCACGCTGCTCACGGTACTCTCCATCGAGCCGATCCGTCGCATGCACTACGAGTTTTTCTACATCACGCATCTGGTGTGCATCATTGGGTTCATGGTGGGCACCTGGGCGCACCATCCCCAGCTCGGCGGTTGGATGCTCGCGGGCTTTGTCGTGTGGGGTGCTGAGCGCGCATGGCGCCTCGTGCGCGTTGTATACCTCAACTACAGCCAGCGCCCACCCGAGCTCAAGTGCAGCATGGCCGAATACCAGCAAGTCACGCACGCGAACGCGTCGACCTTCTCGCTGACGAGCAAGAGCGAGCCGGACCTCTTTCACACGCTCGAGTCGGTCGACATGTCGCACACTGCGGTGCCTCAGGCGGTGCCGCCGGCCGCCGAGGTCCCGATCCCGTTCCGCCCGGTGATCTCGGATGCGCTGCGTGGCCAGCTGTTCCCCGGCTTTGCGTTTGTGCAGCCGTTGTCCGGCCAGATGATGCGGCTCGTGCTGCGCACGAGACGCCCCATGCCGTGGCGCCCCGGCCAGTGGCTGTTCCTCCAACTGCCGAGCCTCAGCTGGGTGCAATCGCATCCCTTTACGATTGCCGGCTCGTACGTGCGAGACGCGCGCCACGGCTACGTCCCCGCGGACGTGGATGTGCATTCCACTGACGAAGATCAGCTGATTGTCCTGCTTATCCGCACGCGTGCTGGCCTCACGCGGCGCCTGTGGCTCGACGTACAGCGCCGCTGCGACGCGCAGGCGCGCCTCGCGGTTTCGCAGCCTGGCAGCGCCCCGTCCATGTTCCCGCTGCTGCACGGCGGCTCAGTCGCGAGCCAGGTGCAGGGCGTGTACATGCGCGCCATCGTCGATGGCCCCTTTGGCGATGCGGCGCGTATCGACTGGGGTGCGCACGCCTCGGTGCTCCTCGTGTGTGGCGGCTCGGGCGTGTCGCTCGGCCTCTCGATTCTCGACTACTTGTGCCGCAAAATCGCGCGCGTCCTGCGGGGTGAGAAGGTGCAGGGCCTCTACCAGCGGCCGTTCCTCACGCGCCGCGTGCGCTTTGTGTGGGTGATGCGTGAGTATGCACATCTACAGTGGGTGGCCAGTGCGCTGCGTCTCTGCCTGGAGATCTTGCCGCCAGCCAACCTGCGCATGGAGATGTACGTGACGCGGGGCTACACGCGCCCCGTGCCGCATGCACAGGGCGACGACCGTCCACCAGCGGAGCAGGGCAGCGAACCGACCCTCCAGTCGATGGGCCTGAGCGGAAACGATCTCGTGCAGTTCGGACCGGACGAAGACGGGCCGCTGACGCTTGTCGATCAGACAATGAACGAGATGATCCGCAAGGAGGGCCAGGTGCGCCGCGCGCGTACGCGCCGTGCGCGCTCGATGCGCCTCCCTGCGCGCCGTGCCCAAAAGGTGCCGCCGCTCCCGACCGAGCCGCCGCTCCCGACCGAGCCACCGCCGCCGCAGCAGGACCCCTCCTTCCTGACGCTCCCCGACATGGGCGACGAGTCGTATACGGCGCAGCATGCGAACGAGCAGGCCGACGAGGACCTCGCGCGCCACGGCCTGACTGCGCTGCGCTCACCGACGCCCAACGCGGCGTCGCCGCCCCCCCATATGAGCCCCACCTCGCTGCTCAATGAGTACTCTACATCCACTGCCGATCTGCCTGATACCTTCCCGATGGTGCCCATGGCGCCGGCCGATCGGGCGCCAAGCCCCCTGGCGCCGGCGGAACAAGCGCCGAGCCCCGCCCCGCCAGTGGAGGCGCCCGACGCACCTGTCCCGACGTATGCGAACTTGGACCTGCATGAGCTGAAGGACTTTGATATCCTCTCCGAGATGACGCGGGGGGGCTACCCACCGCTTGACGAGATCGTCGCCACAGAAATGGGCCAGGCACAGGGCCGCACGATTGCAGTGGGCTGCGGCCCGGCAGGTCTCTTGGCGCTTTTGCGCAACGTCGTGTCGCGCCACGTGCATGTGCGCCGCGCCTGGCACGGCGATACGAGTGCGCATGCCAACCTGTTCACCGAGTCGTATGCGACGTAGGGCGCGGATCGTCCTGGCGATATATGTCCCGGAACCGCCGGACCAGCAAGTTGAGAAGGCTGCCGAAGAACAGCGCCACAAACGTCGAGTAGAAGAGAATGACATTGTACGGCATCGAAAAGTCGGGCACCGCCATGTCCAGAAGACTCGGTTCCGTGTATATGCGCGAGGCCTGCACGCGATGCACGTCGAGACCGCGGTGCACGTCGGCCCACGGCCGGGCGCCCCGGAGCGGGAGGAACAGCGCGGGCGGCAGGTCCATGCCGCGGTGCGAGTCGGGCATGTGCTCATTATAATGCAGCACGTGCTTCTCTAGCGTGTACGTGAGTGTGAGCATACTGGACGCCGGTACACGCAGCAAAAGCTCCAGCGAGCCGCTCCGCCGGCGCACCTCGGCGGGTACATACGATGCATTCTCCACGAATGGCATGTCCACGTCGTCCCTGTACCGCACCAGGTCGTCGCGCTCGTCGGTCTCGTACAGCCGCGCCAGGTCGTCACGCTCGTCGTACTCGTACAGCCGCATCTGCGTGCGCAACGTGTGCAGCAGCGGGCGCACCATGCGCGGCACCTGCTCGTAGTACACCACACGCACTGTATCGCCCGGCAGCCTGTTGCGCAGAATCACTCGCACCGTATTGCGCTCCTGGCCGTGCCCCAGCACCTGGCGCGTCGCCTGTAGGGGCGGCACACGCATCAGCGACAGGGACTTGGGCACCACAAGTTCCACGTCGAGCGCGCCGCCATAGTCGGCGAGCGTGCGTGTATCGTACACATACGTGGTCCGCGGCTCCGTGTACGTAGCCAGCGCACCGGTGCGCGGCAGCGGCTCGTCGTCGTCGTCGTCGTCGTCGTCCTCGGTCTCCATAGGTGCCACGGGCGGGCGCGGCGGCGTCCCGCTCAGCACGCGGATGTGGCTCGATGTCGCGGCTGGGCACGTCGTTGTGAGGGCCGTGCCGAACAGGTCGTGCAGTGTCCATACCGTATCGTTCAGCGACGGCGGCGGGCGCACGACCATTTGCACACGCAGCTGCACGGTCCAGCGGCTGTCCGCCTGCGTCGCACGTAGCCCAATGCTGTGGAACTCGGCGCCGAGGAGAGCATGCGGCCTCAAGAGGCTCGCGAGGCCCGCGCCGCCCTTGCAAGGAAGCAGCTTGAGCAGGGGCGACAGGTTTTCCGTGCACACACTCTCCGACGGCAGGTAGCTGTGCAGCACGGGATGCGGCCCAAAGTACGGCCAGCGCGGCTGCGCCGTCGTCGACTCGTCGACGGCGTCCAGCGACGCACATGAGATGCTCGCGAGCGCCGACATGAGCATGCGCCAGCGCGGCCATACATCCGTGTCGTTGGACAGGGCGGCCCACACCTCGGCGCCGCTCCCCACGGCCTCGTCGCCAGCGTCGTCGGCGGCTGGCGAGCCCCACCCCGCGTACAGCCAGCGCCCTTTCGTGAGCGAGAGGTGCATGTCCCGCACGCCCAGCGAGGCCACAGGCTGCAGGAGCGCGCGCGGCATCTTGCCAAAGTGGCGCACCGACGCATGGTCGGATGTGAGCGTAAACGTAAACGCGGCGTGCACGCGGCCCTCCATAAGGGGGCTCAGCGTGAGCGCCTCGTCAAACGACTCGGTCGCGGCGCGCGCGGGGACTGCAGCGAGCGCAAGGCACGCCGCCGCGCACACGGCCACGCTGCATCGCATGGCGGATAGGTGGTGGTGGGTATATACTCAATTATTACATCAGACCGACCATCGTCTTGTGCAGCCCCTCCGTGGGGTACATCTCCGGCGGCCGGTACGTCAAGTACATGAATGGCTTGGGCGAGCCGTCAAACTCGTACAGCTGCAGCTTGTACGTGGGCTCGTTGTAGTGGATGTACGTCGCGATGTAGAAGCTCTCTATCATCTCCTGCTGCGCATAGTACTGCACCTTGTTGTTGTCGCCACCACACGAGTTTGACAGCTGCTGCCGCCCATCCGCTTTAAAGGGATCGAGAACGATCGACGCATTGGGGTAGATGGTAAAGTTGCCGTGCTGCCAGACCAGCTGGGCCGTAAAACATTTAGGGTTCGATGTGTCCTTGCGTAGGTACTGGTAGATCGCCTGCTCCCAGTATCCCGTCGTATCCGTTTTCATCGTGAAGCTGTACGACTGCCCTGCATTCGCGGGAATGTTGAATGTGTTGTTCACAAGGTTGAAGAACTTGGGGCCGGTCACCACCGCACCCGTGCCCGTCGACCATGTGCCATCGAGGGTCGTATCAGCAATGATCTTGGCCGCCAGGCTGCATGGCAGCAGGAGGGCGACACATAACAACGCACAAACACGCACCACGAACGAGCGAGCATGCATCGCACGATGCATCTGGTCTGGAGGGAGCCAAGGACCCTGCGTCCAGGCCATAAACACTGGACCAGCCAATCACAAAAGTCCGTCGCGCCCAAGACCCCGGACTTCCGTGTCGCACTCCTGCCACATGTCACGTGTGTCCAGCCTCTCCCTCGCCTCGACAGCGCCCTGCAGCATGATGCCAAGGACCGGTGCACGACGGCGCGTGCGCAGCGCCAGCGCGGGGCGCGTAGCATGACGATGCTGAAGTAGACCCTGCACCCGCGTGCTCATGCGCGAAGGGCGCGTAGCAGGCGCTCGCGCGGGACATGTAGTCTCGGGCGTGCTCACGTCGGGCGCTGCAGGCTCGGGCGCCGTCCAGTGAGGCCGCGGGCGCCATCCCGGGACACGCACGTGTGCGGGTACGCGCACGAGCACGCGCATGAGCGTAGGCGCGGACCCTATTGATACGGGCAGCGCCTCCATGAGGGACCGCGTCACCTTGCGCTCGAGCAGCGCTGCCGCCTTGCGCCGCCGCCCCATGCACTCGTCCGTGTCGTCGAGCCCGTTCGTGCATGCGTCCCAGCTGCCCTCGAGACGGACCATCGCAGTCCACTGAGGAAAGAGGAGCGAGGGCCCCAGCACGATAGCGACGTGTAGCTCTGGCAGCGATACCGCACAGAGAAGAGCATGCAAACGTTCTGTCACGAGAGCCAGCGCGCGCACGACATGCGCGGTGCGCAGCCATGGCATATGGCCACGCGGCAGCGGCGGGGGATCTGGCGCCGTTTCCACGGCCAGGCACGTAGTGGGCCCCTCGAGGCCCTCGGCCTCCATGACCTCGCGCACTTCGTGCTCTAGTTGGGCGATGGGACTGGGGACCTGCCCGTGCGTCCATAGCACGTGCCGTAGGAGCGCGCTCACTAGGAGGACGCGGAGCCGACGCACATGCCCACCCGGCTGCGTAGGTGCCTCGCCCCATTCGTGCGCATGCTGCGCCTCGAAAAACGTGTGTACATCGATCTCCAGCGGCCCTGCGCCGACGTCGTGCAGGGCCATGGCAGGCGCGGGCGCGGCGCGCGCGCACGCGTATCTGATCACGTGATTATATCCGCCAGCGCAGCCGTGTCGGGGGCCGACCGTGGCCCTCGACGACGTCCAGGTGCACGGCGCAGGTCCGGATAGACGGAACGCTACGCCTGAGGTGTCTGCCAAAATGCAGATGCTCACCAAGTTTGAGTCCAAGTCGAACCGGGTGAAGGGCATTGCCTTTCACCAGAAGCTGCCGCTGCTGGCGGCCTCGCTGCACAATGGCTCAATCCAGTTGTGGAACTACCAAACGGGCACGATTTATGAGAGGCTCGAGGACCACGAGGGACCTGTTCGCGGTGTCTCGTTCCACCCGACGCAGCCGCTGCTGGTGAGTGGTGGTGACGACTACAAGGTGAAAGTGTGGAACCACAAGACGGGCAAGGTCCTGTTCACGCTGCATGGCCATCTGGACTATGTGCGCACCGTCTTTTTCCACCACGAGCACCCGTGGATTATCAGTGCGTCAGACGACCAGACGATCCGTATCTGGAACTGGCAGAGCCGCACGTGTATTGCGGTGCTGACGGGCCACAACCACTATGTGATGTGCGCGCAGTTCCACCCACATGAGGACCTGATCGTGTCCGCGTCGATGGACCAGACGGTGCGCGTATGGGACTACACGACGCTGAAGCAAAAATCGACGACTGCGCAGCCCATGAGCTTTGACGAGCAGATGGCACGCGTGAACAGCGCGCAGATGGACCTGTTTGCGAACATGGATGTCGTGGTCAAGTACGTGCTGGAGGGCCACGAGCGCGGCGTGAACTGGGTGTCGTTCCACCCCGCGCTCCCGCTCATCGTATCCGCGAGCGACGACCGCCAGATCAAGCTGTGGCGCATGTCCGACACCAAGGCCTGGGAGGTCGACACGTGCCGCGGGCACTACAATAACGTGTCGGCCTCGCTGTTCCATCCCCACGCGGAGCTGATCCTGTCCGTGTCGGAGGACAAGACGATCCGTGTGTGGGATATGGGCAAGCGCACGGCCGTGCAGACGTTCCGGCGCGAGCACGACCGGTTCTGGGTGCTCACGGCGCACCCCCACCTGAACCTGTTTGCTGCGGGCCACGACAGTGGCCTGATCGTGTTCAAGCTGGAGCGTGAGCGCCCGCCGTTTGCGCTGCACAACAAGACGCTGTACTATGTTCGCAACAAGCAGGTGCGCGCCCTCGACTATGGCACGGGCAAGGACCATGCGATGCTGAGCATCCGGCGTCTGGGCAACCAGTACGTGCAGCCGCGCTCGCTGAGCTTCAACCCAGCTGAGCGCAGCGTGATTGTCACCTCACTCAACGGGGACGCCGGTGTATACGACCTGGCGCCGCTGCCGCACGCTCCGCCTGCGGAGCTGGGCGAGAGTGGTACGGTGGGCAAGCGCGGGCAGGGCACGATGGCGCTGTTTATTGCGCGCAACCGCTTGGCAGTGCTGCAGAAGGCGACGCAGACGGTCGAGATCCGCGACCTGTCGAACCAGGTGGTCAAGACGGTGGAGCTGCCGCAAGCGACGAACGACATTTTCTATGGCGGCCCATCGCACCTTGTGCTGAGCACGGGGGCGAATGTCCTGCTCTTTGACATGCAGCAGCAGGCGGTCGTCGCAGAGCTCGCCAGTCCCGCGGTCAAGTACGTGGTGTGGAGCCCCGACGCGCAGCGTGTGGCGCTGCTAAGCAAGCATACGATCACGCTCACTGACAAGCTGTTTAGCGAGTCGCACATGATCCACGAGACGATCCGCATCAAAAGTGCGGCGTGGGATGCGAACGGCGTGCTGCTGTACAGCACGCTAAACCACATCAAGTATGCGCTACCGCAGGGCGACACGGGCATCATCAAGACGCTCGAGCAGCCCGTGTACCTGACGTACATCCAGGGTTCGACCGTGTACTGCCTGGACCGCCAGGCGTGCCCCCGCACGATCGCGATCGACCCGACCGAGTGCCAGTTCAAGCTGGCGCTGCTGCACAAGCGATACGACGAGGTGCTGCGCATCATCCGCGCGTCACGCCTCGTGGGTCAGTCCATTATCGCGTACCTGCAGAAGAAGGGCTTCCCCGAGATTGCACTGCACTTTGTGCAGGACAAGACGACGCGCTTTGACCTGGCCGTCGAGTGTGGCAACCTGGAGGTTGCGCTGGAGACGGCCGAGGCGATCAATGTGCCGGAAATTTGGAAACGCCTGGGCGAGGCCGCGCTCAAGCTGGGCGCACATCACATGGTCGAGCGCGCGTACCAGAAGACGAAAGACTTTGACCAGCTGAGCCTGTTGTACCTGATCACTGGCAGCCGCGACAAGCTCGGCAAGATGACTGCGATTGCGGAGCGCCGCGGCAATATGCAGAGTCTGTACCACAATGCGGTGCTGCATGGCGATGCCTACGCGCAAGTCCAGGTTCTGCGTGGCGCCGGCCTAGGCGCGCTCGCGTACCTGACGGCGCAGCGTGCTGGTGACGCAGCGCTTGCCGAGGAGATTGCGGCGGAGGCGGGTCTCGACCCCGCCGAGGCGCAGGCCGCGGTCGGCGCTGGCGCGCCGAGCGCGCGCGGCCTGCCGCCGATCGTCTTCCCGACGAGTCAGCACGACTGGCCGCTGGCCGAGGCGAAGGAGAACTACTTTGACCAGGCGCTGCTGGCGAACACGGACGGCGGCGTCATCTTTGAGGACAATGCGATTGAGGCGTCGGCCGACGATATGGACGATTGGCTCGAGGGCGACGAGGCGCTGGTCGACGCGTCGGCCGCCCCTGCGCTGGACCTGAACGAGGCCGAAGAGGCGTGGGACCTCGACGAGTCGGCCATGGCGCCGGCCGAGGAGGAGCTCGGCCAGCACATGGCGCCGCTCACCGATGTGGCGTCGCTCGAGGGCCTTGCGCCTGGCAGCGCCGAGGACGAGCACTGGCTGCGCAACTCGCCGGTGGCTGCCGACCTCGCTGCGGCCGGTGCGTTTGACATGGCACTGCAGCTGCTGCAGCGCCAGGCCGGCATTGTCCACTTTGCGCCGCTGCAGCCATGGCTGTGGCGCGCCTATGTCGCGGCGCGAGCCGTGGTGCCGGGCGCCCCTGGCGCGCCGCCGCTGCTGGTGCACCTGCGGCGCAACAACGAGGCGTCGGAGGGCGACCTGGGCAAGGTGCTCCCCGCGAGTGCACTCTCCCTCGCGTACCTCGAGTCGCACGTGCTGCCGGACGCGTACCGCGCCGTGTCGGCCAACAAGCTGCCCGAGGCCGAGTCGCTCTTCCGCTCGCTCCTGCACCAGCTCGTGCTTACGCCGGCCACGGACGAGGCGGAGGCGGCGCGTCTGGCGGAGCTGGTGGTCGAGTGCCGCGAGTACCTGATCGGCGTGTCGATTGAACTAGAGCGCCGCGAGCTCGCTGCGTCAGAAGCCCCGCCCGTCGCGCGGATCCTCGAGCTGGCCGCGCTGTTCACACACGTACAGATGCAGCCGCAGCACCAGATGCTTGCGCTGCGGATTGCAATGATGGAGGCGCGCCGCGTCGGGAACCTCGCGATGGCCGGGCACTTTGCGCGCCGCCTTGTGGATCTGCAGCCGCCGGCCAAGGTGCTGCAGGTGGCACAGCAAATCGTTGCGCTCTCGGACCGCCAGCCGCGCGATGCCGTGCCTGTGCCGACGTACTCGGTGCACGAGCCGGTGTACGTCGTGTGTGCTGGCAGTCACACGCTGCTGCCGGCGGGCGGTGCGAACGCGGTCGAGGACCCGCTGACGGGGGCCAAGTACCTGCCCGAGTTCCGCGGCTCGGTGTGCCGCGTGAGTGGGATTAGCGAGGTCGGTCGCCTCGCTACGGGATTGCGTAGCCTCGCGTAGTCTATCATCTATAGCGCTGGCGTCAGTGTCTGCACGGAGCCGTACGTGGTCAGACACGCCTTTTACTTGGCACATCATGTGCACAACGCGAGCGCCGTGCTTCTGTGGCTTGCGCCGTTGTATCGTCCCGCCACCCTCGGCACGGAACCTACCTGTGTGGACACTAGGTCATCCCCGGATCATGGGGGCGAAAGTCGCGCCCTCCTGACGATGGTTTTACAGTCCACGGTTGCTCTGCCCGCTGCACCAGCCCCCTGGGCGTCCGCCCAGAGGCCACGGCGTACGGCCGCCAGCGCGGCGGGTGAAGAGACTCGAGCGCGGCGCGGCCGAACGGGTTCGTGATCACGTGCTACTACATCTCGTCGCTGGCGCCGGTCGTTCTTCGCCGCCATGGCGTCTGCGAACCATGCGCTGTCGCGCTTGCTGCGCCACACGCGCCTAAGCACGTACGATCCTGCGGTGCGTCAAGTGTACCAGACTCCCACAGCCCATGCGGTGCGTGGCGACTGGGGCCTGAAGCGCCCGCTGCCGTCGTCGTGGCAGACGAGCGCCGACGCGCGCGCGCAGGTGCCCTACCCGGGCGCTTTGCGCTACGCAACCGTCGAGAACATGGACAATGCACAGGGACTCACCGACTGGAACGAGGCGGAGCGGGAACCGCTCTTCCGCGTGCGCTGGCACGAGGCGGGCGCGCGTCTCGCGGACCGCGCACGCCGCGACGTGCTCGGCGTGAGTGTGCTAGGCGACGACGACGTGAACCATGCCCTCGGCCCTCGGCCCCGCATCGCGTACGACCCTGCAACGTGCACGGATGCGCAAAAGCTCCCTACGAATGTCGTGTGGGGCGCACACCACGAGCGCTTCCAGGACCGGCCGGACGTGCTGCCCAACTACAATGCGATGGACGAGCGCACGTTCCAGCGCTTCCTCGGCCAGCTGCGCCGCCAGCGCGGCAAGTTCCGCGCCGCACTGCAGGCGCAGCGCGAGCAGGCGACGGTCGCTGCGCAGATGGACGAGCTTGCCCAGGCCGCCGCGCAGCGTCCGGTGAGCGAGGCCGAGTGGCAGAACGCGCAGACGCCGCGCGAGGTGCCGGCCATCGACATGTGGACCGAGGCGCGCCTGCCCCCTGCGCCGCGCAGCGCCGCGCACTTCCTCGAGGGGCGCGCGCACGCGCGCTTCGAGGCGCCGCAGAGCCACGCGCTGACGGCGCCGGCCCATGCGGCGCCCGCGCACCCGCTGCGGGGCCTGCAGTATGCGCAGCCCGACAGTGTGTACACGTACCTGCTCAATGAGCCGGTGCGCGGCCGCGCGCTGCACCGCGCCGAGGATGCGCGGCGCCAGCGCTACTTTATGGGCTCGGAAGCGGCGCTCGCCGTGGCGCTCGGGGGCCACATCGGCCACCTGCCGCTGCAGCACCGCCACGGGCTTGACACGGTCGACTACACGCGTGCGCAGCCGCAGCGCGGCGAGTCGTACTTCCGCGTGCTGCACGCGTGGCTCGACATGGCGCCGACCGTGACGAACGCGCGGCGCGCGCCGCCGCGCCCGGACGTGGACCCTGCGCTGGGCTCGGTGCGCATGCAGGTCATGGCGCTGCGCCGCCCCGGCGGACGTGGCGAGTATGTGGCGCCGCCGCTTCCTGGCACGCCGCGCTGGATCGATGAACCGGCGGCGGACGCGGGCCGCGCGCTGCGAGCGACGAGCCCCGAGGCGGGCTCGCTGTTTGGCTCGCTGGCGCGCCACTCGCGCGCTGCGCCGGGTCCGCGCGCGAATCCCAAGCGGCAGCGCCTGCAGAAGCGGCAGCGCGACCTGCCCGGGTCGGTGCAGCGGGACATCCAGATGCTGAACAACATCAAGAACCTCTTGTCGCCTCCGTAGCTATAGATTACGAGTCCTGGCTCTTGATGACCATTTCCACGGCGGCGCGGCCCCAGTCGAGGCCGTGGTTGTGGCCCGGTTTGCCGTTGCGGCCGATGCCTGCGCGCTCAAGGGCCTGGTCTTCGGTGAGCGCAGTGAGCACGCCGAGAATGACCGGCTTCTTCGTGTCGAGGCTCACGCGCATGAGGCCCTGGAAGCAGTTCTCGCAGATGTACTCAAAGTGCATCGTCGAGCCCTTGATGACACAGCCGATCGCAATGACCGCGCTCACATTGTGCTTTTCGATCATGTGCATGGTCGCATACGGCAGCTCCCAGCTGCCTGGCACCGACTCAATCGTCACATCCTGCGGCTTCACGCCGACTTCGGACAGCGACTGGAGCGTGCCCGCGACGAGCGCCTCAATCACCTCCTGATTCCAACGTGCATGCACAATGCCGATGCGCATCCCCGGGGTGGCGCGGAGCAACGCGTCCTTCGACGGCGGCCCCTTGATCGTGCTCATGGTGCCGGGGCTCGTTCGCGGCGGCCCAGCGAACGGCCGGCCGAGCGCCGGCTTAATCAGCAGAGCCCACTGCCGGTGCACGTCAGCCTGCGTCGATCAGGCCTACTATAACAATGGTCCTCGTGTCCCGTGTCGTACGCGCCTCCTTGCTGTCGCCGACACGAGCATATTCCCCGTCTGTATCCGAACGCGCCTTTTTGCTGGCGCGCCACATGTCGACCCCCGCCACGCCCATGTCCCGGCTGCACGAGGCGGACTCGCCGGTGCAGCTGCTCTCGGAGGGCACGATGCGCATCGTGCAGCTGAACCGCGAGAGAGCGCTTAATGCTATTGACGAAAACATGATTGACCTGATCCACGAGGCGTTCGACGAGGTGGAGCCGTCGCCGAACGCGGCCACCGTCCTGTTCCGCGGCAAGGGCCGCTCGATGTGCGCGGGCGGCGATATCCGCACCGTTGTCGAGGCCGCGGCCAAGACGGATATGAAGGAGCGCATTGCGTCTGCGCGCTTCTTCCAGGGCGAGATTATGCAAAACTACCGCGTGCACACGATGCGCAAGGACACGACCAAGCTCGGGTACCCCAAGACCTACATTGGCCTCTGGGACGGCATCGTCATGGGCGGTGGTGTCGGCATGACCGTGCATGGCCCCGTGCGCATCGCGACGGACCGCACGCTGTGGGCCATGCCTGAGACTGCCATCGGCTACTTCCCCGACGTCGGCCTGTCCTACACGTTCTCGCGCCTCGACGGTGGGGTCGGCATGTACCTCGCTCTCACGGGCGAGCGCCTGAACGGCGCGGATACGTACTTGACGGGCCTGGCGACGCACTATGTGCGCTCGAGCTCGATCGAGGAAATGCTGCGCCGCCTTAGCTCGATGCCGATGACGTCGGCCGTGCACGAGGAGGCGGTCCTCCAGGCGATCGACGAGTATACCTCGGATCCGTTCGAAGACGACCCGAGCCTGCTGCGCACCTCCGCATTTCTGGGCGATCGCCGCATTGCCATGGACTTGGCGTTCAGCCGCCCGTCCGTCGAGCAGATCATCGTCGCGCTCGACAACCTCGCGCAGCGCCGCACCGATGCGCCCGTCGCGCAGGAGCTCCAGGCGCGCGGCGCCGCACTCACCGACGAGGTCGCGCAGTGGGCCGCAAGCACGGCCAGCGTGCTGCGCGAGCGCTCGCCCCGCGCGCTCAAGGTCACATTCCGCAGCCTGCAGCGCGCGCGCGACCAGACGCTCACGGAGAACCTGCACATGAACATCCGGCTCTCGACGGCATTCTGTGACCTGTCGATCGGCCGCGACTTTTACACGGGCGTCGACTTTGTGCTGGGCAAGGACCCCAAGACGGGCAAGCGCCGCACGGGCACGCCCTCGTGGGACCCGGCGCGCCTCGAGGACGTTACGGACGAGTACCTCGACACCTTCTTCTTTGGCGATTACCGCAAGGCGCGCGATGCGGGCCTGCAGCTCGAGCTCCTCAAGCTCGAGAATGTCCCGCACACCGGCAAGAGCCGCGAAGCGCGGCAGGCGCGCGACGCCGAGGTGCGCGGTCTGGGGCCGCTGCGCTGGAACCCGCAGCACAACCCGAACGCGCTCCCGAGCGAGGCGGAGCTCGCGGCCCTGCATGAGGGCAGCCATCCTGCCGCGGGCAGCTACGTTCTTGAGCCCGAGGAGCTGCTCGACGTCATCTCGCGCCACAAGCACCACAAGCCGGGCGTGCGCACCAAGGTCCAGGACTGGCTCGACCGCCGCGCCCGAGCGGCTCTGTAGCTTCTTGCACGTGATATCTTGTCTCATGCTCCTTCGCCGCGCAGTGCGCCTCGGCGTGCCGCGCGCGCTCGGCGTGCGTGCGCTCTCTGCACCGGCGGCCATGCCGTCAACGCTCGCGGCGCTGCGGCGCGAGGCCGAGCGTGTGCTGGACGAGGGGCGCGAGCTCACGCAGCCGCCCGTCACCGCGCACGGCTGGGTCGTCTCGGCCCGACGGCAAAAGACGCGCACGTTCCTCGAGTTGAACGACGGGACACTTGGTGGCGATGCTACGCTCCAGGTTGTGCTCCATGGAGATGTGCGCGACGTGGCGCCGGGGCAGGCAGTGTGCCTGCACGGCGCTATGAAGCGGGGGCGCGGCCAGCGGCGCAGCCAGCGCGTCGAGCTGCACGCCGATCGTGTCGACGTGCTCGCCGACAGCGACCTTGCGACCTACCCCCTCGCGAATGTGATGCAGCGGCATGCGCAGCCACACGATTCGGCCATCGTGGACATTGTGCGCCGCGAATCGCACCTCAAGGCACGAACGCCGCGCTTTGCAGCCATTGCCCGCACGCGCGCGCGCATGGAGCTGGCGATCGCTGCATGGTTCGCCGAAAACGACTTTTGCAAAGTCGTACCGCCGATCATCACCGCCTCAGACTGCGAGGGCGGCGGCGAAATCTTCCGCGTTGTTGCTGACGCCGACGTGCGCCAGCGCGACGGCCTCGCGGCCTTTTGGTCCGGCCACGACGCGTACCTCACCGTATCGGCGCAGCTGCACCTCGAGGCCTTTGCGCTCGGCCTCTCGCGCGTGTGGTCACTGTGCCCCGTCTTTCGCGCCGAGGGCTCTGCTACGAACCGGCACCTCGCCGAGTTTTGGATGTGCGAAGCAGAGCTCTGCTGGCTCCCGCCCGACGCCGCCGGGCTGCACCGCGTGCTCGACTGTGCAGAGCATGTCATCAAGCGCACGCTGCACGCCGCGTGGGACGGCGAACGCGCGCACGACGATATGACGTTCCTCGGCGCGGAGCCCCACGCCGCATGGCTCAGCGAGCTGTGGCCGCGCATACCCTACACCGAGGCCGTGCGCCTTCTGCGCGCGCACCACGCGGCGCCGCCCGTGTGGGGCGACTCGCTGCGCTCCGAACACGAGCGCTGGCTGGCGGACCACTTTGCATCGCCCGTCTTTGTGACCGACTATCCGTCGGGCAGCAAGCCGTTCTACATGCGCGAGAACCGTGCCAAGACGACGCTGACACCCGACCTCGATCCGGGGCGCGCCGGCGCCGAGGAGGCGACTGTCGCATGCTTCGACCTGCTTGTCCCCGGCGTCGGCGAGCTGGTTGGTGGCAGCGTGCGTGAGGAGCGCCTCGACGTGCTGCAGGCGCGCATGGCACAGGCAGGTCTGCAGGCCTCCGGCCTCCAGTGGTACACGGATGATCTGCGGCGCTACGGCGGTGCGCCCCATGGCGGATTTGGGCTCGGCATGGAGCGCCTGCTCAGCTGGGCCACACATACCGAGCATGTGCGCGACCTCGTGGGGTTCCCGCGCGTCAAGGGGCCCCTGCGGTACTAGGCTCGTCCTCGTCGGACGAGGCACACGCGCCCTGCATCTGCTCGGACCACTGCTGCGCAAACGCGGCGATACTCTGGCCTTGGCTCATCGCCACGACGTCAGCCGGCACCATATGCGCCGAGTAGGTCGGCAGCGCTTGTGTTGCCTGAGCCGCCGACGTGAGCACACGCAGCGGCACCGGCTCCAGCGCCGGCGCGCCGTGCAGCTCGTCAAACGTCCATAGTAGCGTGTCCGTGCGCGGCAGCCACGGATTCAGGTCCATCACAAAGGCGCGATCGAGGTTCCGCGTCAAGTACACGTCCCACACAATGTTTTTCGGTGCGTGCGACGCAATGTGCGTGCGATAGCACTCGGCGAGCATGCGCTGGATCTGCGCCTGCACAGCAGGGTCCTGCAGATGCTCGTAGAATGTCACGTCGCGCTGGCATGCGCCAACGAGGTGGCCTTCCCGCACAAAGCAGCGGAACTCGTGCGAGCGCGGCATATCGAACCACTTTTTCAGGACGAGCTGCAGGCGCGGGCGTTCTGGGCGTTGCTCGGCCTCACACGCCTTTTGCAGTTCGCGAAGCTGCGCAAGGTCCTTCATCGCAAAGTCGGACGACTTGAGCAGGAGGAACACGTCGTTCGGCGTCTGGCACTTGAGCGTGTGCCCGGGCATGATCCACGCTGCGTCCTGGGGCGCGCTCCAGTTCAACTTGGGAA
Source organism: Malassezia dermatis (assembly GCA_001600775.1). NCBI lineage: Eukaryota > Fungi > Basidiomycota > Malasseziomycetes > Malasseziales > Malasseziaceae > Malassezia > Malassezia dermatis. The sequence continues at coordinate 381,384 of BCKX01000003.1, forward strand.
AGACGGCGCCAAAGTCGCGCAGGACTTCGGCGATGCGCGCACTGAGCGCCGGAAAGTAGGCGCCCTGGTCGTCTTCGCCGTCGCTAGGCTCACTGAGCACCTCGGCGTCGTCGTCGCGTGGGACGGTGCGCTGCGCGCGATGGTCGTCGTTCGCGTCCGAAAGGGCCAGCCCATCCTCGTCGAGCCACGGCACAAACGCGGGCTCCACCTCATCGACGTCAATCACGACGGCTTTGGGCGTGTGTTGACGCAGCCATGGGTACCAGGCGCCGTATTGTGTTGCCAGCAGCGACGTCGTCGCCTCGGCCAGCGGCACTTGCGCTGCCGACTCCGCCACAGGCACCATGGACAATGGGGCCAATTTCCTCCACACGCATCTTGGGCTCCCGCCATGTCGCACATTGTCGAGCACCTGAATGCGCCCAGTACATGTACGTGGCCGTGGCTCACATAGATCGCGACTCGCGCGCGCGAAGCTCGCCCATCGAGCAGCAGATGGCGATTGCGCAGAGCTCGACGCTGTATATCGGCAACCTCTCGTTTTACACGACCGAAGAGCAGATGTACGAGCTCTTTGCGCGCGTCACACACGTCGTAGGCGGCGGCGGCATCAAGCGAATCATCATGGGCCTCGACCGCAACACCAAGACGCCGTGTGGCTTTGCCTTTGTCGAGTACGTGGCTCTGCTAACCCAGATTTTATACGCACGAGGAAGCCGTCGACTGCATGCGCTTCGTCTCGGGCACCAAGCTGGACGAGCGCGTGATCCGGTGTGACTTGGACCCTGGCTACCGCGACGGTCGCCAGTACGGCCGTGGGCGCTCTGGTGGTCAGGTGCGCGACGAGTACCGCCAGGAATATGATGCCGGGCGTGGCGGCTGGGGCCACAATAAGCTGCGCGAAGAGGAGGAGAAGAAGCGGCAGGAGGCGATGGAGCGCGAGCGCGAGCGCCACGAGCGTCGCGAGGAGGTGTACCGGGAAGAAAAGGATGCCATCGATGCGCACAAGGCACCCAGTGGCGCCGACGGCGAGTACTACGAGACGGAGCATGCCGAGCGCGCTGGGCCCGCGCCGGAGCCTGAGCCCACGGCCAAGCGCAACCGCGACGACGACGAGGCGGAGGCTGACACGTCGGACGCCAAGGTGGCGCGCACCGACGAGTAGATGTACGATAGATTACGCGCGTGCTCGCTTGCGAGGGATACGATGCTACACAGCTTTTCTACGGCGGCACACACGGCCAGGCCGATGCACGCTCTGCATTAGTCGAGCTGGTCCACCTCCGTCGACTCGGGGGCCTTGCCGTCGACCTCGTCAAAGTTGCCGTCCACGTCGGGGATACCGTCAGCGTCTTCGCCCTTCTGCATGCTAGCCTGCTGGGCGCTAATCGCCTGGTAGCTCTCCGCAAGCTTGCGGAGGCTCGCGAGCGACTCAGGGCCGAGCTGCGAGAGGATACCGGGCACCAGTTCCGTGAGCTCCTTGTCCTGGGCCTTGCCGTACACGGCGAGCGTGTTGGACGCCACAGCACCATGCACTGATGTAAGAAAGCGTATACGTACCCTTGGGGTTGGAAATGTGCAGCACGTTGCCGTCCTCCTTGAACATGTTGACCTCCTCAATGCCGGTCATGGGCTGCACGGCCAGCTTCTTCAGCGCGCCCTGGAGCTTCGTGTCCTCGCCGCCGGCGACGGCACCCTTGGGCTTCTTCACGACCTTGCGGCGGGGTGCACCCTTGCCACCAGTGCGGGCAGCAGCCTGCAGCTTCGCGAGCTTCTCCTGATCAACGACCATGCTGGATGAGACAAGAAGACGTAAGTACGACGCTGCCAGCACCTCCTCCACGTTGGCCTACTAGGGGGCTGCGAAGAAAAACCAGCTGCGGAGAACTACATCACGTGCAGGACCGCGTGCCGGGCCCTACCGAGCTGGTGTATAAGCAGGGCCGGCCGCGCTGGGATCGCCAGCGCACTCGACGCCCGCTGTTTGTTGCTGCGCAGCTACCATGTCGCCCTCGCCCGTTGTGAATGTGCGTGGAGCTAACGAGATCTAACGTGCAGGTTGTTCGTTACTCGGCTCTTGTTGGCGGTATTGCCTACGGTATCCTGCACCGTCGGTCGCTGCAGGCCAAGTACGATGAGCACGTCCACCATAAAGCCGTGAAGCAGCAGGAGGACCTGATCAAGAAGGCCAAGGAAGAATACGCCAAGCTGCAGGCTGCCAAGGCGCCAGCTCCGTCGGCTAGCGGTACGTGCACACTCGCTGACCCAGACGCCGTGGTGTTCAACCCCGAGGACCCCCGCTTTGACCTCGACAAGGTCCTCGCCTACCTGGAAAAGCTCTAGACATAGCCTGGGAGGCTCGCCAGTGTATTTCACAATGAGATTGGTCTCGAATGGGACGTTTCCTTTCGTGGCTACGGACGCCTACTTGCCGTTCGCTGCCTCGAATTGTGCCTGTGTCAGTGCATCGAACGTACGATCAAATTGTCTACCACCTGGGGGTTTTGCAGCGTGGACAGGTCGCCCAGCTGGTCAGCCTCATTGTATACAATCTTGCGCAAGACACGGCGCACAATCTTGCCGCTCCGTGTCTTGGGCAGGTCGGCCACGGCGATGATGCGCTTCGGCGTTGCAAACGGCCCAATCGCACTGCGCACCTGCCCAGTCAGCTCTTTCAGCAGGGTCTCGGGCGACTCGCTTTTATAGTCCGGCTTCATGGCCACGAACGCCGTGATCGACTGGCCCGTCAGTTCGTCAGGAGCACCCACGGCCGCCGCTTCGCCCACACCGGGATGGCCGACTAGCGCCGATTCGATCTCGGCTGTCGACATGCGGTGACCCGACACATTGATCACGTCGTCGACACGCCCGCGGATCCAGATGTAGCCATCCTGGTCCCGGTACGCACTGTCCCCGGTGAAAAAGTAGCCAGGGTAGGGGCGCATGTACGTGTCGAGGAAGCGCTGGTGGTCATTGAGGATTGTCCGCGCCAGCGACGGCCACGGCTTGCACATGGCCAGCACGCCCTCGGTCTCGTTCTCCTCCAGCTCTTGGCCCGTCTGCGGGTCGAGCAGCACAGGCTGGATACCCCAGAAGGGCTTCGACGCCGAGCCAGGCTTGCTCCGGATGGCTCCCGGCAGCGACGTGATCATATGCGAGCCACCCTCGGTCATCCAGTAGGTATCCACAATCGCACAGTGCCCGCGGCCCACATGCTCATTGTACCAGTGCCATGCCTCGGGGTTGATCGGCTCGCCGACACTCCCCAGCACACGCAGCGAGCTCAGGTCATGCTTGGCCACATACTCGCTGCCCATGCGGCGCAGCATGCGGATCGAGGTCGGTGCCGTATAGAACTGCGTCAGCTTGTGCGTGTCGACAACATCCCAATAGCGAGAAGCTGTGGGGTATGCGGGCGTCGATTCAAATAAGAGGGTGGTTGTTCCATTCATCAACGGACCGTATAATATGTACGTATGGCCCGTGATCCAGCCAATGTCCGCCATGCACCCGAACCGGTCGCCCGGGTGCACATCAAACACATGTCGCACCGTCAGCGCAGCGCCCAGTAAGTAGCCGGCCGTACTGTGCACAATCCCTTTGGGTTTGCCCGTCGAGCCCGACGTGTACAGTACAAAGAGGGGGTCTTCACTGTTCACCGACACTGGCGGCACATACGTGCGCTGCATCTGCACAAGCTCGTCCAGCCACTTGTCGCGGCCATCGACCCACGGGACATCCACGGCACCCGTGCGCTTGGAGACCAGGACATGTTCCACAGTCGGGCACTCCTTGAGCGCAGCGTTGACAATCGACTTGGTCGCGATCGTCTTGCCGCCGCGCCGTCCCTCGTCGGTGGTGAACACGACGCGTGCCTCGCTATCCTGCACGCGGTCACGCAGCGAATCGGAGCTAAAGCCTGCAAAGACGACCGAATGGACAGCTCCAATACGCGCGCAAGCCAGCATGGCCGCAGCTGTGTCGGGCACCATGGGCATGTAGATGATGACAATTTCGCCCTTCTTGACGCCCAACGACGTGAGAACACCGGCAAATTGACACACACGCGTCAGGAGATCGGCAAACGTGATATACTGGTGCTGGCCCGGCTCGTCCGACTCCCAAATAAGGGCGATGTCGTTGGGGCGCTCAAACGCCCATCGGTCGACGAGATTGTAACAGGCATTGAGCTTGCCCTCCAGAAACCACGACATGTCACCTTTCTCAAAGCTACCGTAGTGGATAGTGCGGAAGGGTACATCCCAAGATAAGATTTCGATGGCCTGCTCCGCCCAGAATGCTTCCGCTTCGTTGATAGAGCGGTGATGCATGGTCGGGTATGTAATCTCATCAATGTGCGCCTTTGGCCGCGACGGATCGCTGCCATTCAGGCGCGAAGGGATATCCATAAACCCACTCGACATGGTACTGTGAGAAGCGCTTGGCGCGGGGTTCTGAAAGCGGAGGAAGAAAGCGCCCGCATCACCCGACTGATTGGTCCATCTGCCTCCACGGAATGTGCGCCGCAGAATCTTCTACAGCCCTACCTAGTCGTCCATACTGAAACTTAGCCCAGCACCTGGCAGCCGCGACCGCTTCTTCTTCGAGGCCTTTGGCGCAGACTCTCGTAGCTCATTTCGTTTCTCGTGCACCCACTTTTTCGCATCCTGCATCACCTTGCTGTGCTTCGGCTCAGCGATTCTCGAGGCACTCTTGCGCACTTGTGCGACACTGCCCCCCTCGGCCACTGGGCCTGTGACCCGTGGGTGCTGCGCACTCGGATCTGAGACCCCGTCCGTGCTGGGCGCCCGGCCCTTCTCTCTGTCATAGTCTTCCTTGGTGAGGTGCTTGCCCTCCTTGAGCACGACGACCTGGGCGTGCGCGAGATCGTCATCGCTGTGGTATTCCTCTCGCTCCCTGTCGCCACTATCATCCGCACGTCTCGCGCCGGGTGCCATCCAATCTAGCAGCGGGTCATCCGTGTCGCCGCCGCGCCTGTGTTGGGACGTATCTTCAAAGTGCGTCCCGCGCACTTGCGCGTGAAGTCGGCGCAGGAAGCTCGGTGTCTCCTGCGTATACGTTAGGCTATTCTTCTCGCGCGCCGAGAGCGGTGGCCGCTCGTCTGGATAGCGGCTCATACGCAGACGATGGCGGGAGACAAGCTCCCTGACTAAGCATGTCTCGAGGACGTGTGCGCTACAGGCCGTACCTACTCCGAAAACAGGGTCGGGTATTGCGGTGTAAGGACCACCAAATGTTCCACCAAGCTCAGATCTGTGGTGAGTGGAAAGCACCTACCCAAGTTGTCCCCGAGCGAGAGCAGCGCGTGCTGCGTCACCGAGTCGCCTGTCCGCGACACGCGTCCAATGACCTCAACGTATTGTGACACGGGCGTCTGATCCTGCTACGTCAGTGGGGGCCACGGACCATCTGCAATTTGACTTCCACCGTGCCCCGGTCCGAGGCTTCCAGGAGGAGAATGTCGCCAGACACCTACAGTGAGTCTCCTCGCGTACCTTCATCACTCGCCCGATGATCCGGACCTCCTGATTGACACGGCTGGCCATTTGCGAAGAGTTTGTGAGCGGAATGGCTTGTGACATGTCAGCGGGTGGTGGCAATCGCGCGACGCCGACGCGTCGCCGCGCCGCATTTAACACTCGCCACGTGGTGCCACGCGGAAGAGCCGCGTCCGTGCCCTATCCATTCCTCACGCACGCTATGAAGTGGGGCGGGTCCCTCGCGCGTCTGCGGCCGTGCGCCATGAATGCCAGGCCCGTTATGTTGCCATCGCGCATCATCGGAATGCGGTGCTACAGCTCATCGTCGATACCGTCGCTGATGCAGCGTCTCGTGCAGCCGTGGCAGACCAAGTTCTACGCCTGGGTCGAGAAAACCAAGCCGGTCGCGAGCAGTCGGCTCAGCGAATTGAGCCACAAATGGAACGACTATTCGGGCTATTCCGAGATCCATGAACTCAAGGAGCAGGTGCAACTGAACTGTACGTATTGTATGGCTGACCCAGCGAATCGACTCAAGGAGCTCCAAGAGGAAAAGGAGCACGCCAAGCGCGTGTATATCGACGCCGTCGCGGAGCGCTCCTTGCTGCAGCGCAAGGTCAATGACCTTCTCTCGCGCAAGTCGACATGGAACGATAACGATCTGCTAGAATATACCAAGCTCTTACACTCGGAACACAGTTTTGCCAAGGCAGAAGAAAGCAGCCAACACGCGTACGAGCAAGCCGAGCGCGAGATGCAGCGCGGCTTTGACGACCTCATGCGCAGCGTCATGCACCGGTACCATGAAGAGCATCTGTGGAGCGATCGTGTGCGAAGTCTCAGCACCTACGCGAGCATCGGGTTGGGCGTGCTCAACGTGCTGATCTTCATTCTCGCCCTGTTTCTCGTGGAGCCATACAAGCGCCGCAAGCTTGCGCAAACGCTTGAGAAGCGCCTGATCGCTGGCGAAGAGGAGGCCCAAGATCGCATGCAGGCGACTGTCACCTCCGTGGATGCCCGCCTCGCTCGCTTGGAGAGGCTGCTGTCGGGCCAAGAGGCGCCTGCCGCGGCCTCCGCGCCTACCTTGCCGTTGTGGCGCCTTCCCTCCTGGCTGGGGGCTTGGGTGTCCTACTTGCATGCATGGGGCACGTACTCTCACCACCTATTGCAGCAGCTGAATCCCTTTCCTGCACAAGGCGGGCGTGTCGCGGCCACAGCGGGTGGGCTTGTCCTAGGCAGCCTGTTCTCCTACTGGCTCGCCCTTGTCGTATTTCTATGATGTAGAGAAGCCATGGTATTGCTTACACGTCACTATCGAGGCGACAGAATTCGGCTACGCAGTACATGGTTTTGAGCACATTAGAGCTCCTCGTCGGTAAAGACCTCCTCACCGCGCTTGCGGCGGGCCATGCGCTCCTTCTTGGCCTTACGGGCCTCCGCCGAGGTGAGCTTCTTCTTCTTCTTCTCCTCGACAATCTTGTTGCCGAGAGCGTCGAACTTGACCTCCTCCTCGTCGTTCTTCTTCTTGTCGATACGCTCACCCGAGCCCTGGCCCTCGACCCAGTTGTGGCCCGAGGCGTGCAGGGTACCGTCCTGCATACGCCAGATCTCCTTGCAGGTACCCTCCGAGAACTCCTGCGAGTGGGTGATGATGGCCACACCACCCTCGAAGTTCTGGATGGCAGCAATCAGGGCAGCCAGCGACTCACGGTCCAAGAAGTTGGTCGGCTCGTCCAGCACGATAATGTGGGGCATACGCCAGGTGGCAGCACCCAGAACGACCTTGACCTTCTGACCACCCGAGAGACCACGCATAGTGTTGTGCGAGGTGAACTCGCGCTCGAGGCCAAAGTCCTCAAAGTGCTTCTCGATCTCGCGACGGACCAGAGGACGAAGCATACCAGCCTTCTGCGCCTCACGCGAGTCGACGGCCATGATCTTCTTCTCGAAGCCACGGCGCATCAGCTCGTCACGGCTGAGCCAGAGGTTGTCTGCCGAGCTCATGTTCTTGAACGACACCTCGTACTGGAACGAGTTCTTCAGCTTCTTACGGCCGACAATGTCGTCAATGATGCGCTTGACACCCTCGTGCTCGTAGATGGCACCGTGCTTCATCGCCTCCTCCTCCTCGGGAGTCAGCTTGCGGGTAGCCTTCATGTGCTCCTCCAGGTCCTCACCGGTCTGGTAACGCCAGAGCATGTACTCCAGAGGAGTCTTGTCGAGGTGCTGGTCAATGTGGTGGAACGCGTGCTGCGCCACGTAACCAATAACCAGGTTGGGGTGCTTCCACAGCTCACCCGAGTTGGGCTCCGTGTCACCGACCACCAGCTTCACCAGCGTCGACTTACCCGAACCGTTCGGACCCAGCACAGCCACACGCGACGACAGCGACAGCTGCATCGAGATACCACGCAGCTGGGGCGCCGGCGTACCGGGGTACTGGAAGACGACGTCACGCATCTTCACGAGCGACTTCTCCTTGGTCTTGACACCGTCCAGCAGCGGGGGGTTGGGCAGCTTGAAAGAGTAGTCCTCACCCGAGTTCAGCTCAACGTAGGCACGAGCTTCCGGCACACGCTTCACAAAGGCATCCAGGTTACCAGGGTAGCGCTTGATCTTGAAGCGGTTCAGGTGCAGAATGTCGGTACACACGTCGTTCAGGAACTTGGAGTCGTGCGACACAATGATCGAGGTGGCACTCGTCGTGCGCAGGTAGTCCGTGATCCAGGCCACGTTGATGACGTCCAAGTGGTTGGTCGGCTCATCCAGCAGCAGAATGTCGGCCTTGAAGAGCACGGCACGGGCCAGAGCGAGCTTCATCTTCCAACCACCCGACAGGGCCGTGATGGGACCAGCCTGACGCTGCTCGTCAAAGCCCATCTCACCCAGGGTCTTGGCAGCCGTCTCACGGTCGACGTTCAGGCGCTTGTCTTGCTGGATAAAGTCCAGAATCGAGATGTCACCCTCCGAGCCGTCGAGGTCGTGCTCGACGTACCAGGTGCGCACCTCCTCGGGCGAGGGGAAGCCCTCGACCTGGCCATTCTGGATAGCGCGCATCAGGGTCGACTTGCCGGAACCGTTACGACCACAGAGACCGTAGCGGTGGCCACGCTTGAGACGCAAAGTGGCAGTGTTCAGCAGAATCTTGGCACCGTAGGCCAGCGAGAACTGACAGTTACACAGGTCCTCGCCCTCCTCCTCGTCGTCGAACTGCTCGACCTCCTCACCAGTGCTCTTGGCGAGTGCTTTGAGGAGCTCCGAGACAATAGCCTCCGACTTCTGCTGGTCCGAAGGACGCAGAAGACGCAGGTAGCGAGTGAGCGAGTTCTGCCACTCGTCGGTCTCGAACATACGGTAGTTGGACATGTTGGTCACAATCTGGGCGATGTAGTGCACCAGCGACTCGGGGCCATCAATCTGCTTCTCCTGCAGCTGCTTGGTGACGAGCTCCAGGGTCTTGTTCAGGTCCACATCCTCGAGCGGCTTGACGTTCGAGCCGTCACCCTCGACCTTACCGACCTGGCGCAGGGTGTTGATAGCGCGCTGTACGACGCTGCGGGCCTCAGGGTCCGACATGGTGGTCTCAATCTTGATTAGACCGGGCAGCAGCTTGGGCAGGAAGGGGCGCACAGTGCGCTCGTTGTCGACAAGCTTCGACATGTTGTCGATAATGACAGCCACCTTACGCTTCGTGGCAGTCGGGCGCTCACTCAGACCACGCGAGAGCAGGGGTGTCATCAGGGCCAGGGTCGGCGAGTCGACCTCCTGCACGAAGGTCGTGGCCGACAGCAGCTGGATGGTCTTGGGCACCTCCTCGACGGGGTGGATGAGCGACTGGATCAGAGCAGGAATAAAGCGCTCAATATCCTTGTTCGACACCAGCGCACACAGCTTCTCCAGAGCAGCACGCGAGGACTTCTGGACATCGGACTTGGTGTCCCAGATGACCTCCGCCATGACAGGGATAATGTCGGTCATCATGCGAGCCACCAGGTCGGGACAGATCTGAATGAGCTCCTCAAGGAGGCGGATGCAGCCCATCTTCACCTGCCACTTACCGGCAGTGCGCATCTGGTGAAGCATGGTCTTCATCACCTGCGGCACACCCCAGGTGGCCATGTTGCGGATGACGAGCAGAAGAGCGTCCTCAGCGCGCTGGCGAACAACCTTCTCCTTGTCGCCCATCGCCTCCACGAGAGTCTCAAAGAGGCCGTTCATCAGGAAGGGCTCGACTTCGTGGCCGACACCCTCCTCGAACAGGGTGGTGAGAAGGATCGCCGCGCCCTCACGACCGGCGGCATTCTTCTTGTCAGTGAGACCCTTCTTAATCACATCCTCGATACCGAGGTTGCGGAGAGCAAAAGGACCCTCGATCTTGACCAGGTTGGTCAGCTCGACGGCGGCCTTCTTGTCACCCGTCGACAGAAGCTGGGCCTCGTCGAACAGGGCGGCCTTCACCTCCTGCTCAGGACCGGCAGCAGCGGCTTCGGCGACGGCCGAGTTCTTAAAGTCTTTGGCGTCTACATGCGCCGTACCTTCAGCACTCTTAGGCGGCATTATAAATGAATGCGCTGTCGGGCTAGCGATGGAAGAAACGGGGGCCTCCGCTCCCTTTATACGAGCGGGCCTCCCCTTTTTTTCAGCAATTTTCTACTGCACGTTCTAGCCTAGTGATGACTAATCTTCTGCAGGTCGAACTGCCTGGCAGCCAGTGACAGGTGGAGCCGTATGCTGCTTCATGGCACGGCCACCTGGACCAGCTCCGCACCCGTACCAAACTCTTGGTCAAACTCGTCGGCTAGCGCATGCGATCCGAGAGGGGCGTCTTCATTCTGATGCTTCTCTACCCATGCGTCACTCTCAGCTAGCATGAGTTTTTCAAAGGCCTCCTTCTCTTTCTGCTGACGACGCTCAATATCCTCGAGGTCCCATAGACTGATGCCATTTTTGCCCTCGGGCACCGGTTGCCCCATCGTGCGCATGAACCGCTTGCTCTCCACAATCGCCATATCTGTTGACAGATTACTGAAGACAGGTTCAATGTACTGTGCAATCCACTTGGGCAGCTTCGCACGCTTGTCCGAGCGAGCAAAGCGCTTATCCGCAAAGACCATCAGACCGTAGTCGGACTTGCCGCGAAGAACTCGCCCCACACACTGAGCTGCATGCCTCATTGCATCGAACGTCAGAAAATCATTCTCTTTGATCCGGAAGTTGTCGCGCAGAAACTCGAGACGCGCTTTGAGGATGCGCGACTCTGTATATTGATACGGCACACCGAACATGATCACCGCACGTCCGTAATTGTGGTCAAAGTCAATGCCCTCGGAGACCTTGCCTCGCGCGACTGACAGCAAAATAGCTCCTCGCCCATTGTCACAGGCCCGCCGGTAATTTTCTAACGCGATACTCGTTTCAGGCGCATCTGGCGTTTCGATAAACACAAGTTTGTGCTTCCACACCTCATCCAGGATGCCCATATCATGCCATGCAGCCACAATACTCTCCATATACAGGTACGATGGGAAGAAGGCCACAATACCATCCGGAATACACCGCGAATATTCAATCAGGATATTGCCGTAGTTGCGAACCACAGACGGGTCGTTGCGCACCTCGAACCGGGAACTAATCGCCACTTGATCACTGCCTCGTGTAATTACGAGAGGCAGGAAACATTGGCGGGTAAGAGTCATGGTATAGCTTTCTTGTACGACCGTGTCAAAGCGAAGCATTTTGGGGTACATATCCAGAGGGCTAATCGTCCCACTGGTGATAATCACACTGCTAAAACGCTCAAACACGGGCGCGATAGCCAAACTGGCATCCAGGCAGGTGAAATGGAAAATGGGGTTGGGCACCGTCGCTTGCTCTGTCTCGAACGGCTCCAGAATCAGCAGAAAGCCCTTGTCATAGGTAGACACCAACGTCGCGAAAAAGGCCACGGTCTGGAGCGCGGAATACTCATCCACGCGCGTAAGCTCCAGCGTCTGGACTAACATGCGGAGGCGCTCCGCACAGAAGCGCAGCGGTTTGCGTTCAATAAAGGTAATTTCCTTGAGATGCTGCAGGAAACTGGCGGGCGTCTCTGCCACCACATGCAAGACACGCATACGCGTCTTTAAGTATTCAACAAAGCGGCGCAGGAACGCCACGAAATGCTCTGCACGCCGAATGTTACCAGGCACGGCCTCCTGCAAAAGGTCATCTGGGAGCACGGGGTTGGCAAGGAACGACTCGGTTTCGCGATCTTCACTCTGTTGCTGCAACCCTTCGACCAGTCGAAGATACTCGTCCTGCAGTTTGGCGGCATCCACCTTTTTGACTTCATCGACCTTGTCTGCCAACTGATTAATGCATCGATAGGCATTGTCAAGAATGGGCCGCGTCAAATCAATGCTGAGCGACTCAATGCATACATTGTCTGCCTTAGACTCTTGTATACGTACCGATATTATGAGCCTCATCAAACACCACAATGGCGTCTTTGCTCATCTCCTTACTAACCTGTTCGGCCACTTTGGGATCCAGCAAATAATGGAAACTGTAAATGATAATATCACAGAAGGGCATCATTCGGCGAACCGCAAAGTATGGGCAAACACCCTTATCTCGCCCATACTCTTTCACCTCTTCGATGGTCCAGACGCCAGGGGGTATAAGTTGTCCTGGTTCCAGCTTGCCGAGTTCCTATTGTGAGCGTAGCACGACGCACCTCATGAAAGTCACATAACTCAACAGAACCGGGATTCTGTCGTCCTTTTTCACAAGCCCATGCGCTCGTCATATCCCGGCATCTCGCATCGACAACCTTGCCTTTGCGTTCTTGGCTCACCGCTGGATGAATGCACATGTTCTTGCGACTACTCAGACCAATGGCAAGAATATCTTCCATCTGGCCTTCACTGTTTTCCGAGTCGATATCCATGGGCTCTCCTCCGCTGGTAAGGCGCGAGCTCGTATTGTATTTGGCCCGATAGGCCATAAGGCGCTTAAGCTCCGCCAACGCCTTTTCAATCTCTGGCACTGTTCGTGAACAGTAGATAAGCTTGCGGCTGCCTGGATAGAACTTTTGTCAGAGACATTTACATACGCGTTGGTAGCTGACGATCAAACTCAAAAGAGAAACCGTTTTCCCTGTCCCTGACGGCATCTCTAGCACACCATGTCCTTTGACATCCAAGGTACGCTTCAAATCGACCATATACGCATATTGTTCAGGATAAATCTTGGGGTATGGGAACAAAACGGGTAGATCATCGATGTAAAACTTCATTCTAGCAGCCGATACCCAATGTTCGCCTAGTGAGGCGACCGGCCTGTGCGTCGATCTGGCGGAGAACGGAAACCGACAGCGGGTGTTGTGGAGGCACAACGCTTCTGGTACCCATGGCAGCGCCCCTGGTGGCTCTGTGCAAGGGCTGCCGTGATGTCCGCGATCTGGCGCGCCTGTACATGGACCGAGTGAACCTGTGGGAGATGCAAGGGAATGCGCGAAGCGTGCAGGATATCAAAGCGGGCATCCCTGCCGTCTGTGTATGGCTCGCCGCCGAAAAGTACGTGGTTCCTGCTGACCCAGGCTGAGCAATTCGCAAATCACCCGGCAAGACATGCAGCGAGCCTCTGGGCTTCCACCACAGAAGTTTGACCATGCAGTGAAGACAATAGATCAAGTTATACAGTCCCTGGACCAGGGTCGCGAAAAACGTCCCAGTCGAAGAGCAACGTTGTCAGTGACCCAGCAAAAGCGCATGGATAAGTCTAATCTACTTGACATGGCAAAAAAGGTGCAGAGCGGCGAATTTTTGCCCCGAGCTGATCAAGAAAGCATGCCCGCGCCCGCGCCCGGAGCTGCTACAAAGCGAGCCAAGCAAACTGCGAAATCACATCCGCCTGGTTCTAAGGAGAAAGCCAATATCCCAACACCTGCACCCAAGCGCAAGCGCGAATCTGTGGATCACGATACAATCACGGCACCAGCAACTACTACACCGTCAGCTGGGCCTGTTTCCCAACCCGTTACGCCGCGGCTCTCGAAGGAGGAATTATTCCGCACGAGACTCCTCTCGCTTGGTCTTCCTGCCTACCGGCAAGGTATCAAGTTTGAAGCAGAACCTAAGCGAAAACGTGGACGTCCACCTGCACCCAAGTTGACGCCGCAGGAACTGAGTGATAGGCAATTCCTGGCCTCGTTATGGGCCAAGCAACCGCCTATGCAAGAGAGGAAACGCAGCATGGCGGGTGTGCCCCCTCGCTATGCATTTGCGAATCTAAGTACCAAGGAACTGCACTGGATGCGACCCATGCCCATGCCCCTCTCTATTGCAACACAGGATCCTTCAGGATACCGCTTGCCACCCACGGACATCTGGCGGCGCTGGTCCGAGACCATGTTCTCTAGCTAATTAGTCAGCTACCCCAGACGTGACGCGACGCGACGTGTCGTCCTTTACGAGGGTGAGGTACTACCGCATTGACGGTGCGACCTCGCAGCAGGACCGCAAGGAGAAGGTGCGCGCATTTAATGGGGACCAGAATGTCCGAGAGCTATTCCTCCTGCGCACACTTGTGACTGGTCTGGCCATCAACTCGTGGGTGCGGACACAGACATTTTTTGACAGCGACTGAAATCCCCAGGTAAATCTGCAGGCGAAGAACCGTGCCCATAGGATCTGCCAGGCCAAGTCGGTGTTAGTATTCCGTTTGATGGCACAGGGCACGGTTGAGCACGATACCCTGCAAAAGGCCAAGGCGAAGCGGCTGCTTGAGGCGATAGTTCTCGAGAAAAGCGAGTTTCTGCACCCGATTACGTATTATAAGTACCATGATTCGGATACCAAGGTCGACATGGGACTGGAGGACCTGGAGGTCCACGAGATGCAAGTGACCGGCGTGTCGGATGACCGGCCTCTCCTTATTGACGAGGATCCAGACCGACTTTTAGAACACAACTCTGAGGCATATGCGCGCAAGGATCTTTGGTCCTCTAGCGATGGTCTCTCGACGGCGTCGGCGTTCTTCGAGGTCACTGACTCGCAGGCCGATATTACGACGACGCAGCTGGCGCATCTGCTCGTTGTGGAGGAGTGGACTGTAGGGCGAACGATGACTAATAGTGTACATGTCGCATGGTGCCTAGGTTCGGGTGTAGCCTTGTGCGATTGCCATGGCGAAGGGCGGAAAACAGCGCCAGGCCGCCAAGGCTGCGTCACAAGAGCGAAAGAAACAGGCTTTGAATGATCCGGCACCCGAGACGCTGACGCCAGCAACCGATCCGTCACCAGCGCCCGAGACGGCGCCCGAGACACAAGAGGCTCCGACAGCGACTACGACCCCTGACGCGTCGGTGGTCGTGGACACGCCCGTGGAGACTCAAGAGGATACTGTGGGGAGTGTGGGGAAGAAGGAAGGCGTGGAGGTGTTCTGCGAGGCTGACGCGCCCCATGTCCAGCCCTCGGACGACCACGAGGCGGTGCCGCCTCCTGCAGTGGAAATGCCCAAGGCCGAGCCTCGGCCGGACGTGCTTCAGCGTATGACTGCCGAGGAGCGCGAGGAGGAGCTGCGCAGCCAAGTGACCGGCCTGAATACCAAGCTGGTCGATTCTATCAACCGCATGTCGGATTTGGAGGACGAGCTGAGTGTGGCACACAACCGCATTCTGGTCCATACGACGCGCATTGCAGAACTGAGCAAGGAGCGCGACCAGTACATTTCGGCGATGAACACGGGCCTGCTTGTCGAGAAGGCGCATGTCACATCTGAGATGCAGCGTATGATGGAGCGCGTTGTCGAGGAAACGGCGCAGCGCGGCAAGGCTGAAAGCGACAAGACGCGCATTGAGACGGAGCTGGAGGAACTCAGCGCCGCCCTATTCAACGAGGCCAACTCCATGGTGGCCGTGGAGCGACTTGCGCGCGCCAAGGCCGAGGAAAAGAGCCAGCAGCTCGAGGTCAGTCTGCGGGACACGGAGCGGATCATGCAGGACCAGCAAGCTATGCTCAAGAATCTGCAGGCCGAGGTCGATGCGATGCGCGCTCGTGCACCGGACGCGTCTCCTATTGTCGCCGCTCAAGCGCCCACGACCCCTGCGCCGCCCCCGACCATCACGGTGAATATCCCGCCCTATCTGGAATTCCTCCAGTTTCTCAGCCATTTGCGCGGCCTACACGACCAGCTCGCGCCCTACTTTGACATGCAACGCCGAGGAGTTGACTGGACGACGCTGGCGCCCCTTTCGACGTCGCTCACGACAGGCGGTGTGGGCTCGCCATCGATCCACCAGTCGGGGTCGGTGATGTGGCACCGCGACTACCCCCATTTGCCCATGTCGGCGGAGAACCTGGTGCAGCTCTCGTCGCAGATGACACTGCCATTCATTCGGCGCACGCACGATGAGGATGCGGACCCGTGCCTGCGGCTGAGCCATGCACCTGGACTCAACTGGCTGACCCGCCGCCAGGCCACGGGTGCAATCATGGATGGCAATGTGGTCATTGAGCCGCTGTTCCCCGGAGGGCAGATCCCTGATGAAGCGGCTCTTCGCGCCGAGTATGGTGCGCTTCCGCCTGCATCGTGCTCGCTATGCAGCGCGCCTCTTTTGAATGTGTCGGCGCTACTGCCCGGCGCCACGTCGTCGAGTACTTGGTCCAATCCGCTCAAGGATTCACAGGGCCGCCGCAGCCTGCCGTCCATCTTCCAGTCGCTGCGTCGCGGGCTGGATCGAGGCCAGTCTGGCTCACAGCCGGAGCGTTCGCAGGAAGTGAAGGAAGGCGATGAGATCTTTTCGCAGGACCCAGGGCCGCCAATGCGTGCCGAGGCGCTGCCCATACCAACGCACTACTTCCGCCTGTCTGACCAGGCGACGAGCCGATACCTTGTGTGCTCGCACCATTGCCTGCAGAGACTGCGTGTCGTGTGTGCCTTTTGGACGTTTGTGCGCACGCTGGAGCGTGCAATTGTACTGGAAGGCAAGGTGGAGCCGGAGTATGTAGGGCAGGCGCGCATTCTGCCCGCTTCTACGTCTCCTTACCCGCTGCATCCTGCTAATGCGGCATCGGCATCGGCCGGCATCGCCGACGAAGCGCCCGAGGCAACGCCCAAGGAGGAAGTAAAGGAGGCCGAGGCAAAGGAGGCCGAGGCGAAGGGGGACGAGGCAAAGGAGGCCGAGGCAAAGGAGGCCGAGGCAAAGGAGGCCGAGGCAAAGGAGGCCGAGGCAAAGGAGGCCGAGGCAAAGGAGGCCGAGGCAAAGGGGGACGAGGCTAAGGAGGCCGAGGCAAAGGAGGCCGAGGTAAAGGGGGCCGAGGCAAAGGGGGCCATTAAGACAGGTTCCAAAGAAGCTGAGGGTCCTGCTGACACGGAAGATGAACGAGACGATCTCGAAGTCTTCAACGAGGCGCTCGAGGATCATATCGAGGCCGACACGCTAAACGGCGCACCCCAGCCACCCACCCTCCCTGCGCGCCCCGGCCACGCTGCGCCGAGTCGCGATGCCTTCACCGTCCAGACGGACCGCTCGAGCCTGTCCTGGGAAGAAGGTCTGTGGGCCGAGGTCATTCGGTACAAGGAACTTATGTGGAAGGCGCGCGTCGGTGTCGACTTGGCGCGCCTGGACATTGTATAGACGTAGCCACTGCCCTCCACTTTTGCATGCCGCCTCGCAAGAAGAATGCGGCGATCAAGTCGAGCGGGGCAACGTCATCCAAGGCAGCGCCCCTGCCCGACTGGGTCAAAGGCGGCGGCGCCAAGCCGCCGCCGCCTACTGGCACCAACAAGGATGGGACGGCACAACTGTTTCCGCCACGGTACAAGACTCCCCTCAACCTCATGTACGAGCGCATCCAAAAGCTGCCCGGCTGGCTCAAGCCCGAGGTCGAGCCGGTCCAGCGCAAGGACGGGTACACGTGTGTGGTGACGCTGCGCAAGGAGAACAAGCAGGACCGCTCGCACCCTCATACAGTGCGCATGGAGCCGA
Source organism: Malassezia dermatis (assembly GCA_001600775.1). Lineage (NCBI taxonomy): Eukaryota > Fungi > Basidiomycota > Malasseziomycetes > Malasseziales > Malasseziaceae > Malassezia > Malassezia dermatis. The sequence continues at coordinate 398,856 of BCKX01000003.1, forward strand.
AAGAGCCGGGCGCGCGGCTGCAATGCGAGACGAGCCTGCACGCCAAGCACTGGGGCGCGACCTACGTCCTGTTCCGCCTGTTTAACCAGCTCGGCCTGCATCGCGTGCTTCCACCTGGTCCCCGCGAGTACTGGCTCGAGCTCGAGCAGGTCAAGGCACAGGCGCCCGAGAGCGACAGCTGGAAGTGGGCCTCCGACCCGTTCGAGGCGATCGCCAAGCGCGACGCCGAGGCGGCCGCGCGCGAAAAGGCACGCGCAGCGCGCGAGGCCGCGAAGCACGAGCCTGCGGCACCGCCGCTGAGCAAGGCGTGGCAGCGCGCGCCCGAAGTACGTATGGCACCGGCGCTGCGCGAGCTTGTCGAGTCGACGATCCGTGCGCGCCTCAGCGACGCCGTCGCCAACGTCGACGCGCTGGACCAGGGCGTGCAGCACATGTCCCTCGACAAACCTGCCCTCGAGAAGGAGCTCCTGCGCCTCGGCGTGCGTGCCGCCTATGTCCGCCGTGTGCTGGCGTGGCTCGAGGAGGCGCGCGCTACATACGCGTCTCCCGATGCACTTGAGCAGCTGCGTGCGGCGCACCCGCTGCTCGCATCGATCCTCGCATTGCCGAACCGCGAGGCGGCGATCGAGTACATGGTCCTCTTCACGCCCGAACAGGACCTGCCGCCCAAGCTGCGGCCGACCGCATCCTCCGACTCGTTTGTGACGGGCGCCGCGAGTGGCGATGTATCGCAGGAGGCCCTCGTCGATCGGTGGACCATGGATAAATTCTCGCGCTGCGCCGGCTTCCCGCGCGAGAACATTGCGCGCGCGCTCGACATGGTGCGCCGTGCCGGCCTCGGCGAGCCACAGGCAACCCGCGAGGGCGCCTTGCTCGACCTCCTTCTGCACGAGCTGGCTGGCGATGCAAAGGAGCCCGTCTTGTCGATCTGCACGGGCGACGTCGCGCAGAAGCGCGACGACGAGCGCACGATGCTGGCCGCGTGTCTCGGAGACGGTGTGGTGCGCCACGTGCCCGACAACGATGCGATCGATGGCTCCGACTTTGACATTTACCTCGGGACCTTTGACAAGGAGGACGTGTCGCTGCGCGTTTCGCTGCATGCGGCCTCGCACTATCTCTCGGAGGCCGGCGCATGGCCCAGCATGTACGTGACGAGCACGACGCTCCCGTCGTTCCTGCGCCTCGCCCTCACGCGGCATGCACTGCAGTCCCTCGTGCGCCGCGCAGACATTCGCGATGCGCTCGAGGCGAACGAGGGCGGCGTCCTGTTCCTTGTGTGTGAGGAGCTAAAAGAAAGCATCCCGGCCGTCCTGCACGACCCGCCGGCGCTCTCCGACGTCATGGAGCACCTCGTGGACCTCGCGCCGAATACGGTGGCGCGTGCGGTACAGCAGACGGAGCGCGCGCGCCCTCGCGCAGCGCGCACACAGCGCGCGCGCCCACTAGCGCGGCAGGCTGCGGTTGACGCGTCGCTGCGCGCTGCACGCGATGCGTGGCACGCCTCGCCGACATTCCTCGAGCAGGTGCGCCCGGTGCGTGAGGCGCTGCCGGCGCATGCGGCACGCGAGATGGTGCTGGCGAGTGTGCGGCAGCACCGCGTCGTGCTCATTGCTGGCGAGACGGGGTGCGGCAAGACGACCCAAGTGCCCCAATTTCTCCTGGACGATGCGATTGAGCAGGGATGCGGCAGCATGTGCAGCATCGTCGTGACGCAGCCGCGGCGTGTATCGGCCATGGGCGTGGCTGCACGTGTGGCGGCAGAGCGTGGCGAGTCACTTGATGGTGCCGTGTCGGACGACGCAGTGGTCGGCTATGCGATCCGCGGCGAGCGCCGCGCGTCGCGTGCGTGCCGCCTGCTATTCACCACGACGGGTGTGCTGTTGCGCCGCATGGCCACGGGCGCCGACGCGGACCTAGCGTCGCTGTCGCACATTATTGTGGACGAGGTGCATGAGCGGAGCATCGACTCGGACTTTTTGCTCCTGCTCCTGCGCCAGGTGCTCACGCGGAATCCCACGCTGCGCGTCGTGCTGATGAGCGCGACGATCCAGGCCGATACATTTACGCGGTACTTTGGCGGCGCGCCGTATCTCGAGATCCCGGGCCGCACGTACCCCGTGCAGACCCACTACCTCGAGCAACTCGTGCAGGAGACGGGGTACCGCACGCCTCTCGCGCTCACCCGCGACGACGAGGCCGCAGACAAGCTGTACGAGACCGGCGCGCTCGATCCCGACGCGGTGCCGACGGTGCGTGCACTCGTCGCCTCCAGCCGCATCGACTATGGCCTGCTGGCTGCCACAGTCGCGTACGCCGCACAGTGTGCAGAAAAGGTCGACGGCACTGGCTCGCTGAGCGGCCGCGCAGCGATCCTGGTGTTCTGCCCAGGCGTAGGCGAGATCCGGCAGGCGATGGACGCGATCGCTGCGCTGCCGATCCATGCTGAGCTCGCTGTCCTCCCTCTGCATGCGAATCTGCCGCCGAACGAGCAGCGCCGCGTCTTCCAGCCGGTCGGCCGCGCGCGGCGCAAGGTCGTCGTTGCGACCAATGTCGCCGAGACGAGCATTACGATTCCCGACGTGTGCTATGTCATTGACACGGGGCGCGTGCGCGAGGCGCAGTACGACGCGCGCGCGGGCGTCTCGCGCCTTCTCGACACATGGGCATCGCGCGCCGCGTGCCGGCAGCGCGCAGGCCGTGCCGGCCGTACCATGGCCGGCGAGTGCTTCCGGCTGTACACGCGCGCGATGGAGGCGGAGCTGCAAGCGGCGCACTCGGCGCCGGAAATGCAGCGCACGCCCCTCGAGGGCGTCGTGCTGCAGGTCAAAGCGATCCAGCCCGACGCGAATGTGCGCACCTTCCTGAGCGAGGCGATCGACCCGCCGTCGCTCGAGGCGCTCGATGCCGCGCACACGCGCCTCGTTGTGGCCGGCGCCCTGCACACGGACGGCGGCCATGCCGCGCGCCTCACGCCACTGGGCCGGCACGTCGCGATGCTCCCCCTCGATGTGCGGCAGGCCAAGCTGCTCGTCTATGCGTGCCTCTTTGGCTGTGTCGAGCCCCTCCTCCACGTCGCTGCGCTTGTGTCGAGCCGCCCGATCGTGGCGAACGCGGCGGCGCGCGACGAGGCGGCCGCGCAGGCGCGTGCGCAGAGCCTTGTCGGACACAGCGACCTGCTCACGCATGCGCACCTGTTTGCGCAGTGGCTCACGATGCGCGCGGACCGGCGGCCCGGCTCGGAGGTGCGTGCGTTTTGTGAAAGGCACGGGCTCTCTGCGCTGGCGCTGCAGGAGGCCGCGCTCACGCGCACGACGCTGCTGCAGCAGCTCGAGGAGACGGGCCTCGTGGACCGCACGTATGTGCAAGGCTACCGCGCGCAGGGCCCGGCATGGCCTGTGCGTGCGTCGTCCCTGGCGTACGACATGCACAGCCGCCACACGAACCTGCTGCGCTCGCTGCTGCTCGCTGCCCTATGGCCGTCGATCGCGCGTGTGGACCAGCCGGCGGCGCGGTACCATGCGTCCGCGTCGGGCGCGGTGCGCAAGGAGGCCCACGCGCGCGAGCTGCACTACTTTGACGAGCACGATGGCCGCGTGTTTCTGCACCCCAGCTCGCTGCTCTTCCATGCGACCGAGTGCCAGTCGGGCTACGTGGCCTTTCTCCACAAGAGTTCGCGCGGACTCGCGGGCGAGGCGCGCACGTACCTGCGCGACCTCACCGAGGTGCCGCTGTACGCGCTGCTCCTCTTTGGCGGCCCGCTGCATGTCGACCACGAGGTGGGTGGCGTGCTTGTGTCGACGGGCCCTGCTGCCAGCGCACACGCGTGGGTGCGCCTGCGCGCGAATCCACGCATCGGCGTGCTGTGCCGCCAGCTGCGGCAGCTGACCGACCGCATGCTCGAGGAGGGCATCGAGGACCCACGTGCGCTGATTGCGCCGCACCACGAGCCGGTCGTGCAGGCCATGCTCGCTCTTGTGCAGCACGACGGCCTCGCGGCACCCTAGCTACGGTAGGCGTACATACACGGCGCGCGGCGCCACATGCACAGGCAGCGCCTGCGCCTCGCTCTCGTCCCACGCGCGCAGCGCCGGCAGGCGGCACAGGCCGGCGCGCTGAGGGTATAAAAGCCACGTGAGCGTTCGCGTCTCGTGCGGCAGGAGCATCGGCAGCGCGTGCTTGGAGGCGCCCGCGAGCCAGCACGCGTCTACACGCTCGACCTGGAGGCGCGCATCCGCCACGCGATCGGCGCTCGTATTGTAGGCAGACACCGTCACGCGCAGGGGCGCGCCCACGACGCCGTCCGGCGGGGCCGAGACGGAGATGCGCACGCTCGGCTCGCGGGGCGCCCGCAGCGAGGGCAGCGTCCAGCGCGCCTCGCTCGTCCACGGGGCCGTGGCGCCGACGCGCCGCCACGCGACAAGCAGCACCGCTGGCGCGTCCGTGTCCATGTCGTGCTCCGCCTCGACGGGCGTGATCCACGTGCCTGTATCGTGCGGCGCCCACACGCAGGGCACATCCGCGCCGAGCGTCGCATGCGTACGCACGCCGGGCGGCACGTCGATGCGCACGCCACACAGCTCGATAGGCGTGGCACCCACGTACTGCACGTCCGTGTGCACATGGCCCGGGCCATGCGCCTGCCAGTGCACCTGGGCACGCACGGTAAACGCCGGCACGACACGCACGCTGTGCTCGGACTGTGTGCGCGGCTGCGGCACGCCATCGTGTGTGCTGTGCATCTGCAGGCGGACCATGCTGGGCGTCGGCGGCGCACGCAGCCAGAGCGACGGCGCGTCCTCGAGCGGCACCTCCCACTGCGGTCGCACCCCCGCGTCTGTGCACAGCGCGGCGCCGGCCTGCACGGACTCGGGCGCAAGCGTGACGACGAGCGTGCCACCCGGTGCGCGCGTGTGCAGTGAGATCGGCGCCACCTCGCCACACAGCAGGGTCGTCGGCACCTGCACATCAAGTGGCGGCGGGTCGACCAGCAGCGTGCGCACGTCCGCCCGGGGGGGCAGCGGCACGCGCTGCCGCGTCGGCAGGTGCCACTCGGCCGGTGCGTAGCGATCCACCGGCACCGCCATCTCGATCGGCCCCAGCGCGCCCGCCGCGCGCAGCGTCGCATGCGAAAAGGTCACAGGACCTGGCGCCGTGCCCACGAGGTGGCCATGCACGAGCATCGGCGCACCGAGCGCGAGGTCCGCGCGGCCGTGCGCCGTGGTCCCTGGCTGCACGTGGCCCACGTGCAGCGCGGGCGCCGCCGCCGGCGCCGCCGCCTCGACGTGCACGAGCGGCACAGGCTCGCCCACGAGATGCAGGCGGAGCGACGTGACACGCAGACCGTCCACCTGCGCGCCGTGCGGCACGCCGAGGACGACCTGGAATGCCATGGGCTCCGAGACCACGGCCCTGGCGCGCGCAAAGACGGCGCGTACGCATACGAGTGCCACACTGGCGTCGAGCGGCGGCAGAGGGGGCGCCTCGGGCGCAGGGGCCCACGCCGCTGGATCACTCGGCATGGCCGCGAGGGCCTCGCGCACCTCGGTAGCGAGGCTCGGGGGCACTGGCTGCCGCAGTTCCATGGCGAGACGCGCGGCCGCTGCCTGGTCACGGCACCGCACGGCCGCCGTCAGCGCATGGAGCGCGAGGCGCACACGAAGCACGAGCCATCCATCGCGGCGGTACCAGCGGAGCGTGCGCTCAAGGAACGGGAGCGCCTGCGCGGGCTTCGTAGGCAGGTACGTGAGCGCGAGACGCACGGCTGCCCAGTGCGCGAGGCGCGTGCGCCGCGTGAGGCGGAATGCGTCGTAGGCGGCGCTCAGGCACGATACGGCGGCGCCGCGAGCCGCGTCGGGCGCGGCGCACCGCAGTGCCTCGAGGTGGCACAGCGCCGCGTGGTAGTACAGGACGCCTTCATCGAGGCTGGGCGTGCGCGGCACCTCGTGCACGAGCTCGGCGACGAGGCCGTACGCCTTGGCCTGCCACGCCCACCGCTCGGGCACGAGGGCCCACAGCGCACACTGCGCGTCGATGGCTGCCATGTGCTGCTCGAGCTGCGCGCGCGCGCGAGCGGGCGCGGCCCCATAGAGGTGCAGGCGCACGAGCTTGAGCACAAGCGTATCGGCGAGGATCTGTGCCTCGACGCACCGCCGCGCGGGCGGTCGGAGCGGCGTGTCGCGCAGGTACACGTCCATGAGCTCGCGGTACGCGTCCTCGTACATGGAGCGCGCCTCGTCGTAGTTGGCCTGCCACTCGGCGAGCGCGCCCAGCTTGTAGAACAGACGCACGTTCCAGCCCGGCGCGCTGAGCACGCGCTGCGTCGGGCCGAGGAGCCGCGCCTGCGCAGCCGCTTGGAGCACGGGCTGCACGATGCTCGGCGGCGGCGGGCACCGCGCGCGGTGGCGGCGCACGCTGCGGGCGCGCTCGCGGTACGCCTCGTGCGCGAGCGCGAGCACGCGTGTGTGGACATGGTGCAAAAACTCGGCGAGGTCCGCTTGGGCCGCCGTGCTCAGCGCGTAGACGGCGCCACGCGAATCGAGGCTCGCGGCGCGGCGCACATGCGCGACGCGCGCATCGACGCCCTGCGCATAGAGCACGGGCTCGCACAGCAGCACGGCGACGAGCCGCGTGCCCCGCGGCGCCAGGCTCGCCCGCAGGGTCGTGATGGCCTCGATGAGCGCGGCGTCCTTGGCGAGCGTATCGCTATTGTCCGGCGGCATGCAGAAGAACGCGAGTCGCACTGCCGGGACGTACTCGCCGTGCTTGCGGATCCACGACGGCGTCACGAGGCCGTCCGGGAATAGCGGGCCGCCCGGGAACAGCGGCGAGAGGGGCGAGCGCGGCGGCAGCGCCGCGAGCGTGTGGCGCGCGGCGTCCTCTGTCATGCGCTGGCCTGCGCGCATGCGCGCCGGAGGCAGCGTGTGGTCGCGGTGCACGAGCGTGGCGCGCACGCGCTGGCCCGCGCCGGCGGCCGTCCAGAGCGCTGCCTTGGTGCGCGGCGCGAGCGCCTCGGCGAGCGCCGCGCACAGCGCCGGGTGCTTGCTCGGCGGGTGCGCCAGCCCCGGCGGCGGCGTATCGGCCGGCAGCAGGCCGCTCGCGTGCACGCACGGCTGCAGCTCCGCGACCAGGTCCACCGGGTACGCGTTCATCGCGGGCCAAGGAGCAGGCGTGGAGGTCGTATCACGTGCATCACTTTTTTCGCTGTCTACCATGTCTGTGGACGTGCGGGCGTGTGCCGCGGCGTGTGGCGCTGCCGTGCATGCGGTGGCGCCTGTGCTGCGGGACTGTGCAAGTGGCACCGTCTCCCATGTCCCAACGATCTTCGCGGCGGCTGCGCCACTCCTGTGCGCGCCGCCTGCGGTGGCGGAGGCCGTCGTCGTGGCCTTCCGCCCGTTCCTCCTCGAGCTGCTCGCGCGCCTGCTTGATGACGCCGGCGCCGTGCATGCGCTCGGCGCATGCGCGGGCGTGTTTGAGGAAGCGCACCCCCTGATCGAGGCGCACCTGGCGCGCCACTACGCACAGGGCCTGCCGACCGACGCGGCGCACTTGTGGACGCGCCTGCGCCTTTTGCGCGCGGCGCCGTGCCTTGCGCACGATCTGGGGTGGCCCGCCGCGCCGCTCTACTGCGTGTTCGCCGATCGCGCGCGGCCGGTGACCGAGCGCCTCCTTGCGCTCGAGTGCTACGCGCTGCAGGAGCAGCTCTCGGCCGCCGCGCACGCCGCGCTGCTGGACGCGTGGATCGGCGAGGCGCCCGCCCCGCTTGACGTGGACGGCACGAGCATGGACGTACGCGCGGCGCCCATCTTTGAGCAGGCGCGCATCGACCGCCTGTGGCACGCCTGTGCGGCGCCGCTGGCACCGACAGCAGCGCCGCTGTATGTGTCAGCCGCTGATCTCTCACCGAACCTGGCGCTCGTCGGCTCGCTTCTGTGGCCGGCGGCGCGTGGCGGCGCGCTGGCCACACCGTTCGTCGCGACACCCGGCGCCGAGACGGCCATGCGCGATGCGCTCCTGCACATCTCGCTGCGGCTCCCGCTCGTGGTGCGCGGTCCGCCGGCCAGTGGCAAATCGCATATGCTGCATGCGCTCGCGCACCAGTGTGCCGCGCGCACCGATGGCCTGCCGCCGTGCCTCTCGATCCCGCTCGGCGACCAGTCGGGTGTCGATGCCAAGGCGCTCCTCGGGTCGTACGTGTCGAGCCGTACGCGGCCCGGCACATTTGAGTTTGTCGAGGGCGCACTGACGCGCGCGGTCCGTGCCGGCCTCTGGGTCGTCCTCGAGGACATTGACAAGGCGTCGAGCGATGTGCTGAGCGTCATTGCGCCGCTCGCCGAGGCGCTTGGGCCGACCAAGTCGATCGGCGCGCGCCCGACGCTTGACCTCGGCGCGCATGGGCGTGTCGTGGCGGCGCGCAGCTTTGCGCTGCTGGCCACGCGCACCGTGCGTGCGGATGCGCCGCGCGCGCAGTTCCTCTCGAGCGAGCACTGGGGCGAGATCGCGCTTGCGGCCCCCCAGGCAGACGACGTGCAAGCGATCGTAGGTGGCCGCTTTCCGCGCGTGGCGGCCCTCCCGGACGATGAGCGTGCGTGCCTTGTGCAGGCGTGGGCGGACGCCGTGCACGCTGCACGCGAGGCGCCCAGCTCTGTGCGGCGGCCGACGCTGCGCGAGCTCATGCAGTGGTGCGAGCGCATCGAGGCGATGGACGTGTCCAGCATCCTGACCAGTCCGGCTGTGCAAGAGGCCGTGTTCCTCGATGCATGCGACGTGTTTCTCGCGTCGTTCGCGAGCGAGACGCCGCTCTTCCACGCCATGGCGGCCGCGATCGGCCGCGCGCTTCAGCTGTCCGACGAGGCCGCGACATACGCTTGGCACACGCGCGTGCCGGACGTGGCGCTCGGGCAAGCGGGGCGCGTGCGCGTCGGGCGCATGGCGCTCGACCGCCTCGTGCCGGGCGCGCCGTCGCCGCAGCGCTACGCGCTGACGCGCCCTGCGCTGCTGGGCCTCGAGCGCCTCGCGGCCTGTGTACGCCATGCGGAGCCCGCGCTGCTGGTCGGCGAGACGGGCACCGGCAAGACGACGATGGTGCAGGTGCTCGCGCACCTCCTGGGCCAGCCGCTCACGGTTGTCAACCTGAGCCAGCAGACGGAGAGCGGCGACTTGCTCGGCGCGTACAAGCCACTCGATCCTCGCGTGCAGGCCGCTGACGTGCACAATGCGTGGACGCGCGTGTTTGAGCAGACGTTTTCGGTGCGCCGCAACGCCGCCTATATGGATGCGGAGCGCCACGCATTCCAGCAGGGGCGCTGGGCGCGCCTCGCGAAGCTGTGGACCGAGTCGTGCACACGCGCGCAGCGCGAGCTCGCGCAGGGCGCGCACAAGCGGCGGCGCACCGACGGCACACTCGAGGCCGCCTGGGCCGCGCTCGCTGCGCGCGCGGCCGAGTTTGCCGCGCTCTTTGCGACGGCGCGGCGGCCCCTCGCGCTCGGGTTTGTCGAGGGGCCGCTCGTGCGTGCGGTGCGCGAGGGGCATTGGATCCTGCTCGACGAGATCAACCTCGCGGCGCCCGAAACGCTCGACTGCCTCGCGCCGCTCCTGCAGTCGCGTGACAGCAGCCTCGTGCTCACCGAGCGCGGCGACCTGACGCCTGTGCCCCGCCACGCACACTTTCGCCTGTTTGCCTGCATGAATCCGGCGACGGATGTGGGCAAGCGCGACCTTGCGCCCTCGGTGCGCGCGCGCTTCACCGAGCTGTACGTGCCGAGCCCCGATGCAGACCGCGACGCGCTCGTGGGCATTGTGCAAAAGTACATGGGCGCCGCGAGCGTCGGCGACCAGGCGGCCGTCCTCGACGTGGCCGAGTGGTACGCGGCCGTGCGCCGCCTCGCTGCGCAGCACGAGCTCGCTGACGGCGCGAATCAGCGGCCGCCGTACTCGGTGCGCACGCTGGCACGCGCGCTCACCTTCGCCACGGCGCTGGCGCCCACGTACGGCCTGCGCCGCGCGCTCGCGGAAGGCGTGTGCATGGCGTTTGGCATGCTCCTCGATGCGCCGAGTGCCGCGCGGCTGCAGCAGGTGACGCACACGCACCTCCTCGCGCGCGCCAAGGATACGCGTGTGCGCCCCGGCTATGTACCGCCGAGTCCCGGGCCGGGCTACGTGCAAGTCGGCTCGTTCTGGCTCGCCACCGGGCCGCTCGAGCCGGACCCGGCGCCTGCGTACGTGCTCACGCCGAGTGTCGAAGGCAAGATCCAGGCGCTGGCGCGCGCGCTCGTGACGCGGCAGAGCCCGGTACTGATCCAGGGCCCGACGAGTGCGGGCAAGACGAGTGCCGTGGCCTACCTCGCGCAGCGCACCGGGCACCGGTTCGTGCGCATCAACAACCACGAGCACACGGACGTGCAAGAGTACCTCGGCGCGTACGCCACCAATGCCGAGGGCCAGCTCGTCTTTACCGAGGGCCTGCTCGTCACGGCCCTGCGGCGCGGCGACTGGCTCGTGCTCGACGAGCTGAACCTCGCGCCGACCGACGTGCTCGAGGCGCTGAACCGCCTCCTGGACGACAATCGCGAGCTGCGCCTCCCCGAGACGGGCGAGATTGTGCGCCCCCACCCGCACTTTATGCTGTTTGCGACGCAGAACCCCCCCGGCGCGTATGCCGGGCGCAAAGTGCTGAGCCGCGCGTTCCGCAACCGCTTTGTCGAGGTGCACTTTGACGATGTGCCGCCGCCTGAGCTCGCGACGATCCTTACGCAGCGGTGCGCGATAGCCCCGTCCTACGCCGCGCAAATGGTCGCCGTGTTCCGCGAGCTGCAGCGGCGGCGCGAGAGCGAGCGTGTGTTTGAGCGCCACGCGTTCGCGACGCTGCGCGACCTGTTCCGCTGGGGACGCCGCGCGGTGGTGGGGTACGAGCAGCTCGCGGATACGGGCTACATGCTGCTGGCGGAGCGCACGCGGCACCCCCGCGATCGCGCGACGGTGCAGGCGGTGCTTGAGGATGTGCTGCGCGTACGTATCAATGTGTCCACGCTGTACGATGGCGGCGGGACGCTCGGTGCACAGCTCGGCGCGGCCCGCATGCAACAGCTGGTCGATGCCGCGCAGCACCACGGGATCGTGTGGACGTCGGCGATGCGGCGCCTCGTGGGCCTTGCTGCCGCCGCTGTGCACTACGAGGAGCCTGTGCTTCTTGTCGGCGAGACGGGCGCGGGCAAGACGTCCGTGTGCGATGTCCTCTCGACGGCGTTTGGGCGCCCGCTGCACTCGGTCAGCTGCCACCAGAACACGGACAGCGCCGACCTGCTCGGCGGGCAGCGCCCCCTGCGCGACCGCGCGGCGCGTGCGGCCGAGGCGCGTGCGCAGGCGGCGGCGGTGCTGGGCGATGTGCCGGCGACCGAGGCGCTCGATGCACTGGCTGCGCGCCTCGCCGCCGCGCCGCCGAGCGAGGCACAGGCGGCGGCGCTGCGCGACGTCCATGGTGCGCAGGCGCTCTTTACGTGGTGCGATGGACCGCTCGTCGAGGCGATGCGCGCTGGTGAGCACGTACTTCTCGATGAGATCTCGCTGGCAGACGACAGCGTACTCGAGCGTCTCAACTCGGTGCTCGAGCCGGAGCGCACGCTCGTGCTCGCAGAAAAGGCCGGCGCGGACGTCGAAGTGCATGGCGCGCCGGGCTTCCAGGTGATTGCGACGATGAATCCCGGCGGCGACTATGGCAAGAAGGAGCTTTCGCCCGCGCTGCGCAACCGCTTTACGGAGGTGTATGTGCCGCCCGTCGATGACCGTGCCGATCAGGCGGCGATCGTGAATGCACTCCTGCCGCCTGCGCTGCATGTGTGGACGGCCAAGATGCTCGACTTTGTGCGCTTCCTTGCGCACCAGCTCGGCGGGGCGGAACACACGGGCCTCGGCGTGCGCGACCTCGTGGGGTGGGCGCACTTTGTGCGTGAGGCGACGGCGCGCGGCCTTGTTGCGCCGCCGCTCGCGTTCGCGCATGGCGCGGCGCTCACGGTGATTGATGCGCTGGGTGCGCTGCCTGCGACGGCGGCCATGCCGGCGAGCCGTGTCCAGGCGCTGCGCGCGCAGTGCTATGCGGTGGTCAACGCGGCGATTGCGCCTGCGCACCTGGATCCAACCGACCCCGCATTGTACACGGTGCACGAGACGGCGACGACCTGGGGCGTCGGTCCGTTTGCCCTTGCCAAGGGGCCGCATCCGTGCAGGGCGCCGCCGTTTGCCTTTTCTGCGCCGACGACCGCGGCGAACGCGCTGCGTGTCCTGCGCGCGTGTGCGGTGCGGGGCCGCAGCGTCCTGCTCGAGGGCAGCCCTGGCGCGGGCAAGACGTCGCTTGTTGCGAGTCTCGCGGCGCAGACGGGCCACGAGCTCGTGCGCATCAATCTGTCCGAGCAGACGGAGCTTGTGGACCTGTTTGGCGCCGAGCTCCCGGTCGAGCATGGGCGCGCCGGCGAGTTTGCTTGGCGCCCCGCTGCGTTCCTGGATGCGATGCAGCGCGGCGCGTGGGTGCTCCTTGACGAGATGAACCTCGCGTCGCAGGCTGTGCTTGAGGGCCTCAACTCCTGCCTCGACCACCGCGGCGCCGTGTACGTTGCCGAAATCGGTCGCACATTTACCAAGCACGCCGATTTTCGTATCTTTGCCGCGCAGAACCCCCAACACCAGGGCGGCGCACGCAAGGGCCTCCCCAAGTCGCTGCTCAACCGATTCATCCAGGTTCACGTGGCGGAGCTCCAGGCGGACGACGTGCGTGCTATCTGCGCGCACATGTATCCCGCCCTGCACACGCACCTCGATGCGATGGTCGCATTCAACGATGCTCTGCACAGTGCGACGAGCAAGCAGACGCTCGGGCGCCACGGCGCGCCGTGGGAAGTGAATTTGCGCGACTTGCTGCGGTGGCTGCACGTGCTGTCGACGGCGCCTGCGCCCGCCGATCCGCTGGATGCGCTCTCGTACCTGTACCTCGCGCGCTTCCGCACGCCCGAGGACCGCCGCGAGGCCGCACGCCTCTTTGAGCAGTGCTTTGGGCGCAGCGCGGCACAAGCTCTCCAGGCGCCGCCCGCGCTCCTGGCATCGACACGCGCGCTGCTTGGCCGCGCTACGGTCGAGCGCCTGCCGGCCGTGGCCGCCGAGCGATTTGCGCTCGTGCCCAGTCAGCTCACGTGCCTCGAGGGCATGGCGATGAGCGTGCGACTCGGCCTCCTGACCATCGTCACCGGTCCCGCCGGCGCCGGCAAGTCAAGCGTCGTGCGGCTGCTCGCGGCGCTCGCAGGCCACACGCTCGAAACGGTTCGCCTGAGCTCGGCGAGCGACACGTCCGACGTCCTCGGCACGTTTGAGCAGGGCGACGCCTCGCACCGCGTGCGCGCTGCCGCGCAGGCCCTCGCGCCCCTCTTGGCACAGTGGCAGGCGCGTGCGGCCACGTCCGATGGTACACTGCTTGCCGCGCTGGAGCGCGTGCGTACGCAGGTCGATACGCACCCCGAGCAGGCGCGCACACTCGCCCCCCTCCTGCATGATGACGACCGCGCGGCGCTCGATGCGGCACTCGCGCCCCTCGATGGCCATGCACCCACGGCCGGGCACTTTGCGTGGGTCGATGGGCCGCTCGTGCGCGCGGCGCAGGCCGGTCACTGGCTCCTCCTCGAACATGCAAACCTGTGTGCGGCCTCGGTACTCGACCGCCTCAACTCGCTTTTTGAGCCCAACGGCGCGCTCGTACTCAGCGAGCGTGGCCTCCTCGATGGCCAGGTGCCGCGCATCGTGCCGCACCCTGCGTTCCGTGTGTTTATGACCGTGGATCCCCGGCACGGCGAGCTGAGTCGCGCGATGCGCAACCGCGGTATAGAGCTGTGGCTCGAGCCGTGCTCGACGACGCACCTTGCACCGCTAGCGCGCGCGCCCAGCGGCCTCCGTGGCTCGCTCGTCGAGCAGGCTGTGCACGCCCACCGCCTGCGCCGCGGCGCCGCGCAGGTCCTTGACGCACCTACGCCGCAGCGCGCCTTGCTCGCGCAGTGCGGTCTCGCAGACCCTGCACTACCCGGCGCTGCGTTTGCATGGGCGTACGCACAGGACGCCACGTACCGCGAGGCCGCGCTCGTGTACGCCGCACAGGCACTCGCACCGGCAGAGCGCGCCCTGGCCGTGCGGATCGGCCTGCCCCTTCCGCCAGTGACGCCGTCAGCCCATGCCCTCGCAGACCTGGCGCCGCCGGATCCACGCCGCATTCCCGCGTTGGCTCACCTCGCCGACGCACGCGCGGCGCATGCACTGGCCCTCCCTGTACGTGCCGCGTGCTGTGCCGAGCGCCTCGCCGCATGGGCCGCCGAGGCGGCGTGGGCGCGTGCTGATGCGGAGGCGGGCGACCGGCGCGCGAGCTTGCCTGCCCTGCTCGAGGCGTGCACTGCGTTGGCACGCACGCCGCCCTCCACCGAGCGTGCGGCTGTCCTGTTTCATACCCTTTTGGACCACGTGCGCTTCGTGGTCGAGGCGTGCAATGGCGCGACGCCCGACTATGCGCGTCTGCACATGGTCGCCCGCGGCGTGCGTGCGATCCTTCTCGAGCTTGGTGAGCACGGCATCGCTGCGCCGGAGCTCATCTCGGCAGCCCACCGGCTCCATGCGCCGCGGTCGGCGCGTGGTGCAGCCATGCCGAGTCTGTGGAAGGCAGCCCTCCCATGCGTGCCGCCCGAGGCATGGGCGCTCCTCGCCCCGCTTGAGACGTTTGCGGCGGACGTGCTTCCGAGCGCTACCGCTACCACCGCGCTAGAAGTGCTGAGCACGCTGCACCTGTGGACGGACGCGTGGCCCGCGTCGCAGACACAGACGCTTGCTGAGACGGTGCACACGCTGGTGGGCCTCGATACCCAAGGGGACGCGCCGCGCTGGCCGCACGTCGCGCGCGCCGTGCCCCTCGTCCTGTGGATGCTCATACACGATTCAGCACGAGCGCCGCTCGTCCCGCGCCTCCAGGCGGTGCTGCGCCTCGCGGCGGAGCACCGTGCGGCACCACCGTCGACGATGGTCGGCGCGCAGCTGCGTGTGTGGTCCAGCGATGCACTCACGCCGGCGATGCACCTCATGGCCGCGCGCGCGCTGTGGTACCGCGACGGCACATTCACTGTCGAGGCGCCTGGCGCGCATGCATGGCAGTGTGCTGTCCTGCTGCCGGCCGTGCTCGATGCCGCCCACTACGACAGGCTCCCCCTGTGCGACGCGGCAGCGTACGATGCGCACCAACATGCCCTCTCGCAGGTTGTAGCGGCCGCTATGCCGCAGGCCCAGCCGCCGCGTCTCGAGCCGGTGGCGCATGCGCTGCTGGAGTGTGCATGGTCGGTCTGCCGTGCCTTGCACGATGCACTTGCTTCGCTGGCCCTACCGGCGTTGCGCAGTATCGACGAGCAGCTTGGACAAGCTGTGCGTGCGCGGGACATGCCGTCGGTATATGCGGCACTGCGCGAGGCGCTCGCAGCCCTGCCTGACGGGCCACTCGGGCCGCTCATGCAGTCGTGGCTCACGTGGCTCGACGAGCTGGCGCATGCCCAAGGGCCGCCGCCGTCGTCGTCCCTCGCAGCTCTCTGGGTGCGCCTCGGCCTGTGGACACTCGAGGCGTACGTGCCTGATGTGCCGCTCGATCCAGTCGCAGAGGCCCATGCGCATAGCGCGTACGCTGTGGTGGTGCATGAGCGCCTCGCACAGCAGTATGCAGTTGAGCGCGCGGCGGACGAGGTGCGGACGGGCGGTGCCGCACACGACGTGCTTATCGCTCTGCGTGCAGGGATGGTCGATCAGCAGCGTGCACAAAACTGCGCGCAGGGCACGCGTGTGCTTCGTGTGCCTGACGCGTCTCGTCTCGCGCGTGTGCATGCCGAGTGGGCGACACTGACGTCGCACATTCTCGAGCGCAAGCGCGTGGAGCGACTCGTTGGCCGGCTTGCTTCGGGCGTCGACGGGGCGCATGCTGAAGAGGCGGCGCTGCAGGCTGCGCTCGCCGCGTGGGAGGCGCGCATGCAACGGCAGTATGCGGACCTTGGCGACCTGACGCGCCCCGTGTTGTTGGCGCTCGAACAGGTGCGGATTGGCCTGCGCCTCGCGCGTGTGCCGACGCTTGCGCCGCCGCGCATCGAGCGCCTGCTCTTGGCGGCCACGCAATTCCCCCGCGCGGCTGCCGCCCAGGCGCTGCTGGCCGAGTCAGACGCGCCCCGCGCCGTCACCACGGCCGTGCCGGAGCTGCTTGCGGCGCTCGCGAGTGCCGCGCACGAGGCGCGCACGACACAGCGGCCGGTGCCGTCCAGCACACTGCGCACGATCTACGATGCCCTCCTCGTCCTGTGGGCGCAGCAGCGCGAGACGGAGCGTCAGGAAGCGGAAAAGGCCGCGCAGCTCTTTGTGTTCCAGGGTGAGGACGCCACGGACGAGCAGGTGCGTCTCGATGCAGAAATGCGCGCGCTTTTCCCCGTGTACGACGACGTGCTCGAGGCAAAGGAAGTGCCACACAGTCGCTCGGCGCCGCGCATGGACGAAGCGGCCGTGCGTCTCGTGTACGATCTACACACGCTTATGCACCCCGGCACACTGGCTCTACCGACCGTGCGTGTGCGCCCAAGCGTCGCCGAGATGCTCACGAGACAGTGTGATGAGCTTGTGCAGAGTGTCAGCACGAGCGCCTTGCCTGCTGCACTCGACAGCGCCGCTGCGTACATGCTGGCGCGGTTGCATCGCGGCGCGGCCGCGGACGGGCCGCGCAACTTTTACCATGATGCACAGCCTGCCGAGCTCGCACGAATGGGGCCGCTCCTCTCGCGTCTCCGGGAGCGCGTTGCGGCACTGCTCAGCGCCATGCCCGAGCAGATGCAGCTTGTGCAGCTTGCGGAGCGTGTCGAACGCGTCGCGGCGCTGGACCGCGCTAGTCCCGTGGCCAAGGCGCTTGCGGCGATCGAGCAACTGCTCACGCACATCGATGACTGGGAGACGTATGCGTCTTCGGCGCTGTCGCTGCGCGAGCATGCAGCCGAGTTCACGGCGCTCGTCGTCGAGTGGCGGCGTCAGGAGCTGCATGGGTGGTCCTCGCTCCTTGACGACGAGGCCGCCAAGGAGGAGGCGCGTGTCTCGCAGTGGTTCTTTACGCTGTACGAGGCGGTGACACGTGCTGGCACAGCGGCGCTGCGCAGTGAGCTTGTGGCGCTGCTCGACAACTATGTGCGTGAGAGCACGGCCGGGCAGCTCAGCGCGCGCCTGCGCCTGCTCGATACGCTCAGCACGTACCTCTCTGCCGACGACCCTGGGACGAGCCGCCTTCTCCACCACATGGCCGCATACTTTGCGCAGTTTGTGCCAGCGATCGAGGCGCAGTTGCGCGCACAGCGCGCACGCCTGGAGCGCCAAATTGCAGACTATGTGCGACTCGCGTCATGGCGCGACGTGAATGTGTACGCCCTCAAGCAGAGCGCGCAGAAGACGCACTCGTACCTGCACAAGACGCTGCGCCAGTTCCGCGAGGTGCTGCAGCAGCCGGCCGATCCCTTACTGGCGCTGCATGCGGATGCGCGCCCGAACGTCGCTGTGCGCCCACTGGTCGGCCCGTCGTCGATGCACATGGACGTCCTGGGTGGCATGCAGCCCCAGGACGCGGTGGCATCTAGCTCAGATGCATCGCGCGCTCCGCATATGCAGGCAGCTGAGCGCACCGTGGCACGTCTGCGCACGCTGTGTGCGGATGCGCTGCAGCCGCCCCTCGCATCGACGGCGTACGAGGCGGTGGTCGATGTCGGTACGACGGTGCTCGAGACGGCCGATGAGCTTGCGCAGCAGACGCCCGCGCTGGCGAACGAGTCGAATGCCAAGCGGCTTAAGAGCCTTGCCACGCAAAAGCGCCGCGCCTGGGCCGAGCTGCTCCAGGCGCTGCGGCGCATGGGCCTCTCTCCGTTCCTTACGCCTGAGCGCCATGCGCATAATCACGATCCTGCGCGAGTCTACGGCGTCTGCTCCCTGCCGCCGCACGAAGCGCTAGGCACTGATGCGATGCATACGTACCACACGGCTATGCTGGCGTGCCTCGCGCGCCTGCGTCTCGCAGCCCAGTCGCCAGCGGGTGACGTCCCCGACTTGCCGCGTGGCGTCGCGTTGGTCGAACATGCCGTGTTCCTTGCACTGCAGGTGCGTGAGCGCCTCGGGGCCACATTGCAAGGCGCCATCCGTGTGTGGACCCTGGCCCAGCGTCTGTGTACGCTGACGGGCCCGCTGCAGCGCGTATCGCCAGCAGAGCGCGTCGCTGTGGAGCGCCGTGCCGATGCGCTTGCTCGCACGGCCGAGGCGCTCACGCAGCTGGCCCTTGAGGCGCCTGGCGCGGTCCGATTGTCGCCCTTAGGCGGTGATGTGCCATTGGCACGTATGGACGAGTGGGCCGAACGCGTCCGTCATGTCCGCACGCGTCTCTCGGCCGTGTGCGCAACGTGGACGAGCACATCCGTGGGCCTCTTGACGGCCGCGGAAGTGGCCGTCGTGCACGAAAGCACTCAGGTGCTGGTCGATGTGCACGGCGCGCTCGACGCGCTGAGCCGCGATGTGCCAAGCCTGCAAGTGCTGACCATGCCGCTATGTGCGTGGCTGGAAGCTGAATGTGTGCCACTTGACCTCGCGGATGCACCGGGCTCGAGCGCCCTACAAGCGGCATCCGACCGCGTGTGTTCGTCTGTGCTGGTCATTGCACAGGAGCTCCAAGGCAAGGAGCTGCCGGCGGATGACGGCGACCTGTGCCAGCTGCTGGCGGAGGCGGAGCGGATTCACACGCTGGACCGTGCGCTGCGGCCTCACCAGATTGCCGAGGCGCTTAGCGAGGCACTCGCCCTCGCAGGCAGTGGCGATGCGACAATGGCGAGTGTCAGTGCCATGGCGCGCTTTGTGGCGCCTTATGCCGGGCTGCTAGGCACGCACCTGGCCTCGACGTCGCTGTGGTACCGCTCTCTTATGCGACTGTGTGTGATTTTGAGTGTCATTATGACGACGCTCGCACAGAAAGGCTTCTGCCAGCCGTCTGACGAGGACGAGGCGGAAGGTAGTGATGCCAGTGGTGAGAGCGGTGAGGCGCTCGAAGGCGGAACGGGCCTGGGCGATGGCACGGGTGCTAAGGATGTGAGCGATACGCTGCAAGACGATGAGCAGATGGAAGAGCTGCAGAACGATGAGAACCAACAGGACGATCGTGATGAGGGCCAAGGCGAAGACAAGGCACGCGAAATGGACGATATGGACGGTGATGTACACAGCGTCGATGGCGAGCAGGAAGCTGGCCAGAGTGAGGGTGAACAGGAAAACGAGAAGGAGGTGGAAGACGAAGTTGGCGATGTTGATCCGCTGGATCCTGACGCCGTTGATGAAAAGATGTGGGGCGCTGAGCCCGAGGAGACGCAAGGCGAGTCGGAAGCGCAAGGCACCGCGGGCGATGATCGCGAACAAGCAGGCGAGCGCCACGAGGCCAATACGGAGCAACCTGACGCAGGCGACGAGGCTGATGGTGCCGACGAAGCCGACGAAGCCAACGAAGCCGACGAAGCCGACGAAGCCGACGAAGCCGACGAAGCCGACGAAGCCGACGATGGTGAAGCAGAGCTAGAGGACATGCCTGACCGCAACGACGGGCTAGGCCGTGAGCTCGACCAGGAAGCGCACGAGGAAGAAATGCAGCTGGGCGAGCTCGACATGCCCGAGGGCGACGAGGAGCCTGGAGATGAAGACGATCTGTCCCTCGATGAGGAGGAGGCCGTTGAGGATGCCCCGGAAGATACCCCCAACGATGATCTCGAAGGTGTGACCAAGGCTGACGAGGCCGACTCGGTGGATCCTGCGGCGGACATGGATCAGGAGGACAACACCAATGACAAGGCAGAGGAGTCGGCGGATGTGCACGAGGACGAGTCGGAGGACATGGGCGATGCCGACGCCGACGCGAACAAGCACGACGCCGGCGCCGACGAGGACCATCGCGAGGACGAGGCAGCTGCGGACCCGAACGAAGCGGAGCGAGGTGGTCAAGACGCATCCGAGCTGCGCAACGCGCCTGTGCCCAAGGCCATGCCGCGGACGCTCGGCGATGTCGCAGACGATGCGATGGACTATGACGAGACGCACGAAGGCGGTGGTGATGATGCGGGCGGTGCCGCAGGAGCGCAAGAGCGGGCGATGGGCGATGCCGACGACCTCGATGGCACGTCGGCCGCGCAAGGCGGTGGCATGCCGCAGTCGGCGCCGGAGCCTGGTGCATCTGGTACCGACGACGAGGCGCGCCCGAATCCTGTTCAGAGCCTGGGAGACGCGCTCGAGCAGTTCCGCCGCGATGTCGAACAGATTCGTGAGGCGGCACAGCACGACGAGGCGCCGACCCGCGAGGATGGTGTGCCGGAAGCGAGCGAGGTGGAGCATGTGGCGCCGGACGATGAGGCTGAGGCGCAGGCGCTGGGTACGGCCGACGAACAGCAGGCGCAGGCGATGAAGAATCTGAGTGTGGCCGATGCCGAGCAGGGCGAGACGACCATGCTTCCAGACGTGCCCGAGGACGAGCCGTTACCCGATGAGCGCGCGCCCGCCGAGACAGACGATACCGATGCCCTGGGTAGCCATGCGCACAGCACGCGCGATGGCGCGCTCGCTGCGGCAGACGTGAGGGCCGAACAGGCGGATGCCGACACTCAAGGCTATGAGCGTGACGAGGAAGTGGCGCCACTCGATGACGACACGCGTGCGCACGCCGAGGCGGATGTGCTGCATGCGCTCGAGGCATTCCGTGCCTCGGAAGCGGATGTGGCGCGTGCTGCAGAGCTGTGGCGCTCCTACTCGGCACTGACCATGGATCTTGCATTTGGGTTGTGTGAGCAGCTGCGGCTGATCCTGGCGCCGACGCTGGCGACGCGCCTAAATGGCGATTACCGCACGGGCAAGCGCCTCAACATGCGCAAGATTATTCCGTTTATCGCGTCCGACTTTGCCAAGGATAAGATCTGGCTGCGTCGTACGAAGCCTTCTGCGCGCGAGTACCAGGTCCTGCTGGCCATCGACGACAGCAAGAGTATGGCAGACAGCCGGAACATCCACCTGGCGTACCAGACGTTGGCGCTGGTCGCTGGAGCGCTGACGCGACTGGAGATTGGTGACATTGGTATCTGTCGCTTTGGCGCGTCCATGGAGATGCTGCATGAGTTTGGGTCGTCGACCTTTAGCGACCGGCATGGCGGGCACATCCTGAGCCAGCTGCAGTTCCAGCAGACGAGCACGGATATGCAGGCGCTGCTCACGCAAAGCATGGACGTCCTGCGCGACGCCCGGCAGCGGCATGCGTCTGTCTCGGCTGCTGATCTATGGCAGCTGGCGATTGTGATTTCCGATGGTGTGTGCCAGGACCATGCGCGACTCAAGGCGCTGCTGCGCCGTGCAACAGAGGAGCGCATCATGCTGGTATTTGTTGTGGTCGACGCGGGCGCCGATGGCGCGGCGCCGGCACCGAACGAGGCGCCACGCAGCTCGATCCTCGAGATGAACCAGGTCAGCTACCACACCGATGCGGCCGGCAAGCTGCAGCTTGACATGAAGCGCTACATCGACACCTTCCCCTTTGAGTACTATGTCATTGTGAGGGACGTTCAGTCCCTTCCACATGTCCTTGCGACGACGTTGCGCCAGTGGGCCGAGCGTATCCGCGATGCATAGATGTAGCTTATACCGACGATAGCGGCACGTTCCGCAAGAAACTAAGCGTACCGAGGCAATAGTCCAGCGAGTCGATGAGGCGCGCGCCCTCGCTGCGCTGCTCCTGCAGTACCTCGCGCAGGGCCAGAGCCAGGGCTTCGCCCTCAGCATCCGCGTCAGTAGCATACGTGGGGTGCACGCCTTGCGCTTGGAGCACCTCGGCATGGCACGTGAGAAAGACGTGTAGCATCGCCTGCACTGCCTCCCAATCAAGCTTACTGCGTAGGCGCAACGCGAGCGCCCGCAGGAAGAGCGTCTGTTGCGCGACCGACTCAAGTCCACGAATCTCAACGTCCAGCTGCGACGCAGAGAGCGTGTGTAGGTACGTAAATAGCGGCCCAACATCGGCAGCCTCCACCGCCACCCGCAGGCGGCGCTCCATGTCCGACTCAAACACGACGTGCGGCGAATTTGTGGGCATACGCGGCGTGTCGACAGGCGCCGGATCTGGTACAGAGATAGGTGCGGCATCCAGGAAGAACGGCGCCTTCTCCGGCTTCTTCGGTGGCTCCTGCGGCTTGTTGCGTCGCTGGATGGTATCGAGGTGGAGGAGCGTCATCCACCGACTGCGCGGCATCGTACTCAGGGTCAGCAGCGGCCCGTCCACGTCGCGCAGTTGGGGCGGGCTCGTGTACGTGCGCTGCAGTTCCGGCTCGCCCACGTCCAGGTCTTGCGGCGCGCTCTCTTCAAGTGTAGCGCCTTGCACCGTAGGTACAGTCGTTTCGCGCTCAGGCACAATGCCGCCCATGTCCAGGGCACGTAGTGCCACAGAGGTGAACTGCGCACGGTTGACCCACAGGTGCACACCAACACTGTCGACGTGCGCTGTTGCAAGAAAGTCGCCCGCTGGCGAAAATGTCACACTCGTCGCCATGCTCGACGGGCGGAACGCATCGATAAGCTGCGCCGTCGCAAGATCAAACGTGCGGATCACATTGTCCGTACTGCAGGCCACCAGCCAGCGCCCATCGGCAGAAAAGGTGGCATCAAGGATACGCCCACGGAAACCGCGGAATCGACGCGCAATGCGGCGCGTCTCGATATCAATGACGGTCAATACCAGGTCGTCGCTCAGAACCGCGAGCAGTTGCGACGCGCGGTGGAGGCGCAGGCCGCTAATGCCCGACGACACCGGCGTAGACGCGAGCTTCTTCGCCGTGTGAAAATCAAAATAGTGCAGCTGGCCGTCCTGCGAGCTCGCAAGGCATAGTTGGTTGACAGCGTCCGTGGCCACATCCGAGATCGACGACACACTGTCGGTCTGGAAGGTACGCCGGTGCATGTGGCTCTGCATGTTGAACATCTCCACACGCCCATCGCTCGTGCCGACCAGCGCAAAGTTGCCACACGCACTTACGCAGCTCGCTGTCGCGACAGCGGTGCTCTTCTTCGACCGCGACACGCTTAGAAGCGCCTTATTCATGTGCTTGTCGCGCACCGTCCAGGTATGGGCATACTCGTCGCCCGCATGGGTCGTCAGCACATCGTCCCAGTCGCGCGACCGCATCGTGCTGTACGACAGCGACGAGACAGGTCGCAGCTTGAGAGAGCTCGCCTCAACGGCCAACTTGTGCGACTGGCGCTCAATCGAGCCCTGACTCAACTCAAACGAGCGACTGTCGCGCACCACACTCAGGCACCGCACACTGCGGTCCCGCGACGCCGACAGCATGGCACGGCCATCGTCGCCATAGTATCGAATGAGATGGGGGGGGAGTGCATGCCCACTGCGGACCTTGAGCAAGCGCGGTGGGAGTGTGGGTGACTCGAAGAACCATTGCTTCAGCGCATTGTCCGCGCCCGTGGATATCAGCAGTGGCTGGCCCGGTACAAACTCGATCGCGCCAATAGCACTGTCGTGAGCGTGCTGCATCGAGTGCAGGAGTCGCGGCGCGCCATTCACCGGTCCGTCAGCATTCGCGGCGTCCAGGTCAAAGAGAGAAAGTGCGCCTGCGCGCGTTGCAATCGCAAGTGTGTGTGCCACATTGTCCGTGCGAAACGCCAGGCATCGGGCCCCCAGGCCGCCGTCGACACGCACCGAGAAGAGCGCCTCGCCAACACGCACATCGTACAAGGCCACGAGACCATCCGCATAGGCCACGGCCAGCACGTCCATCGCAGGGCTTTGCTCCATGCATACGACGCCTGCGTGTGTCGAAGAAGCATGGCCGCCACGCACATCGACCGCAGAAAAGGAATGAATCAGAGAGGCCGTGCGCACGTTCCAGAGCTGCAGCGTGCCATCCGCCGCACCGACGACGACCTTGTTCAGATACGTCGCCGGGTGCACAAACTGCGATGCAATAAAGTTTTCTGCAAAGACGATCTTTTGCAAAAGCTCTGTCGTGGCGAGTGACCACACAAAGAGACACGTCCCGTCGGCAGCGAGGGCGCAAATATAGTCGCCAAAGACCAGCAGTGAGGACAGCAAGGTTTCACTCATTCCCTCATCTGGAATCGCCGTTGAGTACGAAGCCGTCTCGTGGCCACGCACGAAGCGGTGGACTGTCGGGCCCGCCGCGACGAGCAGGCTATCCGGCGAGGTCGCATGGGCCATCGCGCTGATGGGATGCTCCAGAGGGGGGCCCACAAATAATAGCGTCATCCTACCCGCATTCCACATCGCCCATGTGTCACCCAGGCACGTTACAACGTTCACATCAGGGGTCTGTGCATCCTTACCACCGAAGCGGACCTGCAAAACAAATGGGATCCCATTCGTGATATATCCCAGAGCACGGAATGGCGCATACAGTATATCCTTGCGGCTCTTTTCCGCACGGGTCTCTACCTCCGTTGCGCCGGCCGCACGCGCGCGCTTTTCTCGCGGCGCGATCGCAGCCATGAAAGACAACGCTCACGAGGCCGCCGAGCCCAAGTCAAAAAATCTCCATGACTAAGCAGATTTTCCGCCGCGACGAAATTTTCGGCGGCGACCATCCCACAACGACCCCAGCTGCCATGGTGGCGAAACACATGGGTGCGGATGCCGAGGAGACCAAGCTCGAGCGCGAGCTCCAGAATGACGTGAATGAGACAGAAAAGAGGGGAGATGCGCCTGTTGAGCGTAAGCCCTTTACTGCGCTGGATCTCACGCCCGGCACGGCGCAGGCGCTGGAGCGTATGGGCTTCAAGACCATGACAGAAGTCCAGGCGCGCTGTATTCCGCCACTTCTAGCAGGTAAGGATGTCCTGGGAGCTGCGCAAACGGGCAGTGGTAAGACGCTTGCCTTCCTGATTCCTGCCGTGGAGATGCTCCAGCGACTCCGCTTCAAGCCGCGCAACGGCACTGGCGCCATTGTTATCTCACCTACACGTGAGCTTGCGCTGCAGATCTTTGGTGTCGCGAAAGAACTGATGGGGGACCAGAGCCAAACGCTGGGTATCGTGATGGGTGGTGCGAACCGCAAGGCCGAGGCGGATAAGCTGCAGAAAGGTGTCAATTTGATTGTGGCGACGCCCGGCCGTCTGCTGGATCACCTGCAGAACACCAAGGGATTCGTTTTCTCGAACCTCAAGTCGCTTATCATCGACGAGGCTGACCGGATTTTGGAAATTGGTTTTGAGGATGAGATGCGCGAGATCATCAAGCTGCTCCCCAACGAGAACCGCCAGTCGATGCTCTTCTCCGCGACACAGACGACCAAGGTTCAGGACCTTGCGCGCATTTCTCTGCGCCCCGGTCCGCTGTATATCAATGTGCATGAGCAGATGGCAGCCTCGACAGTGTCGAAGCTCGAGCAGGGCTATGTCGTGTGCGACAGTGACAAGCGCTTCCTGCTCCTTTTCACATTCCTCAAACGCAACGCAGGCAAAAAGATTATCGTCTTTATGAGCAGCTGCAATAGTGTCAAGTACCATGGCGAGCTACTCAACTACATTGACGTGCCAGTGCTTGATTTGCACGGGAAGCAAAAACAGCAGAAGCGCAGCACTACGTTCTTTGAGTTCTGCAACGCTAAGAGTGGCATCCTGTTGTGCACGGACGTGGCCGCGCGTGGTCTTGATATTCCGGCTGTCGACTGGATCATCCAGTACGATCCTCCGGATGACCCGCGCGACTATATCCATCGCGTTGGCCGTACAGCGCGGGGTGGCAAGGGCGGCCGCTCGTTGTTGTTCCTACTGCCCAGTGAACTTGGCTTTTTGCGTTTTCTCAAGGTGGCCAAGGTGCCACTGAAC
This sequence comes from Malassezia dermatis, assembly GCA_001600775.1. NCBI lineage: Eukaryota > Fungi > Basidiomycota > Malasseziomycetes > Malasseziales > Malasseziaceae > Malassezia > Malassezia dermatis. Next base: position 424,791 of record BCKX01000003.1, read on the forward strand.
GAATACACGTTCCCTCCTAACAAGATCGCCAACGTGCAGAACCAGCTGGAGAAGCTCATCTCGAAGAACTACTATTTGCACCAGTCGGCTAAGGAAGGGTACCGCTCGTATATTCAGGCATATGGCTCCTATTCCCTCAAGCGCATCTACGATATCCATGCCCTGGACCTTGCCAAAGTCGCCAAGGCATTTGGCTTCGCAGTGCCGCCCAAGGTCAATGTAACGATTGGCACAGGCCTCAAAGCCCGCAAAGAGCGGACGGACAATGACGATGAGGACAGCGATGAGCCTCAGGGCAAGCGCCAGCGTGTAGATCGTCGCTCCTACGGTGTTGCGGGCCGCAACGACAAGGCAGCCAAATACCGCCCTCAAAAGCGCCAGGGAGACCAGCAGTGGAGTCGGTAGGCCAATCACCGAACGAGCTTGTAGCATACGATTGGTATCTATATCGCGTCAGAGATCTGCCGATGCGAGAAGGCATTCCAAATGTACAAAATGGACGCCGTGTTCTGGTCCGTCGTCGTCTTGACGTTGGCGCGCAGTTCATTGAGCGCCATTTGGACAGCACGCAGCACAGGCGCATAGGTCGTCGCACTGTGCGCCCGAATGGTCTCGCCATGCAACTGGAACAAAGACGTAAGCCACGTGAGATGGAACTCAACGTGGGGACTCTGGCTGCTAGGTTGCAGTCGTGCGGCGATGAGGCCGAGCACCCGCGGCAAGTACATAGACGGCAACTGTTTCACCACCAGCGCCACCTCGTGTACTTTGGTCCGCTCATACACCTCAGCCTCGAGTGCTGGATCGTTCAGTCGGAGCGCACCCAGCAATGCAACCAGGGCATGGCCCTGGAGCGACGCGGCACGGACCGCTTGGGGTGTCAGCTCCAGATCAAGATCGCTCGGGTCAAACGTGGCCTGTTCATCGAGGCTGTAAATGAGCAGCCCACTCGTGGAGGCCGCGGCCCAGCTCTGACCCGTAGGGGAAAATCGCACGCACTTGGAGCGCGCTTGTGGGCGCGTCGATCGTTTGCTGAGATCGCCACGTTGCACACCTGGCAGACTTCGGTCCGCACGCTCCGCCAACGTAAGCTCATCTTCATCTGACCGGTCGTCCAAAAGTTCCACATTCCCAGCTTCGGTCACTTGGCGCGAGTCCAGACGGTCCTGTGTGCCATCCAGAGAGAGATTAAGACTCAGTGTCCAGCGCTTGAGAAGCACGCGTTCCCTCACATCGTACAGGCAAACGTAATTGGCGTTGCCTCCGGCCAGCACACACGAACCATCCGCACTGTAGCAAACACTCGTGAAAGCAGATCCTGCCGCATTGTTGCGTCGATGCACCTTGTCGTCCAGGCGCCGCCCTCCGGCAATATCACGGCGACAATCAATCACACCCGTGTGTCGCCCGTGCTTTGTGTCGAAAAAGCTGAGCTGACCATCCAGCGTGGCCACACAGACCTCCAGGCCGTCCGGTCGGAAAGCCAACGTGAGACCCTCCGAAGAAAGCGGCATCGACTCAGTGTTTTGGCTGCGACGGAATACCTCCCACAGCCGAACACTTCGGTCCCAGCTGGTGCTAGCAAGAAGGCCGCTTCCATTAGGGTCAAACGCCAAGCCTGTCACAGGCGCCTCGTGCCCAGAGAGGATTTCCAAGAGTTTGCCGGTCTGGACGCTCCACATGTAGGTATCAAACGCATCGGAGCTGCCGGCACACACCACCTCGCCGCTGGGCTCCACCGCCAAACTAACAAATTGAACAGGGTTGGGACTGGTAAACGTGCGGAAGTTGCGGTAACGGATAAGATCATACGCACGCACAGTGCCGTCCATAGAGGCGCTGAAGAGGACCTGACCTTGCTTGGCAAATTCCACGCAGGAGACGGGCGCAGAATGATCGGTGAAGGTCACCGTGCAGAAACCAGAATTGGTGTTCCAGATTTTCACCTTGCCATCATCCCCACCGGTTACAGCCATTTGACCATCCTGGGCAAATGCAACAGTGTTCATGTCATAGAAATGACCCTGTTGCTTGAGGATGTAGGACTCACTGGCCCATTCCCATACAAGCAGTTGGCCTAGACGCTTGGCACCAAAACCAATCCATTCGCCCGTAGGATTGATAGCAACGCTCGTGATCTTCTCCTGGCTGATACTGAGCGCGTGCACTTCTGTAAAGTCGGGCATGTCTCGCAGAGAAAATAGACCCGATGAGAATCCCACCACGAGACGCGACGTCCCCGGATTAAAGTCCGCACAGGTCACCTGCGTATTAAGTTGGTGGAAATAATGGCGCGATGCCACACCCCAGCGCGTGAATCCCACAGCGTTGTCTGGATCATCAGCGACACCCTCGCCCCATGTGAGACCCTCGTCATCTTTGCCCCGCCATATAAGACAGGCACCATCACGAGACACTGTGTATATCGTCTTTTCGTCCAGCGAGAAGAATCCACGCAGTACAGAATCACGGTGGCCAGTGAAGGTTTTGGGTCGGAAGCCGTCGATCGGGTCGAGGCTGAAGAGATGAGCACTCATATCCTTGGACGTGGTCAGAAAAAAGCGGCCCGTACGTGACCAAGTAATGCTTAATACATCGTCAAAGTGACCGACATAGGTCCGATGAAGCACAAAAGGAGCAAACTCGCGGACAAAAATACTGGGCGTGCGCCATACTTGCACTTGGTTGCCGTGTGTTACAGCCAAAAACTGACCGTTCGGAGAAAACTGGGCATCACGCACAGGCAGCTTGAAATTCATATGCGCTAGCAAGGCTCTACGCGCCACATTGATCAAAATTGCATGGCCATCTTCGTCAGCGACAAGCACTAGATTCAGATTGGATGGCGACACAGCCACGCGGGCAATCGGCTTGCGGGTCTCGAAGGGAAGCGTATATGAAGTGTTCTGGACTAGGTTGAACACAGAAAGCCGATTTCCAACAGGAGAATACAACGAATTACCGTCTCCTGCGAAATGTATGTTCCCTTGCTGATACACTGTCCCACATACATTTGCAAACTGGAACGACGACTTCATGGTGTCGCTCAAATGGAAGAAGAACAAGCCCGGCGACTTTTTGTGATTTGTCAGCAAAAACCGGAGTTGAACCAACCTACACTCCGCTTTATTATCCGACAATCAGGCCAGACCCTTGCGGGGTCTGTGGCATTACACAAGTGCCATGACGTCACCAAATCGAAGACGGCATGGAACTGAATCAAGATTTGAAGAAGCGTTGCTTCATGGTGGTACTCGCCGGTTGATTGTGACGCCTGAGTTAGCTCAACCCTCTCACACTGCGACACCGATCGCCATGCAGTCACAAAGAAACCGAGCCCCTCGTATGTCATTTTCATGGTCTATGGATATGATTCCATGGGTGAATGAAAAACCTAGGCAAAGGGGTATCGTTCGCTCCAACGAAGAGCGCGGTGGATCGACAACATCGATATTTGAATATCAGCATCGAATCTCTCTTTCGCCGGATGCAAAGCCCTCTACAGGAGAGGACTCTCTACCGGGCCGTCATTTCCCGAATTTTAGGCCTTATGTATCACCCGAACTTACGGCTGACTCGGAAAACTCGCTTTCAGACGACGCAATCGTTACGCAATTGCCTGCATCGTTGGGTCTCAACCAAGGTGCAGAAGACGGTCCTATGGATGCCTCCTACTTGCCTTTGGACTCCTTTTCACCTTCATCAATGGGTTTGGATTCGAAAGGGTCAAGTACCGGGTCTGAATCGCCTTGGATGCGACCAGCGGCACGCTTGTCCTTCAGCCCAGAAGACCTCCCCATGTTGAGCAACCCCGTTCGTTCAACGTCTAGGACTGAATTTCGTCGCTTAAACTTTGAAAAAGAGCCTATTGAGAGCCTTCCTGAAGAAGTACCGCCAGCACGCACCACAGGACAGGCTACAGCAGAGGAGCTAGCCGACATGTGTTGGAAACAAGATGCGAGCTCGCTCGATGTGAAGCAAATGGCTATGCAATTGGGTGGTGATGACCCCGTTGCTATACAGGCCCGGAGGATTTTCATGGGACGCTTTGATCTCCATCATCACAGCCCTCTCGAGGCACTACGCTTGCTTTCGTCACGGCTATATCTAAACGCTGAGACCAGTCGGATCGACAACTTACTGCAGGCACTTGGTGCGCAATACATGAAAGAGAATCCGAATACTATTTTCCAAAATGAAGAAAATATTGTCATCGTTTTGTTTGCATTGTTATTGTTGAACACGGACCTTCACATTGCTGATTTGGATACGAAAATGAGCCAAGTTCATTTCGTGCAAAATGTATGTCAGAATTTGAAGCCGGAGTCGATGCAGATGGATAAAGAAATTGTGTGTGCATTACAACAGATGTATGACTCTATCCACTCTGATATGCTGGATGTTCCTTCAAGCATTAGCCAGGCAACGAGAGCTGCGCCAAATAGGTCTTCTCTACAACGCACACGTTCACTGGGTCGTGAAGATGGAAGCTTGTCAATATTTTTACAAGATATTGACAGAAAGCTACGGCGCCATGGTTCTCTGTTGAGAATACCGCTCAAGTATCAACATCGAAATTCTGTACCAGCTGGGACATCGTCCTCAATCCACGGAGGGAAGAAATTAGGTGCCTACGTTCAATATCGAAGTGTGAAGGATCTTGAGTCGGTACGCAGACTGCGAAAGCCCCAAAATTTGTACCTTGCTACTCTCGAGAACGAATGCATTTTCCTGTATCGAGAATTACCGATTAAGGAAATGGGTAATTCTTTGTACAAGCTCTTGTTGGTCCATTCGCTCACCAAAAGTCATATCGATTCGGATCAGTCGTACGTGTCAGTCACCCTTAATGACGGCACGATACATATTTTGTTCATGAATGCATCTCAAGTGAACACTTGGATGTCAGCTTGTAATCAAGCAGCAGCTAAGTTCACCCGAGTGCCTATGCTTGAAGGGGCTTCTAATTGTGATTACGGCTGGTTACAAGTCCGGCAGAAACAACATACACCCAACAACCCGACGACTCCTATACCGACAACCGCTCAAAAAAATTGGTGGAGCAGATGGCCATGGGAACGGCACTCTTCTCTTACGGAGGATGACAAACTACAAGTGTGGTATCCGCCGCCGATGTCTTTAGAGCCTTTGAGTTCGCCTGGAGAGGGAGTAACAGACAAGTTGACACAATATATCGAATATCTACAGCATGAAATACAAGCACATGAAACACTACGAGACCCCATGATACAAATGTGGCAAGGTAAACAACGTGCACTGGAGAAAGCAACGGCCAACTGGGAGAGACGTCATGCTTTCCTTACCAGCCAATTGGAGAAATTTGAAACATACATGAAATCTTTATCAAAGCAAGTGCGATCCTGAGACTGTCCTCGTGTGGGGCACATTGGGCAGTGCCCTAAGTGTGTCTCACGTGACTGGACCCTTGCAGGACTGAGTCGGAAATATCGATGTTGAATTATGTAGAATAATGCAAGGTGTAGAATACGTAATGTTAATTGACGTGCAACGAAGCAGAACCCGACGCATCTTGGGCGGCACCCGACATGGGTGGAATCTGTGGGGACGGGTTCCTTACAGTGCGCGTAGAGCTAGACCAGTCAAATGGCAAGCAAACGGGCTTCGCCTTCTTTCACCTTACGTCGACGGCGCACCCTTAGTAGTAAGGGTTAGCAGCAGTACCCCTCGCAGTTATACACTGCTCGACGAACGGTCAGGTATGTTGCCAAATGGCGCCGTATGCAAGAGCAGAGCTAATGCACGATCACAGGCTTCGCTCTAGTTGGCGGGATTGTACGTGCATAGCCCCAGCTACGGCGCCAGGTCAAGTGGCAGGGCTAACATTGACAGCTTAGCAGGTGCCCACCAGGACTCCTCTCACTTCACGCTTTCACTCCATATTTACCTCCTGTTCCAACTCGCTGGTTCGCGTTGGACGGTCTTATCTGAGCGTTGACCGCCTGATACATTTCCTTGATTAAACCCCTTCCTTGATCCCTCCGAAGATGTCTTCCAGCAGTGCTGCTCTTACTAGTAGTGCCCTCCGCCGGCATCCTGCGAGCCTTTTACCACGCATCGTGCACAACCCCTCCCTGACCGACTTGATCCGCTACCCTGTTTCTCGCGATATGGTTTCCTACATTGCGAAGCAAGCCACAGATGTGATTCAATGCTCGACAGAAAGCAGAAGTGATGGTAGCAGTGCTCCCAAGATTCAGGGCCTCCCCAGCTTGGAAACATTCATCATGATGCTAGTCGAAAAGAGCAATGTACAGGTCCCAACTCTGCTTAGCACGCTGGTTTACCTTGATCGCTTGAAGCACCGTCTTCCTCGTGTCGCAAAGGGCATGCCGTGTACGCGTCATCGTGTTTTTTTGGCTACACTTATCGTGGCAGCGAAGAATCTGAATGACTCTTCGCCCAAGAACAAGCATTGGACACGATACTGTGTCTTCTTCTCACAAGCCGAAGTAAACCTGATGGAAAAGCAGCTTCTATATCTGCTTGATTATGATCTGCGCATTGAAGAAGATGAAGTCATGTACCATTTCAGTCCTTTCTTCCGCCGCTTTGAATCCCGTGCTGACGCAGGCCGTCGTGAAATGTTCTTACGTGGATGTGAGGCGGGTCGCGAGTGCGAACGTTATGCTCGCGCTTCGGAACGCCGTATTGCACTTCGGAACCTTCCCCCCTCCCAGGTACCCTGCTGGAACAATCACCCTAGAAGCGCACCCAGCACCCCTAAGCGTGTGGTTCCTCCCAAGCTTGAAATTAAGAGGCAGGCTGCTCCTATGCTTACACCCACCGCTACCCTCAAGTCGCTTTCGAAACATGCCCGTAACTCTGAGACAACCAGATCGAGCTCTTCTATTTCTGAAGCTGAACTTACGGATGATAATGGGTCTGCAACTTCGTCACCAGATGAAGCCAAGGAGTATGATGATGACCGGAGCATGTCATCTATCCGACTTATTGAAAGCTCTAGGATCAATCCAAGGATGCCTCGGTCCGATTCTTCCTCCATGGTTTCTTCTATGGAACAACAAGTGACGCCTGGTCGCTCGTGTTTTACGCCTAGTTCGTATGTGCACCCTGGAGACAAGTCTCAGGCATTTAATGAATCACGATCGCTCGAGGGCACCCCGATTCGCAATGCAAAATCCGTTAGAGACGGCATGCAGCGTTACTTGGGCAACGTGATTCCTGGCGGATTGCGTCGCAATAACTCCCGTATGACTCTTCGTGCACAGAACTATGCACAATAAACTTAAACTTTTTAACGCGATCAATTGGGGTTCTTATGATGACGCAAGGCTTTACACCCTTCCTCACACGAGCGGACAGGCTCCCATTTGTGCCAGAATAAGTATATTCTCTGTCACTATTGGGAGTAAAGGCAGGTCCTTTTACTCCTAATATATGATTGTCCTCTCTACTTTTCCTAGACAACCAGTCTGGTTTTATGTAGATATTCCCTTTCTCTCCTCGCTGCCTCGAGTCAAAGGGATGGCACACTAGCTTGTAGACCCATTGCAATGCAATTCAACCTCCACTTGGCGCATAACGCTCTGGCTCTTAGAGTAGGCACACCCGGTGCACCGTTGATGTCCCATGCGCGGGTTGCTTCGTGATTGTGCGGAGCGTACTATAAACCATTTTCCTTTCATGAGACCAATACTAAACCAATTATTAATATCAAAGCGTATATCATCCGTGGTTGAACGGTGGGGGTATAATATAGATATACCCTTGTGCTTCCGGCCTTGGATGTTGCTTGTATTCGCGCTTGACCTCTTTGTGATGGCCTTTCTTGGGTATGTCGATTTGAATTGAGGGTATTTACATCGTAGATTCCATCCTTCTGCTCAGGAGTATGTTCATGTCAACGACAAGGTGCTTCATTTCTTTGGATTCATGCTCGTACGTGCATTACAGTATAGTAACCGAAGACTACGTTTATTTGTTTCTGGATCTGGAATATCGACTCGGTGCGTTCTACAATATTCTGACAAGAAACAGTCCGTGCATTATACCCCATTTTGGGACCATGCACCATTAGGACTGACTATCCTAATTTGCATTTGTTTTGGATGTATTGGTTCTGAATATATCCAGAGCATGTTGCCGGTGTGTACATGCATGTCTTACTATGAGTATAAAACCTTTCAGTATGGAGATGTCATCGCGAATTTGTTTGGTGGTTCCATGGGGTTATACGCCTCGTACAAGCTGGAAGAAATATATCGAGCAGGCGATGCAAATCAAATCTATGAATCTCTCGATCTAGAGAATCCTAGCGAGACTGGAAACCAAATATCTTCTGACCTGTAAGGAAGGCTTAGGATCAAAGGTCTGGCCGTGCTCAGATAATAGTTGGAATGCGTGCGATTATGCAAAGGCACGCTCAAAATCGGGTTGTCCTCTGCTACATTGGAGTGAAGACCAAGGCACGTGGAGTTTTGCAGAAAAACACTGTCCGCATTGGTGGAATGAGGCTACCCAATTGGGATGAGAACGCATGAGGATAAGATAGGCCAATCACAAAGGTAGAACAAAGAAACTTTTGGAGATTATGGCCAGTGCTTAAGGGACCTAGTGTGGCGTAGCAGTTGGACTTAAACAATTGCACAAGTTGTACCCGACCTTCATGGCTACCTCCAACAACAGTCAAGCACCTGCAATTCAAAGCGAGACTGTTGACTTCATCGCTTCAGTCCCTTTGGTTTCTGGGGCTGTGGACTATGCCCTGTCCATTGTCAAGTCCCACTCTCTCCTCCAGAAAGCGTATGACCTTGGTGAGGCGGCGACTGTTAAGGTGTTGTCTATGGCCCAGCCGGTGGTGTCACTCTTCAGTCAGCCCCTTCATATTGTCGACCAAACGACCTTGAAGATTTTGACTTTTGTTAAGAGCAAGGTTCCGTACCCCTTCGAGGTGAAGTGGGAAGACCTGTATGCGCAAGGCAAGGCTCCTCTTGAACAGGCCCAGAAGCTGGCGAATGATTACCGCAGCAAGTCGCTTGAGCTGTACGACACACACGTGAAGGGTACAGTGCAGAACATTTATGAACAGACAGGAAAGGCGGTGGAACAGCTCCAACAAAATGAGCAACAGTATCTTCAGAAGGCCACCTCTACCATTTCGTCCTTGCATGACAGGTTTACCAAGGTGTCACAAGAGTATGCGGAGAAGGCTAAGTCGGAAGCGGCTGATGGTGAGAAGGCGGCGCATAGCTTGGTTACCAACCTGATGTCGGAGGTAGAAGTCCTCCAGAAGTTTGCCAAGAGTCTCCCTGCTGAAGGTCAGAAGCGCGTGGAACCCTTGATGGAACTGCTCAATAAGACATACAAGGATCTTTCTGGTGTGGCATTCGACTCGAATGTGGGTATTCAGGAGCGTGCTGCGAAGGTTCACAGTTATCTCGGCGAGACCACCGTGCCTGAGCTGCAACAACTTGTGAAGAGTGGCCTGAAGACTGAATAACTTAATCTTTTTTCCCCGTATATAGATTGTCTCCTATGAGACCATTGCCTTACGAAGGCCTATAATACGCTGTTCCGAATGAAATTTTTAAGTTGGACCGTGCATATTGTCTATCTGAATGACATGTGCGTCATAGGCGGCTTCGACAAATGACACGTGGCCGTAGGCGGATTGGACCGGTGCAAGAACGTTGGCGAACGAGCTTCCAATTCAACCTCCGACTATGGACTTCCTGCAACAGAGCCAGACTGATATCATCACACTTGAGCGCCATGTCCTTACTGAAGGCCTCAAGGCTCACAGTAGGGATTCTACTGTTACCGGTGAGATGACTTTGCTCCTGAACTCGCTCCAAACGATTTGCAAATTCATCGAAAATCTGGTTCGCAAGGCGCGTTTGAATGACCTTATTGGTGTGGCGGGGCAACAAAATGTACAGGGTGAGGACCAGAAGAAGCTGGATGTTCTCACGAATGAAATCATGGTCAAGGCCTTGGTTGCCTCTGGCCAGACTACTCTTCTTGTCTCTGAGGAGGAAGACAACGCGATCATCGTGTCGGAGCATGGTGGTCACTCCGGCAAGTACTGCGTTGTGTTCGACCCTCTCGATGGTTCTAGTAACATTGATGCAGGCGTGAACATCGGTACTATTTTTGGTATCTACCGCGTGCGTGAAGGCTCGAAGGGCTCACTCGAGGATGTCCTTCGTCCCGGTCGTGAAATGGTCGCGGCTGGCTACTGCATGTACGGTTCGTCTGCAAACCTTGTACTTTCTACGGGCAATGGTGTGAACGGTTTCACTTTGGACAACTCTGTGGGAGAGTTTATCTTGACACACCCGAACATCCAACTTCCTGCGCGTGGAAAGATTTACTCTATCAATGAGGGTAACTCTGCGTATTTCCACGAACCTGTTCTCAAGTACTTGGATTCTGTGAAGTACCCTAAGGATGGAAAGAAGCCTTACTCGGCCCGCTACATTGGCTCCATGGTGGCAGATGTGCACCGCACTCTACTCTACGGCGGTATTTTCTGCTACCCTGCCGACAAAAAGTCGACTGATGGTAAGCTTCGTCTGCTGTATGAGGGCTTCCCGATGGCGTACCTGGCTGAACAGGCTGGTGGTGTCGCCACGACGGGCGAAAAGCGTGTACTGGATGTTGAGCCTAAGCACATTCACGAGCGCGTGCCGATTTTCCTGGGCTCGAAGGACGATGTCCAAGATTTGCTTTCCTTTTACCAGCAGTAAATAACTGTTAGAACTACATTATACACAGTGTGCGACATCGTATAAGCCGGTGCATTGTTGAGTTGTCTGTTCACTTTGCTGACCCAACTCATGCCGAGCAATTGCTTCACAAGTATCCATGGCTGTTGCGATACAGTCATTCACGCCAACACCACCATAACTGAATCCCAAGAGCGACAGTCTGTTGCACCAGCGAGGGTCCTGTAGCAGTTTTTGATATAATTGCTTCATCCGATACTGATGTCCCACAAGATATTGGGGAATGGTGTTGGTTAGGATGCGTGCATGGACAAATTGTGTATCTCTGGCCAGTATGTGAGAAGGGACACCAAGTTGAAATTCGAGCGCACGCATAGCTCGTTCCTTCACCTCCGTGATAGATGGGAACGATGAACGATGCCTCCAATACGGACCGCCCATCATGACAGTAATCTTGTAGAAGGAAGAGGAACCATCGGGCCGGGTCGGACCTTGGTTTGGTACAGCATCGCTGTCAAGCACTGTCCCCAAAATTTCATCGTGATTCCCAGCGGCGTTGCGAGGTACCAAGTAACCAAAGCCTTTGATAGGCAAGGAGTAAGAGTCGTCATGAGGTGGTGCGAGAATGACGTCAACAACGCCTAAATGAGCGGCAGGATTGTGGCTCAAATGAGGCAGCTCGGGCAAAAGACCAGCAAGATGGTGGGATGGCATCGTAGCCACAATTCGGTCTGCCTCCAAGGGCTTGGAAGCAAAGTGCGTTGAAATTAAATACTTTTCCCCCATGCGAACAGATTCGCAACGAGCGCCTTTCCAGACATCGACGTTAGGCATGGCCATAAGTCGATCCTCAATGGATGAAATCAGCTCGCCCAAGCCATTGGGGAAAGAATAGATACTGGTTTTCCGAAGTTGCTCTAGTCGTTGTGGACCCAGCCGCGCCTTAATAGCCTCTAATTTCTGAGAACTTTCTTCCTGATATTTTGAATGTTTCCCGTGAAAACGTTTGTTGAGTGATTTGGGTAATAAGGCTCGCAGTAAGCCGCCGTGGGTCTTCTCAAGATTCACAAGAGATGGCATGATGCTCTTGACGCTCAATTCACGGGAATCGCCCGCGTAAATTCCGTGGATCACAGCAGATACAAGTGTCTCCGCCACATTTTCACCCAGACGGCGTGAAATGAAATCGTGCACGGATTCATCGACCGTGTCGTCGGAAAGAGAACCAGATCGTGGTACGTTCCATTCCCGAAGCACGCCTCGGGCTGCTGAACGAAGAAAAGGTGTGCTCAAAATAGACGTAATAGCAGACCACGGAGAAGATGGTAGTCGGTTCAGTGCCCCATCGTAAAAAAGGAAACGGTTCTGCGCCGACGCTGAGTTACGGGGTACCAAAATCATACGATCTGCAAGTTCCAATTGATCGAGCTGGATAAGTTATAGATAAAGCATACCAGTTCAATAGTTCTAAGTCCTTTGTATCCCACAGGACGGATACTCCGAGGTCCACCCTCTAAGAGCGCCGTCTCACTGTCTGGGTGGTCCGAGAAAACTGGTACTCGGCGACTGCTAATCCATCCACCCAAACGATTCTGTGCATCTACCAAGACAATCTTATAATATTCTCTAGGTAGGATTCTGGCTAGAGTGAATGCTGCAGTAAGGCCTGTTATCCCCCCCCCTAGAACAGCTACTGTTCTGGCAGGTGTCATCATGTAACAATTCTGACATGGTGCGTGCACTGCACATCTCAGTGGTGTGGAGGGTCACGTGAGCCTGATGAGAAATCACCGGCGCGGGACGGAACGGATGGAGGCACGGTGCGTGGTGCATTTTCCGCCTTCCTACGATCCATCGGTTGTTGGCGGAGAAGTCACCATGGCGTCGGTATGTATTCTGGTGTATCATCCCGTTAAGAGCATATGCTAACACACTGTAGAAGTCGATTTCTCTTGCGAACTTTATCAAGTCGTCGCCGAGCCTACTGAAGCTCGTCCAACCTGTTGCGAACGCGTACGCGAACGCCGCTGGTTACCGTCAGATGGGTCTCAAGTACGAGGACTTGATCGTCGAGGAAAACCAGCAGATGCAGAAGGTACGTGGAATGAATTGGTGCGCGATGGTGCGCCATTACTTTGACTCTTTGGGACTTTACTAACATACTCAGGCTCTCTCGCGTCTGTCCACCGCCGAGTCCTACGACCGTGCTTACCGCTTCCGCCGTGCGGTACAGTGCTCGATTCTCCAACGTGACCTGCCCAAGGAGCAGTGGACCAAGCCCGAGGAGGTACGTGTACCCCCTGTGAGTCGACTAACATAATCAGGACAACAACTATGTGACCCCGCTGCTGGAGGACATCCAAGCTGCGGATGATGAGCGCGCGGCCTGGGACACCATGAAGGTCGTGAAGAAGTAGATATATTCCTCATTACCTACAATGATGTTACCCTCACTTGACACTAACTAGGTTTGCATGCCTAAGTGTACCGATTGTCTCATTTTTTTCTCCTTGAAAGCAAAGGCATTGCGACTGTTGCTTTAGAGTAGTGTGAGAATTTTACCCGTTAATGTGGCGGGAGTGTCTAGCAGATAGGAGCTGGGGATGCTTGCAAGGTGGAGTGCGAGACCTTTTAAAAAAACCCATATGGTCCCGGGCACCTGGAGAATGTGGGTAGGGAACACCTTCACCGAGAGAGGTGTAGGTAACTATGGCTCCCACATTCGAGAACCTCCTGAGGATTGGGGTTCAGGTAGGTCATTGCCGCCGGTATTGCTTTTACTGTGTACCTTGGCCACACTATTTACAACCGTCGCTTCATCATATTCTGTTTGGTTGCAATTGAAGCACTACTTCAAGCCACGTTTGCAACGCTATGTTGTGCGAATTTTGATCATGTAAGTAACTTCGATCTCACTCCCTTCAGGCCCTTGCTATATGCAGTGTCGTCCACGATATCCTTATTCTCATTGCAATTGGCAGAAATGATCGATTTGATGCGAGACTTATACGAGGTGCGACAGGAATGATGCGCTCTAACACCTAGGCTTTTGTTATCTATTGCTTTTTTAGCCTATTAGTGGAATATTTGTCGGGAGAAGGTGCCATTTTGAACATGCTACGAGGAAGACCACCCACGCCCCATATTTTTCCCATCAACTTGATATTTATACCGATGGATCTCAGTGATCCATACACGTTCCTGGCTCTTAAGCGGGGAATTTTGCGTAAGTGTTCGTCATTTGACACTAAGAATATGTTCAAATTAAACCAGTTCTAGCCGTGGCTACAGTGTTATTGAAGATCTATGGTAAATACCAAGACGGACGCCTCCATGTAAGCAACGGATATACATGGATTGCTATGCTCTACAGTATGTGCTTGGTGCTCTAACCGGTTTCCAGATATTTCTGTATTTGTGGCTTTGTATGCATTGACTATGTTCTGGGTTTGTTTAAAGCAAGAACTCGCGCCTTTCCATGTTGGAGCAAAGTTTATCTGTGTCAAGGGTGTTATCTTTTTCAGTTTTTGGCAGGGATTAACGATCTCTATTTTGGTGGCAACTGGATTGATCACAAAAAGTAAGTTGTGCACCAAAACTAATGTCTTAGTTGGGGGTGTGGTGAATGATAGCCACCTATCCGCTGCATTGCAAGATACGTTGATTTGCTTGGAGATGCCCATATTTGCTGTGGCACATACTTATGCATTTTCATTCAAGGACTATGTTGAGCCGCCTAAACGTTTGGCGGGACGAATGCCTTTTCTGTATGCATTAAGAGACAGTTTCGGCATGGGAGACGTTTTCTCAGATACCATGTCGACGATCCATGGTACTGAATACTCGTACCAAAGGTATGAGCCTAATAATGACAACGTTGTCCACCATGCCTTAGCGTATACGCGCAGAAGCCGGGCTGGACTTCGATATGCTCATGGTGGGCGCTCAAAATACTGGGTGGACGAGCAAAGGAAAAAGGTGGATGAGGAAACGCCTCTGTTCCGGGAGTCACAATCTCAATATACTGAAGTTCATGATCAGCCACCTCCGGAGGACACATTTCTATCGCGTGAAGAGTTTGAGGAAGATGAGAGGTTGTACAATTTAAGCCGTAAGCTCATGTTCGGCGATTATAGATACCCGTGTATAGACCCAGCATAAAGAAGATGGGCCCCACGTACGTGTCTGATGGATACCAATGTGATACGACCGACCAAGCCGAATCAACTGGCTGACAAAAAATATAGCTCAGGACGGTTTCGATCCGTCGACCTTGGGGTGCCACATATTCAGTATGAGCCCCACATGCTATCCACTGCACCACCGAGCTGCCAGTTGGAGAGCGAGCCAACAAATAGCATATTTATTCAATTGTCATTATAATCCGAGCGGGTTGGCCATAATCTCGACTGGATCATTTCATCGTTGATGAAGCATGTACTGCGCATGCATCTCGAATACATGCCATCCATGTCTCATTGAAGCACGAATTTATTGTATCTTCTGAAATATATTGATCAAGAAGCGCATGCCGAGTAAAGTAGAGACCAAGGCAACACCATCATGTCAGTTGAGTGATGACAGTACGGTCGATGGTATATAGGAACATATCTTGTGTGCGGTCCCTAAGCACTTCTGCGTAGTTTAGTGGCTATGACGGGGCCTTGTCATAATGACAGCCACGGCCCAGACCCGGGTTCAATTCCCGGCGCGGAAGCATTTTTTCTTTTATAGTAAGAAACGTAACCTTCATGAAAGCTGCTTGACAGCATCTACGAGTAAACGCCAAGCCGATTCCGGGTGTCGACCCAGTCCTGTAGGTACGCCGATGCGCTGGCGTGCTGTAATTTTTGGATGAACGGCCAACTCTCTGGCCACATGTAGCCAACCTTGTTCCACATCTTGGCGGAATCGTTCCGCTTGGGCCTCAGTGAACCGCTGAGTGATACGCGCATTGGGCATGAGAATACGCTCAACCACAGCATTCGAGAGAGAAGTCGCGATATGCCTGTATGTAGGCAGAAGAAGCGATGGGGGAAGCACCTGGACAATGTGTTGCAACAAGGTCGTCAGTTTGGCCAAGGCTGGGACCAGCTCAGGAGATGGGATGGAAACCGCCGCCTCGCTTTCGTCGTCTGTGGCTTCTGGATCTTGGCTCCAGGGACGCAGTACATAGGGCCTCATAGCATCCAGGACTTCAGCCACGGTCAATTTCTCGAGAGCATACGCAGATCTTGCGCTCACTTGCCCGAATTTGGCAATATATTGGTCCCATACACCGAATTCAGTTTCGACTGTCGCCGTAGACAAGGATGTGTCAGAACTTGCATTGGCCCCGAGAGAGAATGGGCGAAATGATGCTGTTGCTGATGCGCCGCGTTGGATACCGCGTTGGAGCATGGACATGAGGCTAGCAGAGTCGAGCTGTTCTGAAGTGCTCTTGGGCGACATGAGGCGATGCAGAGGCGAGGCTGTATCGATATGTTGGAGTTCATGGGCCATATGGAGGAAAAAGGACGACTCTGACCATTCTTCGAGCTGCTGTTTGACGTACTCCGCGGACAGGAGAGCCTTGGCCACCCTGGTAACACCGTTGACGCCCCGGACCATGTCATTGCCAGGCCCTGACGAAAGCGATGCAATTTCGCCAGGGAGAGTCCTCGCAAAGGCCATACTCATGTTTTCAAAAGCATCCAAATGACGAGTGAGGCGCGTCAGTAGCTGATCCAAAAGAGGGCGCTGGACTTGTATAATAAAGGCGCATTTTTGCTCCAGCAAGTGCAACGGTTGGTATCGTTCCGTGACGCCTGCCAGCATATTCATGAGGTTGCATGCACATCGCGTTGTGGTGGCCGAATCCAACGCACCCGGGTCTTCGACAAACCCTTCATCTTCGCCATCCATGGTATCAGCCTGGACTAGCGACCATGCGCCTGGCTCCTCGAATATGGACTCGAACTTGGATTCGGTGAAGGAGCGCTCGCCATCGAGCCAGGACTGGAACCACACGTCATTTCCCAGTACCTCATCAGCCAGACTCCATGCACCCAATCCGCCATGGGCCAGCACGGCTGGTGGATACAACTCGCGGAGCTCCGCGTCAAAGGTAATAAGCTGGAATATCATGTGAGCGAGGAGGGCTCGTTCGTTCACGAGCCGCGGCATGGATGCCTGGATTTTGAGACGCACAGGACGCAGCAAGGCATGCAGAAGCTCGGATGGTGCATCGACCGCCATGTAGCGCTGGCGCATCGGAACGTTGGCCGTCGTGCCGCGGCGACAGCGAGTCAGTTCAGCCACGTCGCCACCCCGCGTCCACGTATCCGGAGCTGGCTCAAACAAGTGGGCATTCATTCGAACAAGAGCAAGTATGTGCGTGAGGAACCACTCTGGCTTGTCGAGGCGGTTGGTAGGCCGCGCTCCGTCAAAGTGGTACCGGAACCGAAGTAGGATCGGCTCCATAAGCACATCGACGGGTAGGAGCGGCACGTAATCATCGGATCCTGGTGCCGCTGGTGACGCCTGTTGTTCGTCAATACCAGAAACCGTGGGAGGCGTGTGGATGCAGGTAGGGGAGGGGCGGAGGCCTAGGGAGGCTGCCGTGAGCTGCAGCTCCATGAGGTCGGCCCACGCCCATTCCAAGGCAGGGGCACCGACCAGGTGGTAGGCATTCCCTGGACCGTGTTGGGCTGCCTTTTCGGGGTTCTGGCACTCGGGTGGGGGCCATTGCAGGTCGCTCAAGATCGTGCGAAGCTGGGCCTTGTACTGGGCCTCCAGGTTCTGGAGCAGCTGGTCGCGCATGTCCGTCAAGAATGCAATAGTTCTTGTGAGCATGGGTGAGCTGGGAGCGCAGTAGGGCGCCTCATCGACCAGGGCTGCCAGGCTCCGGAGCTTGGCGATTTGGACGACCGGATCGTCCGTGGCCTTGTCCATGTGGGCCTCCGCATCCGCAAGGATCCGTGTGCATGCACGTGCAGCACGCCATTCACGTATTTCATCCGTCTCTTCTGTGTCAGGAGCGCTCGTGACCGAGGCAGGGCGCGGTATGAGTGCCACGAGGCGCTCCAAGGCCTCTGTGACGTCGTCGTCTTCGCCCAGCATGATTCCCTGTCGTTCGAGCGTGTCTGCGATGGTATCGCGGAGTCGTGATTCGCTGTGTTGAATTTCAGATATGGTATCGTTGTTTTCGGCCTGGATGGCCTCGTCGAGTGTGTTCCATGGCTCGCCGTCCAGACGGCCGCTGAGCAGTGACACAAGGCGCAGATCCGCGTCTGTGGCAGCGAGCTGCTTTGCATGATTCGTGAACTGCGGCTTCAGGTATTCGCGCAAGCGGTCCGCCTTTTGCTGCAGCTCAGCGACCGTGTACTCGAGGTCCTGCATCGTGCGAGGGGGCGGGGCTTGTCGCGCACACGCCAGGCGGCCATGGGTCACGTGATGGAAAAGTAGGGCCGTCGCCGCGGCCTGTTCGAAGGACCAGATTGACGACATGGCGAACAAGGGAGCATCGTACCTGTGCGTGCATATGTGCTAACTTTAGGTCTGCGCAGCCTGGCTTTCTGAATGCACCTGGACACGGTCGCCGTGCGGGTGTGCAGCCCACGTGGATGCAGCGTTTCTGGGCTGAAGAGGTGATGCACCCGGCCAAGTTCTGGGGCAACATGACGGTGGCCTGGAGCGTGGGCTTTTTTGCACTGGGCGTCCTATTTGTGCGCAAGGCTGGCTGGATCCTGGCGCCTACCTTCTAGGAGCTATGTGGTGTCACGTTCTTCGTCCGCCGCGAGCGCGCGGCGGACCACCTCTTGCAATGTCGCCGGGTCGTTGGCGAACTCGGCGCTGCGTACGCGTATGGTATAGGCCACTGCCGGTAAGGTAGTCAACATACCATCTTCCACTTTGCGAATCGATGAAAGCGTGACGTGTTGCTTCTTGCGGAGCTCCCAGGAGGTGGCCGCCAGCGGCTCGAGCGCTGCATAAGCCACTGGCACGTACCGCTGTAGATAGTATACTGCATCTGCAGCACGCGCTCGATCTTGGCGAGCGGATTGCGGCACGCGATCGCGTTAATGGCGAAGCGCATGAGCTCGCCTGTCAGATCCGAGAGCCCCAGGAGGTACCGCATCGGCGTGACGTGCACGCATTGTAGGCCATCAGCGACGAGCAGACCCTGCACATCCTCGTAGCTGATCAGCGCATCCTGCTCGAGAAAGTGCAGGAACGACGCAGCTTCAATCTGTGTGAGTGTATGCACGTACCCACTCCTCCAACGAGGCGCCTAGGAAGCGCTCGAAGCGGTTCATCGTATCGTGCGGTGCGCCGCACGTCACAGCTAGTTCTTCGTCCTTGCCGCACTTGTGCAGAAGATGCGAGATCTCTTGCAGCTTGGTGTGCGCCGACGCATAGGCGTCCGGCGCGTCGGCGCATGCGTATCGATGCAGATGGAAAATGAGCTTCTTCGATAGCGCAGTTACATCGCGCGATATCTTGATGAGCCGTTCGCGGCGGTCATGAAATGCATCAATTTCATCGCGGTATGCCGTAAACGTGTCGACTAAGCTGGCCTCCCCTGGCGGCATTTCGCAGAGCCGCGGCGGCGACGCTTCCTCCACATGAAATCCATCCATTTTTTCTGTCGCCACGATGAAAGGCGCACGGATGAAGCGGGGCCAGGCGCCCCCCGTGCCCGCGCCCAAAGTGCACAAGACATTTGACGACGACGACGAAAGCGATGTGGATCTGCCCAGTGCACCAGATGCCGACGATCAGGGTGGCGCCTCGTCTGAGACCGACTCGGACTCGGAGGTCGAGGAGCTGACCATGTCGGCCTCGCGCGCCATCGCACGGCAGCAGACCGCTGCCAAGATTGAGCAGCGCAGCCGGTACGTTTCCCTGCTAACCCAGCGACAAGATGGTCCGCAGCGCGGCGGCCCAGGCGCGGCAGAGCGCGCAGCCCGCTAAGCTCTCGCGGCGCGCGCGGCAGCAGCGCGCGCACCAGGTCGAGGAGGCGATACCCGACGAGGACGAAGGGCCCGTGCCGGAGCGCCTCGATCCAGCGCTATTTGCCGCTGCATTTGCGCACACAGGCGACGCTGCCGCACGCGAGGTCCTACGGGGCGAACGCACAGTGCCCCCCGCCCGCCGTAGCGCGCATGCGCGTGGCCTGGATGGTCGCCCTATGACGCGCCTGCGTGGCGAGCGTACGATCGTGCGTGCTCTCGACGAGGCCGAGATGCCCTCGCTTGCCGGCGATGCCGATGCGCCGCTCTCGTATGAGGCACTGGGCGTGCAGCGGCCGCGCGCCGCAGCCCGCGAGCGCGCCTTTAAGAAGCGCAAGCTGGGCCTGCGTGCCAAGGATGTTCGTGCCTCTGTCCTCGAGCCACCACGCGCACCCAAGGCGGCGCGCGCCCCACCGCCCGACCGAGACGACCCACTGGGCCTCCACGACCCAGCCTTTGATCGGGGCGGCGAATTTTATCAGACCGGCGCGGCGCGCCGGCGGCGGCGCAGCGGCGCGGCGCGCCCTACGACGGCGCTGCATGCACGCGGCGCGGGTGGGCGTGTGCACGGTACGTGTTGCGGCTAACTCCAGTCCCTACGTCGCTGGGCCTGGGCCCCGCTACCCACTTTGCGCGTGGGCGTCTACCATGAGTCGGATAGCACAAAGTCGGAGTAGTCGCACGGATTCACGTATGCATCCGCGTCTGTGCCAGTGCGCCGTGGCGCATAGCCGCCCATGGGCATATAGTACGCGGCGCTAGTAGGCGCCGCTAGGTCACGAGGGTAGCTCCATGGTGCCGGCTCGGCCGGCTGGCTCGGGCGGAACGGCATGGCGAGCACATCCAGCTTGGGCGGCGCCTCGCGCAGCTCATGCATGCTCAGCGGTAGCGGCGTCGGCAGCACGTCATCCGTGGCGATATCACGGAGCGAGTTCTTGGGGCGGGGCTCCGTGTCCTTGGACGAGTTGGCCCACATGCTCTTCAGGCGCGAGTGTTCCGCGGGGTCCGGCTGCGCTGTGCTCACGAGCGGCAAAGCAAGCGTCGCGCCCCACGTGTTCTGGCTCTGTCTGTCCAGCAGGGGCACCTCGGGCGCCCGCGATGCGAACGGATCCTCGAGAAGGCCGCCGTACGGGAGACGCAGCGCCTTGAGTGAGGGCCGCCGCCACGTCAGCGTATTCGGCAGCTTGACGCGCGGCGCACGCTTCCGACGGGGCCGCACGCCCGCGTGGGACGGCACCTCGTCCGCAAAGATGGCACTGCTCGGATGCTGCTCGACATGGCCCAGCAACTGCTCGAGCCAGCGCGCCTCGTCCATCGGCCGCTGCGGCGCATACGCACGCGGCGCCGCCGGCTCAATGCGCCGCTGCGGCAGGTGCACGCGCGGCCGGCGGAGCGGAAACAGAATGTCGACGGCCGTCGTGCGCGCATCGACACACGCGTAATCCAGCGGCGGCTCGTAGCTCAGCAACAGGCCCTGCGGATCGCGTGGCCACTGTGCGTGCACAGCGGCCTCCGACGGCCGGCGGGCGACGCGCGGCGCATGCGGCATACGCACGGTATACTGGCGCCATACAGGCGCCTCCTCGGCCGGTAGCGGCTCACACGTCGTGGCCGGTTCGGCGGGGACCGGTACAGGTACAGCTGCGGCGTGCGTGCTGGGCAGCGGTGTCGTGCGCCGCCAGCTCGCGGGCTCCTCCTTGGCCTGCCGCGTCTCCTTGGCCTGGCGCCGCTGCTCGCGTAACTCGTTCTCCCGCTTTTCGCGCTGCTCGCGCTGCTCATGTTCGCGTTGCTCGCGCTGCTCGCGCTCTTTCTTCTCACGTTCCAGACGCTGACGCGCATGCTCCTCGCGCGCTTCCTGCTGCGCCCGCAGACGCTCGCGCAAGCGCTCGCGTTGTGCCTCGAGCTCGCGCTCACGGGCCTCGCGCTTTGCACGCTCCGCCTCACGCAGCTGCTCCTCAATCTGCGCGGCCTTCTGGCGCGCGCGCTCGCGCTCTGCCTCGCGTGCCTGCTCGTCCTGCTCACGGCGCTTGCGCGCCCGCTCTGCGGCTGTGGCCATTTCGTCGTGCTGCTCGGCGGCCATTTCGGCCGCGCGCTCCTTGCTGGGCATCACAGGTGCCGGCGGCTCGATCTTGGGCATCGGCTTGCCTGTGAGCGTCGAGTGCCGTTGCGCCAAGGGCCCCCACGTCGGGGCGGGTGCAGGGGCAGGCGGTGCGCGCGCGGGCGGCGGCTCACGCACCGGCTCGGCGCGCCACGGTGCACGCGACGCCGGGCCCCACGCCGGCACACGCGGCTCGGGGCGCGGCGGTTGCGACTTGGCGAGCTCCTCCTCGACCTCGGAGATCTTATATTGCTTGCCGTCGCCAAACTCGACGACATCATCGAGTTCGTCCTCCGACTCTTCGTCCATGTCGTCCCAGTGCTCCGATGACGGCAGCTGCCCTCCGCGGAAGCGCTCGAGCTCCTCGTTCGCAGCCTGCTGCCGCGCGTGCTCTTCGGCGGCCTGCACAGCGGCGCGCTCCTCGGCCTTCTTTTCTGCCTCCATGACCTCCTTGGCCGTGGGAAAGTCGTGCGACGAGATGTTGACGCGCGGGGCGACTGGCTGTACGTGCGCCCACGGCACACGCGGCGTGGCCGGCGTGTCCTTCGGTGCCTCCTTCCGCGCCGTGTCCGCGGCGGCCGTCGCAGCGCCTGCGGCACCACGACCCGGCATTGCGGTGACGAGGCGTGGGTTATGGCTGGCCCGCGCATCGTCCATGGCAGATGTGGTCGCCGCAGCGGGGGCCTGCGCCTTGGGCGCAGCTTCCTTCGCGCTCTGCAAAAATCGCTGGTTGATGTTCAACGCGGAAAATCGCTTTGGCTGCGCAGCTCCATGCGACTCGTCTACTGGTGCCTTGTCGCTGGCGCCGGAGTGCGGCCCAGCTGCTGGACCGGCGGGCGGCAGCTCCGTTGCCATGCGTGGTGCGACTGCTTTCTTCGCCACCGCTTGGGCAAGTCACGCCCATATTAGTAAGCCGACCAGGGGCGGCCGCACGGCGCGCGGCTCCCCAGGATGCCAGGCACACCGCCGGGCGACCCTGCTGCCTGGACACTGTGTGTAGGACCTACTAACACAGGCATGCACTCGCTGCGCTGCAAGTATCTGAACATGTAATGCGCGTCGCCGCGAGCGGCGCGAACACCAAGGGTACGCCGCGCCACTTACGCAGTCGTTGGCGTTCTCCTAGGCCACGCACCGACTGCCCACGCCTGTATGGATCTCTGCCTCACCGAAAGCGGCACGATAGATGCACCGGCGCTACAGGAGCGCCGAGATCTGAGTACGTCAACTTGCTCACACCAGTGGCACAGGTGTGGCCGGCATGGACCGTGTGTGGAATGTACGCCTTAGGCACCGCGCCGGACAAGGACGACACGCAGTTGCACACGGAGCTATGTGCGCTCCTTCGCGTCACGGTGCCGCTCGTCTTATTAGAAGTACAGCCGATGCACTGGACGGCCTGGCACCGCCACGACACGGCATGGACGCCCATTACGGTCGACGTACGTCCAAATCCTACCGAGCAGGTCATACTCGAAGACGTCGTCAGCATCGCCAGCTACACGGACGAGCTGGGCTCGGTCGACCGACGGGATGCGCAGCGGCGGCTCCAGTTGCTCACAGCCGAACGACGCTCCGTTGCGGCCCTGCACGACCGCCTGATGTCTGCGTGTGCGTATATGGAGCGCGCACGCCATGACCCTGCCGCTTATGATGCCACGACGCTGCGTCATCTCGCCACAGCTGTCGCACACCGCCCCCCCACGAGGGACGCGGCGGACAAGCCAGACGCCTCGGTAGACGCACTCCTTGCGACGTACCTGGCGGCAGCGACCAAAAACCTACATACCCTCCATGACGTACGTGTGCCTACTGACCCAGCTCGCCGGCCTCCGCGCCCTGGCGCCAGCGCCCGATCCCGACGGGGCCCAGCGCCCTGGTGCGCCGTGATAAGTAGCCACGTGGCCCCACGTGTAGATTCGCGCATTGTTGCAACGCCCAGGGCCACGTCCGTGCCAGTGCCCAGCGACGAGCATGGCCGAGGGCATGGCACTGGATGTGCCGGCACTCGATGACGACCTGTACCGTGATCGCGCGCGCACGTTTGCCGAATTTCTGGATGACCAGAGTGGAGCTACTGATTACCGCAGCGCCATCCGGCGCATGCTCGCGGCGGACGAGCGGCGCCTCGTTGTGAACGTGGACGACCTGCGTTCGTACAACCGGGAGTATGCTGCAGGGCTGCTGGACGAGCCGAACGACTTTTTGCCTCCCTTTGAGCATGCACTCCAGGCGCTCGTGGAGCAGCTGCATGATCCACTCAAGGACGATATTCAAGGGAAGCTCTACCACATTGGCGTGCGTGGCAGCTTTGGTGATAACCATGTGAGCACGCGCATGCTGCGTAGCATGCACCTCGGGAAGCTCATGAGTCTCGAGGGCATTGTGACACGGTGCTCGCTTGTACGTCCCAAGATTGTCAAGTCGGTGCACTACTGCGACGCGACGTCGCGTTTCCATATGCGCGAGTACCGCGATGCGACCATGTATGGCAGCGGCCCGCCGACATCGAGCACGTACCCGACGACGGATGAGAGCGGGAATCGCCTCACGACCGAGTACGGTCTTTGCACGTTCCGTGATCACCAGATGATCAGCATCCAGGAGATGCCCGAGCGTGCGCCGCCCGGGCAGCTGCCGCGCAGTTTGGATGTGGTAATGGACGATGACCTGGTCGACAAGGTGAAGCCAGGTGATCGTATCCAGCTCGTCGGCATGTACAAGTCGCTCGGCAACCGCGTGGGCCAGAGCACGACGTCGACGTTCCGCACGCTCATGGTCGGCAACTATGTGTTTGTGCTCTCGAACAAGGCGGGCGGTGGCATTTCGCAGATACCACTGAGTGACTTGGATATACGCAACATTAACAAGATTGCGCGGCGCCGCGGCGTGTTTGATCTGCTCGCCGAGTCGCTGGCGCCGTCGATTTTTGGGCACGAGTACCTGAAGAAGGCCGTGCTACTCATGCTGTTGGGCGGCCAGGAGAAGAACCTGCCAAATGGGACACACATTCGTGGAGACATTAATATTCTCATGGTCGGTGATCCCTCGACGGCCAAAAGCCAAATGCTGCGCTTTGTGCTGAATATGGCACCGCTGGCGATTGCCACGACAGGTCGTGGCAGCAGTGGTGTTGGTCTTACGGCGGCGGTCACGACCGATCGTGAGACAGGTGAGCGCCGTCTCGAAGCAGGTGCCATGGTGCTCGCCGACCGCGGCGTAGTATGCATTGATGAGTTTGACAAGATGTCGGACGTGGACCGCGTTGCGATCCATGAAGTGATGGAGCAGCAGACAGTCACAATCGCCAAGGCGGGTATCCACACGACGCTCAATGCGCGCTGCTCCGTGATTGCCGCGGCAAACCCGATCTATGGGCAGTACGATGTGCACAAGGAGCCGGGGCGCAACATTGCACTCCCCGACTCACTGCTCTCGCGTTTCGACTTGCTCTTTGTCATTACCGACGATATTGACGAGGTGCGTGACCGCCGCATCTCAGAGCATGTGCTGCGCATGCACCGCTACGTGCAACCGGGACAGCCTGTGGGTGTGCCGGCCAAGGACAGCCTGGACCAGGTGCTCGACGTCGGCGGCGCGTCCGAAGCGGCTGAGGCGGCTGAGGCGCCGGAAGACGAGTCGCCGTTCGAGAAGTACAACCCGCTGCTCCATGTCGGCATTGACAGTGGGCGAGCCGAAGTGCTGTCGATGACGTTCCTGAAAAAATACTTGCAGTACGCCAAGTCGCGTGTCGCTCCAGTACTGAGCCCTGGCGCGGCAGCGTGGATCTCGAATGTGTATGCCAACTTGCGGAACGACGAGCAGGGCGGCAACGTGCGTCGCACGGCACCGCTTACGGCGCGTACGCTAGAGACGCTCATCCGCCTGGCGACAGCGTACGCCAAGGCGCGGCTCAGTGCGACGGTCGAGGAGCAGGACGCCGAAGCCGCCGAGGCGCTCCTTCGGTATGCGCTGTTCAAAGAGGTCATGAAGTCGAGCAAGGCCAAGCGCCAGCGCACTGCGAGGTCGGGCAGCTACGAAAGCGACAATGACGACGACGACGACATGGCGTGGGACGAGGACACAGAGGATCGGGACGAGGCCGACCGCCAGTTGGGTGGCCAGACGTCCACGGCGTCGGCTTCGACGTCGACATACGGCACGCGCGCTGCGACGCGCGCTGCCGAGAAGTTCGCTGAGGCCACGCAGGCGCCCGAAGTGCCCGTGTCGGAGCTGCAGGCGTTCCGCGCGCGCGTGGCCGAGGCGCTCTCGTCGACGTTTGCGGACGAGGAGTTTGTGGAGCTACCTGCGCTGCTACAGGCCGTGAACGCGGCGGGTCCGCCGTTCGAGATGGAAGTGGCGCGTGCAGCCCTGGGGGTGATGAGCGAGGCGAACCAGATTATGCTGGCCGACGGTACGTGCGTCGCACTTACGCAGATGTTGTGTACAAGATCTGACCGACCCTCGCGGCACCCGCGCGGGGTGATTGGGTCTCGATCCGTAGGTGTACTGCACTCGGCCGAATGCATTTGGCGCGGGGGGTGGGACGAGCCCGTCGCGTTTGCGTTGCGCAACGAGCCTCCGCAGCATGGCAGCAGAGTCGAATTACGATTATCTTTTCAAGGTGGTGCTTATTGGTGACTCTGGCACGGGTAAGTCGAACCTGCTCTCGCGTTTCACGCGGAACGAGTTTAGTCTGGACAGCCGGAGCACAATTGGTGTTGAGTTTGCGACTCGCAGCATCAATGTCGACGGCAAGACAATCAAGGCGCAGATTTGGGACACGGCGGGCCAGGAGCGCTACCGCGCGATCACATCTGCGTACTACCGCGGTGCCGTGGGTGCGCTTCTTGTGTACGATATCGCCAAGCACTCGACGTACGTGAATGTGTCGCGCTGGCTCAAGGAGCTGCGCGACCACGCGGACAGCAACATTGTCGTGATGCTCGTGGGCAACAAGAGCGATTTGAAGCACCTACGCGCCGTGCCGACCGAGGAAGCCAAGGCGTTTGCCGCAGAGAACAACCTCTCGTTCATCGAGACCTCGGCGCTGGACGCATCGAACGTCGAGCAGGCGTTCCAAAACATCCTCACGGAGATCTACCACATTGTGTCGAACAAGGCGCTGCAGTCCTCCGACGACGTGATCAAGCCGTCCGGTGGAGAGACCATCTCGGTGCAGCCGTCGACGGATGACGGCGGCCAGACCAAGAAGGGCGGCTGCTGCTAGTGGCGACCTACCTGTCCTATAGCGGCCTACGCCATAGCATGCAGGCGTGTGTACATCTGGCACAATGAACGGTACGCGACCGTATCGCCCGTGCGCAGAAGATTCGCGGCGTCGACATTCAGCGGGCTCTCCGGCGCCGGCCCATCGAGGAGGGCCAACACCGCCGTGCACGCGCTATGCAGTGTCCACGCCGGGCTCCACTGTGCCTGGAGCACGTCGAGGCAGATCTCTCCCGTCTGCGTTAGTGGCAGAACGCACCTTCCAATGCACGTTAGGGTGAAAGATGCGCGTGCGGAACCGCATTGACGGCGGTTTGATGGGGTACGTGTCCGGCACCGCAATCTCCAGCTCAAAGCGCCCGCCGCCATACACCCCCGTCGCCGGTGGCTGCACGACTGCGCGCCAGTGCATCAGATCATCGTCGCTGACGGGCGCGAGATGCGTGATCAGGTCGTCCGCAGGTGCATCAAGCTTTGCGAGCGCGCGCCACTCGTGCGCCAGCCGCTTGGTGGCCGCGCTCCCCCGCTCCATCGTGGCTGAGGGAATGCCAAGCCTGCCTCCAGTTGGACCTAGTAGGTACCCGCAAAATTTCGTTGGCCATCGGGGTCGGCCCGAGCCAGGCTCGACGCGCGCAGTCGTCTTGTTCTTGGGTCTGGCTCCGCTGGCGTACAGGCATGAGTGCATGGCATGGGGCCGTGCACGCCTATCCAAGCACACAGCCAGCGCCACCCCACGCGCCGCCCCCGATGAGGGTCGCCTACGCCCCGGCGGACGACGGCACACCGCCGTCCGCGTTCTCGCATCATACGTCCAGCAGCGAAGACTGGGGCCAGTTGCCATGGGCCTACTCGCCCCGGCGCGCACAGCAGAGCTATGTCGCGCAGGCACCGCGGTCATATTCATCCACCAGCATGCGCAGCCAAGGCTCGGGGCACTCGAGCGAGTCCGCCCTGTCGGACCGCATCCTCATCCAGGCAACGCTCGACAACGAGCAGTTCTCCGTCGTGATCGTGTCGCGCCAAGACACGGGCCCGCGGATCCGCGAAAAAGTCCTGCAAAAGCTGCAGCTCCCCTACACAGACGCGAGCCTGTGGGGCCTTGTGCGCACGGAAATTGGCGAGTCTGACCTGGCGCACTCGCCGCTCATCGACGACGATACCCTGCTTGCGCTGTGCCTCCAGTTTGGCGACGACAAGGGCACTATCAAGTTCCGCGTCAAGCCGCCAGTCGACGAGCACCGCACGGCCCCCCGGCCTGATATACCACGCTTCGGCGCGCCGCCTGCACCCCATCCGCGCAACAGCATGGACCGCCTGACCCCGCGCATGATGCACGAGGCGCTCAGCAAGACACCCTGGGTCACGTCGCCGACTAATGCGCGGCGTCCGCCGTCGGGCCGGCCGTCGCCCGTGCTCATGGCGCACAACACGTCGCCCGTTCTGCCCGGCATTTCTGTGGGCGGCGCCCCGGTGCCCGAGAACCTGTCCCTGCAGCCGGGCCAGGTCATCCCGGCGCCCGCTCTGCCGTCCCACGCCTCGGAAGAGTGGGTGCCGATAAGCACGGGCGGCGCGGCCGCGCCGCCCTCGCTGCAGCCGGCGCACCTCGCACATCGGTACATGCCGCGGCCAAGCAGTGTGCCTGTACCAGCAGCCACGTCACGCTCGCGGCATGCGAGCGAGAGCTCGGATACCCTGTCGCGCTTTCTCGTATCGGACAGCGACGCCGCCCCTCGCGCGAATGGGACGCCATCGACCTCGTTCCAGCGGCGCAGCATCCTCTCGCCTCCCAGCAGTGCATCGGATACCAAGCTGCGGCAGTGGGTGTATCCTACGTCTGTTAGTACTGCGTCGCAGTCCCTTGGGCGTAGCGCCGAGTCGCCGCGTCGCTCCATGTTTGTGCCCGAGGACCACAGCCTGTTTCCCCTGTTCAAAGGCAACACGGAGACGAGTCCCATGCTGCGCCCTCTTCCGACAGCGCCGTCACCATCGAGCTCTGCGTCGAGTCCGCGCACGGATGCACGTCGTTCGATCGAGCAGGACTCGCGCTCGAGCATATATGAACACGACGAGGGCGCCGCGTCGATGCAGCGCCTCATGGCGCATGTGCGTGTGTCCGAAGACCGCAACGACTTGTTCGATACGTTTTCCGACGACACGCTGGGCGGCACGTTTGCGCAGCCGCTCGATGCGTCGACGCTCACTATGCGTACGCCCACGGAGGCGTCGCCGGCGCGCGGGCGCGAGGAGCGCCCTGTGCTCACTGTCAACACGTCGCCGGCCGGCACCACGGTGCAGGAAAAGCCCGACACATGGGCATTCCGCCCGCCCGCCGAGAAGCTGTACGAGCAGCTCGACTCACTGTTCCCGCGCCACGACCTCGATCGCCCGCTCTTTGAGACGTCGCCCCAAACCGCCGAGGTACCGATTGGGCGTGCATGGCCCGCCAGCGATACGCTCCCACACCACGGTGTGGCGGTGGCGATGCCACGCAAGGCGCCGCGGCCGCTGCAGCGCAACAGCCACTCGATCCGCGTGATTGCACAGAACCGGCGGCGCCTGCTCGAGAGCACGAACCACGAGGCGCGGCGCCAGCTCAAGAAGGAGGAGGTGCTGAGGCGCCGGCGGAGCACGAAGCTGTGGGGCGGGCGTATGATCGAGATGCGTACGAACGGTGCCGAGTCGGTGGGCGTGGTACCGGCAGACGACTCAGGTGTCGAGCCGGCGCAGCGTCCCGTGTTCAAGTGGGTCAAGGGCGACCTGATCGGCAAGGGCACGTACGGGCGGGTGTACCTCGCGCTCAATGCGACGGCCGGCGAGATGATCGCTGTCAAGCAGGTCGAGCTGCCGCGCACAGCGGCTGACCGCGACTCGTCGCGGCAGCAGAGCATTGTGACAGCGCTCAAGTCAGAAATCGACACGCTGCGTGTACTGGACCACCCGAACGTGGTGACGTGCCTCGGCTTTGAGGAGACGGCTGACACGCTGAGCATCTTTCTTGAATACGTGTCAGGTGGCTCGATTGGGAGCTGTCTGCGCCGGCACGGCAAGCTCGAAGAAGATACCACCAGCTCATTCCTGAACCAAACGCTGCAGGGCCTCGCGTACCTGCACAAGCAGGGCATCCTGCACCGCGATCTCAAGGCGGACAACCTGCTCGTCGACCACCATGGAACGTGCAAGATCTCCGACTTTGGCACCGTACGCCGCAGCGAGGACATTTACGCTAACGTCGAGAACATGTCAGTGCAGGGCAGCATCTTCTGGATGGCACCCGAGGTCGTGAGTCTATCGCGCAAGGGCTACAGTGCAAAGGTCGACATCTGGAGTCTGGGGTGCGTCGTTCTCGAGATGCTCGCCGGCCGGCGCCCGTGGTCCGACGAGGAGGCTGTGCAGGCCATGTTCAAAATTGGCGCCGAACGCCGAGCACCGCCCGTGCCGCCGGACGTGAAGCTGTCCAAGCCGGCGGCGCACTTCTTGCGCAACTGCTTCGAGATCGATCCCGACAAGCGCCCAACCGCCTCGCGCCTCCTAGAGCATGTGTTTGCATGGCCCTCGCCCGACTGGCGCTTCGAAAACAGCGCGCTGTACCGCGCACTCTTCCAGTCTCCGCCGACGGCGCCGCGCGCAGACCCATAGATTGTCATGATGACATAATGCGAAGCAAGCAACACAGTGCCCGCCGCAGCCGCCGCGCCCTGAGCGAACGTGCTGTCGACTCCTGCTGAATGAGCGAGCCTCCCGAGATAGACGCCGTGCTGGCCGCGCTGCGGGCGCTGTACCATGACCCTGATGCAAGTGCTAAGCAGCATGCGAACGAGGCCCTGCAGCGCTTCCAGAAGACGCCGCAGGCATGGACCACGGCCAATACGTTGCTGATCGAACGGGATCTGCCCCTAGAGTCACGTCTGTTTGCCGCGCAGACCTTCCGCTCCAAGGTCACGTTTGACCTGGAGCAGCTGCCGCCTGAAACACTCGTCCAGCTCCGCGATACCCTGCTGCATGCCCTCGACCTTTACACGACGGGGCCGCGCGTCGTGCAGACGCAGCTGTGCCTTGCGCTCGCAGCACTCGCGCTACAGATGCCGGAAGCACGCTGGGGCGCGGTGATCCCTGGCATGGTCGAGCGCTTCGGTGGCACGCCTGCAACGGTGGGCACTCTGCTCGAGTTCCTCACTGTGCTGCCCGAAGAGGTCACCAACAACCACCGTATTCCGCTCGACAATGCCACATACCACGAGCGCGTGCCCCAGCTGCTCACGCAGCACACGCCCACCGTACTCCAGGTGCTCGTTATGTATATGCAGGCGGATGGCGTAACGCCGGTCATCCAGTCGACCATTTTTGCGTGTCTGCGCAGCTGGCTCAAAGCCGGCGAAGTGGCCGCGACGCAGCTCGCCGACACGCCGCTCCTCGCGTGTGCATTTGATGCGCTCGCATCCGAGGAGCTCTTTGATGTTGCGGTGGACGTGGTATGCGACTTGATCAACGAAACCCAGGAGATCGAAGACAACCAGTCGGTCATTGAGTACATCCTGCCGAAAATCCAGGCCCTGCGTGGCGCCATTGCTGACGCTGGCGAAGACGAGGACCGTGTGCGTGGCCTGTGCCGCGTCGTGGTGCAGGCGGGCGAAACGTACCATACCCTGTGCTTGCAGCACCCCGACGCCATGATGCCGATCGTGCATGCGATTCTCGACTGCGCCTCGTACCATGACCTGGACATTGTGCAAATTACCTTCCGCTTCTGGTACCTACTCGCCACCGATGTGCACCGCGCCGCCGAGCATGGGGCAGGCCCTACGGCGCCATTCGAGCGTGTGTACGAGCAGCTGTTCGCCGTAATCCTGCGCCACCTGCGCTTCCCCGATGACGACGAGGAGCTCACCGGGCAGGATCGCGACGACTTCCGCAGCTTCCGGCACTATATGGGCGATACCCTCAAGGACTGCTGCTACGTGCTCGGCGCGGAACGCTGCATCGAGCGCTCGCTGCAGCTCATCGAGTCAGCCCTCGCGCACGAGTCGCCCGAGCTGCGCTGGCAGGACATGGAGGCACCGCTCTTCTCCATGCGCTCAATGGGCGGTCAGGTCTCGCTGCGCGACAGCACTGTCATTCCACGCGTGTTTTCCGCGCTGCCGCACCTGCCACCGCACCCCCGTCTGAGGTACGCTGCCCTACTCGTGGTCTCGCGCTATACCGAGTGGGTCGCCGAGCACCACGAGCTCGTGCCCGATGTATGGGCATTTATTGCGGCGGGCTTCCAGGGTGCGGACCACGATATCTCCGCGGCAGCCGCTCAAGCGCTCAACTTTTTGTGCCAGGATTGCCGCGAGTCGCTGCTGCCGCTTTTTCCGCAGCTCCTCGAATTTTACGGGTCTGTCAAGAAGGAGCTCGTCGTGGACGACCTCCTCGCAGTCGTCGAAGCGCTCACACATGTTGTCACTGCCATGCCATCCCCAGAGGCCGCGCAGTCGCTGCTTTTTATGGCGCAGCCGCTGCTCGAAGAGGTGCATGAGGTCGCGGCAACACCAGGGGCTCCGAAGCCTGCCCTCATGCGCGCCGCCGACCGCATGGAGCAGCTGACGCGCATGCTTCAAGTTATTGGTGTCGCGCTCGCCAGCACGCTCCCCGAGGCCTGCGAGCAGACGTGCACCGAGGCGTACGCGATCCTCGATCGCCTGCTCGAATGCCACGGGCAAGTGTACTTTATCTCGGAGCGTGCATCGGCGCTTGTGCGTCGCGCTCTCATCTTCTTTGGCGATCGGGCGCGGGTCGTGTTGCCGCGCCTCCTCGAGCGTTTTGCCTCGTGTTACGAGGCGACCGGCTTCTCGGGCTACGTGTGGATCATCGGCAAATCGATTGACCAGTACGGGCGCGGCGCGGCGGAACCGCTGCTCGCGCAGATGGCGCATGCATTTGCGCGCATCACCACTAAGACACATGCCCTGCTCGGCGAGGCGCCGAGCCCCGATGCACTCTCGGATGTGCTGGACGATTACCTGCACACCTGCCTTGTCACGCTGGGGGCCGCTCCCGTTCTGCTGTACCTGTCGCCTGTGTTTTCGCAGGCATATACAATGGCTCTGCGCGCTCTTACCGCGCTCTCGCCCGGCGTCGTGGGTATCGCCGCCGACTTCGTTCGCACCGTCATCGAGTGTGCACACGAAATGCCGCCACCGGAGCGCTTGCTGGTCGAAGCAGCGCACAGTGTCGTAGGCGAGCATGGTGCAGCGACCTGTGTGACTCTGCTCACCGGCCTCGTCACGCACTTCCCGCCCGAGAACATGCCCGTCGTTGTATCGTCCATGTGCACGCTGGCCGCCGACTTTCCCACAGTCGTCCTGCCATGGGTCTCGAACGCGGTTGAGCACCTGCCTCTCGACGCTGTGCCGGCCTCGGACCGCGCCTTTTTCCTCGAGAGTGTGCAGTCAGCACCGGCTGAGCGTATGAAGCCCGCGCTCGTGCTACTGTACAGCGCATCGCGCAAGTCGCGCGAACGAGGTATGTCGGACCTACTCACAGCAGCCCACCTCGACGAGGACCGTCGCTAATCTGCTATTCAATGCCGGCCTCTTGCGTGAAAGCCAGATGCTTTTGAACTGCCGTCAGTCTCCTATACATACTGTCGGCGGCCGATACACTTGGTCTCACGTTGTGAAGGGCCCGTAGAAAATCGTTCATCACCAGCGGCGGCTGCGTGAGGCCGTGATACATACCTCCTGTAGTTCGTCAGAGCCGACGTCTACCCAGGTCATTTCCTGTGCGTCGGGGTCGCCCGGGGAGCAGGGTGTATATTTGATGGCCGGCGACGCATCGTCCTCCGTCGACGGTACAGTGACGCGCTTGAAGTGCGTCGCATTCATGACGCGGCGCACCGGCTGCATCAGCGCCTCGCGCACCAAAACAGCAATATCCGCACCTGAATACCCCTCCGTCTCGCTCGCAAGTAGACGTAGGTCCTTGGGCGAGAGCTGACACGGCGTCGAGCCAATGTTCAACTCAAACATGCGGCGCCGCGCATCCAGCTCGGGGAGGGGGATGTACACGCGCTTCTCAAAGCGGCGCTTGATCGCCGTGTCTAATGCCCAAGGAATATTCGTCGCCCCAAGCACAAGAACGTTGGTCTGGTCGTCGTTGCTGACGCCATTCATCTGTACGAGAAATTCCGTCTTGATGCGCCGACTTGCCTCGCTCTCGCCCTCGCTGCGCGTACCACACAGCGAGTCGACCTCGTCGATAAAAATGATCGACGGACGCGCCTCGCGGGCCATCGCAAAGAGCTGCTTCACGAGACGCTCACTCTCACCCATCCACTTGGATACCAAGTCTGAGCTTGACACGCTAAAAAATGTGCTGTTTGATTGTGTCGCCACTGCCTTGGCGAGAAATGACTTGCCCGTGCCAGGTGGCCCATACAGCAGAATGCCACTCCACGGCTTGCGCTTGCCAGTGAATAACTGCGGGAATTTCATCGGCAGGATGACCGCCTCTTTGAGCGCCTCTTTCGCGGTGCTGAGTCCCGCGACGTCATCCCAGCTAACATTTGGGCGCTCCGTGAGGATCACACTCGAAAGCCCGGAGCGCAGCTTCTTTGTTTCTGCATCCAATTCGTCACCTTCCCCCTTCGTCCCGGTGCTAGTGCTTACACTCACGCCCTTGCCCTGCGCCTC
Organism: Malassezia dermatis; assembly: GCA_001600775.1. Lineage (NCBI taxonomy): Eukaryota > Fungi > Basidiomycota > Malasseziomycetes > Malasseziales > Malasseziaceae > Malassezia > Malassezia dermatis. The sequence continues at coordinate 459,511 of BCKX01000003.1, forward strand.
GGCGCCCTCCGCCTGCGCGACCTGGCCTAGGTGTTCCTTCAGCTTCTCGGCCCGGTCAAGGTATTCCATAAACTTGGAGCGGATCAGTTGCTTGAGCTTCTCATTCTTTTCGTCTTTGGTTAGCAGGGATACGCACATTTGATCGCCATCATAAAGTAGTCCAGACTGTTCTGATACTGTACATACGCCTCCTGGTAATTGTGCTTGACATCTTCGTCGATCGCGCGCTGCACGATATCAATCGCGCGCTGCGGTAAGCAGGTGGTCACCTACATTCAGAAAATCACTTTGTGCCCTGGGGTCAGTTCTGCAGCAAGACCTACATGGCAAGATCACGGGCACTAGGCAGCACGGCGACCAGCCACGATCGGCGGTCGTGTCGAAGTGGAGGGCGCCTAGGACACAGACCGCCGTTGTGCCTCCCCGCAGCTGGAGCTGGTCCTCCACGGCCGAGGCCCGGATGGTCTTCGAAAGGGCGGCGACACAGACTGCGCAGCAGCCGTATTCAGGACAGCAGGAACCGTGTGCTGATTACAATGTGCAGATGCGCAGTAATTCTATGGAAGCGCCAGCCCCGCAGCCGTCGGCTGGGGCACCGCGAACCAGGTCCAACGAGCATGTCATACCGCAGAGCGCACGCATGTTCAAGCAGATGCTGCGCAGGGGCCGCGGCAAAGATTTGAACCCAAAGTACCACTACGCTGCGCCTGTGAGTGTAGTCAATGAGCTTTCCACAGGGCTTCTCACGGTGGCTATGGTCAAGATGCACCTCGACCGAGATGAGCATGGCGAAGCGCGGGCGCCTGTCCTGCTCCAGCACCTGCGTGTTTCGATTACCGACACCATCCACCTTGCACAATCGGGACATACGCTCTACCGCCTGGAGCTGGCCTATGGAACGATGATGCATTGGGTCATATACCGAGAGACGCGTGACTTCGTGGCGCTGCATGCCTACTTTCGTGCGGAAAAGGTTATGGCCCACCCGTTTTCGGCGGATCAGGACAATGATCTGCCGAGCTTCCCCAAAGGACAGTTATCGCAATACCTTACGTGGCGCAACCAGGATGCGGGCGAAAAGCAGGCGGCGATGGACCGCGAATACCGCGAGCAGCTGACAGACTATCTCATCAAGCTCATTTCCTTTGTCACATTCAAGCCTCAGGCGAATCGCCTTTGCCGTTTTTTCGAACTCAGTACTATGGCGCTGCAGATGGCCCCCTTGGCCGGCACCCTGGGCAAGCAGGGGTACCTGCAGATCCACTCGAAGAGCTCGCTCAAGCGGAGATTTAACCTGATACATCTCTACGAGAAACGGCGCCCCCGGTGGTTTATCGTGCGTGAGAGCTACATCATCATCGTGGAGCAGGCCCACAGCACCATCATTCACGATGTCTTCCTCATGGACCAGCAGTTTGAGGTTCGGCAGAAGCGCCGCCTGCATCGCTCGGTGCTGGAGCATTCTTCGAAAGAGCAAATGGAGTCGTCGCCCCACCAGCACACAGGTGGCACGGTCCATTCCTACGTGACGCACCACAAATTTACCGTGTGTAATGCCGAGCGCAAGCTGAAGCTGGAAGCCCGCAGCGAGCGCGAGATGGAGCAGTTCCTGCTCAGCCTCAAGTGGGCAGCACAAAATAATGTCTTTGGAAAGTCCAACCGCTTCGACAGCTTTGCGCCGATCCGCAGGAACGTCAGGCTGCAGTGGTTCGTCGACGGTCGCGACTACTACTGGCAGCTGTCAGAGGCCATTCTGCACGCACGAGAGCGCATATATATCCATGACTGGTGGCTCTCGCCTGAATTCTACTTCCGCAGACCTGGCACGCTAGCATGGCGCCTGGACCACCTGCTGAAGCGCAAGGCGGAGGAGGGCGTGCAAATTCATGTCATTCTGTACAATGAGGTGTCCAATCTGTTCACGCCGACTGATTCAGGCTACGCCAAGTCGCGACTGATGCAGTTGCACCCGAACATTTACGTGCAGCGCTCGCCGAGCCACCTCAAGACGGGCACGTTCTACTGGGCGCATCACGAGAAGATGTGCGTGGTGGATGAGATGGTCGGGTTCGTTGGCGGCTTTGACCTGTGCTTTGGACGTTGGGATACACCGTCGCATGCACTCATCGACGACGCTATGATGGATGACCGGCCTTACGATCAGGATGATACCCTGCTGGGACCCGTGCGTGACGGCGCCGAGGCGCATGTCTGGCCGGGACAGGACTATGCCAATGAACGGGTGGCCGAGTGGCAGAACCTCACACACCCCGAGATCGACCTGATACCCCGCGACAAGGTCCCGCGCATGCCGTGGCACGACGTTGGTCTGCAAATCGTGGGACAACCCGCGCGCGACTTGTGTCGCCACTTTTGCCAGCGCTGGAACATGCTGCTGCGCACTAAGAAGCATTCGCGCCGCATGTCCTTTTTGCTGCCGCCGCCAGACCTCACGCTCCGTGAGATACAGCGTTTTGGCATTATGGGCACCTGTGAGGCCCAAATCTGTCGCTCAGCTGGTCCTTGGAGTCTGAGTACGAGCAAGACCGTGGAACACTCGATCCAGAATGCGTACCTAAAGGCGATCGAGCAGAGCGACCACTTTGTGTACATCGAGAACCAGTTCTTTGTCACTTCTACGACGATGGAGAGTACCGAGATTGAAAACCGCATTGGCTTGGCACTCGTGGAGCGCATTATGCGGGCGCATAGCGAGGGCACCCATTGGCGCGCAGTGATTGTGATCCCCGCCACGCCAGGCTTCCCTATGGGCTATGACCATCCTGAAAGCGGCTCTGTGCGCATCATATCTGCGCTGCAATACTTGTCTATATCGCGCGGCCCCAACTCGCTCTTCGGACGCCTCGAACGCGTGGGCATCAATCCGCATGAGTATATTGGGTTCTTTGCACTTCGCAACTGGGGGCGCATGCGTTCTGGCCAGCTGGTCACCGAACAGGTGTATCCTCACGATAAAATTATGATTGTGGATGATCGCCTGGCGATTATTGGCAGCGCCAACATCAATGAGCGGAGTATGCGCGGGGACCGTGACTCGGAATTGGCCTGTGTCGTGCGTGATCAAGACCAGCTCGCATCGACCATGGCTGGTGCGCCCTATGATGTGGGACGTTTCCCCCATACGCTGCGTGTGCGCCTTATGCGCGAGCACCTCGGTGTGGACGTCGATGCGGTCGATTGTGCGTTGCGCGAGGGTCGTGCGTGCGAGGAACCTTGGTCGGATGCTTGGCCGGACGAACGTCCCCACATCACAGTCAACAGTATGCTGGACCCTGTGATAGGCTACGATGTGTGGGCTGCCGCTGCGTCCTACAACACGATGGTGTACCACCGAGTCTTCCAGTGCATGCCGGATAATACAATCACCACATGGGCGGCGTACAAGACCGCAATGGTTCACAGCGACAAGTTGGCACGCTCCACGTACAATGCGACGGAAGCTGATGTGTTTTCTACCGACGCTGTGGACGCTATGGTGGCCCAGCTGCAGACGCTATGTGGCTACGTTGTCGAGCTCCCACTGCACTTTTTGGAGCGCGACGCGGCTGCGGGCAACTTCCTGTTCCCTATGGATCACATGCAACCAATCATTGTATTCGACTAAAACAGCTCATCTAGTCTACTTCTTCAGGAGAGCCTCCAGCGCGTTCATCGACAGCGACTTGGGGCGCTCGATAGGAAGACCAAGGATGCGGTCGAACACGAGCTGGGGCAGGGCACCGTAAGCACGGGCCACACCGAAGAGCACCGTGTAGAACTTGAACTCGTCCAGACCGTAGGTGTACAGGACACAGCCCGAGCCGGCATCCACGTTAGGGTAGGGGTTCTTGGTCTTGCCGTGCTCCTTCAGGACCTCGGGGGCGAGCTTCGAGAGACGCTTGACAAGCTGCACAATCGACGACTCCTGGAGCTCAGGGCGGGTGTCGCAGTACTGCGACAGGGCAGTGAAGCGAGGGTCGGGCTGACGCAGCACAGCGTGACCGTAACCGGGCACAACGCGACCGCTCTTCAGGGTGCTCCACAGGTAGTCGGTGATCTGCTGGTCGCTGGGGTTCGAGCCGACGGCCTTCTCAAGCTCAAGCGACCAGTTGAGCACCTCCTGGTTAGCGAGACCGTGGAGGGGACCAGCCAGACCGTTCAGGGCAGCGGCGTAGGCCAGGTAGGGGTCCGACAGAGCACTGCCGACCAGGTGGGCCGTGTGAGCCGACACGTTACCACCCTCGTGGTCACCGTGCACAGCGACGTAGAGACGGAGGTAGTCAGTAAGACCCTCCGAGTTGCCGTAGCCGAGCATGTGCGAGAAGTTCTCGACAATGTCCATGTTAGGGTCCACAGCTTGCTTGCCGTCACCCTTGCCGAACACGTTGAAGTAGATACGGGCGGCAATGGCGGGAAGCTTAGCAATCAGGTCCAGCGAGTCCTCCAGTGTGGGCTGCCAGTACTCGGTCTTCTTGACACCGGCGTTGTACGCAGCAGCGAACTTGCTGTCGTGGTTCAGAGCCGACACAGTCGCGGAGAACTGGGTCATGGGGTGCAGCGACTTGGGGAACGAGTCGATGATCTTCTCAATGAAGTCAGGCAACTTTGCGCGCGAGACAAGGTCCTGCGAAAGACCCTTGGCCTCCTCGGGGGTGGGCACTTTGCCAGTGAGCAGCAGCCAGAGCATCGACTCAGGCAGCATCTCCTTGCCGGGGCGGCCAATGTCCTTGGCGGTGGGCAGCTCCTTCTGGCAGTCAGGAATGCTCTTGCCGTGGAAGGTAATACCACTCTCGGCGTCAAGCACAGAGCCCTCCCAGAGCATGCACTTGAGACCACGCATACCACCGATCAGGTGGCTCACCTTCGAGTCACCCAGGGAAGCATCGCCGTACTCCGACTTGATCTTCGCAAGCTGCTCGCGCTTGGCGGGCACGATCTCGGCCACAGCCTCAGTGAGCGACTTGGTAGAGGCGTATCGGACCGACGAGGCCGCAGCAGCAGCAAATTGGCGAGGGGCCGCAGCCGACCGGAGGGCAGCACGGGGGATCGTCAGAGACAGCATCTCGGTATTTTAGGGTACAACAACTAGATTGTGGCTTTTCGCGGCCTGCTTATATTGAGCCGGGTCCCTCCACATCCGGCCGAGTTGAAAGCACTTGCCAGCAAGCCGCAGTCGCACACACCGAGTAAATCCGCAGCAAATGAAATGCGTGCATCAGATAGCGGAGGTTCATGGCCTATTGCACGGACCTTGCGTACCCCGCAACCAGGATGCCTGGACGTGCTGGGCCCATTACTGTGCTCTTGCTTCGGCAGCCTGTGTCGATGCTAGAGGGAACAGACGCATATCATGACGTATTTGGTTCATTCTGTCTTCCGTCATTTGCTGTTTCTGCGTTGGACTCGGGGAGTTCGGCCTCCGGCACACCGGTTACGAACGACACTGGGCCTTTGCGGGCCGGCCATTCGCCAGGTCATCATTTACATACCACGCCGCATAAGTTTCAAGAGCTCTCAGATAGTCCAATGAACAACCAAGGGTACCTTATGACACATCATATGGCCAACATGCACCAAGACGAAAGCGCGGACCCCGACGATCTCGAGTTTTGCATCACCAGCTTCCCTATTCTTTCGCATGGCACTCGCCATGTAGATGTTTTGGCACAAAAAATACGCAGTGCCCTGCAGGATGGTGTAGTCTACGATGGCGTGGTAATCACCAGTCAGCGTGCGGTACAGGCGTGGCAGGAAGCGTGCTCGCTTATTTCGGCAGATGTGGTATTACAGCCGACACTACGAATATCGAAGCAATGGAATCAAACGCCATTCTATGTCGTCGGACCCGCTACTGAAAAATCGTTGCGCCATATGACCGTACATCCGGCGCTGCGCCCTAGCATAATCTTCGGAGAACAAGCCGGTAATGCGAAAGGACTTGCTCATGAAATGGCCTATCACGCCGCAAGAAACCAATCTGTACAAAAGATGTTATACCTGGTCGGCGACAAGCGACTGCCCTTGTTGCGAGACACACTTGAATCCTTGCACGCTAACATCGAATTGGACGAGTTAATGGTCTACGTGACGGAAAGGGACCCCAATTTTAAGACAAATTGCGGCCTCCTGGCTCGTGATTTGCCTCAGCACACTTCTGGGACTCCGGGGAGCATACAAAGCCACAGCCCACGCAATCGAATGCTTCACAAGTTGAAAATGACAGATCGTTCGACGTCGCAAACCGATGAGGAGAATACAGACAGCTTAGCAAAAGATATGCATCCAGATTGGGTGGTTTTCTTTTCGCCTAGCGGGGGCGATTATGCTCTCCCTGAGCTGACGCAGCGAGGATGGATAGTGGCCGGTGAACAAGAGAAAAATATGTGTAAAATTGCTTGCATCGGTCAAACAACTGCAACTTGGGTTAAAGACACGCTTGGCTATACACCTGATGCCGTCGCTGCACGACCTACGCCTGAAGCACTCCGAAATGCCATTCTAAATGAGACAAAAAACCATGGGGTATCTTGACTATAACAAGTGTATGTATAGGTATATCACGCGTCGCCGTGGGCTTCGTCCATTTTGGTAGAACGATCATGCCACATCCAGTATTGAATAAGAATGATCATGTCAAATACCAAAGTGCCGCCACTGCCAATGAGGAAAGGAAGGCTCTCAGACAGAAACTGTTGGCTAGATGGACCCACAGCTTTGGGATTGGAAAGAATGCTCAAAGAGTACAGCAGATTTGCCACAAAGGCCAGTAAAAACAGAAGCCAAGATAGGCCCCGAACAGATTTCCGTTTGTAGTTGGCCCAAATTTGAGGAAGGCGCGATGTCATGTACAGCACAGTGCAAAACCACGCAAATATACGACCCACCAACATGCTGAGCGGCAACCTTTTACGTTCATGCCGATGCCTAGCAAACCCAATGGTTGGTACAGACAATAAAATGGGATGACGGATATGATCCCAAGCGGACAAGTGCATGGGAGATGAAGCAGAAGCAACATGCTTGTCCGTCGTATAATGGTGTATCGCAAGTTTAGATGGGGCAGGAGAAGCAGACTCTTCCCTTTGAATAGAGTTTGACGTCCAAGACCACGGTCCGACAGTCATCGCCATCCACATGCCCAAAAGAATCATGTTGGTACCGCGGCGTGACATACTGGGCTGCAGCCTCACCCTCCGTGATTTATGAAGATGGGCATCTTGACCAGTATGCTCAGATGCATCTGCATCTTTATACACTTTACGATTGCGAGATCGACCGCGCCGGGAGGTGCGTGGGACAAATGAATCCATGCTCCTAGACATATGCTCAATGCGGTCACCAGATTGGTGCAAGTCTTGGTGGGTACGATCTACAGTCTGGGATCGCTTCGCCGAATTTTTTGGTGCATTCACACGGTACACATACCATGGGTCCACAGAATTGGTGCGGTAGAATTCGGGGCGATGGTCTTGAGAAAAGCCCCGAGTCGATCGCGAAGAAGGTAGATGATGATGCCGATGCACATGTCGGTGTTGGGTGACAAGCAAGGGTGTTTGTTCATGGATAATATCGTGATATTTTCGTTTCTCTGGTTCTTTATGATAGTACACTGCATGAGACAAAGAGAAAACGTACAGGCATATTGAGCACAGAGCGTCAAATCGACAGTGAGCATATAAGCCGCAATGATAATCTGAATAGGAAGTTGTTTCGTGAGGAACGCCCCAACAAAATTAGTAAGATCACCAATGGTCCATTGCAGCAGGAACACAAACGAAAGCCCTTCTACACTTTTGGACACATGATTCTGGTAGATTTGTCTGACGGTTAGCATAGCCCATGACGCAAAGTACGCACGGTGACTGTGCAAAAATCCATACGATAAGACTCCCCGTCCCTGTTAAATTTGACAAGTTTTCTCGGGATATACTCGCCAGCATGATCTGACGAGGTGGCAGCGTTAATGTAGCCGGTGCCACAATGTCGGCGCGCGCTCTGACCCCTAACGATCTGTGCACTCACCGCTCGTGAAAAATCACGTGGATCAACAGGTGCGACGCTCGCCACGCGCCGTCGCGACTCCACCAGGTTCATTCATCCAACATGAATCGACGAAGCGCCGCCGTGTATGACAGGCATGCAATGCTGACCGCCCATTCATACCCAACTACGAGCTCAACCTTTGGAACTCCTTCATCAGCTTCTCTTGATCAGCCGCGGCGCATGGAATCTCCGTTCGAGAACCCCTACAATGCACCCTCGCGCAGTATGGACCAAGTGGGCGCCCCGAAGAAAGAGCCGGGTGGGCAATCTGGCTCTGTCAGTTTATTTTCTGGAACTATTGGGCAGCAAAATTCAGCGGCTGACTTGGAGGAGCAGAACGATGCGCGTCTGAATGGGCTCAGTGAGCGGATCAAAATGCTGAAAGATGTGCGTAAGCGATGCTCACAAACAGATTTCGACGGGCATTGGGAATGAAGTGCGGGAATCGACAATGGAGATGAACTCCTTGGTAGGTTGCTGGATCTAACTTTAGAACGATGTGTTTGCGAGCGCTGGAACCCTGTTGGGAAACACGATGACCAAGATGAATGCTATGGCTCGGCGTCAACGAGGATGGTTTTGCAATATGATGTTATTCCTGATCCTAGTTATCTGGATCTTTGTCTTCCTTTGGTGGTGGCGCAAGTAAAACTACATTGTCTTCATATATACCCTAAGAAAGTAAAGCAATGTTCATAATGGCAACGAACGCGCGGCAGGCTTACCCTGTGAGTCAGTTGTGATGATGCCTTGCATTAACGTGGCGAAAACATACCTGTGCCTTTGCATGCATCGAAATTAGGAAGACATGATAAGTAGCGGCACCAACGACAAGCGTCAACGGGGTTGTCACTGCGGTAAAAGTTCAGCACGAGGGCTAGAAAGTAGGCAACAAGGAGGCTACCTCCAATCGCACGGTACACCCAATTGACCATCATATGTGACCGCGTCGCATGAATAGAAGGTGCGAAGGCCATCCCACTCAATATTCCGACGGCAAACCCGCCAATGTGCGAAAAGTTGTCGATGCCCGGAAGCAGCCCAAGGGCCAAGCCAATAACAGCAAATAACACGGACATGAAGAGCCGCATTCTGGCATTCATTTCCTGAGTGTTAGCCAGAGAATACACACAAATTTCCAGTTGTATATCAAATCGATTAACTCGAAACTGATGCACGTATACACAGCGCCTGATGCTCCGAGAGACGGCTGTCCAATCAAGCCAAAATTGCCGCCCAGCAGGTTGCCACCGATACCTCCAGCCATGAAAACAATAGCATAGATGGGTGTCCCTACCAGTTTTTCAATCTGGCAGCACAAGGTGAGAAGAACAATAAGGTTGAAAAAGATGTCTGCGTTAGACGACGAAAATACTCACGAACAAAACCGGCATGTACAAACTGGAGGTCAGCAAACGCTCACGTACAATGGCAGACACGAATCGGTACCCTTGGTTCGGGTTATTGGGATCCTGTAGACCACATATTTCTGCTAGCGAGCAGAATTGATTCTTCGTAAAGGTTTGCTGCTTGGATGTCGAATATTGTAGACACGGAAGCATGTTAGTCGTCGGAAGATTCGGCAACTTGCGCATGCAAGGAACGAAACGGGCTCCAAATGATATGAGAAACTCGGATGAGGGGCCGATCATTGGTTGAACACTAGGCTGGGTCTGAACGGCTTGTCCTGTCCGCTGGGAAGCCGTAATGAGCTCTGCGATAAATATAGCCACCATAGCAAACGAAAAGAACCAAGTCAGGTATGCATGGGACTGCCGTCCTATGCCACGTTCACGCTCACTTACTTTTTTCTGCAGCAGCGCATCGTTGGACCAGGTGAATTTACCGCCGCCGTGGTCTGTGTCCAGACCAGTATCTGAAAAGCTACCACTTGATCCACCTTGTCGATAAGGGTATATCGGTTGCCCATTCAGCTGCCTCACTTCATCAAATTCATCTTCAGCAAAGCCCATTCCATTGTCGCGCTTCGCCGAGAGATCAATATCGCTCATACCCCAATGAGTTGCGTAAGGTGAATTAGAATGGTGAGGATTTTCTTCCAATAAGTACGCCGGTTCATGTAGTGACGATGTTGAATCATACTCGTTTTTATTGTTTAAATTGTACATGTTGATCGATTCGACACCTGACCTTGACGAGACTTGGGGTTCATGCGGCACTAGGGCCCCCACCTCCATAGATGGAGGGGGCTGTGCTAGAGCAACACCAGGCCCGCGCCGAAGGTGATCCTGCAAATTATCATAAATAGATGGATTTGATAGCATGAAGAAGAGCTACGAGAGTCGTAGCCCCACTGAAATTCTCAAGATTTTGATCCCACTCGGGATATCAACACCGAAGCAGAGTGGTCGTACAAGTTAGGACACAACCACTCAACACTAAATAAGTGTTGTATTATGTAAGTCAGGCGTAGACGCGATGCAGCCTGGTTAGTTCCTCAAGCATAATGACAGATGCAGTGTCGCTTACAGATGAAACGCGGATCCTGCGTGTGAAAAGGAAGCGAAATGATGATCCTGTCGATGCATTTCTTTTTCAGTTCCAAATACCACCAAAAGCAAAGCGTCGCGGAGAAAATGCAAACGAGGCAGAGCAAGAACAAGGTATGTAAGACTCGCTGACAGACCTAGGTGTGTTTCGCCGTAAGGAGACTCTAGATACGATTCATTCACCGGAGTCACAAGAATTAAAGCATATAATAGAGGCAGAGTGGGATTCCACAGCTTGCAGGGTAAGACTGAAACGAAAGCACGATGAAGAGGAGGTATCAACCACTTCACCAAGTAATACCCCCGCACGGCTAGATGAGGCCACTGAAGAAGGTATGGAAAAGTTCTCAAAACTCCTATCAGATTACTTGGACCGTATGTTCTGCGTGATGTCTTACATACAGTGAACCAAGTGTCCCTGCAGGGTCCGCAGGAGCCTGAGGCCGGGAGTCAAGACGATTATGTTTACGATATATACTATCAAGAATATATACCAAGAAAGCTACTTTTGTCTGCAGAAAAAGGTGTTTCTTCAAAGAGTAGACTACCTGTTGTCGGAAAAGCTCCTTCAAAAGGAAAAACCGCTAATCATTTCTCCCCCATACCCATCGTGCCTGGTCGCTATGCCTGGGATCACTCCACGTCCGCGCCCGGATTCGAGCATTTGTTTCAAGAGGGAAAAAATCACCCAGATCGCGATTTGGAATGGGAAAATGAAGCCTCGTTCTTTCCAGTTCATTTGCGTACGGCAGTGGACGCTGACGGACATGTGTCGGTGTTCGCCGTGCCTATCGGCGGTCATTCACTTGCAGAACATGATTTACTACTGGAAGAACTAGATGCGGAGGATACACACGAAGAGGATGAAGACAGTAATGACGAGGACTACTACACAAACGAGTATCCTGAAAAGGACGAGTGGGATATTGGTAGTGGGTCGGACTCGGATTTTTGATAGTGCTTGCAACAGATACCATCAAAGTGTAAGCCTATGAATGGAATATTATACAGGAGAAAATGGCTATACCTTTATTGTGAAGGAGAAGTATTAGTAGAGCATATGTGTTTTTGTCTTGTCCGACCAGTAGTATTTTTACGTGCTTTGAGATGTACGCCAAGATAATGCCGGTTCATATCATGTTTTCGAGCGAATTGCTTTCCGCACTCCGGCCAAGAGCACTTGAACGGCCGCAGTCTTTTTTCGATCGCCTCGTGAGTAGTCATGTGCAGTTTGCGATTGTAAGCCCGGTGAAACACTTTGAAACATGTTGGACATTCATATAGTCTCTGTGCACCTGGTTTTTTCGTCGGCATCAAATCCATTTCTGTAATAGTGGAAGGGCTTTCGCTTGAAATAGACCTTCGCACCATCATGGAATTACCTGTGGCCATAGATAATGAGACAGATGCTAGTCCAGTTTGTGCAACAGTATCTTTTGTGATAACTGGGGCGACAACCTTTACCGAAGGCTCGATAGACCTTGTTGCCGGCGCAGTCGAGAACAGTGGTTGAAATTGCGTATTTGGGGTAGAAAATAAGTCATTCATCTGCGTCTCTTCCGTATGAGACGGTTGAATCGGTAATATGTACGGCACAGTCGATAACGCGTGGACGTTAGATTGGTTTTGTGCCTCTGAAGCACCGGGCATCATTTGTGCTGATGACATAGCTTGAGACAAAAACCCGTTGATGTCATGCCTTGAATCGTTCATGGAAACAAGTGAATCGGCTGCATAATTACCACTTAAAGGTTGAGCTGCCGGGAAATAGTTGTCTTCCAACACATGTGTACCCATACGGCAAGGTAGAAGCCCCATGGTTTCATATGGGGGATTTGGACTGGGATTCTTGGAAGTGAATGGGTTTTTGCTGAATAAGTGTTTACCGTCGTATGATGGCGGTGAAGGTAGGTCAACCAAACTCATACCCGATACACTGCATGTCGAACCATGACCCGTCGACATGTGATTGTTCACCCCGGATATAGCAAGAACAAGCTCATTGTCAGACTCGATTAAAGGGTTCACCATTTCTTCTGCAGTCCATATCTTTGAATAAAGAACATCATTGAAGTTGAATATAGATTCAACATCAACTGGTTGCGAAGGTAAAGAGGGGTTATCCAAGGTAGGCTCGACTCCCAGAAAACTTGAAGAAGCAGCCTGAGGTCGACAAGCATACCCACCTGGCCCGTTCCATAAATCAAGCATCCCATCCGTAGATGGGACTGGTCCATTCATATAGAGAGGGGTCAAGCTCTAGCTTGCTGTCCTCAGACAGGCTCTGATGAGATTGCTGGGAATTGTCGACTTCCCCAACGCCGGTCTTAGCTAAAGCAACTCCACTTTATTGGAAAGATGCCTGCAGCAGTCTGTCGCCTGGCAACATTGTATATATAGCAGCTATGAAATCTATGCAAAAGGAATGACAATGAAAATTACAACTTTCTGCCTCGTATATACAGTTGTTTGATAACTCTTCTGGCATGCTCCTCGCAATAAGGTTTTTCATGAATCATATAATATTCATCTAGTTCAGCTCGGCAACTGCCAGAAGATGGATCGTTGAAAGCGCACACAAAACAGTTGGTATGGTAACACATATTGTTCCAAGCCAGTCTGTAGATCCCATCAATTCCCGTACCGCACTTCTTGCATGTAGAGCCATTTCGTAGGTGGAAATCAGTGTCGCAGTACGTTTGGTCATTCAATACAAAAATATCAGTTCGAAAAAGGTTGGTATCGCAATCAACGCATCTCAGGCATTCACGATGATATAGCCCTGAAAAAAGTCCATTAGCACTTCTGACCACTTTTCCCAATATTTTCCGATGACAGCGTCTGCACTCTGGTTCACCATCAATTTTTTTAGGGAGAGATGGAAGTGCCTCCTTGGTTCTCAATGGCTCCCATGTTGTCAACTTTGGATTTACCAATCCATGTAATGTTGTCGAAACCACTTGAGACTTGCGCCTATTCGCACTGAGCCATGCTTCGTCGTCGTATGAGCTTCCTGATGATAGATAACTTGAACGAGAGACAGGCGGATCATCTGCATCAAAACTCGAGTTCAAGTAATCGTCAATCAAAGTGTCATTCAAGTAATCGCCCAACGTATTAGGATCAGTTTTGGATGTATCGGACGCAGTTTCGCGGGTTTTTGAGGGAAAGGAAACATATTGATACCCAGATTCGACCTGATCCTCGGATTGGGAAAGTGGTGCATGACTGTCAGATGGTAAGGTACATGTTCTACGCTCTTGGTATTCCAAGTCACTTTCATCGTCACTGTAAAAAGCGCCGCTATTCCAGAAAGCCATGTCAAGAGCTTCTAAACCTGACTGTCGGTAAGGGCCAAGCTGTTGAAGTGTCTGAGTATCTGTAGAAAAGAGGGTATCATCTTTTCGGAACGAACCGGATGAGCGATGAGTGTCAAAGTTCGGAGGAACGGTAAGTAAACTGGTAGGAGAGGCACGGTTAGTTCCTGGCGAGGAGCTCGATAAATGTGGGGTCCCGAGGTCATGGACTTGAATGGGTGGTGTTGAATCTGTCAGAGCCTTAGAATCAGATCCCGACTGTCTCGTGAAGGGAGTGAGAAGAGAAGGCTGTGGTATATTAGAACCAGACGTGGGGCCTGATATGCTCGTAGCCAGGTGTGCATGAGGCATATCTGAGAAGCCCATTGGTGATGAGTCAGATAGAGAGGGTTTCATGTAGGCCACATGAGGTGCTTTTGAGCATTCATTTTGGGAGGATGACTTGATAGAAGAAGATGCAGAAACCGGATCCTGACTGCCTTGTTTTGGCTCAGTTGATATAATAAACCGCGGAAATCGGCCACAACTTTGACGATTTTGGCCGTACAAGGGGTCAAACTTATCCTTTAGATGGTTTTGAATATCTCTTTGTCTCTCCCTACCAATATTCCCGATGTTGTTATAGAACAGGCTAAGTTGAGAGCCATCCATTTTTTTACCAGGAATGCGATGAACACCAACCCCAGCGAAATTGAGATTCTCTGACTCGGTAGTGCCCAACATGGACAAAATCGCGTTGGGTGATTATATTGAAAGACCTTTTGTTTGACACCTTGTGCAATTAAATGGATTCTTCTTTACACCCAAGGGCACACGTCTATCGACGTTACAAGAAACGTCGTCTCCACCAAGCATGGGAACAAGTTCATGTAGAATCTGACCAATCACAAAACCAAAACCTGTTAATAAAGAATGATGACTCTATGATGCATGCCGGTCTTTCGATTGTGTGCAAATCGCGTAGGCACATGGAACCGATCAGATGTGCACGAAGCCCAAGTTTAAATATATGAACACGGATGCTGTTGCTTCGTTGTACAGCTACTCTTGAGAGCCTTGAGCCTGGGTCTCAGACTCTCGCGGACGGTCTTCATTGGAATACACAATGTTCAGAGCTTGCTGAGAAGATGCATCCTCGCCCTTCGGACGTTTTTCATCGAGAGTAAAGTTCTCAGAGGGTATTGCAGCGGTAGATACAGTGCTAGGGGTTGCCTCTGTTGGAGCCTGAGCCGAGTTTTCAATAGAACCTTGCTGAGGAGTAACCACAGATGGTGCAGATTCTTGGTCAGCAGAAGAATGCTTGAGACTCGAGGCTCGGCGGTGGCCAGCACCACTGGGAATTTGTTGCAGGTTGCTGGTGGTTGTAGAAGTCTGGCTACCCCCTGTTTCTGGAGTCTGGTCCAATCGACGATCCACAACAAACCCTGAGTTGACGCCAGAGCGCATGGGTGCCTGTATGCTTTGAGGAGAGTAATGGGTGCTAGAGGGACTGAAAGCAGTGGCTTGCCCGCCCTGTTGGGGGGCTGCAGGCATGGCAGAGGTTTGATGCTGATAGTGTGCGTGTGTAGGATACTGATAGTGCAGAGAAGAATCGGCCGCACTGCTCGTAGAGGATGGATCATGAGCTGCCTGCTGTGAGTTTGACCAATGGCTGCTGGGGATACTAGAATGTATAGGGAGTCCCGCACCCATGTCGCTGCCACTCATGTCCTTCACAGGCGTTGACGATGTGGGTGGCATGTTGTAATGACGATGAACCTGGCGCTCTTGCGCTGCAGCCATAACGGCAGCAGTCCTAGGATAATTATCAGGGTGGTACAAGAAAGATTGGATGTTGGGTTCAAACAAAGGGTAAAGAGCGTCCGCGATACCGTGCTGCTCGGCCAATTGCTTGCCACGATTGAAAGCAATCCAGACACCCTTGAGATGCATGGCACCGACTTTTACAACGATTCGTTCTTTTTCGTTTTTCAAAATACCGTCGCGCTTGCCACGAGACATACCGCATACATTCAAAAGCTTCGTACCATTCACCATGTTGTTATCATGACGGCGAGCAACGCAGACACCTTTGACGTCCACTTGGAAACATAGGGTGCCTTCATCTTCCCATAGAGTAGTAGTAACTCGGTGTCGGCCCCCCATAGGGACAGGAGAATTGTACTGGGGCGACGATCCATACGAAGAGGGCATCATAGCACTGGAAGCCATACTGGGCGTTGCTGGCGCATTTCCACCTGTCGCACCTGTCATTGCCATAGGAATGGCTGTCTGCGCATGATGCGAAGGAATATGTGCCGCAGAGTGTGGAGCATAACCACCGTGCGAAACCATGCCACCCATCATGGGAGTGTGGTAAGCTGGTGTGGCAGCCGTTCCCGGATAGTGAGGGTGGCCATAGTGGGAGATATGCCCAATGTAATTGGGATAAGGAGCATATGCGTGGCCCGAGTAGGAAGCACCATACATGGGGTGCTGGGCTTGGCCATACGCAGCATACGGGGACGCCATCGGTGAAAGTTGAGCGCCAGGGAACGATCCTGCCAAATGATGCGGTGCTTGCGCAACGCTGTCTTGGTAAAGCCCAGCACTAGAGGCTTGAGCAACATGCGCATCAGAGCCCCCTAGAGCAGATGCAGAATGGCTATGCATCGGAGGCGCATTGCCATGACTGGTAGGAGCCTGGCCGGCATGCACGGAACTTGCACTGTATTGGGAAGCTGCCGCGCCAGTAACAGATGGACTGGCAGTTGACATTGTGAATCGATGACACTAGGCCCTTTTGATTGGGGCAAGTAAGCTCGCAAGAGGATGGAACCTTCCGTTATGCAACTGATGTGGGGAAAGTGGTCTTGCTTTCCAAGGTACGCTTACCAACACGGTTTCCTCTGGAGTTGAGGAAATGTATGTAGAGAGGATGCAATGCGGGTACCGGTGCAGGCATACACCTGCACCTGCATTTGCCAGCCCCCGGCTAAGACCTGCAAGCTCAACTAATCAAAATGTGGCTTAGTCCCAATCTGCCAGCAACACATCGATTCCACGTGATAAGGTAGCCAGACGGAATGTCTTGTGATCATGTAATCCACTGTAAGCGTCAGGGTCCATGCGGTTGCTAGGCGCACAGTTTGGAGAGGCCGCAGGTTGTATCTCACCGGGCCCTGATAATTATGGCGGACGACTCGCATCAGGCTGCTGCGAGTGAGTCGCTGCCTGGTGTAAAAGAGATGAAAGAAAGTTTGGTCGAAGAAAAACAGCCTTTGGAAGCGAGTGCCAATTCGAAAGAAATGGGGGTAGAGGACCAAGAGTCATATCTGAGCACCGCAGCACCAGCTCATAAGGATGGACAAAAAGATGCGGAACAATCTGCAGAGCGTCCCAATAATGCCCTCCTAGTAACTGGAAAGGGCCCTATGGATTTGGAAGAAGGAGAGGATAATGCCCTAGAGAATGGAAAAAATGCAAAGGCTGATGCACAAAAAATTCAGCAGCAAGAATTGGACCGTCTACTATGGTTGTACGTGTCACTGGCCCCACTTACATTATAGATCACTCCCAGGGAATGATCAAGCAATATATTATTCAGACTCTGAGGCAGAAGACGATTCTACATATTTGTCGAGTTCTGGCCCCTCGCAATACTCGAACAGAGGGCGCAAGCTTCATACTAAAGAAGGTGTACGATGGGCCCATCGCGGAAAGTTGGGAACATGGACAGAACCCAGAAAAGAAGTTGAGGTATGTGAAGAGGGGTTCTAATAGCACAGTTTCATGGGCGAGAACAACGGAAATTGGATGCATTCCAGCATGCAAATGTGGATGCCCTGCTTGAAACAGAGACATTGCTTCCCGGTGGTATGGGGAACATTTGGAGAGAAAAAGTGGCTTCAAGGCGATCGTCTGTGCAGGCAAGAGGTGCGGGCAATCAGATACGAACCCGTGCGTGGAATCCTAGGGATCAGGATGAACTCATTGGCTCCAACCTAGGCAATAAAGAACTTTCATCCCTGAACGGTTCATCAATGGCCCTTCCGTTGCTTGTTCCAGTTTTGAGTGCGCGTGAGTTGCTGCAAAGCAAGATTCTCAAACAAACGTTCAGGAATCCTCATCTGACCGCATTGAACCGAACAGCCTTGAATTTGTTAGAAAGTGAACACAATATGAACTGTGCATTGGGCCGCTGCTTCAGCGCGATGGAGCGTATTTTTGATGTATCCATGGAGAAACACCAAATGGAAAACGAGAGGGACATTGACCCACCCATGGACATTGTCCCCCCCCTGGTTCACATTAATGACTTGTTTATCACCAAAGAAGGCCTTCGTGTCCCTAATGGATCTTCTCTGGAATCAAAGGATACGACAATCGTCTCTGCAGAGGAGCAACGCGAGATATTGCACACGAGCCTCGAAACATTAAACGAATTATACGCCGACAGCCGTGAATATATGGAACAACTGGAAGAACTGCGATTGTTACTCGCAGATGTCCGACGTAATAGAACCCATATGTGGGATATCATACGTCGATGGGCCTTGCGACGTGAGAATCAAGACTACCATGCGAGCCAGCAGTATCATCGGAGCCGGTCAGAAATGCAAAAGAGTGACTACGGCTTCAAACCCCACGATGGATCATTACATTCAGAAGGTGTCGCCAACAACAGTGAGGCACGATCGAATTCCACTCGTCGCGATTGGAACAGCCCTTCAAGTCGAAGTCGAGGCAAAAAGAGAACTCGGTAGTTGGATAGAGAACATAATAATGTCCAAGTATACAGAAGTGATCGAAAAGTATTAGAAAAAAGCTTCCGCGCCGGGAATTGAACCCGGGTCTGGGCCGTGGCTGTCGTCGTGACAAGGCCCCGTCATAGCCACTAAACTACGCAGAAGTCCTATAGACTGCAGCAACAGCTAGGCTTATATATTAATTTCTAATGTTAACTATTCACATTTGGACGGTTTCACATGTCCTCCGGTTAATTTTAATTTGACCATGACACCCATCATTAGTTCTAATGTTGTTGAGGCAGTTGAAAAGGCCAAACCTATGAGAGTGAGACATATTGGATACATTATCAAGTCGTTAGTATTTCATGCATATTTCGTTCCGACAACATTACTATATTTGCCGTTTGTGTTCATACGGTGTCTACGACGTAATGGCTATGGCAGGCATCCGAGATGGACTATCATCGAAGCAATTGGTGTTATATTGACCAAAAGAACCCTTAAGTTGATGTCTTTCTTCAAGATGCAACCAATTCCTCCTCGTGAGAATGGCTGGAGAGAGGCTAATAATTGGGTGGGAATGATCCTTTCCCTGCTCAACAACTCAGGTCCCGGTGGAATGGTAGCGATGCCACCAGCCGAAATTTCTCAAGTTGGTGAGTATGTCAAGAAAGGTCGAATTGATAGGGACTGGTTTGATCCACCTTCACCAGATTGGTTTACCGGCATTTTGAGTATTAAGACAGGCAACAAATCTATGGCGTATGGCTCTAGTTTGTACCAAGGGCCGGCACTTGTTGACCCTTCTTGGGCTAAAACCAGAATACGAGGCCTATGGTTCATGCATGATGGGAAACTGCATGCACCTCAGCCTGGTGAATTTGGTACACAACAACGGGAGGTTATGTTGTACTTCCGTATGTATGGTTATTGAGAACACTGACAATAATAGATGGTGGTGCAGGAGTGACTTTCTCAGCTGGAGATCCATTCATGGGGCAATCTTTGTGTCGAAAACTTTCCAGCAAGTTGAAGATGGATATTTTCTCCGTGGATTATAATTTGGCACCCTATGCACCGTTTCCTGTACCCATTGTCCAAGCCCTTGCGGGGTACCTGCATCTGATTAACAAATACGGCTACCGGCCATCTCAAATCTTCGCGGGTGGCGACAGTTTTGGAGCATGGATTGCAATGCAGCTTGAACAATATCTTCGTTGTGATGGCAAGCATCTGACTGAAAAAATGGATGGCAAGGCTGATACTGTCTCTGGTGTTCCTGGTTTGATACTGCTTTCAGTATGTATACGTGTTTTGACAATTCCACAGCCTTGGTTGTATCTTTGTGATACCCAAAAGCCTTCAAGGTCTAAAGGTGGTATTGGAATGGAGTATGACATCATTGTGCTAGAATTCCCTAAGTGGGGTATAGACGCAATGAAAGTCGGTCCGAAGCATTATGATCGTTGCCCTGCACCCCTAGAACATCCGTGGATTAGCCCTGGAATGATGTCAAGAGAATGTATGAAAGATTTACCCCCCATGTTCATGGCATTGGGTGGTCTTGGTACGTCTAGATTATAATAACTCGCACTAGAGGCTCTATTGGACGAAGATGTGGAGTTTGTTGAACAAGCCAAAGCGCTTGGCGTGCCGGTGGATCTCTACGTTGATGTGTGTATATTGATGAGTGGCAAAAGCTAACTTACTGCAGCCCCATGCAACCCATGATATTGGCACAATGATCACCTTCAAGAATCGTTTCGATCAGGTTTGCGAATCTACGAGAATGTGGTTTCTTCGGACGTTCGTAGCATGAGATCCAAAAAAAGGGCCGCCTGGGGCTCGAACCCAGGACCTCATCTTCGAGTCCCTAAAGTAGGAGAGACGCATTCTACCAACTGAACTAACGGCCCATAACACCCGTCTCCTCGAGGATAGTGTATCCAAAAATGAGTAGGGTATGTAGCTCGAAATATGCATTGAGATGCAGTCTGATGTCACAATATCTTTGGAGTTGCAATCGTTTCTTTAACCACCCTTCCCTTCACTACCACTTCGACAACAGGGTGCCGTGGCACATGGACCAAACAACACTTGGAAGAGAGAAGAAAACATTGCTATTGTCTCCCACGTCATCTCAAAATAGCGGCAGCCACGAGAAAAAAGTGAGCTTTAGTCAATCCGCTCCGTCATCGCCCCGCCATCATACCTTGACAAACTCTCCATCTCAGGGAAAAGGTATTTTATTACAGCCAGCAGAATATGGACCGAATTCTCGACGCAGCTCTACAGACGAATCTAGGAAGAGTTTACAATTTGACGTACCCGTGGACGTCTCTCGTTTCGTTACATCAAGCAGGAATGGGTACCAGCCCAGTGATTGGAGTTTGTTGAGCATTGATCGCCACGGGCCTCGTCAAAAATATATCATAACGTTATTGTATTGGCCATTGACGACACTGTATACGTGGCCATTGGATCCCAAGTCACCGTTTGGCCAAGGGCTTTGTTTTATTACTGCCACAGGGCGTTCAAACACGTCCTCTTCAAACGCGGATGTGATAAAGATGAGTGTGACTGTATTAGAAGATACTGTTCGAACATGGATGCGACAAGGACGACCACATCGAGTTAATGAGACTGGAGCCCACGAAGTGCAATATGCGGACATTGTGCGAGTGTGCGAAAGGCTGAAGTTGAAGCCGGCCTCTGAGGAACAACGCAATGACTACCTCCAATTCCAGCACATCCCGGACCTTCCGAGCTCGCTTCCTTCATCTAGGGCCTCGACACCTGGTGGAAGCCCAAGCGTTTAGAATTCTACAGATGCCGCATTCAGCTTGCGTGATGACTGAACAACCTTGCTTCGATTCCTCTTTCCAATACCAATGCGTTTCCATTGTACAATTCAAGTTCATGCCCAATTTCCAAGTTTATGAAGAGACAGCTATAAAACGTAAGGGGAAGGGGCTAGCATTTGAATCACAGACGACATCATATTATAGTGTCTCACAGAAGGAGCATAGACCTTGCTTCCCATCGCTGTAGGCAGTGGCTTGAACCACGACTGGCACGATAATCAAAGCAAGGAAGATAACCCAGGCCAAGAGGAAGACAGCCGTGTATCGGAGCACAATAGAACGACGCTGCGCGCGCTGGCGCAGAGAATAGATCGGGGCATGGATCTGTTTCGAGGGGCGCAGCCAGAACAGGGCCGTAGAGTGCAAACGATCCACAAATGGAATCAGCAAGGGGATAGAGAGAGCAAACATAAGCAGATGTGTGGTAATGAAGTCCGCTGTGAAGATGCTCATTTCCATAATCTTCACAATGTACTCGCGAGCCGGCTGGCTGAAGGCATGGCCACCAAGACCACGACCGTACCAGCGACCAGTCCACCATGCGCGGTTGGTCTCGTCGTGCTTGAACTCACGCGAGATGGCCACGGCCGTAATGACCTTAAAGATCGCCCGCTGGATCGCAATCATCGCGATAAGACCGAGAACCATGTTGGCAGTGTTCCAGTATTCGATGTACCACAGGAATTCAAACACAGCCAGCATACCAGCCACCGCAAGGGTATGAGCAATGCCAGCCATGACACTGCCAAACTTGGCGCAGCATGAATGCAAAGCAGGACCAAAGAAGAGGGAAATGAAGAAGATGACCAGAAGCACAGCCGCATTCCATGCAATGGGAACCAGCGAGATAATTGCAAGACGAGCAATACCGCCCTGGTACTTACCGTCCTCAAACGAAAGGCCAGGAGCAGGGAAACTCTTCACATACGCGTAGGCCACGGAGAAGATGACTGCCATCGCAATAGGGCCAAGAATCTCATGGAATAGCATAGTCTTCCAACCGGCGCGAGGCAAGTCGGCCACCAGCTTCTCGCTCGGGTGACCCAGGCGCTTCTTCTTGTATCCGATAATGCGAGTACGGCTGAGACGGCAGTAGCCAATCCAAGAGTTGGCATGACTGCGGCTATTGCCACGACCCATCCAACGCAAGAACTCACGGTAGTCGATGATAAAGTCAGAGAACGAGAATTGATGCGGGTTGAACAGGAACGGCGCAACGCACAGAGCGACCAAGCTGATCCAGAAATAGATCAGATGGGGCATCCACACCGTCAATGTAGCATAGAACAGTATTAACAAGTAGCGGAAGCCCGAGTAAATGGATGGCCCAGCAAAGCGCGAGTACAGCAGGGCAAAGCTCAAGCGTGTTGTGGCAAAGCCACGACCAGTCGCAATGTAGCGCGCACCACCAAATGTCAGGTTGGTGATGATCGAGTTCGAATAAATCTGGGTCGTGAAGATTTCGAACAGAGGACTGAGCGAGACAAACTGCTTCATCAGACGGACCAACGCCGAGATAGCACCACGCTCAGAGAGCTCCTGGAGGAACAGAGGCAAGAACGCAATCATGAACACGAGCAGAATACTGATGACCGTACGCTGAACCCAGTACCGCACAGGGTACAAGTAGTAGCACGTACCCGGCCCCAGCACATACGTAATACCATTCGTGTCAGGGCAGGCCTCCAGCGTCGAGTACAGTGAGCCAATGAACATGAGCGCGAACATGAACAGCTGCACAGCGAGAATGACCATGATATTGTTAATGTGGAAACCGGGGTGGCCATAGTAGAACGTGAGGAAACGATCCACCGGGAGCTGCGTGCCCAGGTAGTAGTATTCACGCGAGAGAATCTGCTCACCCATACCGTTGCCCAGCTTGGTAATGAAGTTCAGGATGGTACCGAAACCAAGGTCACGACCTTTACCACACTGGTAGTACTCGCAGTGCTTGATACGGCCGCCACGCTGGAAGACCATCATACCCGCATAGATATCCTCGTTCAAGTGCAGTCCCTTTTGAGCCTTTGACACACCACCACGCGTTGTCATATACACCGAGTTGAGGAAGTCGGGATGACCATAGTGGAATTTACCGCCAATCTGCGCCATACCACGAGCAGCCAAGGTACCAAAGGTCTGTTCCTTACCGGCAGCCACATCACCCAGGATACCAATGTTCTCTGAGAAAATGTACTCCTTTGAACCAACAATGGCGACAGGAGACGGGTCAAACACATGGTACGCAGGGCCGTAGGGATTCTCAGAAGGCATATCGATCGTCTCAAACTCAGAGAGCACGTTGCGAATCTTCAGACACTCCTCCAGATAGTTGTCCTGGTTGGCATCGATCAGTTGCAAGAACTCGCCGCGGTGGAAGATGATAGCGTGGTTCTGGTTGTCAGACTTTCCGTCACCCAAAATCGGGTTGCCCGGCAGCTCAATACGGAACTTAGGACGACGACGGCCGTTCGGGAGCATTTCCGAGTGGCCATCAACCAGAGCAGAAAACCAGCGCGATTCACCGCCCTCCTTCGTAGGCGGCTCCTCGTCCAAATAAGCAATCAGCAGGTCGGGATAGGCACGGAGCAGGAACTCGGTGTTTTCAATCTCCTCCTTGTTAAAACGCGAGTAGCGTTGCATCGAGATCACAAACTTGAACTTGCGGCGACTCATGCGCTCCAGCTCGCGCTCCAAACGCTCCGTGTTGCCACCAAACAGCTGGACAATCTCCGGGTTCTCCACACGGTAGAGCAGCTTGATCGCCTTGTTGTAGTTCATAAAACCACTTACAGTACGATACAACGTCTGAGCACGCAACGAGGACCAAATACGCGTACGCAAAGTGTACTCGGGCGCAGCCGACTTGAAACCAATGCAATAGAAGGGCAAGTCATCCGTACGGCCACCCTTGCCCGGTGCCTTCTCTTCTTCAAAGCCAAAGGGAGCACCGCCTGCAAAGTTGCCTGACTCTTCAGCGAGAATTTTGGTGTCCTTCACAAAGTTGTCCCATTCAACGGGGTGCAGCTGCTTCAGGTACTCGAGCAGAGTAACACGCGTATTCTGGTCTTCCTCACGAATAATCTCACGCAAAGAGAGCAGGATCTTCTCACCGTAGTGGGGCGTTAGAACGGAGAACGTCGGCATGGCATCCACAGGTAGAGGCTCCGGGAACTGCGTCGTGAGCGACTGTGCAAAGAAGCTGATACGACGCTCGGCCTCCGAACCCCTGGGGTAGAACTCTGGCTTCGGGCCCGAGTCCATCTGGTTCAAAAAGAATGGCGGAGCACGCAGAGTGCGCTTATAAGGCGAGTCTTGAGCCGGAGCTTGGTGGTACAGCAGGCGCTGGACATGGTCAATTGAGAGCAAGTGTTCACGGTACATGGAAATGATGATAGCATTCCAGACCTGAGAGACAAGCACTTTGGGCTTGTACTTGATCTCCATATCCGCCGTTGCAAGCAGCTTCGAGTAAATCCGCTTGGGAAGGCGCTGGAAAATGTCCGACCACGGCGTCCACACAGAGAGACCCAAGTAAAATGCCCAGCCAAGACTGAACACGGTGCTCCACACAACGTACCAAAGGAAGGTGTCGAGGAAGAACAGGCACAAGTCCATGACCATCATGGCGGCGAGCGTAAAGTTGGGTTGCAGCGAGCAGAGAACAGTGCCAAAGTACTTGTCGTGACACTCCTGGACGCGCATCGTCACAAGCACACCGAAAGGATCCTTGAACGAAAGGGTCAGGAAGTAGTAACTCTCTGTGAGCTTGCATCCGAACACCAGTATCCAGAGCAGGAACGAAAAGAGCCTGCGCGAAAGCGGCATGGATGCAAACGAGGCCGTGAAGGTCTGGTTAGCAAGATACTTGCGCTTGTTCAGAGCGACACGGTCACCGAATAGGCGGCCAAGCGGCATGATCGAGAATAGAGTAGTAAGAATTGTGGATACAACCATCTGGACAACCGAGATCACGTAGCCCACATGACCATCCTTGTTGAAACCGAAAATGTACACGGACGGAGCAATCATAAGAGCCATACAGATACCCAAAAAGATCAAACGACCGATCAAGTGGTTGGTGTTGTTCCAAGTAGTGGGGATAAAGGTCACTTCCACGAGCGTAGCGCAGATCATGAAAAAGGTGGCGACTGCGCCACCCAGCGCGGACGCACTGAGCATCTCAGCATCGCTTGGCATACGGTCTGGTTCGTACGCCTTGGGAGTGTTGTATGCCATAAAGTACCAGTACAATGAGACGTGGAAAATCCAAATACGGTTAAAGTTGACCAGCAGGTGAAGGAAAGAACGCGTTTCGCGGTACGTTTTGAAGAACGCCTTACTCCAGTCGATCTTATCAAACTTCATAAAACGCTGCGACGGCGGGACATCCACAAGGCGCATTCCATTGTTCAGTTTGATGCGGTTGATGCCCTCAGGGTACCAGAAAAGCTGATTCACATCATCGTAACCAATGGTGCGGTCATGGTCGCGCTCCTTCTTCACAAACTTGCCGTCCACAATCTCAAAAAGCTGGTCACGCAAGAACTGGTACAAAGGCTTGACCACCGAGTGCAGATAGAGACCTTCCGGCACAGGGTCCAGGCAACTCTGGCACTCGGGTGAGCGATAGTAGTCGTCAGCGCATTTGAAGATAAAACACAAGCACTCGGGAACAAAGCGAACCTGGCTACCCTCACCCCAGCACATGAGATAGAGCGCGATCTGACGCACACGGTCATAGTCACTCATGCGGTACATCGCGTCACGCCAGCGCGCACGAGCATTTTCAAGGGACTTGGAGCCCAACACAGAAGAGCGCTTCGTCCGGCCCGAGCGCTGGGCCATGCTCGCCGCACGCGCAAGTCCGGGGTTCTGTGCCTTGCCAATGGCGTCGTCCAAATCGAGCTGAGCTGCAAAATACCACTTGCGGTAGTTGGCATGTTCACCACCGATGTAATCGGCATGCAGCGTCAGTAGAGCTTGCTGGGGACTCATGCGACTAGCACGGGAGTCGAGGAGAATCATCAAGTGGTCATACATGTTGCGCATGTTGTCCCGCTGGAAACCAAACTTATTGGCAAGGTCGATGAAAATGTCCTCGATCTCCTCTTTGGACAGAGGAATCTGCTGATCAACTGTCCATGCTGGATAGGGCTCACGAGGGCGGACGCCCGTAGCTGCTGCCTCCTGGTACGCGTCGCCCACTGGCATCGCATATCCAGGCTGGCCAGCAGGGGGCGCACCGAAGGCCTGAGGGTCCATTTCAGCCATCTGTGCATGGTTGTCAGACATGGTCTCGGCCTGTACAGAATTTTGGTACGGCCGGTGTTCCGATCCGGCGTAAAACGGATTGGTGGGGTAAGATGCCGCCGCACCTTCCATAGAAGAAGCCATCGTTCACTGAGCTACTGACCGCACGCAGGTCACAAATGCCCAGTTGTCAAAGTAAAGCGTATCTTGAGACCCTCCAGAAAATACTTTCTTTGTCAAAGGCAGAACCTAGGCCAAGAATGAGTATGCTGGATTGGACCTCTCCAGCACAGCTTCACCGATATGGGAGAGAAAGCTGAGACTGCTGGTGCTCAGGCAGATTAGTGTGCACGAATGCTCGCCTGCACGCGCCGCGCAAGCTGTCTAACATCCACTATGCCGTGCCAGGCCCCTGCAGGTGAAAGATAAAATAATTCGCATTCCCCACATGCATATAGCACAGCCCACCCTACCACGGCTGGCGTGGAGCAATCAACCTGTAGTGTTGGAGTTTTGTGTATGCGCCTCATAATAAGCGTACATGACGTAACTCCTCGCACTAGACGTGTCCGCGAGGTCGCAACGTGATCGGGCAGGAGGCCGCGCTGCCATTGCGTGGGTCCAATCGAAGCGGAACCATTTCATAAAAGAGAGTACTACAAAAAATGCTAGCTGCTTTCGCTCACATGGCTCACGCAGCTGCCGCGACAGAAGGCGCCACATGCACTTCGGGAGCGGGCCGAGCCGTGAACTTCAGGCGCGCACCGTCCTTAGGATAGATAGTCGCGATGACCATGACCTTCTCGCTAAGATCCGTAGTTTCATGCTCCCAGTTCAGCTGCACGGACGCCATACCAATGAGAGCGACGAGGTGCTGAACAGCATAATCCTTTCCAATGCAGTTGTGGGGACCGCTGCCGAACACGAGGTAGTTCTTGGGGTTCTTCGCAGCAGGCGAGTCTGCCCCCTCCAGCCAGCGTTCAGGCCGGAAGTCCTCAGGAGAGGGGTAGGCACTCGGGTCGTGGAGGCTGTTCCAGAAACTCGGGATGATCATAGCCCCCTTCGGGACCGTGTAGTTCTCGCTGATAGGGAACGGCTGGCGCGTCGTGTAAGGGACCATGATTACCGGCGGCTTCAAACGCATGCTTTCCTTGACAACCGCGCGAGTGTAGTGCATCTTTTCCACCATGTCGATCGTAACAGGGGCATCAATATCATTGTTGCGGAGCATGTACTGCTCCTCACGAACCTTGCGCAGAATATCCGGGTGGTCAGCCAGGTGCTGGAACAAGTAAGTAAGCGCACTGGACAGGGCATCCTGAGAAGCAAAGAGGAAGCTCAGCAGAACCATACCAATTTCACGGTCGGAAAAGTCGCGCAGAAGCACGCGACGTTGGGCTGCATCAAGATCCTCGTTCTTACGGTCCTCACGCGCATCGACCATGGCCTTGACCCAGGCATCCGTCAGACAGGTAACCTCCTCACCTGCCGCCATGCGCTTCTTGCTTTCGGCGGCGGTGTGTTCAAACCACTTCATAGCGTTCTTGCGCGCCTGGATGGCACGGTAGACCTTCGTACCAGGGAAGGCAAAGGGGAAGTTGACCAGCTCGAGCGCCACCGTGATGAGCCAGTACTGGTCGGAGATCTGGCGAGCGCCCTCCTCAGGGATGTAATTGCCGCAGAAGACACGCAGAGAGGTCTCCATGTTGAGGTTGCGCAGCTGCATCATGAAAGGCTGGGCCTCCTTGATCGGGTCACGGAGCCACAGCGAAAAGTGCTTCTTGTAGATGGCTTCTTGGATAGGGAGGTAAATGCTCAGAGCGCGACTCGTGAAAAGCGTGTTGAGGCCCTTGCGGTAGTCAACATGGACCTTTCCATTAAGGAACACCCAGTTGTCGTGGCACAGCACCTTCTTCGCAGAGGCGACCAGGCAAGGCTCGGCATACGTAGGGCTGTTCAGGATCTTGCGGGTGAACTCCGTGGAGGAGGCCACCACAATAAAGATATTGAACACACTGGCCACGCTGAGGGGACCACTGTTCCAGCCCTCCTGGTACTTTTCCAGCGAGGGATGCAGCGAATCGGCAAACTTTCCAATGATAGGGATAGTCCATTTGGGGCCAGGGAGACCGCTCTTCTTCGCGCGGTACACGACCTGTTCCAGAATAAGGCAACTAACTAGAACAGCCAGAACACCAAAGGTGATTTGCGTCGAAGTGATCCCAGCAAAGAGACCACTGGAAACTTGGTCTGCGTGCGATCCCACAGTCGCGTTCACATTTTGGGACATGTCCCAGCCCTGCCTAGTCAAGACTGACGCCATATTTAGGGTAAGGATGGAGGTAAGCAGGTCGGACTTGGCGATTTCCTCTTTGTGGACCTAATGGGCACCGTGGAACATGATAAACCCAAATCAGGCGATCGTGGTTTTTGTAATTGCAAATCCACCCTGGCCATTTGGATTATGTACAAAGGAATAGGCGTGAATTCTATAGGTCATTCATGAAGCGCGTTATGGAACGGCGCCGGGCTCCGAGACATGGACAAGGACCCAGACATCGTATCACTGGGCACCGAATTTAAAGTAGCGCCATTTAAAGAAGATGCACCGTCGACAGAATCGTTCGCGGACCCATGCCCCGACATGAGACTCCCCAGAACGTGAGAGGAAGATTGAGAATAGGTAGACGTGCTCGACGGGTTGGACGGCGTTTCTTCTGTATGCTCTTCATCATCGCTTTTAGTTTGAGATAGGCTCACAGGCGCAAAAATGGAAGAGGGGGAGCCGCTTTCAGAAAGGCGGGGCCGTTTCCCAAGCATTTGCGGCAGGCCCTGGGCCCATTGACCAAAAGCAAGCGGAGCAATGCGACTCCTCTGTTGGCGAGAAACATCACAAAAAACGCGTTCGTGTAAAAAACGGGCCACGTCTTCCGTCATACCTTCAAAAGCTTGTGTTAAAAATAAGATGGGATTGTAGGTAAATGCTGCAAAGGATGCACAGTGCTTGACAGACGCATCCTTGAAGGGACTTCGATGGAAAATCAAATTCAGCAACACGACTCCGAGTGACCAAATATCCGACTGCTTCGGGTCATAGCAAGAGGACAGGTCATGGCGACACTCAAACGCCATGTAGGGCTTGGATCCGCAATTGAAATCGCGAGAGAACGTTTCTGATGTAGCGAGACCAAAATCAGTGAGCTTGACAATGACTTGGTCGTCCGACTTGCCTGAACGCCCGCGCCGATCTTCCACAATAAAGTTTTCTGGTTTAAGATCGCGGTGACTGATGCCGAGGTCGTGACAAAATTGGACAGCTTTGCACATTTGCTGGAAAATGTCACCGACAAACTGAAGACGGCGCTCTGACAAGAGAGTGTCACGAGACGTAATGGACAGAAGCCAAGGCGTATATGATGTATTCTGCTCCACGGAGACAATCTCTTGCGCTGAGGCATCGCTGGACACTTGAGATTGCACCGAGGCAGAAGATTGCATACCCCATTCATCCCGGGCTTCTTCAAGCCAGAAATACAGGTCCTTACCTGGACAATATTCAAGTACCAGAAAGAGCCAGTCCGCCGTTTCATAGGCACTGTGCAGTGTGATGATGTTTGGATGGGAGGGAATAGATTGATGAGTAGATAGTTCATTTTGCTGAGTGAATGCCTGCTCGGGCGTCAGATTGCGTTTAGACAAGCATTTGAGCGCATAGTAAGTGTCTTGGTCTGTGGGCACATGTTCTTTGCCAGACCATCCATGATCACCCTGTCTCGGTGTCTTGCTAGGTGAAAATGGATGGCTCTCGTTTTGTCCCCGGGGTGTAGAAGCCACACTAGAGTCCATGTCCGGTGGTGGAGACGGTGACGAGTCTGGGGAAGAGAGTTCGCGCACAAGATACACAACAGCATAACTTCCCTGTCCAAGTAGCCTCACCACTTCAAGTGGCTTGGGCTTCTGAGAGGGATCGTGTGCATCCAACCCATCCCTGGTTTGGGCAATGCGGATCATGTCTCCGTCGTGATACAGCCCTGGACCGACATGATCCCCGACAGACAGCAGGTTCGCAGGGGGTATATCGCGCTCCGACATGTAGGAACTAGAGCAGTAAAGCATATCGCTGTGGCTCAAATCGGATCCCATCATATCTTCCTCGGAGAGATCCATGTCAAGTGACGATCTTATGCTCTCCCGGTTTTGTGACGTGTGTGTCGCATCATGGGAAACATGTGCATCCAACATGACCTCATGTACCCTGCGTCGAGTATCTGCAGGACTGGCTTCGGGGCTCGCAGTGACAGGTGGTGCACCATGGAACAAAGGGCAAGATGCATGCAGCTGTTGCTCATAAGAAGACTCGAGATTGAGCCGCTGGATTATTTGCATGGTGGAAATGGCGCTGTCCGAGTGTAGTGAGCTAGTGAGCATCGATTCCTGCGCTGTTTTTGATCGTGCCTGAGGCATCATATGCACTGGAGTCGTCCGTGGGTACTCGTCGAGCGAGTGGGATCGAGAAGGCGCCTGTTCAGGTTGCACTGAGGGTCCTTGGCACTCGGACATGACAGAGGGTGATGTATGGCGTACAAGTGACCATACTTGTTCCTCGGCACGGGCCCAGCCCGGGGATGTCGGAAGACTTGGCAAGCCATCCGACGAGCAGGATGCCCAGTCGTCCAGTAATGGGAGAGGATGCGGCCGCTCAGGCATGACAGGGAGAGACCCTGCATCCCGGCTATTAGTTCGAGAAGGAGGCCGGATGTAGGGGTGCTGTCTTGTATGAAGTATAGGGCCAGGTGACATAGACAGACGCTCCAGTGACCCTGAAAGGGTCGATTTCGACGCCTTTCGTGATAACTGTGGATCAGTCAGGTGAACCCGGGCACCCTGCGACACACGATTAGAGCTCCTAGGCTGCCGCGAGAACATGACACTAGGGCTGTGGCTCAAGGAGTGGCGCACAGCTGCAAAGGGCTCGGTGGTAGATGTATCGCTGCTCAGACTCTGCGTGTTGCTGAAAGATGGCAATACATCAGCACTTCGAAAGTGACACAGGGCAGGACGTAGTTGTGTCTGCTCTGTCCATGGCCCTGCGGCTGTGGCCGTCGGATCACCCGACATGAAAGGTAGAGAATATGCTTAGACAGGACCTAGAGTGGTACTGTTGCGCTGTGTGCAAATCGGTACGGATGTGAGAGAATAAGGTCAGTAGATGCCCGAGATCGTTCTTATCCGGACTGGCACTGGTCTCCCTAGCCCGGCAGGCAGTTGCACTGCGATTTGCCAGCTAATTGCGAACCGCTGATGGAAACACGCTCCACTTGCCTTGGAGGGACGCGTGGAAACGTTTTCTAATAGGGGGTGTTATTCGGTCTAGGCTCAGATTACTCCGTTGCTCCGCGAAGGATCCGCGCGAATAAATGGAAGGTCCACCAATGATAGCGCAGTGTCATGCATCGTATGACGTTAGCTCGCTCCACATTGAATGGCCGCTCGTCCCAGCCTGTCGACGAAGCATCGAGTAGCCGAGAAGAGCAGCATGCCCATGGTCCACAAGGGTGGGCGTCTTTTCCTCAGTGTAGATAGTGATCCCTGCATCTGATTGTGTAGTCACCCAAGGACCCCAAGGGCCTTCTTGTCTGGAACGATGCTGGACGGTGCAGTACGACGCCCACGATCACCAAGTGGAGGTTGCCTGAGGCCCACCACCGGGCGACGACGATTGGCTTTGCGATGGCAGACGGCGACGCACCATCCAGAAATGCTGTGGCAATGACCAAGATTCAGGATGATGTGCAGGTGACAGAAAAGGTGGCGCCTGACTTTCTCGTGGTGATCTTGGACCTGGACAAGACGACATGGATGCAAGTGGCCAGTCAACGACCAAGCCCCGAGGAGCGGGCAGCCGCGGCCTATGAGACATTGAAAAAGGTCATTTCTTCGGTCCTTGTGTTCTTAAATGCCCACATTGCCATGCAAAGTGGTAATGGCTTGGCTGTGTATGGGGCTGCGGCAGGCCAGGCGCGCCTCCTCCATACCACGAGTGCACATGCCCCTCTCCTGACACGCTCCTGGCACGCGCAAGATACCCAAGTGAGTGAGTGCCTCCCTTTCAAGCAGATGGATGACGCTGTGTTCCACGGTGTACGAAAGTTATTTTATGATTCCAAAAGCGAGTGCAACGATCCTGTGGGTATAGTACGGGCATTTTCCCTGGCGCTGTGCCACATCAACCGGATGTCTACGACTTTGGACATCCCGTTAGCGGCCGCGCCGATGGGGCGAGTTGGAGCATTGGGGGGTGCGTCTTCGTTTCGTCACCGAATTCTGGTCCTCAGCGTCACTCCTGACGTGAGTGCCCAGTATGTGCCGATGATGAATTGCATTTTTAGTGCGCAGAAGCAGGGGATCCATGTGGATGTGTGCAAGCTTCTGGGTGAGGAGACGGTGTTTCTACGACAGGCATGCCATCTGACAGGTGGGCACTATTATCGCATCCTGTGTCTGGATGGGCTGCTCCAGACGTTGATGACGTCGTTTCTGCCGTCGCGATCGATACGGCCATTACTCATGTTCCCAGCTCTAGATGAGGTGGACTTTCGCGCAGCCTGCTTTTGCCACCGTCGGAATGTGGATATTGGGTATGTGTGTTCTGTATGCTTGAGCAGTACGTGTGATCCATGATCTATCTTACAGTGCAGTATTCTGTGAGCCACGGCCATCTTGCCTGATCTGTCATGTGCCTTTTATGCAGAGAACGCTTCAGCACCTTGAAGAAGAGCGTCAGGTGGCTGAGATGCTTAGGTCTGAGTCGTAGACTGTGTCTTCTGAAGCCATGCTCGGATGCCCGCGCGATTAGCGAATTCCACGAGACCTCCATGCTGATCGCGGACGCGCAGGGCAAGTCCGAGCCCTCCCTGAGCTGTGGTTGGCGCGCTCTGGACGTCATAGAGGCGTAGGATGTGGCTAGCAATGGTACGAAGCTCGCTTCGTGTCGTATCGAATAGCTCCCACCATGGTCTGGGCTCCAGCGGCAGAGACAGGGGCTTGTGGAAGGCGTTGGGATCTAGTGTGAGGAGGTAGATGGAGGCACAGGCAATGGTGTGTGTCGGGAAAAGGCAGTACACGGGCGTTTGGAGCGCATCGGTGAGGTAGTTCCACGCAGCTTGCGCGGCAGAGATGCTTTGCTGGGGGTCATGTAGCAGAGGCATGGTGGCAGACGCCATATCCATGACCTGCAGATAGTTGATCATCAGTGCGTACGGCAGGTGCACCTGTACGTAGAAGCCCAGGCGCTTGAGGATTTGCATCTCAGCGACGACCATGGCGTCCTTAGCATCGTAGAAGGTTTGGGAATAGTAGTCAGATGCTTTGTAGGTGAAAGGTGCGCTTTCTGGCGCGCTCTGTGTGTCGCATAGTCCACGAAGCGCGCGTGAACGAGGACCTGGACAGGTACGGGAATAGTGGTATGCGCGCTGCAGGAGGTAGTCGTAGACAAGCAACAGATCCCGGAGACGCACAGGCACTTCGGCCAGCTTGGACGCAAGCATGAGCGATCCCATGCCGATATCGTGTACATTGAACTGCTTCATGGACGATACAAACCAGAACCGACGAAAAAGGACTTGGGCAGTGGCCATGGCGGCCTGCGGCAGCGACAGCAGGATGCCAGCCTGCTGAATTTGCTGACAGGCATACGTGCATAGCTCTTCTTCGAGTGCCGCATCGATGCCGTCGAGTGAGGAGGGCGTGTGCAGCACCTGCTCATCGCTAGCCAGGCTATTCAGGGTCGTCATGCACCAACTAGAGAGAGGCGCGTGACGGCCCAAAATGGGCAAATTGGCTTGTTACGATTGCAGGACTCTCCACTCTGTGTACAATTCCTGCATCAGCACCTCAATCTGGTCTATGTTAGGCCGCGAGGTGCTTTTGTGCGTGGCCTGAGCTTGCAAATCCATGTACCCTCTGCAAAGAACAGAGAGCGGTGAAGGCGAAGACAAACGTGCGGCATGCTGGACATGATCGGCCATGCGGAGCAAGCCGTCAGGCGAGTACATGGCACAGGTCGGCGCGCGTGGCGTGAGCGGCGACGGCTCGCTGTCAAACTGGCCACCCTCCGCAGAAAGGCTGTCTGGAACAGGATCGGCTACACCCAGTGCCACGAGCAAGTCCGAATGGCTGTTTTCTCTCGCGTCTGTCATGCACGTATACCCAAACACCACGTCGTGTCCGTGCTCGCCCATGACGGACGGCGCGCGCTCGAGCCTATCCCTAAGGTATGCCACATCATTTTCTGTGTCTGGCGCACTGCGAAGCGATGCAGGCTGCGCTTCTTGCGCCAGCTCCGAGGAGGGCATACGTCCATCGTGCAGGGGGCACGGCGACGGGGGTGCGGGCCATGGGTTGTGCTCGGTAGGGAATGAGTTCCTGCGCCAAAATGTGTCATCGACGGCCGAAGATGGGCCATGCGACCGGCCGCGACGGCGTATATTCAGCCGCAGGGGCACCTTTATGGCACGAGACCGCTTCAGACCGCACCCAGGCTGGCTGGCGATGCTCAGCGAGGGCGCCGCTGCCGGCCCCCCACAGTCAGGGATGGGCACCGGAGGCAACAGGGGAGACATGGCCCAGGTAGGCGGGGGTGGATTGAGGTCCTCTATGGCCCCTTCCAGCGTCCAGGGCGAGCCTGGCTGTGACGATGTGTCTCTAGGAGCGGTGGGCGAGTATGTATCAAAGGGACTCGTTGTCATGAGCAAGGAGCGACTGTGGCTGACGAGTTTGTGCTCCCAATACACCCCCCTGTAGCTTTGTTCCCAGTACCGTGCATACGAGACGCCTGCCCGCGGGCCATCTGTACGTCATCCGCGGGGGCCGTGCGGCTGGCCAGGCGCAGGGACCTTGCGCTGACTCAGCACACGCCCTGATCCACAAGTACGACGGCGACGCCCAAGATGCAGTCGCTCGCTCGGCTGATATACGGTCCGTCGAAGGAGGAGCGCGTGCGGCATGTGCAACAACGTCTGCGCCAGGAGCAGCGAGCGCTTGATCGCGAGGTGCGCCAAATTGATCAGGCTGTAGCCAAAGTCAAGGTCGACATCAAGCGGCTCGCGCGCAAAGGCGATACCGCCAACGCCCGTATACTAGCGAGAGAGGTGGTGCGATCGAACAAGCATAAGCTGCGCCTCATTACGAGCAAGGCGCAGATGAACAGTATCGCACTCCAGCTTCAGCAACAACTGTGTATGTGGCGGAGACTGACGCAGCCATGTATAAGGTGACCGGACACTTGCAAAAGTCCACCGAGATTATGAAGCTATCTCAGAACCTCATCCAGATACCCCAGATGACGACTTCCATGCGCGAAATGAGTGCGGAGCTGATGAAGGTGCGCATGGCCGACTAACGGCAGGCGGGCATCCTCGAGGAGATGATGCATGACACCCTCGATGCGAGTGTGCTGGGCGAGGACACCGATGAGATCGACGAGGCGGCCCAGGATGAGGTGAACCGTGTCCTGTACGAGGTTACTGACGGTGCGTGTATCCCCCCTAACAACAGGCAAACTAGGCGAGGCCGACGCTGCACCAGCGCACACGCCATACGAGGCCCATGCGCCGCAGGAAGGCGAGGCCGATACGGAGTCGATGGAGCAGATGCAAAAGGCTCTCCAGGGGCTACTGCAAGGATAGACGCACGCGCCACCGTCACGACCTGGGCTTTCCAGCTAGTAAAGTACATGTGGACATTACGACCTAGTATACGAGAATGGCCAACGGGGCCCGTAGGCCTCTACGTCGACGAGAACTTGGTCACCGAGCGAGTGGCCTCGGCAATAGCGTGCTTCGACAGCTCACCAGGGAGAATCAAACGAACAGCTGTCTGGATCTCGCGCGAAGAGATGGTGCTCTTCTTGTTGTAGCTGGCCAGCTTCGAGGCCTCGGTGGCAATGCGCTCGAAAATGTCCTGGACGAACGAGTTGAGAATGGCCATGGCCTTGTTCGAGATACCAGTGTCAGGGTGCACCTGCTTGAGCACACGGTAAATGTAGGTCGAGTAGGTCTCCTTGCGGACCTTGCTGCCCGACTTCTTCTTCTCCGACGACTTCGAAGGAGCCTTCGAGGTCTTCTTGGCACCCTCCGAGGGGGCCTTGCCAGCCGAGGCGGGGGCCTTGCCGGCCGTCGACGGGGGCTTCTTCTCAGCAGGCTTAGGAGGCATGGTAGAGGAACGAGTGGGTGACGGCTGGGTCGAGGGGCGCCGAATGGCCTATATACGTTTCTGCCGGCGCCGCGCGCGGAACGCGCCAGCCACGCGAGCCGCGCGGTTGTGCGTGCGATCAGCGCTGGGCCGCACCTGGGCAGCGCAGCCGCGCAGGATCAATTAATGTCCACTCAAATATATCCCACGTGCATGGACAAAAAATTGACGGGGTGGCGCGAAGGCGGCAGCTGCCCAATCAGGGGCATGTATGTCATCGGGTCCGTGTGGACACAAATGGGTCTGTGTGATGCAGCGCGCCGGCGCGCGTGGACGCGAACGTGGAAACGGGCGTGAGATCAGCGCAGGGGCGGGCGGCTGCGCGGCGATCGGCAGCCGCGCGGCAATAAAAGGACGCCTCCGACGGTGCCGTCAGTACTTCCCTAAGACACTGGTCTTTTCTATATCCCTCCCTCCAAGTAACAATGTCTGGTGGCAAGTCTGGTGGTAAGGCTGGTGACGCGTCGGCCGCGAAGACCCAGTCGCGTTCGGCCAAGGCCGGTCTGCAGTTCCCTGTCGGTCGTATTCACCGTCTCCTCCGCAAGGGCAACTACGCCCAGCGTGTCGGTGCTGGTGCGCCCGTTTACCTCGCGGCTGTGCTGGAGTACCTCGCTGCTGAGATTCTCGAGCTGGCTGGCAACGCCGCCCGCGACAACAAGAAGTCGCGTATTATCCCCCGTCACCTTCAGCTGGCTATCCGCAACGACGAGGAGCTGAACAAGCTCCTGGGTGGTGTCACTATTAGCCAGGGTGGTGTGCTTCCCTTCATCCAGAGCGAGCTTCTCCCTGCCAAGAGCGGCAAGTCAAAGAAGGCTGTGGGCTCGCAGGAGATCTAAGTTGCTCATATCGTGCCATTCGGCTCGCTCGGACTGCTGTTCTAAGTATGTAGACAGATCCGCTGTACTTCTACCTATTCCCTTGATTCTCGAACTGCTCGGGTGGAGAAATTCGTCCGTTTCTGTGATGGAGCCAGGGCCATGGGCGGTCCGCTTCGCCCTGGCACCGGCGCCTCGGACACCGGCGCGGCGCGTGCTTGGTCGATGTGCGCGGTCATGGGAGTCGGGCTCAAAGGCCGTGCACGAGGCGTGCATGCAGGTGCTCCAGCATTCAGAGGCAACCTGTCTGGTATACCCATACGATCAAGTGCCTGAGTCCTTGCGTGCAGAGCGCGCCGATGCACTCTTTCTCGCATGTGCCTTTGCGCTAGCGCACGAATCAGATCGGCCCGTGGCGTTCTGGCTCCAATGTGTGCACAACTTAGATCGCGTCCTCATCGTGGCGCCACCTGATGCAGCGCGTGTCGAGCTCGCACACGCCTTGATCGCAGCCGTACAGGCTCACTGCGTCGCCGCTGATGACCCACCACGCAAGCGCCTCCGCTGCACCATCGAGGCGCCGGCCCGTACAATGCACACGGCGTCCGCACCCGTGCTCGAGTACGCTGAGCCACCGGATCTCGAGACATTCCAGCGCCACTGCGTAAGCGATGCGTACTCCTACGGCCGGCCGTTTGTCGCACGGGGCTTTGCGCAGTCGTGGCCGGCCCTCGAGCGATGGCAGGATCCCGCGTATTTGCTGCGCCGCGCCGGCCCCGGCCGCTATGTGCCGGTGGAATCGGGGGGCACGTACACCGACGCAGAATGGGGCCAGGGTCTGTGTCCTTGGGCCACGTTTCTCGCGCACATCCAGTGGGGGCGTGCACTCTCGCCGCGCTCACCGACGCTGTACCTCGCGCAGCATACACTTCTCACGCAGTTTCCATGGCTTGCCGACGACTTTACGACACCGACGTACACGGTGCACGGCGCGCAGAGCGCCGCGGCGCAGGGGCGTGCAGCGCCGGTTGTGCAAGTGTGGATGGGACCCGCGGCTACCACGTCGCCTGCGCATACGGACCCATACTACAACTGCTACGTCCAGGTGGTTGGCCACAAGCTCGTTTGGCTTGCGCCGCCACCGAGCGACAGCGCCGGCGGCCTGTGCGTGTACGGCGGCCCCGACGATGTGGATATATGCACGCGATGGATGAGCAACACGTCGCGCGTCGACGTCTTTGGGCCGCTGGACGAGGCGCCCACGGCGTTCCGCACGCAGGTCGTGCCGCGCGCTGAGTGGGTGTATCTGCACCCTGGCGATCTGCTCTTCGTGCCGCCTGGCTGGTGGCATGCCATGCAGAGCGCGACGCAGGTACGTGTCATAGCTGACAACAGAGTCTATCTGTGTCGTTCTGGTTCTAGAAGCTACTCACATATGGAGACCCTCGAGCACGGCCTCGGTGAACTGCTGAGTGGTCGAGTGGCCACCCATGTCAGCGGTGCGCACCTTGCCGTCGGCGAGGACGCGGTACACGCTGGCTGCGATCTGGTTGGCCTGGTAGTCGAGACCAAAGTGGCGGAGCATCATCGTGGCACTGAGGATCATCGCCGCGGGGTTGGCCTTGTTAGTGCCCATAATGTCCATAGCAGCGTGACGGCAGCCGGGCTCGTAGAGGGCGTACTCGCGGCCGATGTTGGCACCCGGCACAATGCCGGGGCCACCGACGAGCGAGGCACCAATGTTCGAGACAATGTTGCCGTACAGGTTGGGCATGACCATAACATCGAACTGCTGGGGGCGGCCGACGAGCTGCATCGACGTGTTGTCAACGATCATGTCGTTGGCCTCGATACCGGCGCTCTTGTACTCTTCCGCGACGCGGCGGAAGGTGTTGAGGAAAAGACCGTCACCGAGCTTCATAATGTTGGCCTTGTGCACGCAGGTCACCTTCTTGCGGTTGTTCTTCAGCGCAAAGTCGAACGCAAAGCGCGCAATACGTTCCGCCTTGAAGCGCGTCGACACCTTCAGGGACTCGACGATGCCGGGCGACGGGCTGTGCTCGAGACCCGAGTACTCACCCTCCGTGTTCTCACGGATGATGGCAAAGTCGACGTCCTTGTGGCGGGTCGGGAAACCATCGAGCGTCTTGCAAAACACCATCGAGGCGTAGATGTCGAGCTGCTGGCGCATAGCCACGTTCCAGCTGTTGTGCGAGCCGGCACCGGTGGGAGTGAACAGCGTACCCTTGAGGCCGACCTTGTTGCGGCGCAGGCTGTCCATCGCCTGCTGGAACAGAGAGTCGTGGCCTTGCATCTCGCCCGAGAGGTCAAACTCCTCCCACTCGATCGGCACGTTGGTCTTGTCGAAGATCTCCTTCACCGAGCCGGTGATCTCCTTGCCAATACCGTCACCGGGAATCAGAGTGGCAGTGTAGACACCACCGTACTTCGTCAGACCCTGTCGTTAGTTCGGCCTGGTCCGATACTCGTACCTTGGTCGGACGGGGCGTCTGGGCCGTCAGCGTCGACACCGAGCGGAGCGCCTGTGGTCAGAGATACACACATACCTGCTTCGAGGCGCCCGAGCCAGTCGCGCGAGGGAGCATACGCAGAGCACTCATCCTGTCAGTCAATCGATGCGGTTCAGGGGCAGCCCGCGGCCGCCCGTCCGATGACCGACCGCGGCCGCGCATCGGCCGCGCGCTTTCTTTTTCTATCGGCCGAAGTGGGTGTCCCGTGCAGCTGCCTAGCAGCACCGAGGCTGGCGACGTGCCTGGTGGCCGATCGGCCCGACGTCTCTCACCACGACCATGATTTTTGCCGCTGCTGTCCCGCGTGCCCTTCGCCCCGCTGCTGTTGCCACGCGCCCCATCGGCGCTGCCCTGCTGCGCCGTGGCCTGGCCACCGAGTCGAATGCGCCGACCTCTGCGTACAACAAGGAGAAGGACGCGGACGGTCTGTACACGGTCACTCTTTTCCCTGGTGACGGTACGTTTTGCTGACTGACGATAGGTATCGGTCCGGAGGTGTCTGGCGCCGTCAAGTCGATCTACGAGGCTGCCAAGGTGCCCATCCGCTGGGAGGAGGCGGACGTGACCCCCTCGATCAACAGTCTCGGCAAGCAGGTGATTCCCGATGCGACGATTGCGTCGGTGCGCAAGAACACGGTCGCGCTCAAGGGCCCGCTCGCCACGCCCGTCGGCAAGGGCCATGTGTCGCTCAACCTGACACTGCGCCGCACCTTTAACCTGTTTGCGAACGTGCGTCCCTGCGTTTCGATCCAGGGCTTCAAGACGCCCTACGACAATGTCAACACGGTGCTGATCCGTGAGAACACCGAGGGCGAGTACTCGGGTATCGAGCACGAGATCGTCGACGGTGTCGTGCAGAGCATCAAGCTCATCACCTACGAGGCGTCGGAGCG
Organism: Malassezia dermatis; assembly: GCA_001600775.1. Taxonomy (NCBI): domain Eukaryota; kingdom Fungi; phylum Basidiomycota; class Malasseziomycetes; order Malasseziales; family Malasseziaceae; genus Malassezia; species Malassezia dermatis. The sequence goes on from BCKX01000003.1 coordinate 500,718, forward strand.
TGTGGCGCGCTACGCCTTTTACCACGCTCAGCAGAATGGCCGCTCGCGCGTGACGGCCGTGCACAAAGCGCCCATCATGAAGATGTCGGACGGCATGTTCCTCACAGCTTGCCGCAACGTTGCCAAGGAGTTCCCCGACATTGAGTACGACGAGGACCTGCTCGACCGCGCGTGCCTGCACATTGTCCGTGACCCGTCGCCGTACTCGGACCGCGTCATGGTCATGCCCAACCTGTACGGTGACATTCTCTCGGACATGTGCGCTGGTCTCATTGGCGGTCTCGGTCTCACGCCCTCGGGCAACATTGGCCGCGACGCCTCGATCTTCGAGGCCGTCCACGGTTCGGCCCCCGATATCGCCGGCCAGGACAAGGCGAACCCGACCGCGCTGCTCCTCTCGTCGATTATGATGCTGCGCCACATGCACCTGTTCGAGCACGCCGACCGGATCGAGCGCGCTGTCTTTGAGACGATCGCCGCTGGCGAGCGCACCGGCGACCTCGGTGGCAAGCTCGGCACTCGCGCCTTTACCGAGCGCATCATTTCGCGCCTCTAATCATAGACAGCTAGCTAGTCTCTATGGTTCTCAGTCGTAGCGCGCCGGGCGCTCGTCTGCATACCGATTACGCTCGTAGCGCATCGCCTCGTCGTCCTCTGCACGCGATGGCGGCGGGACCCGTCGCTCGTCCTCGCCGTCATAGCGCGCACGCGGCGGGGGACTGCGCGAGCGCGCACGCGGTGGGCTCGCTCGGCGGCGCCAGTCGTCCGAGTCGGGGCCGTAGCCACGGCGGTACCGCGGCCCGCGGTCGTCACGGCGCACCCAGCTGCCTGCCCGGTCATCATCGTGCCGTCCACGGTCGCGGCGGCCATAGTCGCGGTCGCGGTAGTCTCGGTCGCGGTAGTCTCGGTCGCGGTAGTCGCGACCCTCGTCACGGTCACGGTCGCCGCGGTAGGCCGCGCCACGGTACGAGCTGCCCGGGTGGCGCGGCGGTGCATACCGGTCGTCGGTGGGGCGCGGGTTGCCGCGGTACTCGCCGGGCGTCGGGTCGTGCGCACGCGACGTGCTCGAGTAGTCCACACGGATGCGGCGGCCGTGCAGCTCGACGCCGTTCATCTGCTGGATCGCCTCCGTAGCCGTCTCGACATCCTTCATCGTGAGGAAGCCAAAGCCGCGCGAGCGGCCCGTCCGCGCATCGTACACAATGACGACCTTCTCGACCTCGCCGATGCGCCCAAACTCCTCCTCCAGGTCGCGCTCCGTCGTGCGGATGCTCAGACCAAAGGCGCCGATAATGTTCGACGGTGCCGGCGAGGGGCGCGCGGCCTCAGCAGGGCCGCGCGCACCCCCCGGCGGGTATCGGTCGTCGCGGCGGCGCGGTGCACGGTCGTACGAACGGTCGTACGTGTCGCGCTGCGGGCGCCGCTCCCAGCGGTCGCGCGGCGGCGGGCGACGGCGATCCACATCGCGCTCGCGCTCATCGTCGCGCTCGCGTTCGCGAGCCGTCGGCTCGCGCTCGAGCTCCATTTCGCTATCGCGAGCTTCGCGACGGTCAAAGTCGTCGTTCTCCGCATTCTGCCACTCGCGGTCGGCCGGCGGCGCATCTTGCGTCATTCCCTCAGCCATCTCTGCGCGCTGAGGAGCCTCCGGACTCAGGGGTGCGTCCACATCCGCCTGGTGTCAGTGGCCAAGCTGCGTACCATGTTGGTGGGCTGTGGGCGGTTCGCGGGACACGCTGGGCCTGGTGCACGAGGTGCAGGTGCCCGCAGCTGCCACGTGGTTCACCACACACGTGATATGATACAGTTTTGTGTCACATGGGAAAATGGGGATCGTGGCTCGCCTCGGGCGCCGGCCGCGCTTTCTTCCATCCATCCTACGAGCTAGCTGTCCAGATGGTGCGTACCGATGCGATGTCTCGCGCCCCGTAGCTCCTTGCAAGTCGAGCGATGAGCGCGAGGCACTCATCCAAGAACATACTAACGCCAGGGTGTTGACATCAAGAAGCACCACGTCAAGACGGGCCACCGCACGGCGCCCAAGAGCGAGGACCCCTACCTGCTGCTCCTTGTGAAGCTCTACCGCTTCCTTGCGCGCCGCACGGACTCGCGCTTTAACAAGGTGATCCTGCGCCGCCTGTTCATGTCGAAGATCAACCGCCCGCCGGTCTCGGTCTCGCGTGTGATGTACCTGTCCCGCCACCAGGGCGGCATCGCCAAGGATGCGTCGGAGACCCCGAAGACGGTGGTCGTTGTCGGCACCATCACCGACGACAACCGTGTGCTGGAGCTGCCCAAGCTCAGCATTGCTGCGCTCCGCTTCACGCACACCGCGCGTGCCCGCATCGAGGCCGCTGGTGGCGAGTGCCTGACCCTGGACCAGCTGGCCATGCGTGCCCCGACCGGCAGCAACACGATCCTGATCCGTGGCCCCAAGAACGCCCGCGAGGCCGTCAGGCACTTTGGCTTTGGCCCTCACAAGCACAAGAAGCCGTTTGTGCGCTCCAAGGGCCGCAAGTTCGAGAAGGCGCGTGGCCGCAGAAAGTCGCGCGCCTTCCGTGTGTAATCACAGCCTTGGCAGGCTACGTAGCTGGCAGCTGCCACGACTCGGGTCGGCGCTGTCGAAAAATGGGCATTCGATTTCCCTAGATGAGCGAGTCTGCTATAGAACATTTAGGCGCCGGTCGCGTCGCGGCTCGCTGCCGCTCCCTCGCCCGGCTCGGAGGCCATGGGCGCGCCATTCGCAAACAACCCGCCGGTTTGCGAGCCTGTCCCGTCGCCACCATCAAAGTCAAAGTCGAAAATGTCCGACACACCAAACATGGCCGAAAAGTCGTCGCTGGCGCCCCCGGCCGGCGCCCCCGAAGAGAGGCCCGCCGACGACGACATGGCGAGACCCGACGAGACATCGTCCATCATCGAGGGCATCGAATCCAGGATCGACTGCGTTGGATTGTCCCCACCCACCGACCGCGTCTGCGATATGTCGCTCTCGCCCTTGCTGCCGGCATCCCATTCGCTTGGCTCCTCCTTCGGCACCGCCTCCTCCGCGCCCTCGTTCCACGGCGTGCGTGGAGGGAGCACCGGCGTCTTGTTCGATGCCGGGCGCCCCGGCTTCCGCGGCCGCTCCTTCTTCCCCGACGCACTCGACGGCGAGTCCTGTGCACCCACAGGCGGCTGCCACGGGCTCATCGGCATATCTGGCCGCCCCGGCGTCGAGGTGGGCGGCCGCACATGGCCGCGCGCGCCCTTCGTCACAGACGCGGCACCCGCCCCATTCGCGCCGCCCGGCACAGTGGCATGCACCGCCTGCGGTGTCGCTGGCGCCGTCGCACTGCCTCGCGCAGCCTGCGGCATCATCCCGGCCACCATGCCCTGGGGGTGCCCGTCCGTGCCCATCATGGGCGGCCGCACACCGAGGCCAGAGGGCTGCGCCGGCATTTGCCCCGGGGCGCGGCGCTGCTGCTGCATCGCTAGCGATGCCCCGTTGCCGCCCATGCCAAAGTACGACGCCATCGCGCCGTTGCCACTCACATCCACCTCACCAAAACCATTTGGCCGTGGCGCCTGCCCCTGCGCCGGCGCTTTCATCATGGGGCCCAGGTGCGCCTGGCCCAAGAGCGCCGCATTCGCGCCATTCGACACCTGTGCCTGCTGCTGCAGATGCTGAAGCATTGCCTGGCCTTGGCCATCGCCCGTGAATGCCGCGGTGCCGCCCTGCTGTGCGGGATCGCTCTGCAGCAGGGCGGCCAAGGACTGCAGCTTCGCTTGCAGCTGCTGCACCGTCGCCATACACTGCTGCGCCATCGCAGGTACCGGCGCACTCTGCGCCTTCATCCACTCGTTTTTCATCGCCGTCTGCAGCGTCTGATACTGCATTACCAGCATCTGCCGCTGCTGCGGCGTGAGCTGCACCGGCATCTGCATGCCCATCGGGCGCTGCCCTAGGCCATGCTGCGCCGTCGGCGGATCATTCTGGTTCGTCGCCGCAGGCTCGGCACCATTGCCCACCGGCTTGGACGCCCCCAGCTGCGACGGCGTCCCCAGGCGCTGCCCCGACCGGTTGAACAGCGCCTGGAACGTGGCCGGCGACGACGGCGCCGTTTTGCTCTGGCTCGCTGCATGCCCTTGCATCTGCTGCACCTGCATGAGCTGCTGCTGCTGGAGCAGCAGACGCGCCTGCGTCTGCGGGTCGTTCGCACGTGGACCCTGCGCCTGCATCGCGGCCATCGTGGCCGTCTGCGCCGCGTTCGGCAGCACACTGTTCAGCAGCGCCATCCGTGCCGCAGGCGCCATGTTTTTCAGGTCATCCAGTGGAATACCCTGCCGCATCGCGGCCGTCACAAGAAGCTGCTGCTGCTGCTGCTGCTGCTGCTGCTGCTGCTGTTGTTGTTGCTGCTGCTGCTGTTGCTGCTGCTGCTGCGGCGGCGGCGGCGCGAGCATCGCCGGGTTCACGCCCTGCCCCATCTGGCCCCGCGCCAACGCTTGCTGCATCTGAATTTGCATTTGCATCTGCATCTGCATCTGCTGCTGCTGCTGCTGCAGCGACGGCGTCGCAGGTGCCGACGACGGCGCCGCGGGGGTCGTGCCCACCGGCATCCCATTCGGCGCCTGGACCATGGCCGTTCCACCCGGCGGCGCCGTCGACATGGGCATGTTCTGGCTGCGCATCTGCGGCGTCTGCTGCGGCTGATTCAGAGGCGCAGGCGCACCCGACGGCGTCTGCGTGGCAGGCGCACGGCCCTGCACCATCGGCAGCGCCGAGATGGCCGCAGCCTGTGCTGGTGCCGACGCTGCACCATTCTGTGCAGAGCTCGCAGGCGTCGATGGCATTCCCGCTTGCACAGCAGGCGACGACGGCGACGAGCTCGATCTTTGCATCTTGCCGTTGGGATGGGTGCCTGCGCCCGGCACCTGCGCACCCACAATCGGCGCAGCGGGGCCCAGTGCGGGGACACCAGTTGGGTCCTGCGAGAGCATCAGTGTCTGCGCTGTATCCGTCGCGAGCGGTGCAGCAGCCGCAGCCGCGAGGCCCAGACTCAGGCTGGCTGCCGGCGACTCGCCGGTCGTGGCCGCCAGTCCTGTCGCGTTGTCAGGGAAGAGGGGTGCAGTGAACGTCTTGGTCTTGGCCTCTTGGATTGCCTGGCGCCGCCGGTTCTCAAGGTAGTCGCCAAACAGCGCAGCCTCGCGCGTGCCCAGGCCCACACGCGATCGGAACAGGTCCCAAAACAGCGTCCAGTACTCAAATAGCAGGCCTCGCGGCAGGCGGATTGGCACATCTGGCTCGGACGGCAGTCCTGTCTCTTCGACCAGCGCGGCTGCCGTCTTGGTCAGATTTCGCCGCTTCAGGTACTCCCACACATAGACATCGAGGTTGCCTGCGTTGACATTATGCGCAATGGTATCCTTCAACTGCGATGCGGTGGGCTTGTTGTCTGCAGCATTAGTCGAGCTCGATGGTGCTTCAGGGGGGACAGACGCTGCGGCCTCTTCTTCATTACGGGGTCGTTTGTCCCGGCCGCCGGCATTGACTCTCGGCGAGCCGTGCCGCTTGCGCGACTCGGGTGATGCCTCCGCAGCCGACTCCGCAGGCACCTCGGTGCCTGTGGATGCGGCCGGCTCGTCCCCCCCCTCAGTGTGCGGCGCCTCTCCCTCACGGCCTGCGTCGCCCTCGGTGACCTCGTGCACAACCGGCGCGGGCTCTGGAGGGCTGTGTGCGTTCGACGGCAGGTCCACCTCCGCTATTGGGGGGGCAGCGGTATGCGAGGCCGTGTCACTCATGTCGTCTGTAGGAGAGACGTCCGTCATGACAATAGAGGCGGTCGACTCGTGTTCTGCGCGATGCCCAGGTCACTTGATTCTTGTCGTGAATGAGATGCGCGCTTGTCGGAACACTGGCAGCAACCTGCTTTTGAATGCGCTATCACGCACTTCCAATCACCTGTAGCTCGTGCGCCTGGCCGAGCAATTGCACACGATGTGTGACGGAGTAGTAAAATTCCCGCTCTCACTCGCGATCGCGTTGACAAGAAGGTGCTTTCTTGCAATTAAAATCCAACCTTAGTGTGATGTGCCTGTATGGCCGCCACGCCGCCCCTCCGCGTCCCGCGCTGCCCCTCTATGGAACTGTGTGTACATAGCCAGCTCTACTACATAACGCTACGCCCAGCTGTCCTACATTGGTGGCCGCTCGCTAGGCAGCACCCCAGCAGGCGGGGACCATGACACCACGTGGATCCACGTGGCGCGACAATCACGTCGCGCCGCTCGAGGCTGCCCTCGCCACGGTCGCCGCCATGGCCAGCGTGGTTGCGATCCTGGATTTGAAGGGCAAGCCCTTGATTCAGCGATCCTACAGGGATGATGTCGATCCTGGAGCCATGGAACGCTTCCTCCCTCTCCTCACGGAGGTTGAGGAAGAGCACGGCACGAGTGCCATCCAGCCTTGCCTGAGCTCCCAGGGCGTGAACTACATGCATGTGCGCCACAACAACCTATACCGTACGTACGAGTGACTCACAATCTCAGTGCTTGCCATCTCGCGCCGGAACTCGAATGCTGCTGAAATTTTGCTGTTTCTGCACAAGCTTGCGTCGGTGCTGGAGGAGTACTTTAAGCAGCTCGAGGAGGAGTCCATTCGCGACAACTTTGTTATTCTCTATGAGCTGCTTGACGAAATGATGGACTTTGGATACCCACAGACGACCGAGAGCAAGATCTTGCAGGAGTATATCACGCAGGAGTCGTACAAGCTCGAAGTCCAGGTGCGTCCCCCGATGGCCGTGACGAACGCCGTCTCGTGGCGGTCCGAGGGCATCCGCTACCGCAAGAACGAGGTATTCCTGGATGTGATTGAGAGCGTGAATCTGCTGGTCAATGCTAATGGGCATGTGGTGCGCAGCGAGATTGTCGGCACGGTCAAGATGAAGTGCTACCTGTCTGGCATGCCTGAGCTGCGCCTTGGTCTGAACGACAAGGTTATGTTTGAGAGCACCGGGCGCACGTCGCGCGGGAAGGCGATTGAAATGGAGGACGTCAAGTTCCACCAATGTGTGCGTCTGTCGCGCTTTGAGAACGACCGCACGATCTCGTTCATCCCGCCCGACGGCGAGTTTGAACTGATGAGCTATCGACTCAACACGCAGATCAAGCCACTGATCTGGGCCGAGGCGGTGGTGGAGCGCCACGAGGGCAGCCGCATTGAGTTCATGGTCAAGGTCAAGGCCCAGTTCAAGCGCCGCTCGACCGCCAACAATGTCGAGATCCTCATCAATGTGCCGGACGACGCGGACTCGCCCAAGTTCCGTGCGGCCATCGGCTCCGTGTCGTATGCACCCGAGCTCTCGGCCATGGTGTGGAAGATCAAGCAGCTGGGCGGCGGCAAAGAGTATCTGATGCGCGCGCACTTTGGCCTTCCCAGCGTGCGGGACGAGGAGAGCATTGTGCGGCGCACCCCGATCAACGTCAAGTTCGAGATCCCCTACTTTACCGTGTCGGGCGTGCAGGTGCGCTACCTCAAGATTGTGGAAAAGTCGGGCTACCAAGCGCTGCGTATGTACCAATGATTGACATCAGCATGGGTTCGCTACATTACACAGAATGGCGAATACGATCTCCGGACACAGACGGAAAAGAGCCAGGCCAACCTGGCGCACTTTGTGTCGTAAGGGCCTCGGTGGCGACTGTGATGGACAGGCATGGCAGTCCCCGCGGAGATTGTGGCAGCGTCGGTAGGTCCAGAGGGCGCATGGCGTATAGTGCAGCCAGATTTAGAATCGACCCAATCACAACCGCGTATCTCCGATGATTGCCTGATGCGACTTGTGGCTGGCGCATCTGGATAAATCCCCTCGTCGGCTGTGTTTGTGTAGACATCTTTTTCCTAGCCACGTCGCGGCTGCACAAGCGAGTCCGACACGCAAGAGTACGCGCTCTAATTGCTGTCAAGACTCGCTGATACGGGGGGCTGGTAAGGCGTTGACCTATGTCACCCACCATGAGCGTGCCTGCACCGCCACTGGATCGCGGTGAGCAGGATCTGGCGCCTCACTCGATTGAGTCGGTGCTCGCTACCCCCATGACGCTGGAGCTCAAGCCAGCGGCACCGATCCGCATGACCCACTTGGACAGGTCGGTGCCGGCGGTACTCTATGTACCCACCCAAGCGTCTCCACGCTACTCGCCCGGGCCCGCCATGGAGCGCAACGATAGCCAAGAGTCCGATGGCCCCGGGGCGACGTGGCGGGGCGAGTCGACGCACCACCGCACGTCGTCACCCGAGCTTGAGACGGACATTAGCCACACGTCGTCAACGTCTACAAAAGGATCGCAGGACTCGGCGATCGACTCGTCCATGGCACTGCAGCTCGTCTCGGGCATGGGCTCAGGTGCGGAGACGCCCAAGGACGCTCTGGCCGACGATGCGACTCGAAAGCGAGTCAAGTGCCTGCACGCACTTCTGGAGCTGCTCGAGACGGAGCGGAACTATGCGCGCGATCTGAGCGTGCTGAACCATGTATTTTTCAAGCAGCTGCGCAGCGTGCCGTTCTTCAGCGAGGATCCTGCCCGCTACCAGATGGTCGTCCGAAATGGGCCGGCACTACTGGCCCTGCACACAGCGCTGTACACGCGTCTCTCTTCAACCGTGTCGTCGCTGCGTCTCGGCGCCAGCAGCGGGCGCACCGAGCTCGAGCGAGCCCGCAGCGACGATGTCGATGAGGCGGCACGGTCGTTTGGCCGCGCGTTTATGGATCTTGCGCCGCAGTTCCGCGTATACCATGACTTTTGCACCAAGCACAAGGAGTCCCTGGCGCTCCTCGATACCGTCGAAGGCCGCAGCGACTGGGACCAGTTCCAACAGCGCGCGTCCGAGGCCGTGCAGCGGTACGAGGACCCACTGCTTGCTCCCACAGATGACACGCATGTGCCGCCCGAGAAGCACAGGCGCCTGTACTTCCGCGACTACTTCATCAAGCCGATCCAGCGAATCTGCCTATATCCGATCATCCTGCAGAATCTGGTCAAGCAGGTGCCGGGTGTGGGACGCGCGGAGCTGGAGGCAGCCGTCGAATGCATGCGCGAGGTCGTGGCCGACGTCGACAGGGCGAGTGCGAAACGCGCGTCGCTGCTCCTCTCAGAGATGCTCCTCTCGCGCATGGAGCCGTCCGAGGCATTTTCGCCCACGTTCCTCCGGTCCCTGGGCGATGTGAAGATGGCCTGCAACCTCGATGTGCTATACCACCATCCCACTAAAGCACCGCTCACGACGCCCCTGGCGATCAAGTACTATGGCTGCGTGCTCTTCGCCGACTACTTTCTGATCCTCAAGGTGCGCAAGTCGCAGACGTACGCGCCGCGGTTCTGGTTCCCCATGGCTGAGGTCAAAGTAACGCACCCGGACCGCCGCACCGTGGCGCTGCCCCTGTCGTTCCGGCTCTCGGTGCGGGGCCACCACTTTGAGATGATGACGTCCACGGCCAAGGAGCTCGAGCTATGGAAGCATGCCCTGCACACAGTGATGGAGCAGGGACCCGCGCGCACTCGCCGCCTGAACGGCATGGAGGTCGCCTTTCCCTGCAACCTCGAGGGCAGCGCGGCACCCGAGCCAGAGGGCTGGCTAGACCCCCTCTCGCTGTACCTGAGCACGCAGTCACTCGCCGATGGCGAGCAGGGGCGCGGGCGCCTGGCGCATACGCACTCTGAGGTCTTGCTGCGCCAAAAGTCGCCGCCGCGGCGCGCGGCCAAGGATCGCAGCATGATCTTTTCGGATGCGTGCATGTCTGCACGCACATCGCTCGATACCGAGGCGACACGCACACACGCCACGCTCGTCAGCCCCCGTGTCGGCCTGCACCGATTCAGCGGCAGCGAGTATGTGTCAGTGCGCATCCCGACGACCGAGGCGCAAGCCCTCTTGCGCTCGGCACCCGACTCACTCAGCACGTCGCCCGTCCTGCTTTCTATGTCCGCCGATGCGACCCCCCAGCGCACGCATTCGCGGCGCGACAGCGCCGAGGTGTGGCCATCGCTCAGCCGGCGCAGCTCGTCGAACCTGCTCGTGCCGCTGCGTGCGACGCTCGGTAGCAGCGAGGCCGAGACGCCGCACCCGTCGACCAGCTCCGACAGCGGCATGCCGCGCCGCAGTCCATCCATGACCTCGCTCACACGCCATGCGCTGGGGCGCAAGGTCGGTGGGTGGATCGCGTCCCAACGCGGTGCGAGTGCGACAGACGAAGCAGGACCTCCGATGGCCGAGAGCGAGGTGTCGTCGCCCACGCTGAGCACCGCGCCGTCCTGGACGTCGTACCTGCCATCCAGCCGTTCATCCACGTCGATGCGCCCGCGGTCCACGCGCTCGTCGATCGACGCGGGCTCGACCGAGTCGGGCGAGGCGCCGCCGGGGGAGGCTGCCTCACCGCGCCCTGCGAGTGTGCCGCGCCGCTTTGCCAAGCGGTTCCTCCAGCTGAATCAGCTGTCTCCCATGGAGTAATGTATAGTATGCATCAATTGCAGCGTCTGCGCCGCGTATGCACTAGGCATCGACACACACTCGACGCTCGCGAACGGGATTGACGCCAGGTGCGCCAGGAGCGCCTCCCGGAAACAGGGCACCTGCATTAGTGCGCCGCCCAGGCGCAGGTCGGCCTCGGGCCTCGCCGCGCTCGCAATGTGTGCGGCCAGCGGCGCTGTCGCGGAGCGCACGAGCGCCAGCGCTGTCGGATCCCCCCTCTCCGCCGCCGCTGTGACGCACGGCGCGAGAGAAGCGAGGAGCGCGCGTGGGTTCGTGGCAGCATACACATGGCTGGTCCAGTCAGCGCCGGGCGGGAGCGACGGCTCGAGGTGCTTGCACAGCGTGTGCGCCGCTGGCCCTCCCGCCAGCACGGCGCGCAAGCCCGCACGGCCTAGGTCAAACGCGCTGCCTTCGTCGCCCAGGAGCCAGCCGAGGCCGCCCCACTGCTGAACGCGCCCGCTGTCGATGGCCAGCACCACACTGCCTGTCCCCGCGATGGCCACGATGCATGTGCGTGGCGCGGGGCGGTACAGGAGCTCTGCATCGTTCGTCACACGCACATGCGCACCAGGGATCAGCTCGGATACGAGCGCGGCGATTGCATCGGCACGCCCCCCCGCCGGCACTCCCGCCGTGCCAACCCAGACGTGTGTGCCGTGCGGGACGCCGCCCGTCGATGCACACGCTTCTGCGACGCTTGTGCGCACCGCCGCAGCCCACGCATCGCGGCTCTGCACGGCCCAGTTGGCCGGACCCGCCTCGCCACGGCCGCACACACGCCCATCCACGCCGACGAGCGTGGCGCGGGTCCTGGACCCTCCGGCGTCGACCGCGAGGTACATGTGGAGCTATGGCTTGGTGAGCACACTAAAGTACAGCGGACCCCACGGTGACGGCTTGGACGCGCCGGGCGGCGTATGGTCGGGAAGGGCCAGGTATCCGTACTGGGTCTTTTCGCAGAATGCCGCAAGGGCATTCGTGTCGAGAAAGCGGGGAGGCGGCCCCTCGAGCGTGCGGAGAAAGGCGCCGACGACCTGGTCGTTCTCGTGCTGGCTCAGCGAGCACGTTGCGTACACGAGCTTGCCGCCATCACGCAGCGCCTGCCAGGCTGTGCGCAAGAGAGCGAGCTGCGTCTTGGCCAGTGAGCGCGTAAGCGTCGGTTTCCACGCAAGCATCTCGGGCGCGACCGTGCCTGACTTTTGACTGCGCGCATGCGCATGCAGAATATGGCGCTCGGACGAGCACGGCGCATCGAGGAGCACGCGGTCGTAGCCGCCCTCGCCCAGGGGAAATAGGTGCACGGCGCGTGGCGACGTACCGTCAATGCGCAGCGTCTCGACGAGCCCCTGGTCGAAGAGCGCGGGCGGCAGATACGCCTGCAGGTTGGCATACAGGCGCCGGTGGCGTGGCGCGTCTACCTCGTTCGCGTGCAGCATCGACGGCGAGCTCGGCGCGCGGGCTGCGCGGTCCGCATACCACTCGGGCCACAGCTGCTGCGCGAGCGTCAGGCTCTTACCGCCAGGCGCCGCACACAGATCAAGCACCGCCTGCCCCGGCCGCACATCGAGGCAATGCGCCGCCAGCACCGAGGCCGCGTCCAAGTTCCAGTGCGTGTGCACGCGGTGTTGCACATCCTCGGCAGCGGCCGGGTGCGGCGGGGGGAACGGGCGCTCCCCTGGCGCCAGCGCGGCCCGCGTCAGGCACAGCAGCCGTATCGGCACGTCGCTGCGCGTCCTATCCGGCAGCGCCGGCAGGCGCAGGAGCGCATAGGATCCTATCGAGGCCTCGGCTAGCAACGCGCGGTCCACCTCCGCGGATGGCGCATACGCATTGATCAGCGCCGCGTACTCGGTCGGAAGCACCAGACGCGCTCGTAGACGTTCCCAGCGCTCGGCACCATACTCCCGCGCAAAGTACGCATCAAAGGCCTCGGCAGCCGCCTGCGCCTGCCGCTGCTGCGCTTTCGACACCGTCGGCATGTGGCACGTGAAGCGACGCCATCGCCGGCGCCTCGTGACTCACATGGCCCATGCCCTCCGACTCAACGCAGCCCCGCACCGAGGTCCTGCTTCTTGGTCTCGGCGGTGTCGGTGTTCTGTACGCCTACCTACTACAGAAAGGTGGTGCGCATGTGACGTGTGCCTGCCGTAGCAACTACGACGTCGTGCGCGAGCGCGGTATCGATATCTACTCGGACAAGTACGGCACGCACCGCGGCTGGCGCCCCGACCGCGTGGTGCGCTCGCCCGACGAGCTGGCCCCCGTGCCGCTGGACTGTACGCTGCCTAGCTGACCCCAGACGTGGTGTGCTGCTTCAAGTGCCTCCCCGACGTCCACCCGAACCACGAGGTGGTGCGCCCGTACCTCGAGCGCAACCGGGCGCTGCAGCCGGCGCACCTCCCGACGCTCGTGTTCATCCAGAACGGCATCGATATCGAGGAGTCGTCGCACCAGCACCTCGTCCTGAGCGAGACACCGCTGGCACGCGGCATTCTCAGCGGCCTCACATGGGTCGCCGTGACCATGTCGCCGGACGGCCATTCGATCGAGCAAAGCCACATGGAGGGGCTGCGGACCGGCACGTACCCCTCGCCCAGAGACGGCGCGGTGCCTCCTGGCCTTGCGGAAGCCAACGCCGCCTTTATTGAGCTCGCTGCGCGCGGCGGCTCGCAGGCCTCGGTCAGCGACGATATCACGCCCGACCGCTGGAGCAAGCTGCTATGGAACGCGAGTTGGGGCGCCGTGTCGCTGCTGGCGCGCCGCCCTGTGCTCGAGCTGCTCCAGGCTGAGGCACTCGACACGACGCTTGGCGTGGTGCGCGGCTTCCTGCTCGAGCTGCTCGATGTCGCGCGCGCCTCGGGCCTGCACGACGACCGATTCCCTGCGTCGCACATTGACACTGTGCTGCACGCCACACTCGCGTGCACCCCGGCGCAGCCCTGCGTGCTGCAGCGCCCCAAGACGATCCTCAAGGCGCCTACATTTGCTAGCTTCCGCCACGGATTTAAGCCCAGCATCCTCATCGACATGGAGCGCTCGCGCCCCATGGAGATCGAGCCCCTCTTTGTGAACGTGGTGCGCCGCGCCCGCCGCACGGGCGTCGCAACGCCCCGCCTCGACCTCGTGCTGGCCTCCCTCCGTCCATCGCAGCTGGCCTTCATTCGTCAGCAGCGTAAACAGGACGAGGATGTGCTCATCCAGTCGAGCGACGAGTGCTATATCGGTGCCCTGGACGCCCTCGTGGGCGAGGTGCCTGTCCTTTCCACGTAGCTCCAGCCGCCCCCCCGGTCAAGTGGAGGTCGCCGCCCCTTCCGCCCTCCCTCGATGGTGCGCAAGTCGTTGGTCGACTATCTTCACCGCGCCGCGGTGCTCGCGCTTGTAGGCGTTACAGTACGTGAAAACGGCTCATAGCAGGGCTGGGGTGTTTGGCTCACAGGCGCCGTGTACGTGAGTCGCATTGGCCAAACGGAGCGGGTACGTCGCAGCTGGCTCACGCAGATCCCCTACGGCAGCTCTGATCGCGAGTCTCTTTCCGACGCGGTAGGTGCGCACCTTCTGACCACAGATATCTCGCCTCGTACAGCAGTGGAAGGAATTGAACAAGCAGAAAGGCGAGGAACGCGCTGAGAAGCGCATCTAGCGCAAGCGGCTGCGTCCTGGACTAAATTGAACGTCTATCACATTACGTAGATCTCGGCAGATTGACTCTCGAGCATATGGGGTGCATAGTGGTGGCAGGCATGCCGGATCTCGGGCCGGCGCTCGGCATTGATGCTCTGACATTCGGGGACCGCATGCGCATATGACGACGACGCCAGCTGCTGCAGCGGCTGATCGCCGAGTGGCCGCGCATGCGTACCTCGATGGAGCACGTCGCAGTCAGGCATCTCGCGCAGCTCGCTTTCTGCCTGCGCCTGTCTTCGCTTGACAGCCTCGAGTCCTTTTCGCAGCACGGCATCCAAGTCGTCGCCTGCAAGCATATAGGAAACAGACCTGCGGTTCGATTCATGCGGACACCCAGCCGCCAGTGACGGCTGCCGCGAAGGAGGCACAGGCGGTTGGAAGTAGGAGCGCACACTCTGGCTCCGGAACACGGCGACACCGGTGGCGGGTATCCTGGGCGCGGGCCTCGCGCGGTCGTCCGGTGCCTGCTGTACGGGCCACTGCGTCGTAGCCTCCGGGCGTGACACCGATCCGCTCTCGTGCCTAGACGCTAGGCGCCATGTATGCGCTCGCGAAGCTGTGCTGGTGGCGTTCTGCAAGGTGGGGGGCCACAGCGGCGGCCGAAGCGTCTGTGGAACTTGTGAGGGGTATACATCAGGCTTGGCGCTCTGGTGCGCGACGTGGCTCATCCTATTGGGGTCTCTGCTCTGCAGCGGCCGCAGCGGCGATGCCCCCGTCTCCTTGGTGGCGACGCGCGCACAGGCCGCGGCCTGCCCCGTCATCGGCGGCACGTTTTCCTTGGATCGGCGGCCTAACATAGATAGGCGCTGATACGTCGAAAGGCCTTCCGTAGGCCGCCTGCGTTCCTCTCGCAGGCTCTGTGATCGCCCCAACATGGCGCCCAACGTCGAGAAGCGACGCCCTTTTTACGGACACGGCCTAGCAGGTCCTCTCCACTTTCGTGTTGACCCCGCGCCCGGCGCCACGCATCTTGGCCAGCGGATGGGCGGGGCCTATGTGACCATCGCCCATCATGCGGGTGGATCGATGCACAGCACGCTCGCCGCCGACACATCGCCTACTTGGTCGTCGCAGGTGCGCCCTCTCACTTACGCAGTCGTCGCTGCTGGCCTCAGCACTCGCTGCCACGCCATGGGACGAGGTGTATTCGGCCCTAGACCCCCTCTCGAGCCTGACCAGCGACAAAATCGTCGAGGTATGCATCCCATCTGACACAGGCAAACCAGTACAAAAAGTGCACCAAGCCGCACCTCACGCCGTTGCTGCGCGACCTGCCGTCCGTGTCGGACACGGCCTGCCATGTGGGAGGTACGCTGTGTCGCTCACGCAGACTCACCCGATCCAGCCAGGGTGCACAAAACGTACCCTGCGGTACCGCTCGTGGATGACTCGGAGGATCTCGACGTGCGGGCCATGCAGGTCATCACGTCACTCCTCCTACCCTGGCTGCGCACGTCGACGTCTCCCGTCCATCTGGCGCTCATCACCGGCGTTCACATGGCCGACAAGGTACGCATATGCCGTTCACACCAGCTTCTCCAGAGCCTCTTGGCCGCGCATGGCACTGACCCAACGATGCTGCGCACGGTGCACGACCGGCCCATGTCCATTCGTACAAGCCCGTTGTTCCCTGCCGCTTTCCACCAGGTGTATATGGAATGGACCGAGAGCTCGGGGCACGAGGGCCTCCAAGTCCGTGTCTGTACGCTGTGTGAGTCTGGCCACCTCCAGCCCACGCCCTTGCAGCTCCCGCGTGGTGTCGTTTCGCCCCCTCATCTGCCCGAGTCTGCCGAGTCGAGTCTGCCGTCCGTCTCACGCTTCTCCCTGCATACCCATGACACACCGGAACCCTCGTCTCTTACCGCCCCGGTTGTCGCTGCGAGGGCTGATGGGACGCGCAGCATCATGTCCGGCTCTAGTCCCCTTCGCATTCGGCCTATGGAGAATGTGTTTGGCCTCTCTCATCTCCACGGCTACCGGGAGCCACAACCACGCCCACTCAGCACATCGCAATCCTCCAAGCATCTGCAAGCGTACGATATGTCGACCATGCTACGCTCGATTGAAAAATGGGATCCCGTGATGGAGTGGCCCGACGTGAATGACGGCTCAGATATGGCCTCGTCGCCCCTCCTGACTCGCCCGACGGAGGCCAGCGCCCCTCCTATAAGCTCCCGGGCATCGTTGCGCAGCATGCAGACATCTTCCCTCAACCTGCGGTCGGATGTGTCGTCGGTCACGCCGAGCCTGATGCCCCTGTCTCTGCGTGGCACTGTGGCATCCACGCCGCCATCTTCGTCGTTTCCTCGCACCGACACGCCATCGACACTAAGCAATGTGAGCGCCTTTGCCCAAAGCATCCTAGGGCACTTTCCGTCCAGCGCGAGCCTGGGCAACAGCAGCCATGCGCTTCCTAGCCCTGGTGCCTCGCAGCCCCAGTCGCTATGGCAGAGCATTTGTGTGCGATTGCTGCCCCTCTTTTACGACCAGGCAGGGGACTTGCGTATCGAGTCCGTGAGTGACAATATGGAGACGTACGTGCGCTTCCAATTCGAGCGCGATCCTGACCAGGCGCCTGCCGTGCTGGAAGACCACCTTCAGAAACTCCTATCGACGGGACTCATGGGCGTGACCATGCAACTGCAGCAAAGCGAGGGCATACAGCGCGTTCGCGAGCTGGTGCGAGTATGGAAGCACTACTACGACACGGTGGTCCCTTACGTGCATGCGAGTATGCTGCCGCTGGAGACCAAACTATACAGTTGGCACGTCCTCGCCACGGTCTCGTCGCACCAGCAGAGCCGCTCAGCGTCGCGCGTACAGGGGGACGACGCGTTGCCGCCCTTGAACGAGTGTCCATGCCCCGTACCCGACGCACCGCCAACACGTCCCGAGCTGCCCGTTCTGGACGTGCGGCGCGTACTGCTCCTGGCCTTTCGCGACCAGGTCGTACTGCCGGTCTGCGACTGGTTGTACTCGATAACGGTTCGTTTGGACTCGGAGTCATTGGATTCTACGACCTCCCTTCTCCCGCGCCTGACGCAGATGATCCACCTCTTGGTGTGCCTGTATACAGAGGATGGGGCACAGGAACGCATCGAGCGTCTGAGCCGCGCCTTGTCGGACCCTGTCACGAGAGCTAGTTCGCGCATGTCGATGCACAGAGGCACCCCCTCCCTGCTTGGGCAATCAGCGCAACCGTCGCCCACGTCGCCGCTTCCGCACCATGCCAAGAGTCACCTGCTCGATTCACCCACGCTGGGTATGTCCATGTAATATACATTTAAATCTGGATGCGCTGGTAACGCCTGTTCACACCCACTTGGCACATGCAGAAGACGATGAAGAGGAGATACACAAATGCGGCACCGTAGCAGGTCATACCCGCCGCCACGCCGTCCTCGGGGTCCTCCGTGGACCCCATAAACGCCTCCCACTTATGGGTGAATCCCCATCCAAAAACGGACAAGATCAGCACGCCGGCAATAGAGACAACCGTGCAGCAGGACGCTACATTAGGCACACTAACGTACCTAGTCCGGTGCCGACCACCGGCCGGTGGACGATCGTAGACATCAACGGCAAAGGTCTAGGGGAACGGGGCGGGGCCAGTGGTTCGTTCATCACGTGCCAGGTGGCCCCTGCGGACGTCTACGATCGACCTACCACCAGAGGCGGTGCGTCGGGCAGTGATACCCGCTGGGGTTATTGATCAAGTACGCCTGATGATACTCCTCAGCCACAAAGCTGGCGTTAGATAGTCCACGTACAAATCATCCACAGGGCGTCGCTCAATCTGCGTGACGATCTGGCTGCCTCTAGGCTGAAAGTGCTTGGCCTGCACCTCCTCCGTGACCCGCCTGGCCGTCGCTTCCTGCTCATCCGTATGAGGGAAGAGCGCACTGCGATACTGCGTCCCAATATCCGGTCCCTGTCCGTTGACCTGCGTGGGATCATGCGTGCGGTAAAAGAACTCGACCAGCTGGGCGTAGCTCACTTGCGCCTGCGGTCAGCCAGGCACACGTACAGGGTCAAACAATATCTGGGCTGCTTCCGCATGGCCCGTCCTGCCCGTACAAACATCGCGGTAGGACGGATTAGGATAATCCCTGTTGCCACCGATAAAGCCCACCTTCACATCCAGTAGGCCTTTGCCGCTAAAGTACTTGCGGTAGATATGCTCTGTGCCCCAGAAGCATCCATTCGCAAATGTAGCAATATCTGTTTGCGTCATGTTCGATAGTGCTCGTAGTCCTTGCTGCACCGAGGGCGCGCCCCACATATCTCGACCTCCAGGAAATGGAGGCACGGAACGTATTTCTACTCCACTAGCGATGGACCTGGGTCGCTCCCTGTACGTACCTAGCGGATCACCTTGACTCATACGTACGCAGTCCCCTAGGCATTGCTATCTGCGCCGCTTTAGCACTCGTGTCATGGGTCTTTTGGCCGCGTAAGCGGCGCTCTTCCAAGGCTACAGGTGCCTATGATCCACGCACCGGTATAGGCCGCGGCGCCCCTGGTTTTCGTACGTCCTGTTGGCTGACCCAGAAACCAACGTACAGCGTGTCGCACTTCCCGCCGAGCTGGTGGCACGGATACGTGCGGGTGAGCAGGTCAGTGCAGAGGAGATCACCGCCGCACAGGCGCGCGTCGCACAAGGCTTGCCCGAGCCCACCAAGGAAAACGACTGGCTCCCATCTACCTCGGCGCCAAAGAAAAAGGCGACCAGGCAGCGTCGGAGCAAAAAGTAATATCTACAGATTTATATCTACAGATTTTTTAGGATGAGAAGCACAAGAAGAGCACTCACGAGGCCCATCAGCGAATCCAGCAACAGCAGAATCCGCCGGCATGACTCGATCCGCGCCTGTAACACAGAGAGCTCCCGGCGCTCAAGAGATTTTGCAACGAGCGATAGCTCAAGGGCCGGAAACTGGGGCCTCTCTAGTGTTGGTACAGGCGTTGGCGGCTGTGTGCTCTGCAGTGTAGGATGCTCGACGTTGACCGGCTCTTCCCCACGAGACTCGTCCGGCGGAGTGGAAGCGTGCTCCGAGGTAGGCACACGCGTGGTATCTTGAGGCTCGGTCTTTGCTGGTCCTTGTTGGTTCTCGTCCTGCTGAGTTGCTTTAGGGACGCCAGGGAGCATGGTTGCTGTATCAATGCGGGGGCGTGGTCGATCCTTGAGGATCTCTGCATTGCTCTGCTGGCACTGTGGGCAGGTCCAATGGACAGATCTCGCGGTCATTGGACGCATACGTACTGCTTCGCGAGTGCCTCGCGATTTTCGTCCGTTTTCGATAGGGCTCCTGAACCTGCCTCGTCGCCCCTAGATACCATGAGGGCTTGTACACCCAGGAGTGCTGTCCTAATACCCCATGCAGGTTGCCAGCTCTCCTCATGAAACCCTGTAAAGGTAATGCATACCTAGCTGTCAGTCGTCTGGGCCTACCTTGGTATCCACTTTCCATCGACCATTGGGAGTGAGGAACAAGATATGTGGTGGCCGGAACGGATAATCCGTAGGGAGCAGAATTTTTCCATGATACAGACCTTCGGCGAAAGGTGAATCAACGGGTCCCCGTAGTGTAAAGTGCCATTCAAAGATATTTTCCTCGTGGTCAGCCGTTGGCGTTACGTACCTCTAGAGGCGCCGCTGTAAACTCAGAGCTATCATCCAGTTGCATCTCTTTCAATTCGGTCATAATCCGCTTGGAGGCGGACGAGCTGCTCTTCAACGACATCGTCGTTGCACGCGACGAAGTCCGTCCTTCTCCACATGCTCACACGGGCCGCTTGGGTCATAAGAATCGTTGGAACTATCAACTACAAACAGCGTTGAGGCTGTACCGGGTCATTACCTGTTGGAGGAAAATATCATACAAGGATCAGTGTTGTGTAGAACTAGGCAATCACTTAGTTGGCTGCAATAGCCACGGTCGGAAGACTGGGGGCGACTGAGGTAGGCGTGTTTACCTTGGGTCGTTGCTCTTCAATCGAGTTGTACAAGGTGACATCAACACCAGCAATCTTCTCGTGGTCGTGGCCATCACTGCCCTTCTTTTGACCGCCCTGACCATAGGCGCGCACACGCATGCGCTCCCAATCGCCCGCCGTGGGCGGTGGCAAACCCTGAGCACGACGCTCGACCCAAAAGTCCTTGCCCTCGTAGGCCTTCTTGACCAACTTCGACTGGACTAGAGGCTCCAGAGGAACATCGTCGTTGAAAAGGGCAAAATAGAAGAGACCTAGGCGGTTCAAGTGCTGCTGGTCCTCAGGCGGAGCAATGACACGGTGGATCGTCTGCTTCAGGTAGCCACCCGAGAGGAAGTGCATCGCATCACCCAAGTTAAGTACAATGGCATTGGGGCGGTGGCGGACCATGCGCCACTTGTTGTCGGGCATGAGCACCTCCAGAGACGTAATGGGCTGCGACCAGAGAATAGTCACACTGTTAAAGTCGCTGTGACCCTGAAGACGGACACCACCCAAGGCCTGGTCGTCCTCCTTTGGTGGCGGGCGGTATAGGGCGTAGCGGAGCAGGTCAAGACCCTTGGTCTCGTGGTCACGCGAAAGGTTCCACAGCGTCTGCACAGGCAGCTTGAGGACGAGCGAAAGGACTGCCAAAATCTTGCGGAGAATCACATCGTGGTTGTAGCGGGCAAATGCATGGATCTCCTCTATCAGATCCTGCATCTGCGTAGGGAAGCGCTGGCGCTGCTCCGGCGTGAAAGTCTGCGAGCCAAAGTTGAGCTGCTCAATCCGGTCCTTCACACCATTGATCTTCCAGTGGCCCATGGGCTTGTAGCCCACGAAGCTTCCAGCATCCAGCATGTCAGCCAAACAACGCTGCTTCTCTTCGTCGTTCACGTTGTCAAAAGCGTACTGACCAATGGAGAACTGGCGCAGCACCTGCTCATACGAGAGGCCGTGGTTGACCGCATACATGAAGCCATCGTTGCAGAAAGCGTGACCCACGTGCTCGACCAGATCAGCCGGCACTTGATCAAACTCTTCACCAGTAATCAGCGACAAGTCGAGAGTATGAAGCGGTGCCCAGTCAAAGTCGTCCTTCTTGGACGGTGCGGGCGGAATCCAAGGAGGAATTTCAATCTTGGAGGCAGAAGTAGTCATGGCGGGGGGCTACAAAGAGCGTGACACGCCGCCCCTCACTTATATGTGTTGCCCCAGTCCCGGATTGCGAATCATTGCACATCCTAGCGTCGTACGTGCAACATGCAACCGATAATGACGTGCTTCGGACATCGTGACGTGATCACAAAATCAAGATCGAGATGAATAAGCCATGTGGCCCCACATGGTGGGATGGTACTTATGTAATATAGTTGCCGGTGCCGCGACGCGTACTGCAATTTCCGCGCCGCGACTTAGCCGCCTCCACTACCCAGGCTCATTCAATTCCTACACAATAATGAAAAGCTTGTGGGTCCTGGTCGCTCCGGCGCTGCTGCTCAACAATGCTTTGATTATAAACGCGCAATACTCTGCTACCTATATACCTGGTACTAATCTTCCTAAAATTTCGGAGAAGGGCCAGACTGGCACCAATGCATGCGGGGAAGGGTCGGACCCCAACTCCAGCTGTCAGAACTTGTACGTGAACTCTGCCACAGACTTTTGTTTGTGGGGAGCTCCAGGTCCTATGATGGAAGGTGTCGGGGCTGCTGAACGCAAGGTCGTGAGTTACTGCACTAAATCGGGCCGAGGGACCCGCCTCATCCCCCCTGGCACGCTCAAGAGTGTTCATTTTATCAAGACCCCTAACTACGTACAGGTCAGTGGCGTGGCCGACTTTTCGAAAATATTTCTCAATGCCGAAGGTGGTGGTGGCGAGCTTGATCCTCATGGTGAAGACGGTTTAGGCAATCCCATTGGTGGCCTGGTATTTACGAATGCATTTGGGCACAAACTTGCTCAGGCACACGAATGGAACAGTTTTATGGACACGAAATCTTACTGCCTTCGCGTTTGTAAGGAAAGCAGCTCGGCCTGGGACTACTGCAAAAATATCTATGATGAGCTTGGCTGCAACTTCAACATGCCGACCGGTTCTGACGACGGCAACGACTTTGAGTCTTGCGAAGGCGACTCGGCACAGATTGTGGGTGTGTACACTGAGAATGGTGTTGTATCGACATTCTTCCAGTCGCAAACACTACAGGGCCAGTCCATTCCCCCACCTAAGCCTGCACCACCTGTGAGTCAGTGCAAGCCATTTGCCTCGTCGGAACTGGAGGGTACTCTCAAAGCTCCCTTTGCTCATGCCGGTACAGCGATCCCTGGAAAAAAGGCATCTTCTTATTCGGCGTCGACTGCGTCGTCGTCGACTTCGCCATCGACTTCCTCGACTTCCTCGACTTCCTCAACTTCCTCAACTTCTGTGTCGTCGAGCAAATTTACAGGAGTTCCTTTACTTCCCACGAAAAATTCGTCCCAGAAACCGACGAGCAGTTCTACGAGCTCGTCTTCGCCTACATCTAAGCCATCCTCAAGTTCGCATTCTGTCGTGTCGGTGACGAGTTCTTCAGCTTCGATCATTGAGGGGCTTCAGTTTGGCCAGAATGGAGTCGCCTCCTTGCCTACCTTTACCTACGGATCTGTTGCTACAGTCCTTATCACGCTACTCTTACTTGGTGCCTATGGTGGTGATACCCTGTTGTAGATTGCTAGTCTTCCCCACGTCTTGGCGGCACGCTTCACGTGATCACTCAGGCCAATCACTGTGGGGTAAGAACGCCACCACAGATTCCCCAAGAAACGTGAGTATAAGTTGTGCTGTCGAACATTGCGTCCCTATCTCATGTATCCCAAGCCACATTCGGACTCTTGGAAGCAAGAGAAGCGGCTTCCACTGGTTCATCGAATTGTCAAATGGCTGCACATTCTCCCTCCAGCGTCCGAGGATGTGCGCCCGACCGAGCTCACCGACACTGTGCCTGTATTCCATGAGTGGAACCAAGCGCTATTTTTACTTCCATGGGCCCTAACACCCTTCTTAGCTCGCTCCTATCTCTACAATGTGGATCCCGAGTACCGCATAGGGCCATGGACTATGTGGAGTTGTCTCGTCCTCTTCTCGTTGACCTTTGGTCTCTATTGGGTCTTTTTTCTGAACCACTTGGCGCGCAAGTATGGGTATTTCAATGGTGGTATCGGGCGTGATACTATCCCCTACTCGGAAGTGCCTAAGGTGGTGACGGAGGTCCTTTGTGGTCTCGCGTTACGCCCTGCGATGGTCGTGTTTCTCACGTACGATCCGACGGTGCCGCCGACTATGACGCTATGGGCGCCCGTGCAACTCTTCTTCTTCACACTCGTGGAAGACTTTTACTACTACTGGGCGCACCGGATCTGCCATGAGGGTGAGTCGCTGTGGAAATTGCATCGCCAGCATCACACGACCAAGGCGCCTACGACGCTGTTGCTTGGCTACGCAGGCCAATTGCAGGAAGTCTTTGATATTTTGGGGGCCCCAACGCTCTCTTGGTTCACATTTCCCTTGCCCTTTGATGTGTTTATGGCATGGATGATCATCCACATTTCGATCCAGCTACATGGACATTGCGGCGTCCGTCTCTGGCACGGCACGATCCTTACCGGCCCGTATCTCCGCCCCTTTGGCATGGAGCTCATCAGCGAAGACCACGACTTGCACCACCGTCACGGCTGGCGCGAGTCGTACAACTATGGCAAGCAAAGCCGTCTGTGGGACACGCTGTTTGGCACTAAAGGTGAGCGTATCGAGGCGCACGATGCGAATCTACAATGGCGCCATCTAGTGTACTGAATGACGTGTATTATAGTTTGCGAGAAATGAATGATCACTACGACATGCACATGTGCTTCCCAAGACTGTAGAGACAGGGGAGGGCACAGCCCTCTACAATACAAACGACTTAAAAGACAACCATATCGCGACGGGCCACTTCGAAGCGCCTCCGCATCTGCCCGACCAGCCGCTGGCGTCGTGTGCCACTGGCCTCCCGGTCCACTGGGTACTCACTCACCACATACTTTTGACCGTTCAGGATAGGATCTAACTCACGCGGCACATGAATGTGGATGCCGCGCCCGAGCGTCACCTTGCGTCCAGTAGAAGCGCGGGGCTGGTTCAAGCTGTTGAGGGAGGTGATCGACATCCAGTCCTCCAGATCGTCTTCGTCGTCTTCGCCCACCAGCGGCACATTGTGTCCGCGTTTGTCGCGATGGAGCAACTGCCGCGCGAGTGCGCGACGCACGAGTGTGCTGTGGCGCAACGACGCGGGGTCGATGCCCTGCAGCTTGTTGAACTCGAGCTCCTCCTGATACGCCTGACGCCAAGCCTGAGGTGCGCTGTACCACAGCAGACGGACCGCATGCGATACCATATCGCGCGCACGCGCAGCCGCATCGGTAGTGGGGATATTGACGCGCGAGCGGGGCGCGCCTGCGCGGGACACGTCGTCGCCTTGCTCGAGCTCATCGGCACTATCGAGCAGGCGCGTCGCTTCGCTGATGGCGGCATGCTGGGCCTCCTCGCGCGCGCGTGCCTCTGCCCTGAGCTTCTTCATACGGCGCCGCAGTCCTCGCACCGACTTGTAGGCCCAGATTATATGCATGGGCAGTGCGAGCGCACAGAACACGAGCGGCCATACGCTTGGCACCTGTTTGTTCACGAAGCGGCCCGTAGGGATGATGAGCGAGTACATGAACAAGAAATGGAACAAGATGCGAGTCGCCAGGAAGGAAATCGTGAAGGCCCAGTAGGAGCGCAGCCGCGGGTGCAGATTACCGATGCCCATGACCCAGGTCGGCAGCTCCATCAGCAGCGCGGTCGCGAAGCAGTGGCTCCAGCCGCGATACAACCAAAAGACGGTAAATAGTGCATACAGGGTATGATGAACCCACCCACTGGACATGTTGACGTGTTTCCGGTAGCACAAGAAGCCAGTGACCAGGTCTGATACCAGGTACGCGAGGAAAAACACGGCCAGCGGATCGGCCACATCCTCGCGGTGCGGCGTGACCTTGGTCCAGTCTAAGCGGCACCAGATCAGGTCGAAGGCGAATAGCATAGCGACAATCGATGAGCAGAACGCACTGAATGTGGTGATAATCCATGAGCGCTTGCGCGCCTGGTCGTCGCTTGTGCCATTAAACACGAACCAGGCAAACACCTGATACACGAGCTGAATGAATATAAAGCACTTGGCAAAGAGCACAGCATGATGCCCCGTAAGCGTCTGGTACACGAGCGCACCAACCTCTTCGCCACGGAGCATGCCGTCGATCGCCGCCGTCGACTAAGCGTGCAGTCGAGCCTGGGGCGCGCTCCCCACACGTGGATCCAGGCTGTCCCACGTGCATCTGCACGTGGGACAAAGCCACCGCCGCGCGTTCTCCACATGCAACGGCAGGAGCTTGCGCGGTACAGTCGGCAGCTGATCCTACCGCATTTTGGCGCGCAGGCCCAGCTCGCGCTGAAGCATGCGCGTGTACTGGTAATTGGTGCCGGAGGCCTTGGGTGCCCTGCGGTGCAGTACTTGGCCTCGGCAGGCGTTGGTACGTGCACCACTCTCACGACAGGATGGATCACGGTGATGGACGCGGATGCTGTGGAGACGAGCAATCTTTCGCGGCAGGTTCTGCACACCGATGAGCGCGTGGGGACGAACAAGGCAGCTTCGATAGCTGCGGCCATTGCGGTCTTACAGCCTCATGTACATGTCGAGGCAGTCGCATGCGCGCTGCGCACTGACAATGCACTGACATACGTGCAGCAACACGACGTGGTTCTCGACTGCACGGATAATGTCATGACGCGGTACCTGATCTCTGATGCCGGTGTACTGGCCGGCAAGCCTGTCGTCAGTGGCGCGGCGCAAGGATACGAGGGCCAGCTGATCGTGCTGCATCGGCCGCTGCCCGACGGACGGCGCGGGCCCTGCTACCGGTGCCTGTTCCCTGAGGCGCCACGGCCTGAGCACACGCAGAGCTGCGATGATGGCGGCGTGCTGGGGTGCGTGACGGGTATCGTCGGGACTTGGCAGGCGCTCGAGACGATCAAGCTGCTCACGGGGCTGGGCGACACAACGCCCAGTCTGCTCTTTTTTACGCCCATGGACACGCAGGCAGCGCGGTGCATTCGTGTACGTCCGCGACAGTCTCGTACGTGCCGAGCATGTGGCGATGCCGATCAGGTGCCCAACAAGATCGTGCGTCTCCCGGACGAGGACTATGTGTCGTTCTGTGCGTCCCAAGTGGTGCCGATCTGTGTGCCGAGCGTTGGCGTGGACCGTTTGCAGGGCTCGGACGCTCTCATCGTTGATGTGCGCCCTCCGCACGAGTTTGCCATCACCTCGCTCCCTGGCTCTCTCCGTACGTCTCCGCACTCACACAGACATGGACTGGGACACGATGCGCCGCGATATCTCGAGCGCCCGGGCTCACATCACAGAGGCTGCGCAAGGGCGACCCATCTATATCGTGTGCCGACGCGGCAATGACTCGCGCGCGGCCGTGCAGCAACTCGACCTGCCGCAATGCTTCAATGTCACGGGTGGGCTGCGCGCACATGCCGAGTATGATACCTCCTTCCCTATGTACTAGAGACAGCCGGCTGATTCAGATCGCGCTGTAGCACATCGAGAACGAGCGGGTCCATGCTGCCGAGTACTTGGTGCAGCGTGTCACCCTGGGCCGTGCCCACCGGGTATTTTGACAGGACGACGTTCAGTGCGTTGGCGAGGCATGGGCGCAGTGGCACCATTTGCACCGCGTCTCGCGCACGCAGGGCCGCGGCACGCGCAGCCGCGGGCGAGTCGTCTTGCAGGGCGCCGCCGAGGTCGTCGCCGAGGAGGAGATCGTCCTCGTCGCCCATCTCCAGCGGCCGGTCTGGCGACGCTTCGCGCTCGTATACCTCCGCATGACCCTGTGCATCCTCGACGACCTCGCCCAGCAGCTCTGTCCATGCCCCTAGGATCGACGGGACACAGGTGAGCACCTCCGTGTCCTGCTCTGTGGCACCTTGCAGGATGCTGGCCGTCGCAAGCGCAAGCAACTTGCGCGGGCGCACGAGCGCCATGCTCTGCTCGTAGTTCACAAGCTTCTCCAGAAGTGCCGGCCACGCTAGGCCGCTGTTCTGCTGACGACTCGCGCGCACCAGCTCGTGGAAGTAGGGGTGCGGCAGGTATACGGCCAAGCGCGCAACGACGACGGCAATGTGGCAGCCCATCGCGAACGACTCTTCGCGCAGGAGCGCCGAGAGCAGCGCCATACCCAGGCCCGTCGCATGCAAGATGTGCGCGAGCGTGCCGAGGCACCCTGCATCGAGCACCCGCACATGCGTATCGAGCGCATGCAGCGGGCTGAGGAGCACAGGGCTGTCCGGTACGCTCAGCACACTCGTAAGTGCTGCGTACATCGCGGGTGCATACACCTGTAGTGTCTCGATGGGTGCCAGCGCCACCGATTCTTCCCACACTCGGCACAGGAGCGGCCCAAAGTCCGGCTGCGTCACGTGGGGCGCTGCGAGCTCCAGGAGCGGCACGAGCGGCGGCGTGAGCTGCGGCGACGCTTGCAGTGTGCGCGCCCAGAGCAGGAGCGCGTCGTAGCCGATCAGTGGGCTGAGATCTGGCTCCAGGCTCGCGCGCACAACGTACGCGACGAGCGCGTGCAGATGATTTAGCAGCGGCTCGTTCTGCAGGCGCGGCGCACACGCCTCGACCAACTTGCACAGACACTCGAGCAGGCTCGGCTTGGCACGCGCACTCGGGTCCTCGATCGACCACAGGCCCGGCAGCATCTCGGCGACGGCGCCAGCGTAAGGCTGGATACGTGGGCCGACACGCTCAATGACCACGGCGAGTGTCGAGGCCACCGTGCGAATACTGTCCATCTCCTGCACATCGTGCGCGAGCAGGTGCATGAGTGCGGCCATCGCGTCACCGAGGTACGCGGAAAACACGTCCGCATCAAATTCGAGGGCGTCTGTGAGCGCCGAGAGGGTGCGCGCAGCAGCGAGCTGCACTGCCACGTCTGTGCGACCAGGAACATGGGCCAGCAGCTGCACCAGCACAGCATACGCCATCGGACGCACGGGGACCCACACATAGTCGCTCCACTCCCATAAGATCCACGCGATGCGGCGGCGCACAATGAGCCATGGCGCACCGGGGCCCTCCATTGTGGCCTCCGGCAGGAAGCGGTCGCGGATGGCACGACCCATGCGCTCATTCGTGCTGTGCGCTTCCTCATTCAGCTCGCCGTCCAGTCGGTCACGACACAGGCCGAGCGCCGTGTACAGCGCATCGCGTGCGACGGCGCCCTCGAGCGTGGTCGGCCATTGCACCGACGCCTCAAACTGCGCCCACACGTGCTCGGCTACACTGGGTACCTGCCGCGCATCGGGGCGTATCGAGTAGTCCGAGAGCGTGATGAGAAGCTGCTCTGCAGCAGGGCGGATATCGAGGAATGCATCGCCCTGTGCCTCCTCCACGGCGAAGATCTCTGGTGCGTCCTGCCAGCGTTCGAGATCCGACGGTGTCAAACGCAGGTACGTGCCGAGCAGCGTGTCCGTGACTTGGAGCTCCACGACAGCACCCTCTGGGCCGCTAAAGCAGCTCTTCGGCGGGCGATTGCGCTTCCAGTGGTTCAGCGATATGCGCAGCAGCACGAGCGACAGCACAATCCAGCGGTATGGGTACATGATAGCATTGTCGTCGTCGTCGCGGCTAAGCGCTACACTGTTGCTCTGCGCAGCGCTCTTGAGTGTGTTCCAGTACCATTCCAGGACGTCGACCCACGCGGGCCATGTGGCGACGTGGCTATGCAGCTGCGTAACAAGCGCGAGATGAAACTTGGCGTACGCCATCATGTGCTTGGTGAGCGCTGCATCGAGCGCTGCATCATGGCCGAGAAGCTGCGCGCGCCGCTGCAGGACACAGGAAAGCTGCGACGGCGTGCAGGCAAAGAAGTTGAACGCCAAGTTGGGTCGCGCGACCTCAGATACCTTGGAAGCAATGATGCCATTATCGGCCATCGAGAGGCGGTGCAGTACTTTGAGCAGCAGGTGGCTCGCTCGTATACGCTCGATTATGCCGGGCTGCGCGGCCCACACCCTAACGTCCTGCGCGGCGAAGGTATCTTCAAAGAGGCGCTCCAGCACTGGCTGCAGCGCAGGCAGCAGCGAGCGCGCCAGCTCGGCCATGCGCATTTTGCCGGAAAGGACACGCACCGTCTGAAACTCCTTCAGACACTGGCGCAGCACGTCGGCAGCAATGAGCAGTACGCGCGTTGGGGGGGCCGACTGGGCAAGGATCCCGGCTTCGGCTGCGTCATGGATTGCTGCGCCAGACGTCTCGATCGCTGCCTGCAGCGTCGTTATAAGGTCCGGCCATTCACTCGGGTAGTCTGTGCGTGCTAGCTTGGCGATGGCCACCGCGGCCTGCACGGCTACAGCACGGTCCGGCTCGTGGAGCACACGCAGCAGGCACGCGCGGATGCGCTCTTTTGATGCCTTGCTTATGGTGACGCTCACGCGGTTCACGATACGCGTGCGCCAGTACTTGGTGATGCCGTTCTTGAAGCGAATGATGGCCAGCTGGCGGAGCGTCGTGCCTGTCGCCTCGTTCGGATCGAGCGCGATGCGCAGCAGCTCCTCCCAGTACGAGGAGTCAGTCTCCCATGCATCGAGCTGCGCCTCTACACACTGCAGTGTCTGCGCATCGGACGCAAAGGTCGCCGTAGTGAGCGTGTCGCGCAGCGCATGCGCACTAAAGGCGACACTCATCTCGTCAGACGCCCGCGGCGATGGTGGGATGTGTATCGGGCCCGATCAACACCTACTCAACTACCTAGGCCCGAGCGGCTCGTTCGCGAGCCACGTGTTGAGCAGGCGCAGCGCCACGGCCGGCTGGTCGTGCGGCACCATGTGGCCTGCGCGCTGGATCCACGCAAACGTAAGGTTACCAGCACCGGGGCCCGCTTGGATCGCATAGCCGACCTTGCGCGGCTTGGCGCCATTGTCACTCGGCGCAAACAAGGGCGTCTGCGTCGCATTGTTGATCGCGTCGTGGAACACGTTCGGGAAGGCAAGGACCCACTCGTGGATGCCGATCGCATTGCACATAAAGTCGGCCTCACCCGCATACGCGAGCACACGAATGCCGTCCGCCAGCAGCGGCTTGAGCAGGAGCGCACTGTTGTGCATCGAGTCGCCCTGCATCATAAAGTCCGCGTTGACTTCCATGTTGCAGCTCTGGAACTCGACCTGCGCTGGCACACCTAGCTGGCTCTTGATCTGCGGCGTGTTGAGCAGCGTTTCGATGTGGCCCATCTCGGGGTAGCACAGCGAGCCATCCTGCTCGCGGTCACACTTGCGCCGCACATCGTACAGGTTGACGCCCGTGTCCTGCGCAGGACCGTACAGACTGCCCCAGCAATACAGCCCAGCCGGCACACACGACAGTGGCGACTCAAACCTGGAGCACATGTCGATCAGCATAGAGCACACGTGAGACTTCTTCTCGAGCTGCTCACACACGTCACTCGCGGGGTCGAACAGGTGGTACTTGTTCGACGTTGAGCACGCATACTCGACCACGCTCGGGAACTGCACCTGGGGGTCCGTCAGACCATTGCCAATCATGAGCGACTCCAGACGAATCGGGCGCGCATCTGATTGCGGCACCATCGCCAGCTCCTTGTTGCGGCGGTGGATCTCCGCACCAATATGGGGGGCATAGTGACCACCGTACGACTCTGCCGCTACCGTGAAGGGAAGGTCCGCATACTTGGGGTAGCTCGCAAAGAAGAGCTGCAGGAACGCATACACATCTTCCGCCGACTTGCCAGAGGTATTGATCTTCTCCTTCGTGTCCGAGTACGAGTAGCCTACCTGTAGTGGCTGGTCCAGGAATAAGAGGTTCGCTTTGGAGTTCCACGAATACTCATTGTACTCGGTGTTGAAGCCCTGCTCTGACACCCAGCAAGGTCCCAGCTCGAAGAGCATGCCCGTGCTCGACGAGCAGCCCGGGCCACCATTCAGCCAAAGAACCAGCGGATCCTCTGCGGGGTTCGAGCGGCTCTCAAACATAATAAACCACAGGTGCGCATCCTCACGGATGTCCAGGTAGCCCTTGATCTGCTTCACGCCAGGGTCGCAGAACTTGGTAGGCTTCTCCTCACCATCGTCCATCGCAATGCGGAGCTTGTAGTCGGGGAACGAAGGGTGCACTAATTTCTGGTAAGCAATTCCTCCTTTTGTCTCGATGCCGGCCTTGAGCCATTCCACGGCCTCCTCAACCTGGTCGGGAACCCAGTCGCGCAGCGAATCCGACGATACGGGGTTCGGGCGCTCCAGCAAGTGGAAGGCGTGTTGGGCCGACGACAGAACACGATCCATCAAGACATTCAGCATGGCAAAATGCGCATGAGCGCACAGACTCAGAAGCAGCACCGAAAGCAGCACTGTCAGTCGAGCCATCGTCGTACGTTGCCACCCATCGGCCCCATCTCGATCGTGCAGCAGGGCCCCTGCGTTACCTATCACGTGATTCGATGGCACCAGAGGCCTATGCGCCGCCCCACTGCTCAGCCTCCACGCGGCCACCGGAGACCGTTGGGTCGTACGCATGCTCGGTGGCACGTCCGAGGCGGCACAGCAGGATGTGTCAGCTCCTCGGAAGCCCATATCCACCATCGATCTAACACTGGACGATGATGATGACGAGCCCATCCTGGTTGAGACACGTGTGGTGCCCACAAATTCGTCCAGCTCTGGGCCACCGGCGCATGTCAGTCAGCCCAGCACGTCCCAGACATCACTCAGCGAGAAACACAACGAAGAATGGGATTCATTCACGCCTGTGTTGCCAAATACCAAACCGTGGGTGTGCCTAGGGCTAATCTCTCCGTCCGTGTTGTGCATGTACGGTGTACCGCCCGAGCTCCGGCTAGAGGACCCGGACGACTTGCCACCTGTCGATCCTGCCTGGTCCCACAACGCGTTTTGGGGAGAGAGGGGATACCGTCCTGTCTGCATTCATGCCAGTT
Source organism: Malassezia dermatis (assembly GCA_001600775.1). NCBI lineage: Eukaryota > Fungi > Basidiomycota > Malasseziomycetes > Malasseziales > Malasseziaceae > Malassezia > Malassezia dermatis. The sequence continues at coordinate 532,963 of BCKX01000003.1, forward strand.
TATCTGCGGCCCAAAGGGCGACGCCCATGTCCCATTTCATAAAGACACAGCAGCGTCTGGACATGGTTGTATCGACGCTGCAGCCTGGACGCGAGAGCGCACAACCGACCATATTGAACGAGTACGGTCGATTAACGGAAAAGTTCAGCAAAATTTTGGCGCCCTTTATGCAGTCTCGTACAGTGCATTGCGTGTCGCGTGCCAAGCTTGTGAACAAGCTCAAAGCACGTGTATTTTCGCAGTGCATTGAAACACTGGTGTTTGTACGAACGGAGCATGTGGCCAACGTGTCCGAGGCACTCGTTCAAGAAGATATCCTGCTCGAGATTCCTAGCGAATATCGAGCGACCGACTACCCCGATGCGCCACCGCTACATGTTCCTGAGGTGCATCGCCAAGGCACAGAAAATGTGGACGACACTCCTGCTGTGCTTTTACCGCAGCGTATGAACCGCTTCCGCAGCATGATACCCGCTGTCACGTCACGCGAGCACCTGCAAGAGGACCCTGGTACGTCCTCTGTCGAGGCGCTGTACAAGGTGCTCCAAACACACGAGCCTCTTATGGAAACGGAGCCATCCCCTCTCATCCGTACGCCCCTTTTCTCGCACCAGAAGCAGGCACTTACGTTCCTCCTGGACCGTGAACGTGAACGTCAATGGGAGGAGTTGCTACAGCCAAACGCCCCGAAACACCTATCGCTGTGGGTCAGCGAAAAATCGCACGGGAAGCAAATTGACGTATTCCGCAACATGGTATCTGGTATGAAACGACGCTCAAGGCCTCAGATGTGCCGCGGTGCTATTCTTGCGGACGATATGGGTCTAGGAAAGACACTCACAACCATCTCGCTAGTCGCCTCTACGAATGATGAGGCGCGGGTGTTTGGGTCGTCGCCCTTGGAGCAGGACGTGGACGACGATGAGCCGATGCTTATTGGAGATTCGCGGAACCGACGCTCGGCGGAGCAGGCTCGCCGGGAGGAGCTGCAGTGCCGCAGCCGTGCGACACTGCTTGTTTGCCCCCTCACTGTGATTGCAAACTGGGAGACCCAGATCCGCGAGCATTGGCGCGTAGATCAGCAGCCCAGCGTATATATATACCATGGATCCGGCCGGGTGACGGATCCGCACATGTTGGCGGACCACGATGTGGTCCTCACAACGTACTCTACGCTGGGCAACGAATTCAGCCATCAGAACACGTGGACGGCCGCCGCAGGACGTGCGGACGATGACGAGCTGCCTGAATCAAAGCGATTACGCGTGGAAGCGCCAAATACATGCCAGCGGATCGAGTGGTTCCGCGTGGTACTCGACGAGGCCCATATTATCAAGGAGGCGCGGACGTGGCAGGCCAAAGCTGTATGCAACCTGTCTGCATCCCGGCGTCTCTGCCTTACGGGTACACCCATACAAAACCGCGTCGATGACCTGTATGCGCTCGTGTCCTTTTTGCGTCTGGATCCGTTTATGGATCGGGCGGTGTGGAGCCGTTTCTGTGGGGACCGACGGTACTTGGGCCTCAACTCGCGGGACACAGGCGTCGATATCGACCCAGAGAGTCTCACGCGTGTGCAAACGATTATGAAGTTCTTGACGCTGCGGCGCATGAAGACAGATGCGAAGCCGGATGGTATGCCCTTGCTAGTGCTTCCGCCGAAAACTACTCGGGTCGTCACGTTGGACTTTCGAGAGGACGAACTCACCAAGTATAAGGAGCTACACTCGCAGTTCCGTGATGAGTTCAACGTGTATGTGGCGAAAGGCACTGTGGGTCAGAACTACGCGACGATCTTGCATGAAATTTTACTTCTGCGTATGATGTGTGATCATGCTGAACTGGTCGACGAGAGCACGCGACAGCAGCAAGAGCCCCACGAGATTGCCGACTTGTCCGAGACGATCCGCCGGCACGGCCTGAATACGGCACGAGCGCTCACACTCTTCCGCACGTGGGCCTCTAGTGCCTTGGCCACATGCTCGATGTGTGCTTACGACTTGTCGCAGGACGACGGGGACGCAGCACGAGCGCCTGTGGTGACGCGCTGCGAGCATATTGTCTGTTCGGCGTGCTTCCAGGCACATATGGGCATGCCCATGTGGCGCACACAGAGACAAGGAACGTGTCCCTGCTGCCACACGGATCTGGACCTGGACACAGACGTGGTCCAACTATCTTCCGAGACATTGCGGCCGAGGATGCCCGAGGAGCCAGTGTCCGAGCTGATTCCGCGCCAGATTTTCCATCCTGACGACCCTGGCACATGGCCGTCATCATGGAGCACCAAGATCCGTGCGCTAATCAGTGATCTGCTTCCATTTTCGCGGTGCAACCTATATTCGGAGCTGTACGATGCCAAGGCGCCGGTTCTGGACCACTGTGTCGTGACCAAGGCCGACAAGGAGCCTCATGTCGATGTCTGCACGTGTGATTCGTCGGTGAAGCGACCGTTGCCGATAAAGTCAGTGATTTTCTCGCAGTGGACACGTATGTTGCAGCGAGTGGGCCGTGCACTCATGCATGCGGGGATCCAGTTCCGGCAGCTGGATGGATCGATGAGCCGTGTTGAGCGCGAATCAGCAATGGCCGACTTTCGGGACGAGCCTCGCGTGGAAATCCTCCTCATCAGTCTACGGGCGGGTGGCTTTGGTCTCAATCTTGTGTCGGGGTGCCGTGCGTACCTGCTTGATCCGTACTGGAACCCCGCTGTGGAGCAGCAGGGACTCGACCGTATTCACCGGATGGGGCAATTGCGCCCAGTCATTATGACCAAGTTTATCATGCACCAGAGCATCGAAGAGAAGCTGCTGGTATTGCAGGAGCGCAAGATGGAGTTGGCCAACTCTGTCGGACAGCCCACCGACGACCGGCGCCAGGCGCGTACTAAGGAGCTACAACTCTTGCTTTCTTAATCTTTGTACATTACTTTCCTAGACGCAAACCTTTGTGTACTTTCTCGACGTCCCGGAACGTGAGACTCAAACGCCGTGTGCGCGACAAAGCGCCGTGCTCGCAGGCTTCGCGCCATGCATCGCTTAGCGCCTCCTTGTTGGCTATACGCGACAAGTGCGCGGGCTCGTCCACGTCACGCTCGGCAATACCATGCAGAAATTGGGTATAGGCATCACCACAGGTGATCAGTAGGCTGCGGGGCTCCTGCAGGAGCGAAAAGACAGGTTCTGCCGCACATGCCTCTCCAGATGTGTACGTGTAGAGGTCAAGGAGTGTATGTCCTTGCAAGCTGATGGTTGCCACGGCAGGAAAGTATGCCAGGCCGTCTGTGTGTGGCAAAATGCCCTCGCCTGGCATATACTCGTTGACAAGCTGGATCAGACGCATGATACGTACGCAATGGTTCGGAGCGGCATGCCGGCTCTCACGAAATGCACCCGTCGCTGCAATGCGGGCAATAAGGTCGGGGTAGGCTGTCACATGGGCTGGCAGGGCGGTCGGCAGCAGCACCCCTGTGCGCTCGGCCAGTTCGCCCCCCCACTGCTGCAAGCGCCGGTGTTTGAGCTGCTTCCATTGTGGCCGCGGCGCACTATCGATTTTTCGAACAAGATAGGACTCTTCTTCCTCCGTGATAAAGTCACGCACGTAGAAGAAGCCGCCGTGGGCGGTCGTGTGCGCCTCGGCGACCCGTGCCGCGGCCAGGACCATGAAACGACCGACAGTAGTGGAGGTCCAAGCCTATGCAGAGCATGAAAGCCAATATATCTATGTTACATGGGGCGATCTAGGGGAAGCGCCTTGTCAATGTCCATGCCGGTAGACACCGGTCTATCCACACACGCCCCTGAATGGGAAAGCAGTACAGGCGTATAGGACTGCACGATGGGCGATAGACACGGCGCCTCGGGTTGGATTGAGTCTTCCGTCATGAGCGAGGTTGAAGTATCGGGGGATGACGTATCGCGCGTGTCCGCTGCCCGCAGGACCTCGGTCAAAAATGCCACCTCATCCTCCTGGATCATCGAGCCACGGATCCGCACCACCGTACGATCTGGCCCAAGCATACCATTGTGTGGCGGTTCATAGTATTTGGAAGGCGGCAACGGGTACGGTGAGGGCGGCGCTGGCCCGTCGTTGCCTAGCGAGGGAAGCTGGTCCAGCTCGGTAGCCTGTAGACCACGGCACATCCAGGTACGTACCGCAGCGAGTGACGGCATGTCGACAATCTCTGCCGCCGTGGGCCGCATACTCGGCTCAGACTGCAGCATGGACGTGATCATCGACTGCATGGCAGGGCTCAGACTCTCTAAGCTGACATCGGAAAAGTCGTTGCATCGTAACTTGTGCCATGGTTCGCCATTGTCGGGGAGTTCCACGCTGCACGCAGCCTCGAGCATGATCAAGCCCAAGCTGAAGATGTCGGCAGGCTTGCCATACTTGGATTCAAAGATAACCTCAGGCGCAATGTACTCGCGATCGCCCTCGCGCTCCAGGACCATCACAGGACTCGTATGACGCCCACGCATCGTGCGTCGCCGCGGACGCTGTACTGTCACAGCACCGGGCATCATGCCCTGCAGCGGGGGCGACTGCGACGTGTCCGATGAGTCGTGCGGAAGGAACTTGAGGGTTTCCAAATGTGCGCCTGCCAGCACCTCATGGGCCGTACAACGCGGCCAGCGCGTTGCCATGCCAAAGTCTGTGATCTTCAGCGTGCCAACCTCGGTGATGAGGATGTTGGCCGGCTTCAAGTCCAAGTGCAGCACACCACAACGATGGATAAAGTCAATACCCGACGAGAGCTCCGCAAGTACCTTCCATAGCCGGGCCTCGTCCAGCGCCCCCACTTGGCGGCCGTATTCGGCGAGGACAAAAGCTAAGGAGCCCAGTGGACACAGCTCTGTCTGAATAAAGAGGAATCCCTCTTCTTCCCATGCATCCAGCAGATCGACCACCCCCTCAGCACCAAACCAAGCGGTCGACCAGGTGCTGCGCCGCTGCTTCAGCAGGCACATCACATCAACTTCTTCCAGTCGGCGCACACGATCCTTGGGGCCCAGGAAAGGCCGCTTCATGCGCTTGACAGCCGACACGTACCCCGTGGCTTTCTCACGCACCTTGATCACTTCACTAAACTCACCCGCTCCTAAAACGCCCTCCACGACGAAGTGCTCCTCAAACTGGCTCATGCGCGACTCACGGTGTCGCGCAGCTGGTGCACTGTGTCCGAGCACATTCAGGCTGGGCCGAGCGGGCGTACTGAATTGCGCCGGCTGCGAGTGGCGCGGTCGCGCCTTGTCCTTGCATATTTTCTGGGGCAGCGGCGACTGCGTTGCCTCAAACCACTTCATTTGCTTGCGCGTAGGAGTGTCGGGAGTCCCCTCAAGCAGCTCGTCTGGTCCATGCTGCATGGAGAACAAAGCTCCTGTGGCCCCGCGCACACCTGTGGGCGTGTTTTCGACCCAGGCTCGCGTATATTCGCGAGACGGACGCACAATGCTGGACGTGTCAAAGGGGATCAGCTGGGGTGGACTGTCATTCGCATGCCACTGGGGTGTCGACTGCCGGGGCTCGCCAAAGGCGCGGGCAGAAAACACATTGTTCGGGGAGTCCATCGACGATGGGCCGCTGTCGCTGAGACCAGATTCGAGCGGTGAGGCGGGCCGGGGAATATCTTCAAAGGACCGATCACCCTGGGCCAGACCCACGGGTGCAAAGCCCGAACACCGAGAACTCTGCGCCGGATGCTCTGACCAAAGTGGCGGCAGCGAGTCCTGCATAACCGCGTTAGGCATCGGCCTAATTGGCGATTTGTTGGGTGAATCAAACACATCATCGGGATCCTCGAGGCGCTTGGGTGGATCCAGCGAAAACAAGTCGCGCGGCATGGCAATGCGCTCGCTGACGGAGCGCATATGCCGGCGACGTACGTGCATGCGGTCATGGGTGGGCCGCATCTCCGACTGCGGAGCGAGTGGCTGCATAGACACAGGGGGAGAGCGCTGGGAAGACAGGAAGAGGGGAGAGCAGGGTGGGAAGGCGCCACCCATCGAGCGACCTCGCCGATGCATGCGCACGGTCGTGGCCGCGGTATCCATACCAAGGGACGGTTTCATCGGGGTATCTGGCATTGTAGCCGTGTGTTGTGGACATGACAAATTGAATGACCGGTTGGCCATCGCAGCCTCAACCACCTCACGCAGGGGGCGAGCCATCGCAGGGGGCTCGTCAGCAGTGACCTCTGAGACAGAAAGCAAAGGGGCAGCGCGCATTGATTCTGGACCCTTCACATCTGGATCATTACCTGAACGGCAAATATCAGACAAGCTAACGTCACCTCCTAGACTGCGCCGCTTCTTCGACACGAGTCCGTTGGTCTTGAACGCGGTCTGCAACGGTCGCACATTGCGGAACGATACAGATGTATTTGGTGTACCCGTAGCTTGTATAACGGGTACTGACTCCATAACCGTTGAGGGCGGCGTTCCCGTGTGATCCATCGTTATGTGACGGCCACCTGCGGAAGACGGATGCGCCGCCACCGCGAGTCGAGGGAGCAACCCCCAAGTCAGACGCGGTGCGCGCTTCTTTGCAACACGTGACTCACGGAATGCGCACGGCTGATTGCGCTACCCCAGCCCCTGCAGGGGACATTATTTCTCCACTGAAAGGTGACATCTTCATTCCTTCATTGACATGAGCGCCGCATGTGACCGAGAAGGAGAGAAAGCGGGGGACATGTCCCAAGCACCGCACACTGAAGTGGATCCTGAGGAAATTGTATACCCAGACTATATCAAAATCCCACCTACATCCCCTTTCTCAGAAGCGTGGGGCCAATACCGTCTTGATGTCGAAAATTGCTGCTGGCACAAAGCCACAAAGGGAAACGTCAAGGGCCGCTGGGTTCGTGCACTATGGGGTAGCGAGCTCTACCAGGAGCGACGCTCAGACACAACGGGACGGTACGTCTTTGGCTACTCACGCTAAAAGTGCTGATGACATGATTACGGCTACGTCGATTACACTCCCACCCACACTCCCTACGGACAAATTTCTTGACATGTTCCGGCTTGCATGTATGCACATGCGTTTCATACACCCAGTGCTGGCTGTCACGATCGAAAAAAATATTTTTAATGTCCCACTTCTGCCCTGCTTGTTGTATGACGAAATCGAGTCGTTCGAACAGGTGGAAGCTTGGGTGCAGCGTGCAATTCATGTCCATGTCCCATCAGAGAATGAAGCCGACCAGCGCATGGAAGAGCGCATCGAAGCGACTCGGGTGGTCCTGGGTATGCGGCCATTGACATTAAGTGAATGCACCAAGGAATGGCATCTAGTCCTCTCGGGGCATCCAGATGAACAGCATAAGGTGGGTATCATGGTCTACTGTGCCCATACCATTTCCGACGCTCATGCTGAACTTCTCGTGATTCGCCAGCAAATGGAGTACCTGGCCAAGCTAGTAGAAGCACCATGGCCTCTGCCCAATGGACACGCCTTACATCCGCGACAGTTGGCGTGGGGGTCGGAGTTGGACCGCCTGCCCCGCTCCCTTATTGAAATGCTCGGTGTTCCATTCGATGCATTTGATATCAAAGATGCCATACAGCGTGCCGACACCGTTATGAAGGGTTATTCTCTCCGTCTGGACGAAGGTCGACCCAAGGCCGATCCCGTGTTGACGGAGACGATGCACATGCGCACAATGCTATCCTCTGAAGAGACATCAGCTCTTCGGCGCGCCACCCGAGCACATGGCTGGTCTGTAACGCAGGTCGTGGATGCTGCTCGCCACATGGCCTACATGGAAGTCCGTCGCGCCTACGTGGAAAAATGGCGTCTACGTCCCATCGAGGAGCTACAGCACACAGACTTTCTGGTGCCTGTGGATGCTCGTGGTGACTTTGTGAAACCATTTCGTGATGACCCATTGGGATATGCAGGCAATGCCACGGGTGGATTTGCTACGAGTATCCCCCTCACCGATCCCTATTTTATCCCTGCACATAAAGAACTCAGTCTGGATGAAACGAAGCCGTTGCATGAGCTCAGTCAAGTTCAAGTTCTGGCCTATGTCACCGAGAAGCTCGCTGCACAGTATCACGCAAATATATCTCACAATGTGCAGCGTGGTTATTCTGCCACACCCCTCTTTGTCATGTCAGGCATCTTCCTTCCCACGTACCCTGGCGATTCTCTGGCGCCAGAAGGATACAGTTCTGTGGGTATTTTGGACAAACTTCTCCCTCGTACTTTCGCATTACCGGGCCACACGGAACCGATCAGGGTGGACGACTGGTTTGTGAGTCTTGTCATGTCGCGCCATCTCGGCAGTTTGCAATTTTCCTTCCATATCTGGTCTTTTATGGACTCTTTGCACATGTCTGTCATTTATACACCACATATCGGTGAACAGAAAACGCGTATCTTCCTTGATACCATCCGATCCACCCTCAAGTTGTTTATCATGGCATATGAGCAGCATGGAAAGCCCATCCAAGTCCCGGTGCAACCTCCTACACCACTGGTTCGGACTCCCTCTACACTGTGGGAACGCGCGGCAGCCTGGTGTCTGAGTTGGTGGGCACATTAACCAAGGACATCGTCTAGAAAGTCTTGCATGTCGTTTTTCATGGGTGCAGCAGATACCGATGTGACTCTGCTAGAAGCAGATCCTTTCGTAGAATCTAAAGTATTGATTTCTCGTAAAAAGTCGTCAATGTCCTGCGCGGCTGACCCAGTCTGAGCGGCTGTAGGTCGTGGCACAAAGCGCACGGATGCCTTGGCACCTTGCGTGCTGTGCGTATTCTCTGCTGCGCACAATTGCGACGATGGTGCATTGTCAGGGACTCGATTCTTGCGCGATCTTTGCGGCACAGACACTTGCGAGTCAGCCACACGCCGCCAGGTCGCGGCCGTAGAGCCACCCTGCGCCTGTCGCTGGAAACGTTCTTTCAATTCTCGTGCTGCCTCCGAATCCTGTTTCTCACGTTGGATTCCGTCCCAGTCAACGTTTTTTAAGATTTCAAGTTGTGCTTTGCGCGAAGATGGATTGGCCAGCTCATCGTCACTTTCTTCCGACTCACTCCCAGGCACTTGACCTTGTATGCGAGCATCAATATCCAGAGACAGCACCTTTTCTTGAAGTTTGGTAATATCAACGTCGGGTTCTGGCTCAGCTTCTTCATCTGTGTCTGATTCCTCATACCGCCAGGTATTGGTTTTCATAGAATGACGGTGGGACACCCCCTCCCCAGCCTCAGCAGGCTCAGCCAAGCTGTTGTCGGCCCCTGGACTTATCTCCTCTGATCTTTCCTCCAAAGCATTGCTCGTCTTTGGTTTCGTTGGGATGCCGTGTGCAGCTTTGTACTTTCTGGATGCACGCGCTTTGTACTTATTTTGCAGGACCATACGTGGAGGCGGGGGGTCAAGTCTTGGAGCGGTGAATACTCATCCAGCTACCACCATCGGCGAAGTATCATCGATTTCTATGGCTCATCTATGCGTGCGTTATTTCTTTGGTGGGCAAAAAGGGAAGGCGCAAGCTCACGTCGTGCCATGGTCCAGTGGCCTATCATGAGTGCCTAACGCTGGTGTATGTGGAGGTCTAATCGGAGTAACTTTCGGCCGAAAGCTCTGTCCAGCGAGCCGGGCCGCCTAGGCATCGCTCAGCGCGAACGCCGCCGTTGCACGCGCCCACACTCTACCCATCATGGCCTCTGCTGCTTTGAGTGCTCTTGGATACGCCGGCTTTGGCTTTCTGGCCCGTTGCTACGCTCTGGGTATTCAGAAGCGCAATATCTTGGACAGTGCGTGTCTGTTGACAGAATTTCACACTGACTCGTAGACCCGGGTGGACACCTCGCTTTCGCTGGTGCCTTTGGCGCTATCGGCTACTGGCTGCACGGCGTCAAGAAGTCGCAGGAGCAGCTTCTTGAGAAGAAGCAGGAACAGCTTCTGGAGCGTCGCAAGGCATAAATCACACCCTTTGTGTATGACCTTGCTCTATCGTCGCTGGACGACAAGCGATCCATTTGATTCATCGCAATATTAGGACAACACTTTCGGTGAACTGTAGATGGACCAGTCTGCATACTGTCCCTCATTGTAGATGAATTTGCCTAATGCTCTGCACGTAGGCGCATAACGCTCCCTTCGCCTACAGCGTGGACAACCTGTGATAGGCGTCGAGTCCTCTCACACAATCACGTAGATGAGACAAGACATGCGTTGCATTGGAACAGCGCAGAGTAGTCTACAGGAAGAACGAGTGGTTTTGCCACCACAAGAATGATATCGTCCCAAGACTTATATCGACATACCGCCGACGACCATGACACAGCCACCTTGGATAGCGGCTTCGGCAGATTTTTTGAAGGGAAATGATGCTGAACGCACTTAGGCGGCCAGGCGCTGCTTCCTCTCGGCCAGGCGCTGGGCGACCAGGGCATCGTACGCGGCCTTGGCCTCCTGCTTCTTGACGATCCGCTCCTTCTTCACACGGCGAGCGTCACGCTTGCGCTGCAGGCGCTGGGGGGTAATGAGACGCTGGATCTTAGGGGCCTTAGTGTAAGGCTTGGCACCCTCCTTCTTGGGCTCGATAGTGCGGCGGATGACGTACTGGCGCACGTCATCGTCCTTGGTGAGGTTGAAGAACTTGCGGATGTCTGTGAGTCAGTATACTTGCCATCAACATGATACATACGGTTCGCACGCTTGGGACCAAGGCGCTTGGGAACGGCGCTCTCAGCATCAGTGAGACCAGGAATCTCCTGCTCGCCCTGCTTCACGATGATGCAGTGCAGAGCCTGGATATCAGGGCCGACAATGCAACCACGGACGGACTTCCGGCGGCGCTGACCAGTGCGGCGCACACGGTAGCACGAGTCGCCCTCACCGAGGAGCAGACGGACACGCTGGGGTAGGAGGACACCCTGCTTCATAGGGAAACCCTGCTTGTCGTTACCACCGCCAATGCGGAGGACGTAGCCCTTCCACTCGTCACCGAGGGAGTCGACCTCAACGTCCTGAGACATGCGCTTGTCGTAGAAGCAGCGCACCAGACGCTCGTCCATGAACTCGAACGACTTCTGCGCGCCCGTGGCAGGGTTGGCGACGTTGATCTTCATCTGTAGGGAAAATAAGTGTTAGCAACAAGATTCTTCGAGCTCCCGTTCAGATGATACCAACCTTGCGAAGGTTGCACTCAAAGTGTGATGTACAGAGAGGCCGGCGGCGCCGTGTCCGAAAACCTTGGGCTGGAATCGTCCGGTCACGTGTTGTATAGTTTCCTGGTGAAATCACGTGGATCTGTAGAACCCACGTGAGCCAAACCGGCCTCTGCTGGGAAGGCCGCACCACCTTTGTGCTCCTCACCAGCTCAGGTCTTCAACTTTACCAAGAATCTGGTACGTGGGAGACATGCTGTTGCGCCGTTTATTGTGGATGCATGATGCTGGTCTTTCCGGCTTTGTGTGTCACCACTTTAGATGGTGAAGCGGCGACGATCCATAAGAATAGAAACTAACAGAGCAGACACCATGGGTCGCATGCACTCGAAGGGTAAGGGTATTTCCTCGTCGGCTCTGCCGTACAGCCGCGCGCCTCCCTCGTGGCTGAAGACTTCGCCTGAGGAGGTTGTGCAGCAGATTGTTAAGCTCGCTCGTAAGGGTGTCACGCCCTCGCAGATCGGTGCTCAGCTCCGTGACAGCCAGGGTGTTGCCCAGGTCCGCTTTGTTACTGGTAACAAGATCCTGCGTATCCTCAAGAGCGAGGGTCTTGCTCCTGAGATCCCTGAGGACCTTTACCACCTGATTGTATGTACAGTAACGAGGTCACTGACCATAACAGAAGCGTGCTGTGAGCGTGCGCAAGCATCTGGAGCGCAACCGCAAGGATATGGACAGCAAGTTCCGTCTCATTCTCATCGAGTCGCGTATCCACCGTCTGACCCGCTACTACAAGACCGTTGGTGCTGTGCCGCCGACCTTCAAGTACGAGTCGTCGACTGCCTCGACTCTTGTGGCATAAATTTGATGATTCCCTGTGAAAAGCACTTGCGTCAGCTACCTGAAGTGGAATTGTACCCTATGCTACTTGACCACGCTCGAGGAGGTGGCCCAGGCTTGTCGCGGACTGATAGTAGTCGCTTCCTAACAGCCGCGACTGCTGCACATAGACCTCTCTTTGGTGCAGCAATGAAAATCCATTTGGCTTGCTAAAATAGACTGAGATAGTCTGCAAGGCTTAGGGCGGCACGCTCGCCCGATATCTCATCGGGCTCTGCACGAGATTCCTCCCGCCGACCCGCATTTCACCCCATTTGCCTGCTATCTCATACATGTAATTACCCCCCGTTTCATTCTAGGAATGTCGCATGGACCATCGGAGCCATGTGAGAACCATGAAATCGGAAGCACGCCCCCCAAAGCCCCCGATACGCTTGATACATCACCTCTCCCTCCCGGCACGGGGGTGTCTGTGCGTCGACCCTTGCCACCCATACAAACGGCTTTGGACAAGGACTTGACCGAGGATGATATGCTGGATGTAGAGCCCCTATCTCTTCCCAGCGTCCTCAGCCCCCTCCAGGGAAAGTTTTCTGGCGAAGCGGCACCACAAGTGGCGATGGACGCTCTACCCGATAAGATACCCAAGGTGCATCCCGACCAGCAGCAGCCAAAGTCTCAAAGTACCCGTGCCTCAAGGCCGCCGTATCTCAACCTGGCAACTGAACGGAAACAGGGTTACCCGGCCCTCACGGTCTCTGCGGTGCTATCGCGGTCAGGGCAGCTGCATCCGCTGCCGTCGCGCCGTGGAAGCACCGGCGACGCCCATGTACCCTGGAACGACTATTTCCAAGCATGGGAGAAGGAGGAACAATCACCTAAAGAGGATACGACCGAAGATACCCTCCTGTCCACGTTACCTGCCACGGTTCGAGACCTTGTCCGCACAATCATGAGAGGCTCCGTCCCAGGATCCAACAAGAAGCGGGCGGGTCAACATCATACAGGTAGTGCTCTCGAGGCCATCGGTGCACTATTCCTTCGCCAAGACAGTAGTGGACGCCTCGCGCAATTAAGTTTGAACCGCAGCTGGTCCAAATCAACGTCCTCCTCGAGGTTCAGCCTCCCGTACTGGCTTTTTATCCCTGAATTGGGCCCCTGGATCCCATCCTTGCACCAGTGGCATATGCGCTGTATCTCGTGGGTGCGCCGCCAATGGAAGGAAAGCCAGCGTCGCCCGCTGGCCGCGCCGGTGCAACAAGGGAGGGAGCTCGACCTTCCCAGTACACCCTTGATGATGCCGGGCAACTTTTCGCTAGACAGCGACGAGTTCCAGATGCTGCCGCCGCCCCTTTTGGATGATAATAGCGACGCGCACAGCTTTGAGGGCCTGCTGGGTGTGCACCGCATGCGGGAGCAGCAAGCACGCAGCCAGTACCTCGACCAGCTACGTCTAGCGAACCGACCAGCTCACCGTGTGGATACCTTTACGGCCTTTTTCAACTTTGTGCGGTCCGCCCAGGCTTCCGAGTCGCGCCGCACCAAGGCGCGCGGCCGAGGCGCGCACGTCCACGAGCCTGAGCTACCGGCACTATCACTCGCGCAGTGCAAGCACTCTGTATCTCCAACGACGGAGGCGGTGAGTACAGCTCTTCCTGAACAATCCATGCCTACGCGTCGCACCGTGCCTACCTCGTCGGCGGAGAACCTAGCGGAGAGTGCCGCGACAGTGGAGCTCTTGTCCGAAGACGTATCACCGTCGCCCGGGGCCAAAGGAAGACTGACGCCCTTTTCCCTATTGGAAAGCTCTACGCCTCTGCGTGGCTCGCCCGCGTCCCATACACCCTCGCAGAAATCAGAGGACACAACGCCAATATGGAAGAGCGAGACGAGGCTGAGCAATGTATGGGTGGCTGTGTCCTTCATGCTGGTTTGTGTGACCTTTGTGCCCGATTTTGTCGTATTCGTGCTTGCGCATATTGTTGATGTGCTGATGGAGACGTACGAGTGTGCCTCGTACTTAGTTTGGTTCGTGGGATGGGCATGGAAGAATGTGACGGGACAGACCATCTTGGGGCGCATTGTGATTGACAGCTATTTTATGTTCCAGAGCGAGTGGGAGCATGTGGTCCGCGAGGACCACGAAGGGACGGGCGATCCAATGCGCCGCTTCTTGGGCATCCCTCTGTTTCTGCGTCCTCGTGGTCTGAGTACCGTACAAGTCTTGCGAGGTCTGCTTGAGCTAGCGTGTATCCAGGCAGTAACGCGAAAGCAGTATGAGCAGGAAGGCGCCGGCCTTGTGCGACTATCGTGGCAGCGCCCCTTGCCATCCGAACAGTCGCCCGATGCGAAGCCACGCAAAGACGCGAGCGACGACAACGACGACAACGACGACGACGACGACGAGGATTTTCTCGTCACAAGCCAGTCGGTGGATATTCTTGAACTCTCGCGCATCCATCCAGACGAGCGAGAACGCGACTCGTCGCAGGATGCTGCAGCGATCCTCTGGGACGAAGACGAGGCAGCTCTCGTGCGGAACATCAAATGGGCGGGCCAGCTGGCCATGTCGGCGTATGGCCTGCGCGTGTTAATTGTGGATTTGCCGCCGGTGTTCACGCCCTCGGGGCAACAGCTGCCGCGGCAGACGTTTGCGCATCTGACGCGACTGGATGCGGACGATGTGCTACATGCAGACATCCAGACGCTGGACATGGAGGCGACGTACCTGCCCACCTTTTATGTGGTGCGTGACCTGAAACGCAAAGTCGTGTGTGTGGCGGTGCGGGGTACCCAGAGTTTTGCGGATATTGTCGTCGACCTGGACATGAAGACAGAGGACATCACAGCGACGCTCGCCGAGTGGCGCGGCATGGAAGTGGACGCGAGTGCGGAGCGATATGCGTACCATGCGGGCATCTGGCGAGCCGCCAATACGCTCGTGTCGCCTCAGTCCACGCTCTTCCAGAAGCTGTGTGAGACGCTGAACGATCACAAGGATTTTGGCCTGGTGTTTGTGGGCCACTCGCTGGGCGGTGCCATCGCGAGTGCGGCGGCGATTCTGCTATCCGAGTACCATCTCGAGAGGCCTGATGACGATCCGCGCCGGGGCTGCTGGCGGACCACGGCGCAGGGTGGCTTTCCTGCTGGGCGACCGATCCGGGCCATGACGTTTGGGCATCCATCGACGCTCTCGCACACGCTGCAGCGACGCACATCGTATGGGCGTGTTCCCCTCGTTACGACTGTAATTCTGGGCAGCGACATTATTCCGCGCTTCGGTCACGGCCAGGTGCGCGAACTGCGGCGTGTGCTGGGCGCTCTGACGCGCGTGCGTCGTCGCCGTGGGCGGGTGTCGGCGCCTGCACCGGCGGACGATGATGACGATTTGACCGTGCATATTTTGCGCCGGTTTTGGGACTGGAGTTCGATCTGCCGCACCAAGAACCCCGATGCGGTGATGCTGAACCGCAAGACCCGTCTCGAGGCGCTGTTTTGGCGGCTGCGCTGTGCGGTTGAGAACGACTTGTTCTCGCAAGCCAAGCAGCGTTTTGATCAGGCCGTCATGCAGCAGGCACTTGCTACGCATGCGCCCCTCTCGCCCTGGATCCCGGCCTCGAGCCAGGCGGACGTGCCCCTCCACACTTTATCGAGCCGCCGGCAGCGCCTGGACTATGCGACACTGCGCAGCGAGACGGCGCAAGGTGGTGTACTGGTGCCGGCCGGCCGCGTAGTGTGGCTATCTCAAGGTGAATTGTACGACATTACGAATCCCATGGCCTTTTTCAGTCTGCCCGACCTGCATGTGAGCATGTTTGCGGACCACTTTCCAGCCGCGTACGAGGAAGCCATCTTGGCGCTAGGGCGAGGTGGAGCTCGTAGCTGACATAATGCTCCGACGAGCGCAAAAATAGGGCCGACACAACCGACAAGGTACCTCTCCATCAGGCTGTCTGCCACAACTCGAAGTACGAGTCTTCATGCTCGATCCGACCGGGGTAGCATCTCAGGCACTGCCTTGTATGCTGCCGCATGGTTCGTGCTCGCAGGATCCGTGTGTAGATATGCATTGCACGGTGGCCTGTGACGACACTGGGTGCTACGAGTGCGATGCGTCCCTGGGCTGTGCGGCGGATGCCACGCTGTGCTTCGACCCGGCCTGTACGCTGCCGCCGTGCGACCAGGAGGACCATGTGGCCAAGGCACTGACATTCGGCATCCTGCCGTGCTCGTGCGTGCCCGACATGTGTTGCCCGCCGGCACACGATTCGATGCCAATAGGCCTTCACCCCAGTGATCCGGCGCTGCACTCGGCTTGTACGTCCGCGTGCTCGAATGATCCGTGCGCGCTCGGCGTCGAAACACATTGCCAAATGCCTATGCCCCAGGGCTGTGACACGTCGCTCGCGCATCCTGGTGCCTGTGTGAGCATCTGCGACGGATTTGTCGCGCCGACCGCCATATCGCTGAATGACCCATCAGCGCTGGACATGATGTATATGAGCCAGCTCTTGGACCACTGCTGTACGCACTGCCCCCCAAAAAACATGTCGAACGCACTCCCCGCCCCCCCGATACCGGAGGCCAAGACTCCCGCGT
Organism: Malassezia dermatis; assembly: GCA_001600775.1. Lineage (NCBI taxonomy): Eukaryota > Fungi > Basidiomycota > Malasseziomycetes > Malasseziales > Malasseziaceae > Malassezia > Malassezia dermatis. The sequence continues at coordinate 549,531 of BCKX01000003.1, forward strand.
TCCGTGCATCGGACGGCTCGACATCGAGTGAGACGGCATGCTCGACACCGGGTTCACTCGTGTCTCCGCTCTCGTCCCCCTGTGTGCACAACATGGCGCTGCGTGGCATGTTCCAGTGCCAGTGGGCCGAATGCCAGGTGTGTGTACGGACGCTCGAAGAACTGGCTGCGCACGTCCAAAAAGACCATTTTGCACAAATGACCTCCCCACTCATGGACAAGTCGTGTATGCCGAGTGTAGACCCTCTGGAGCCGGTGCCGGCAGCCGCGTGGATGACGCCGCTAGCGGAGCGATCGTGGCCCGCGCTGCCCGCGGCGCCAGCGTCGGCACCCTGTGCATCCGAGTCCGAGAGCCGCCAGCTGCATCGGTGCGGATGGATCCACTGCACTGAGAGCTTTGACACGTACGCCGAGCTTACGGCGCACATCACGCAGGTGCATGTGGGCTCCGGCAAGACCGAGTATGAGTGTGGGTGGGTCGGCTGTGAGCGTGCGCAGCAGGGGCGCAAATTTTCGCAGAAGCAAAAGGTGCTACGACACATCCAGACACACACGGGCGACCGGCCGTTTGTGTGCTCCGAGTGCCACAAGCGGTTCAGCGAGGCCAACACGCTCGCGCAGCACATGCGCATTCACACAAATGAGCGCCCGTACAAGTGCGACTTTCCAGGCTGCAACAAGGCGTTTAGTGTCATTGGCAGCCTCACTATCCACAGGCGCACGCACACGGGCGACCGCCCGTTCAAGTGCCCCTACCCTGGCTGCGGCAAGCAGTTCTCCGAGAGCAGCAACCTGAACAAGCATATTCGCGTGCACCGCGGCGACAAGCCATTCCGGTGCCCCGATTGTGCGCGCTGCTTTACGCGGCCGGACCAGATGGCGCGACACCGCAAGGTGCACGCCAAGGCGCGCGCCGTAGCGGCCCCCCCTGCCTCTGCGCCGCCCCCCGCCGCGGCGGACGCCGCGCCGGCCCTTGTGGAGGTCACACATCCATAGCCACTCATGCTGCAGGTCGGCGGGCACCCCGGCACGGTGCATGCGCACGGTGCGTGGGTCGTGAAAGAGTGCCTGGCCACGGAAGCGCACTTTTATCAGGATACGTGTGCGGTGCAACCGAGCGCGGCGGCGGCAGCGCTCCAAGCGTGGATGCCGGCGTGCTGGGGCATTGCCGACGTGCATGGGTGCTGGCTGCCAGGGTGGCCGCAGCGTGCGCTCCCGGCGCCATTGCCGTGTGGGGCATATACGCTGTATCTGGAGAACCTCACAGCCCCATTCGTGCGCGCGAACGTGTGCGATATCAAGCTTGGCACGGTGCTGTACGACGAGACGGACCCCCATGTCCTCCCCGACAAGCGCGCCAAGATGGAGCGCAAGGCGCGCGAGACAACAAGTGCAGAGCATGGTGTGCGTGTCACGGGGTGGTGCGTGTGGGACGAGCGTGCGCAGTCGTTCGCGCTCATAGGCAAGGAGCCCGGCCGTGCCGCGCGCACGCGCGACGACGTGGCTGACCTGCTGCGCCGCGCACTCGGCACCGACGATGCGCAGCGCGCGCAGCTCGTGCGTACGCACCTGCTGCCACGCCTCGGTGCGCTGCGCGCGGACCTAGCGACGATACCTCTTCGCGTGCGCAGCGCCAGTGTGCTTGTGGTGACGGAGGGCGATGCGGCCACACTCGATGCGCGGCTCGCGAGCGGCGGCCCTGTGCTGGATGTGCGCCTGATCGACTTTGCGCATACGCGCTGGGCGGACGTGTGCGATGAGGGGGCGCTCCTGGGACTACAGGTGCTCTACGAGCTATGCGGCCGCCTCGCCACGTAGCTTCTGGGCCAGCGCCGACCACTTGGCCGCCTCGGCTGCGTGGGTATCGTGCGCTGCGCCGGGCGTGCGTGCCGCGAGCGCGCGCGGCACGAGCGCACACAGTTCAGCAGGGCTCGTGCGGTCAGGGTGCCGCCCGTGCTCGTGCGTGGCGTACTCGCGCACGAGGCGCGCGAGCTCCGTGTGCATACGCCCGAGGCCCGCAAAAAGCATGACCTCGTGCTCGGGCGTCGCAAGCTCGGTGACGCCGGCGAACAGCTGCGCGTACGCCCTGAGGATCTGAGTAAGTGACTTACACGCATTGCCGCGGCTCAGGTCCGTGTGCGACGACACCCAGCGCTCCAGGAATCCGGCGCCGGCGCCGGGCACGCCAGGCGCCGCGGACGCACCGACCGTGAGCGCCTGCAGCGCCTCGACCTCGGCGTTGAGCGCCTTGGCGATCAGCGGCCACGCCTCGAGCACGTGCTGCATCAGCGCCGACTCGAGCTCGGGCATGAGACAGTGGCGCGCGGCAGCGACGCGCATGAGCGCCTGCGTCAAATTCGCCATGGTCAGCAGCGCGAGTACGGGCAGGTTCGGCAGCGCGAGCACGGCCTGGCGGAACTCGGCCCAGAGGGCCATGGGCGGCTCCATGGCCTGCCGCCACGTCTCGCGCGAGACGGTGGCACCCTGCGTGTGGCTCTGCTCCGCGGTAAGGCCCAGCATGCTGGAGGGCGGCATCATCGGTGCGCCTGGCGCGCGGCTCGACTCCATGCCGACGCCCGCAAAGAAGCGCGCGAGGAAGGCGTACTCGCAACACGCCGTGTCGAGGAACACGAGCGCGAGGGTGTGGAAGAGGTGCTCCGGGCACGTCACGAATGCGGCATCCTCACTCTGGTATGCAAGCACCGCCGCATCGTCCGTCGTCGGGTGCGCGTACTTCTGGCGCTCGCGCGCGTACACTGCGGTGGGATACCGCGCGGCTTGCGCCACGTGCATCGCCGGCTCGCTCCAGCGGTGCAGGATGCGCTTGAGCTCCCGCACATAGTGGCGGAACGCGACCTCGTAGTACAGCCGCACTGCATTCACGTACGAGAGCTGTACCTCGGCCGCGACGCGCGGCGCATGTGTCGCGAGAAAGTGGTACAGCGGCTCGTTGTGGGGAAGCACCACCGAGAACTGGAGGATCGGCAGCGTGGTCGACACGGAGGTGCGGATCGGCTCCCAGAGTGCCTGTAGGTGCGCATAGATCTTCTGGATCATGAGCCTCCGGCATTGCTCCGCGACGGCAGCAATCTCGGCGCGCGCACTCCCGGGGGCCGCCGGCGGCAGGGCCGCCTCGTACGCGGCCAGGGCGCGCTGCTGCTCGTCTACGCAGCGCACCGCATCCACCCATGCCAGCACGTCCGTGCCGACCGCTGTCTCGCACACGAGCCGCACGATCGGTGGCGGCAGCGCCGCCGTCGCGAGCCACTCGGCCAGGGCTGCCGCCTCGGTCTCGCGCTTGCCCAGCTGCTTGGACAGCGCATTGGAGCGGTCCTGCAGCTGTTCGATGTGCTCAGATGCGTGCTGCAACTGCGTATGGAACTGCTCGAGTGCCACGCGCATCGTCGCGAGGTCCTTCCGGGACGCGCGCCCTTGCGCCGCGAGTGCCTCCCAGACAGGCAGCCGCGCCTGCACAGCTGCATCGTGCGCATGATCTGCCGCGCGTATATTTGTCTCGCATAGCTCCACGATAGAGGTGCCAGACGCGTGCGTCGCGTCCGCGAGCGTGGCCGCCAGCGCCGCTGCGCCGTCCGTCATGGTCGGCCGTGAAGCGGGCGTATGGAGGTGTGTATGTGGAGAAGCAAGCGGGGTATCTACAGGCCCTACCAGCGCGGCAGGGCGGGCGTCGCACTGCGGTGCAGCGACGAGAGGTACGAACTGGGTGTGCGTGGACTCGCCTCGACAACAGGCACATCGTCGACCACGGGCGCCGCCGCCTCGTCGAAGCGCGCCCGTGTATCGCGTGTGCCCGCGTACGGCGTCTTGCGTGTGTGCGACGCGACGCGGGGTCGGGCGGTCCCGGGGGTCGCGCCGCGCCGCGCCGTCGCCGCGCCGGTGCGGGGCACACGCTTTCCATGCATGGCGGGTGTCGCAGGCACCGCGTTCGCCGTGCGCGACGCAACCAGGCCCTCAGCCCGCACACCGGCGCTCGTCGGCGCGGCGCGGCGCACACCGCGCGCATTCTCCTTGGCGCCGCCCAGCTGGTCCTGCAGGTAGTCGATAAAGCGCTGACCGTCCATGAGAAAGGGCATGCCATGTTCGGCCTCCCACGCGGGAAGCACCTTGAGCAGCTCCTGCTCCAGCTTGGGCTTCTGTATTTTGACCCGTTTGCGCATCTTCTCCTCGCGAAGCAGCCGCCCCGGGTCGCCGCGGTTGCCTCGGCCCAGCAGGCGCGAGCCGTCCTGCGCGCTCTCCTCCAGTGCACGGGCCTCGTCACAGATCGCGCGGTACCGCCCGATCAGGCTCAGGATCGGCGCGCGCTGCTCGAGCATCTCGGCGAGGCGCGCGTACACCTGCTCGTGCTCGGCGAGCAGCTCGTCCCAGTCGAACGTAGGCGCAGTATCGTCTTCACCAGGCAGCGTCACAAAGTAGGCGGGGAACATGGACATGCGCTCACTCTCGCTCATAAACAGGGCGTCCCACTGCTCCCAGATCTGCTCGCGTGTCTTGAGCACAAAGAGCGCCATGTGCTGCGACTTGAGCGCGCGCATCTTCTCAAGCTCGGTGCGGTATGCGTCGACGACTTGCAGCGTGCTACCGCGGTGGTCCAGCACGAATGCATCCATCTCTGTCTCGGGCACATCAAATCGCATCCATAGTTCGCATAGCTCGTCATAGTACGATTGGATGCTCGACTCGCGCGCCGTTTTTTCCTGCTCGAGCGATGCACGCAACGCCGCACTCTGCTCAAGCACTGTGTCGCTCGGCTGTAGGAGCTCAGGTGCTGCTGCCTCGCTCTCCTGCGCGGGCAGCAGCAGCGGCACGCCATGCGACTTGGTCGGCGTATCAAGCGCCGTGCTTAGATCCGCCGGTGCAGCAGCGGGGCCAGGTGCCGGCACATCAAACTGGCCGTAAAAAGCGCCGTCGGCGCTGAGCACAGGGACCTGCTGCGTGTAATGAAGAATGGCCAGGTGGAATGCGCTCTCGACGGGGTGCGCGGCGAGTGCCGATGCGCGACCTGCGTGCACGGCGACTTGCGGCGCAATGTGCAGCTCCGACCATAGCTGGAGGATCTCGCTGAGCTGCGCTTCCATTTGCACCTTGCGTGATTTGTACACTTGCTGGACATGATGCAGGTACGCCTCGCACTGACGCAGCGTCTCGGCGGACACGCTGCGCAGGCCACCCTCCTCCGCGTCCGACGCAGGCGGCTCGCCGCCCGCCTCGGACATGCACGCATTCAGCGTGCGGGCCTGGCCCAGGAGCGTATCGCACTGTTCGCGCTGCGCCTCGTACAGCGACTCGAGGCGCGCCTGCTCTGCGGCGAGTGCGTCGCGCTGCGCCAGCAGCGGCATTGTCGGCGCGATAACTGCCGGTACCGCACCCGTCACGCGACCTAGCAGCGCGATGCGCTCGTGGTAGTCGGCGCAGGCCGCCTGCACGTCGGCGACCTGCGCCTCGACACGGCGCACCTGCGCATGGATCGCCTCGTGGATGCAGGTGGTCAGCGCGGCCATGGCCTCCTCCAACTTCTCAGGCGCGCATCCGAGGCGCTCATGTAGCTGTGCAAGCTCTTGACTCGACGAGTCTATCAGCGCGCGGAGCGTGGACGCATCCATCGCCCAAGCGTGTCGACCGTCGGGAGGAGAGAACACACACCCGCACGTGGTCCGACGCGTCGCGTGTATGTATCACGTGATACCATCACAAGGCGTGCGGCCGCCGCTGCCCCTTCACTACTCGGACGCGCCGTGCAGAGCGCGATGTCCGACGCGGCGTCCGACTATGGCACCGTCGTGCACCGCTCCGACGTGTCTACGGTACCGCCCATGTTCCAGCCCGCGTGGAAGGCCACCCCGGCGCGCGACCGCTTCACAGGGATGGGCGGCGACATGTTTTCGCCGCTCAAGCTCCAGCAAATGTTCCACACGCCGAGCCCGTCAAGCCGGGACGAGAACGTAGAGGCGCTCCCGGCTCCTGCTCTGCTAGGACCCGTGCCATCGCAGCGCGAGTTTACCTTCCGGGCGCGGAACGTGCCGTCCTCGACGCCGATGCCGCCACGCCCCGCGTCGCACGGCCGGCCGCCAAGCACGCCGGGCGGCCCGCCTGTGCCGCTGCGCCTCATCCACATGAACGTCGATGCACGCATCCGCAGCGGCCTCGAGCAGCTCGCCGAGGAAAAGAGCCGCGAGGCCTCGCGCGATGAGTCGTCGCCCATGCCCGACCTCGACTTGCGAGAAAACAAGCGCATGCGTCTCGGCTCGTACGCTCCGAACGAACGCCGCTTCCCCCTCGCATACCGCCACTCGGCGGTCACTCCGCGTGCGCCGAGCAGTGGCTCGTTCCCCCGCTCGATCCTCAAGGGCGGCACGGCGCTGGGCGAGACGCCCCGCGGTCCCGCCTCGCGCTCGATTAGCTTTGCGGACCAGCTGCCGTCGCGCATCGCCGAGCTCACGCCGCGCACCGCACGTCTTGACCACGTGCTGGAGGAGCTGGAGCACATGAACCTCACGCAGTCTGTGCGCGCGCGCCCTGCGCCGTCCGAGACGGAGCGCTCCGTGGCGACGAATGCATCGTTCCGCCTTACCAAAGACAAGCTCGTCGAGCTGCTCACGGACGTGGCGCCATGGGAGCCCGACTGGGAGACGCTCAAGAAGATTGACCTGCGCGCCCGCCGGCTCGAGTCGTGCATCGGCCTCAGCGAACACCTGCCCCAGGTCGAGGAGGTGTGGATGGACCACAACCTCGTCGCATTTGCCATGGGCCTGCCACCATCGGTGCGTGTGCTGACCGCCTCGCACAACCGCCTCTCGGAGCTCGCATCGTTCGAGCATCTGCAGCGCCTCGAAGTGCTCGACGTGTCGCACAATGAGCTCACGTCCCTACTGCGTACGTCCCAGCGACTGACCCAGCCTTCCAGCACCTCCCGCACCTACGCGAACTCCGCGCAGACTACAACCAGATCCGCGACTTGCATGGCCTCGGAGCATGTGCGTCACTGCGCCGCCTGAGCCTCGCGCACAATGCGATCAGCGGCGCCTTGGAGCTCAAGGCGCTGCGGTGGCCCAGCATGGAGCACCTCTCCCTCAAGAACAATGCGATTACGCACCTGCACAGCCTCGAGAGCCTCGCAGCGCTGCGCACACTTGACGTGGAAGCCAACGATCTCGCAGAGTTGCTCCTCGCACGCACACTGCCACAGCTGCGCGTTCTCCGCCTGAGCGACAATGCGCGCCTGGACCACCTTGATGTGGCGTGCATGCCGCGCTTGCGCACGCTCTATGCGGACCGCTGCCGCCTGCGGGCCGTGCAAGCGCTCGATACCGCACACGAGCTGCGCAGCCTCTCGTTGCGGCAACAGAGCGTGCGTCTGACGCTGCCGCTAGCGCTCCCGACGAGGCTGGAGCGCCTGTTCCTAGCGGGCAATGCGCTCAGCGCCGCGCTCGTGGCGTGTACACTGAGTGAACTCGTGTACCTGGAGCTGGCCGGGTGCCAGCTCGCGGCGCTGCCCACGGACCTGCTGCCCTGCACGCCGGCGCTCCGCACGCTCAACATGGACCACAATCCGCTGACGACAATCCCCTCCCTCGCGCCATGGCACCGACTCAAACGCCTGAGCGCCGTGGGATGCCGCCTCGCGCGCCTCGAAGACGTGGTGCACGCCGTACATGGCCTGCGCGAGCTGTGTGTGCTGGACGTGCGCGCGAACCCGTGCACACTGAGCCTCTATGCGCCGCTCGTCCTGCCCGGCGAGGGCGCGGCCAGCGTGCCGGGCGCGTACGAGTGGGGCCCGCCCGTGCCGCACCCTGCGATTGTGCAACCAGACGCGGCGGCCGCGCAAGAGCAGGCCGTCGAGGCGCGGTGGCGGGCAGCGCAAGCGCTCGCCGACCGCTCGCAGTTTCACAAGCGCACGATGCTCCTGCCGCCCGAGCCGGCGGCGCCGGCGCTCGAGACGCCTGGTTCCGAGGGTGCGCGAGCCACGGCACTCTTCCGCGCAGCCGATGTGCGTTTCTGCGCGACGCTCCCGCGTGCCACGCTACACAAGCGGCAGGTGTACCGCGGGCTGTGTGGCATGGCGTGCGGAGCGCTCACGTGGCTGGACGGCCTGCAGGTCGACGAGCACGACGTGCGCCGCGCCGAGCGGCAGCTACGGCATGTAGAGTAGATAGCTAGGACAGGGCCCGGCCCACCATGCGCTCGAGCATAGCCGTCGTAAGGCCTGGGCCGTCTGCGTCAAGGCGACGCAACTCGCCGACGAGCGAGCGGTACACGTACTTGCCGACCATATCAAACTCGACATTGACGCGGGCTCCGATCGGGCGCGACGGCAGCGCAATGTGCTCCTGCGTGTGGGGAATCAACATGACGGTAAATTCAACCGTCTCGGCGACGGGCGTGCTGTCCTGCTCGACAAGCGCGCCGCCCGTGGGCGGCGAGACGTCCACGAGCGTGAGCGATGTGCCATCGAGCGTCACGTAGCCCTTGGGGATCAGGTAGGGTGCGAGCGTCGATGGAAGCGGCAGCGTCGCTTCGCCAGCGCGTGGCGGCTCGTACACAAGGCGCAGTGTCAGCGTCAGGGCCGACTCATTCGGCACGACCGACTGCAGCGTCGCGACTGTATCGACATGCCCCTGGACCATGTGCCCGCCAAAGCGCGTCGTCGGTGCCATGGCCCGCTCGCAGTTCACGCGGTCGTCGACCCGCATGTGTCCCAGGTTCGTGCGAAGCAACGTCTCCGGCGCCACGTCCACTTGGAAGCACCCGCCGTGCGCATGCAGGTCGAAGCGCGTCACGGTGAGGCACACCCCATTCACCGCAATGCTGTCGCCTTCATGGGCGTCATCCAGGATCGCTGCAGCGTCGCCAATCACCAGGGAATACGAGTGACTCGTAGGATCCTGCGGGATCACTTCCGCGATGCGCGCCACACGCTCGACTGCGTCAGCCCACACAACGTACCCAGCCCGGTGAACATGGTGGTCCAGGTGGCGGCATCACGTGGACAGCCTCCTCGACCATGCCGCGCATCCGCACGAGCCGCACGCGTGCGCCGCCGGCGGGCTTTGAGGACATTGAGCCGATCCTCGAGGAGTATGAGACCAAGATGCGCGATGCGGAGAACGAGTCGCAGGAGGGCAAGCGGAAAGCCGAGGGCGTGTGGGGCATCCTGCGCGTCACGCACCTGCGCTCTCGCTACATTTACGACCTGTACTATAAGCGCGAGGCCATCAGCCGCGAGCTGTACGACTGGCTCCTCGAGCAGGGCTATGCAGATGCAGCGTACGTCCATGTACTTACGCAGTCTGATCGCCAAGTGGAAGCGCACTGGCTACGAGAAGCTGTGCTGTGTGCGATGCATCCAGTCGCGCGTACGTGAAGGCTACTTATGCAGGATATGAACTACGAGGGGTCGACGTGTATCTGCCGTGTGCCTCGCGCCCAGTTGCGGCCCGGCACGTTTGTTGAGTGTGTGCACTGCGGTACGTTGCCCCACTGACGCCAGGCTGTCGCGGCTGCAGCTCCTCCGACTGACGAAAACGCCCTTTTTCGCCATAGACTCCACCTCCACCACGCGTGTTTTGACATGAACGACGAGCGGCCCGCGAGCGCCGCCGGCCAGGCTAAGGCTGAGCCGTCGTCGCGGCCAACGAGTCCGGGAGGCGCGATGCCCAAGCCCGTGGCGCTGCAGTCGAACGAGCAGTGGCTCATGCGCGTGAACCGCGACGGCCTGCCGATCTGCCGCGACCTGCACGGCCTTTTCACGACCGTGATCATCTCGCTGTGCGACCGCTGGCCCGATTGGCGGTACCCGCTAGCATTCGTACTGCCGGCGCTCGTGCAGCGCATGCAGGCGCTGCAGTTTGTCCAGATCGTGCGCGACTCGGCAAACGGCATGCACAATATGCTCTCACTCAGCCAGACCAAGACATCGTTTACTATGAACAACGAGACGGCGACGCGGATCTGCCATGCCTTTATCGATGCTGCTCTGCTCCAGCGCACCGAAAGCACGGAGGACGCAGTGTATGCGCCCTCGCCCAAAGGCCTGCACCTGATCGATCGCTTCGTGACACGCCACGGCATCGCGACGCGCAGCGTGAGCAACCTGCTTAACCTGCACGAGCTCTGCGACAAGCTGCTCTTCCTTGAGCGCGACGAGCAGGACGACGTGCTCCTCAGCGATGCCGTCATCCGCATCGTCTTCCACCGCATGGTCGGCCTCTCGCCGCGGCGCACCGAGTCCAACGCCCTCGGCATGGCGCTCCAGGCGACGCATGCACGCGACAGCACCGGGCAAATGTACGAGACGGCCCACTTTGCCTCCGCAGACGCACTCGCATGGCTCGTAAACTATACGACGCTCGTGTCTGTCGATGAGGCCATCGTGCTCGCAGCGCACATGGTGCGCCTCGGCTGGCTCGAGCCAGAGACCGGCCTGCCGCCCAAGCACTCGAACCGCGTGGCCACCGTGCGGGTCGACGCGTCACTGCGCGTCGACGGCGCCGAATGCGAAGGCACGTTTATCGAGGGCGAGACGTACCACATCACTGAGCTAGGCGCTACTGTCGCCTGGAAAGTCGACTGGGTCGAACAGCCGACGACCATGTTTGCGGCCGAACAGCGCCCACCGACGTCCTTCTTCCAGGGCAACCCGACGAATGTGATGCGTTCCGTGTCACCGCGCCTCGACGAGTTCGAGGGGTACAGCTCCTATGTCGACGCGAATCCCCCCCCGAACGTGTCGCCGGACCTGGCGCCGCCCTCGCGCGCCAACTCGACGCGCGTCACACCGGCCAGCCGCGAGAGTGCGCCACGAGCTGCGCAGGAAGCCCCTGCGCCAGCCGCCGCGGCCGCCAAGTCCTCCTATACGCTACAGGATGTGCTGTCGCAGCCGCCCCTGCGGCGCGCGTACGCCTCGTTCCTGCAGCAGCGCGGCGAGGGCGCATGGCTCCGGCTGTGGTGCCACATCGAGTGGTTCCGCTCCGACTGCCGGCTCGCGACGTCAGGCGCGCTCACGTCCGTGTCCGACGACGATCCCACGAACGCGCTGCCGTCTGAGGTCGTGCACGACACGCCGAAAGCACGCCCTGGCCTCGATGGACCGCAGATGCGCACATCGCTGCGTGGTCTCCTCGTAGAGAGTGCGCATGTGCGACTGGGCTCCTACGTGGACGACGATGCCGCTGTGCTGGCCGACGTTCGCGCCCCATTCGCTGCGGCCTGGCGCCGCTTTGTGGACGCGCCCCCGCTCGGCGACGAGGTGCCTAGTGTCGAGGCGGCGCGGAAGAGCGAGCAGACGCTTGCCAAGCTCCTCCTGCAGTGCGCAGCCGCACAAAAGCATGCCAAGGCGCAGCTGCAGGGCCCCCTTCTCACACCCTTCCTCGAGGCCCTCGCGCAGGGGGACGTGTCGCCCTAGGCTCTTTTGTAGAATTCCAGAAATGCCCTCCCGACGGTAGGCGGCGGGCGCGTGTGGCCCTGTTGTTGCACAGGGTTTTCTGCGCGTCGACGGCCTGTCCGTCGAGACCATGAATGTTGCGCCGACACCGTCCTCCTTAGAAATTGCAGCCCTGATGAACGTGAAGGGGGACGCACCGGCCGCTCCCGTGGCCAGGCCGTGGCCCACGGCCGGAATGACAGGTTTCGTGTACGATGCTCGCATGATGATGCATGCTACACTGGCCGACGAGAGCCATCCCGAGCAGCCACAGCGGATCGCGCGTATCTTCGAAATGCTACAGCGACATGGCTGCATCAACCGCATGATGCGCATCCCGACGCGCGAGGCACTGCGCAGCGAGATTGAGAAGGTCCACGACCCGGCGCTCTGGGACTCGTTTGAGTCGGCCGTGCAGCTGCCTGTCGACCAGCTCAAGGCGTACAGCAAGGATCTGGAGGTCAAGTCGTCGCTCTACCTGAATCCGCACTCTACGTTTTGTGCGCGCCTCGCGTGCGGCAGTGTGATGGAGATATCCTCGGCCGTCGCTGCCGGCTTTGTGCGCAACGGCATCGCGATTGTGCGTCCGCCTGGCCACCATGCCGATCCAGAATCTGGCACAGGTTTTTGCCTGTACAACAATGTCGCGGTCGCGGCCAAGGCCCTGCTCGATCGGCCGCCCGGCTCGCCCGACCGGGTGCAGCGCGTGATGATCCTCGATTGGGACGTGCACCACGGCAATGGCACGCAGCGTGCATTCTGGGACGATGACCGCGTGCTGTACGTATCGCTGCACCGGTACGAAAATGGCACATTCTATCCCGGCACCACGTTTGGCCACTATGAGCAGGTCGGCGGCGCCAAGGCGTTGGGCACCTCGGTCAATGTACCGTGGCCGAGCGGCGGCATGAACGACGCCGACTACCTGTATGCATTCCAGCGCTGCATCATGCCTATTGCATACGAGTTCAGCCCCGACCTGGTGATCGTCAGCGCCGGCTTTGATGCCGCGGCCGGCGATCTCCTCGGCGGCTGCCACGTGTCGCCCGCGGGCTACGCCCACATGACGCATCAGCTCATGTCTCTCGCGCGCAGCAAGCTTGTCGTTGCCCTGGAAGGCGGCTACACGCTCGATGCCATTGCCTCTTCGGCCCTTGCCGTGACCCAGACGCTGTTGGGCGACCCGCTTCCGCCGTGGCCCACGGGCCTCACCTGCAGCACGGCTGGCGCCGATACCGTGGCCCGCGTCGTCCGTGCGCAGGCGCCCTACTGGGCGTGCATGCGCCACTCGCTCGACTATGCGCCGGCGCCGCGGGAGACCGGCATCGCTACGTGGGCCGCCAACGAACTATACCTCGATGCCCGTGCCGCGCGCCTGTGGGCCGAACACCAGATGATGCCGCTGCCGGCTGTCGGCGAGTCCCTGGCGCGCAACCAGGCGCTCATTACGCCATCGACCATGATGCCTGGCACATCCATCCTCCTTGTATTTGTACACGATATGGGCACATGGCATGTGGGCGACCCCGACGATCCTCAACGCCCGCCGCTGTTCCTCGCGGATGCAGCCGACGCTATGGTGCAGTGGGCGCTCTCGTGCGGGTTTGCCTGTGTGGACCTATGTACGATGCTCCCGGTGCCGGTGCGCCCGCTCCGCAACAGCGAGCGCGACAAGCCCCCGCCGCGTCCTGACGCCAGGCCACACAAAGCCACGCTCGAGGCGCAGGCGCTGTACGTGTGGGACAATGTGTGCGCCCTGTCGCCCGCCCAGCAGATCATCTTTTTGGGCTTTGGCTCGGGGTGCGACGCCCTGATGCACATTATTGCGAACCGCGTCGTACAGGACCGCGTCAAGGCGGTCGTGCAGGTCATGGGACTGCAGCCGATCCCCCTCGTGCCCAAGCAGCGGCAGGAGCTCAAGACCTGGTACCTCGAGCACTCTGTCGTGCTATGCCCGCACGAGCACCCGTTGTACGTATGGAACGAGCAGCAGACCTCCGGCAAGCGCCTGGGGCGCGTGCAGCGCACGGCCGCGTCAGATCCGTCGCAGGTGCTGCTCCACGCCAAGGACGTACTCTCTACACTGCTCAACATGCCTGCGCGAGCCCGTGCCGATGCTGCGCCTACGCATGTTTCGTAGCTGGATCAACCTTGTTTGTCTCGGTAGACGGGGACGTCGCAGCGCCTGCGCGCAAGTCCAGGATCGTATCGAGCGAGAGCGTCGCGCGCTTGCCCCAGGCGCCCTGCGTGTCGGGGCGGAAGTCCATATACAGGGCGTACGCGTGGCGCTGCAGGGCCTCGGTGTCGTTCGTTGGCCCCATGTACGCATTCGCCAGCAGGGTCAGCGCACCCATCACATGCGGCAGCATTTGGAACATGGAGCGCCGCAGGTAGTCAAAGGCGCGTGTCGGCGGCACGACCTCGCCGGCATGCAGGCCACGGTACTGCCCCTGCCGCAGCTGGATGACGGGGATGCGCACCTGCAAAAAGTCCACATGCGGCTGGTTCGTGCTGGTGACGTGCGCGGCAGCCGACTTGCCGGGCGTCGGCGCCCGCGCCTCGGCCGTCGTGCTGACGTAGCAGTGCGCGAGGCTGAGCGCCTCTTGCACACAAAAGCCTAGGCACTGCAGCACGACAACGGCCCAGGCCGTCATCACCGGCGCGCGGTTCACCACGACGTGCCGCCCACGGAGCGCCGACTCATCCAGGACGGCGTGAAAGTCAAAGACGTCTTCACGCTCGTCGCTCACAGCTTCCTTTGGCGCATTGCCCCACTCGCGGCGCAGCTGGACATCCTCGCGCAGACGCTGCTGCTGACTCGCACGCTCCGCCTCGGTCAGACCGCCCGCCTCGTCCGCGCGCCCAAGGCCCTGCAGCACCTGCACGACGCGGTCGCGCGTGGCCCCCGTGCATGGAGCGCCGATGTGCTCGAGTTCTGGCGCAGAAATGCGGCGCAGGTGGCCGCGGGTATGGCGCTGTTTCGCGACGAGGGTGCGCACGATAGCCATGGCCTCAGCGACCGGGACGTGCGCCATCGTATGGAGCGCATGGAGGAGACGGGGGAGCGGTATCGTCTGCGCATCCATACTATCCATCTCACGCGGCGCTGCGCGCATACGCTTCAATAGCGCCGCTGCTCGGTCGGCGTGCGTCGCTGGCCGTTTGGGCGGCATGCGTCCGTGCGATGAGCCGGTCCTCCACTCGCCGTCGCTCGCCAGCCTCCACGATGGCGGTGACGGGGTACGTGCGATGGACTGACACAGCACGGCGCGTGTATCGTCACTGCCTCCGAATGGCATCTCGGCGGTAGCTGCGCACCTCCAGAGTCATCATGGCGCGCAGCCCGCTGGCCCATGGCGGATCCGTTTCCGTCCGCACCGCCGTGTCCACGGCACGCCGGGCACCGAGGCGCCTGAGGCGCACCGGCGCACGCTCTGGGAGGTCACGGATGCGGCGCACCCACAGCATGTATTTCTTGTATGGGAAGATACGTCGAAGCCCACGCGCGCCGACATGGCGCGCACTGGCACGTATGCGCCGTCGAGTCGGTGGCATGCGCGCGTCATGAGCGCCGAGTTCCCGACGCTCCTGCGGCTCAGCAACCTGCCTGGCCCGCTCGGCTCGGCGGCTGGCACGCCGGGCCCTGGTGCATGGCTCCAGCGCGGTGCGCAGGTCCTGCTCGATGGCCTCTCGTTCCACGTGCGGCTGCGTGGACTGCAGGCGCACGGCAGCGCGCTCAGCACGGTCGGCGAGCACGACGAGTGTGTGCTGAGCATTGGAAATGTCGTCGTCGGATCGGATCGCATCGTGGGCGGCATGGTCGAGATCCAGTACTTGCCGCTCACGCAGCTGCCGGCCGACTCGTCGCTCCTCGGCTCCCTCCTTCTCGCGCTCTTACCGCCGGACCTCATTCCATTGCTAGTGCCTGTCACCGCGCCACTACCGCTCACACTACCGACTGTGGTGCCGCGCACGATGCTGCCGGGCCCGCTGCTGGCCGAGATTGTGCCTGCCAGCACACTTGCGTGGCAGCAGGGCCCCGCCACCGGCGCGCCGGGCGCGCCGGGCTTTGCGCCCTGGGACCCCGACGAGGCCGCCCCCGATGCCCTGGGGTGGACGCCGCTCGAGGCGCGGCGGCGCATGGCCTATGTCCACCTTTCGCTGCTGCGCGCCGAGGGCCTCGCATAGCGACGTAGGGTCCGTCCAGGACCAATCGTGGCGCGCCTCCACCTGCGCGCCTGCGCGCGCCTTGCGGCGCGTCGCGTCCCCTGCGGCGGCCGAGCGGCTGGCGCTCCTTCTCTCACCGCGATGGGCCCGCCGCGCGCCGTCCTGCTCAAGGGCCCGACGCTGAACTCGCGCGTGTTCTTGACGGCCCTGCCTGAACGGCATGAAGATCTCATGGCCAAGGCCTGCGAGCTGTTCAAGGTCCCGGCCGACCATACCCCCCAGCTGTATGTGGCGTGCCCGGCCTCGATCGGCTTGCCGAACAGCGAGCAGCGCGGTGCGCTGCTGATGGCGGACGCCATGCCATTTCTCCGTGACCGGGAGCTTGTGACGCTGCGCTGGGTGCCGAGCGAGGCTGCGCGGCCCCGTGAGAATGCGCGCGTCCAGTGGGACCCCAAGCTGGACGACCGCCTCTTTACGACGCCCATATCGCGCGGGCCCCATGCCCGCGCCGCGCACGTAGCGCGCGTGCTCGAGCGTGAGCGCAGTGCAGTGCTCCCAGAGAAGGTGCCGCCCGCATACAGCAAGGTGACGCCGCCGACCGAGTCGCCGTTCCAGGCACCCATGTCGCCGCCGTCGAGCTCGCCGACTGCGTCACCGGTGCTGGAGGCGCCGCCCTCGCCGACGCCGCAGCGCACAATGCCGCCGCTCGACTGGCCAACGGGCGACAGCGACGAGGACGACGTGCAAGCTGCGCTGCTCCCTGAGACGCCTGCACCGCGCAAGGCGTCTGGCCTCAGCGCATGGTGCGCGCGCCTAAACCCTTTTTCGAAGAACGAGGAGCCCCAGCGCGCAGCACCCGTGCCCCGGGCGCCGGCGCCCGAGGCGCCGTCGCCCCAGGGCACGGCGGCGTACGATGTCATGACGCAGGTACTGCTGGCCGTGCGGGAGCATCCGCGCAATATACACTTCCGCGCGCCGCACGACCATGTGCTTCAACGTGCGAGTGGTGCGCATGCGTTGCGGGAGTGTGTGTCGCGACGGCTCATGGATGCGGCGCGCCCGCTAGACGAGTTTGCCGAGGCGCTGTATGCGTACCTGGACGCCTCGGCTCCGCAGGGCGGGCCCATGCGTGACGAGGCTCTGACGCTGCGGCGCTTTGCGGCGACGCTCATGGGCGAGCTGTCACGCACGAGCGGGACGAAGCGGGCGGCGCCGGCGGTAGACACGGCGCCCCTCGCGAAGCGGACGCGGTCGGCCGCGCGCGTTGTCGCGCTGCGCTAGCGGTCGGCACTGCTGTACAGTACACTACAGGTATCTAGAGCTCTGCAAGAATCATGGTGCCGAGGCTCTGCACGATCTGGTCGCCCATGGACGCCTCGACGGCGTCTTCGAGGTGGCGCTTGGGGTCCTGCTTGCCGACATAGTGCGTCTTGATCTGCTCGGGCGTGAGCTGGGCCTCTTCCTGCACGGACTTTTGGTACGCCTCAGCGAGGGAGAGCATGCGCTTGACGGCACCCTGATTCGCGTGTTGGTGCTCCTCAAAGTCGGCCAGGCGCAGGCCCTCGGTCCAGGTGCGCTTGTGCAGGTTGCCGAGCATGGCCTGCTCGAGCTGGGTCTTGCGGTACCCGATCGCGATCGAGTAGTAGTGCCGGTTCAGGCCGTGGATGAGCGACTGGATGGACGGCTTGTTGAGGTGCCCAATGTTCGACGTCGTCTGACGCGGCTCCTGGCCGAGCATGACGGTCGACGGGTTGATCAGGCGGAAGGCATCAATGACGACTTTGCCCTTCACCGACTCGATCGGGTCCACGACAATCGCCACCGCACGGGGGTTCAGCTGCTCAAACGACTGCTGCGTGTTGATATCCACGCTCGAAAGCCAGCAGCCAAAGCCGGGGTGCGAGTGGTACCAGCCGACGACGACCTCCGAGCGTCCGGTCTGCTTGAGCATGTCCAGCATCTTGGTCTGGAACACGGGGTCGACCGCTTCCACACTCACACCCGTCCCCGACTGCGGCATCGCAAACACGTCCACGACTGAGACGGTGTAGTCGTCCACGACCGTGCCCAGCAGCAGCCCCATGACCTCCATCGGCACACCCGCCCGGCCGTGCTTGAGCATCTTGAGCAGGGCTAGGCTGCTAATGTACACGGTCTCGGCGTTGTCCTGCTGCGGCACATCACCCGTGGGCAGGCTGGCAGGGCCGCCTGCCCGCATCTGGCTCATCATCGACGAGAGATCCATGGCGGACGAGCGCCACCGCCGGCGGCGCTGACGACGCGCGTATGCTTAGTCATCCATCTACCTGCTACAGGCCGCCCACCGCCGTCGTGCGCGCGGCCGGCGGCGCGCGCGCCTCAACATGCGCACGCAAAGCGTTGCGCAGCTCGGTGGCACGCGGTGCGAGGTCCGGGGCGCGCTCAGCGGCGGCCAGCACACTGTCCATCAGCGTGTACGGCACACACACCGGCGACGTGCGCGCGGCCAGCACGTCAAGGCTGAAGCGCACCGCCGCTTCCAGCGCACCCGCGCGCATCCACACACGCAGCAGCACATCGGGCGCATGCGTGTGGAACCACGCCGCGAACGATGCAGGCGCGAGGTCCCATGCGTCAGCCGCCACGAGGCGCTCCGCGACGATCCGCCGGTAGCGCAGCGCATCACTCGGCGCCGCCATATCAAGCTGTAGGAGCAGATACCGCCACGCACGCTCGTGGGCGCGCCCCGGCCAGCTCACTGCGCGCGCCGAGCGCTGCAGGAACGCCGCCTCCGGCTCAGCACTCTCCTCGTCGTCCCAGCGCTGCGCCAAGAGCGCCTCCGCCACCACATCGGCACCAGCCGCGCGCTGCTCAACACGCGCGCGGTGTGCACGCTCGAGCGCCATGCACTTCTGCGCCAGCACATCCACCACACTGTCGAGCGGCAGGCTGAGCTGCTGCGCGGCGGCCCACGCCGCATCGATATCATCATTCACCACAAACAGGTGCATTGCGTCTTCGGCGCGCCACGGCGTACTGGGGTGCGCCAACTCGGGGTACGTGCGCATGAGCTCGAGGCGCAGCAGCAGCGCATGGTACTCGCGACGCACATCCGCCAGCTGGACCACCGCCAGCGACGGCGTGCGCCGCGGCAGGTACTGCGTCACTACGCCCCGCAGCGCACGCGCAGGCGGCGGCGCCGCTGGCACGGCCCGCGCGCCGTCCGTCTCCGCCTCGGCCGGCGCATCGGCGAACCAGGCGTGCGCAGGCGGCAGGAGCGCCAGTGCATTGATCGCTGCCAGGAAGCTCTGCGCCTGGCGCACAGCGCCCTCGCGCGCCGTCGCCTCATCGCTCGTCGCCAGCGCGCGCAGGCGATGCGCGTGCTGGTACATGGACGCCGCGGCGCTCTTGTAGTCACCACGCGACATATGGTACGCGTACAGCACGTGGAAGTACGGCGGGTGCGCGAGCGGCGCGGCATGCCGCGCCTGGAAGCTCAGCGTGCGCTCGACGTGCGGCTGCCACTCGAGCAGGTCGAGCCGCAGGAGCGTGCCAACCTCGCTGGCCTCGCACAGGGCGGTGACGAGCGCTGTGAGGCTGGCAATGCGCAATTCCTCAAACGGCATCGCCAGCACACTCGCACTGGCCGCCTCGTACAGGTGCAGCGCGAGCTGCGCACGCACCGCCTGCGTCCACACCTGACGTGCGTCGTCCTCGGGCACCTGCGCGCCGTCCTCGAGCGCCTGCAGTGCTTGGCCGTAGCAGCGGTACATCACGTCCACGGCTTCCACACTCGCCGCCGATTCGCGCCAGTAGTAAAAGCGCCGCGTCGCCGGCCCTTGACTCGCTGTGAGCGTAGCAGGTAGCATGCTCTCCAACACGCCGTCGCCCGGCGGGCTGATGGCCGCCGCGGCCGCGGCCGCCCAGCCGTCCCACGCAGCGTGCGCGCGGCCCAGGCGCGCTTCGGCATGCGCACACAGCCAGCGCGACGCAGCGTCGTCCCACGACGATAGACACGCCAGCACGGCACTGGGCGCGCGCGGCAGGAGCGCCGCACACAGCGTGCGCACGTCCGTATCGAGCGGGACATGCGCGTCGAGCGCGTCGTGCAGGAGGAGCGCCGAGCCCGCGCGGTCGCTGCTCGCTGTCGCGAGGACGTGCCGCGCTCGCACGTCGCGCCACGCTGTCCATGCGCGCGTGCGCACCGCCGCGAGCACATGCACCTCCGACACCATACTCAACAGGACCAAAAGTGCACGCAGACCCTGCAGGCGTGTGTACAGTAGGGCCGCGACACTCGCGGCCGTCGTCGCTGAGAGGGGCGTGGGCGCAGCTGCGCTGTCTTCCCAGAGCGCCACAAGGCGCTCGGTCTCGCGCACAAAGGCGTCGGCGCCCATCTCGCTCACCATGTGCGCACACCGCGCATGGACGGCGGGCAGCACGTGCGCCACGTCCCGTACAGACGCGCGGCGCTCCAGCGCCGCATCGACCAGACGCGCTGCTCGCGTGCCCAGTGAGCCAAGCGCCTCGGCCGCGAGCGTCGCACACTGCAACAGACTCGCACCACCCGTGCGCACCGGCTCATACGCCTGCTGGGGATGGCGCGCGAGCTCATTCACGACGTTGGCGTATTCGGCACTCGCCGCCTCCCCCGCGCGCAACGCACCGGGGCGGTCGGGGTGCGAGGCGGCGGCCGCGAGGCGCTGCGCCAGCGCGGCGAGCCACACGCCCGGCGGCGTCACATGCACGGCGCCCAGCGCATGGCGCGATACGACCCACGGGCCCGTGCCAGCGAGACACAGTCGCAGTGGCCAGCGCTCAGCGCGGTCCAGCTGCTCGACGCGCCGCGTGAAGCGGAGCCACGCCTCGCTGCTCGCATCCAGGCAGGCGGCCACGCGCGATGCGAGGGTCGGCAGCGTGAGCTCCTGGACGGGCACGTCGATGCCTTCTTGCGCGAGCGCCGCATGCAGCGTCGTGCTGCTGAAGCGCCCGGGCTCGCACAGACGCGTGAGGAAGAGGGCGGCATGCGGCACGGTATTCTCCGCGAGCGCCGCCTCGAGCTCGGGACCGTGCAGCGGCGTGTATGGCGCGTAGGGCGCCATGCACGTCCACGGCTCGTCTTCGCTGCTGAGTACCAGGGGCGCCGTGCCATGGGGCGCCGTACGCATGCCCGTCACGAGCGTCGTCTGCAGCAGCGGCGCACCGCCCGTGTGCCACAGGAGCCACACGCGACCGGCGGCCGCGCCCGGGGTCGGCGCCACTTGCATGTCGCGCAGCTCCGTGTCAGGCGCCTGCGCGTGCGCATCGCAGAGGCGCGTCCACACGAGCGCCACTTCGCCGACGCCGCCGGACCAACTGCTGCTGTCTTCCAGCTCGACGCCATACGCGGCGAGGCACGCACTTGTGCCCGGCACGTACACAAGGACGTACAGCGAGTAGACGCCGTCATCGGGGTAGAAAAGGGCCACGTGCGGCGCGGCCGCCGCGTCGAGCAGCGGGCCTTCCGATACACTGCCGGTGCTCGTCGGGAGCGCCACCGTGCGCACGAGGGAGTCTGTCGCGACGTTCCACACGCGCAGCTTGCGGTCGCGGCACACGGTAAAGGCGAGCGCTGTGTCTGACTCGCGCACATGGCTGGCCATGGCAAGCGCGTGCGTCGGCGCTGCCGCCGGCTCGGCGGCCGGCGAGCGCGCAAACAGGCGGCGCAGGCTGAAAGACGCGGGGCTCAGGAGCGCCTCGTGCCATGCGCCATCAAAGCCACGGCCCTGCGCATAGGGCTGCTGCACACGCACGAGGGTACCGTCGATGCAGGCAATGAGTAGGAGCCCTGCATCGACCATGTAGACAGTGGCGGTGGCGGCGGCGCCGTCAGCGAGGTGCGCGAGGCGGTGCTCGTGCGCCCAATGGGGTGGGAGCAGCATGCTGCGCACCAGGCACGCCACAGGAATGCACAGGCGGTACACGTACCCGGCGCTTGTCACGGCGAGCACATGGAGATCGCTGGAGCCCGCGTCGTCCCACAGGCCGACGTGCGGAACGATCGGCGCAGGGAACGTAAACAGCAGGGTCGACGTTGCTGAGTCGCTTCCAATGACACACAGCTCCAGCTGTGTGCGCGAGGCAAGCACGCGCGCGAGCGCGAGCGCCGAGGGGCCGAGGAGGGGCACCGCACACGCAGCGGCCTGCACAGCATGGGAAGGTGCGAGTGTGATAGAGGGAGCCGCAGCAGACAGAGTCGCTGCTGGCGTGCTTGATACGGTATATGCACTTACATCCGAGGACGTGCGCAGCACGTCCAGCGGCGCCGACGCGATGCCGTGGGGCCGCATCGCTCGTGGGAGAAGAGCGAGCGGCGGCGCGACGGCTCTTATATAATCAAATCACCACAGCATACATGGCTCACCGTGGGCTCGGCGGCCGAAAATTCTTATATTCTTGTGTTCCTTTAATGATATGGCCTAGAAGTTCTGAGCAGCCGCGCTTGAGGCGCCTCACGTTTCTGGCTCGTGGACTTCTCCTGCTGGTCGGCCTGCTCTTGCTGAATGCGGTGCTGTGGATCATTACGGCGATTGTGTTTACCGTGCTCAACAAGCGCACGGGCACCGAGGCGCAGCGCAACGAGGCACAGAAAATTCTCGACGACAACGAGGATGCGCCATCCAAGGCCGGCTCGCTGTTCAGCGTGGCACTGATTGCGTGGACGTGGGGACTGCGCCATGCCCTCGACGCGGATCACATCTCGGCGATCGACAATGCGACGCGGCGCATTATGGCTGTGCCGCGGCGCGATGGCTACGGGTTCCGCCGGCCCACGACTGTCGGTTTGTTTTTCAGCATGGGGCACTCGACGGTGGTGATTGCGATCCTCATTGCCGTGGGCATTTCGTTCACGTCGTTCTCGAACATGGACACCTTTTCGGATGTGGGAGGCATCATTGGCGCGTCCATCTCCGGCTCGTTTCTCTTTCTCATTGGTGTGATCAATACTGTGATTCTCGTACACAGCTTGCGTCAGTGGCGCAAGGTGCGGCGCATGCACGGCCAGCTCGAGCGCACTGTGCCGCTGAACGAGGCGCGGGTCGCCGAGGCAGAAAAGGCGCTCGAGGCCGAGGAGACCGCGGAAGCGGCCAAGGAGAACGGGGCACACATGCACGAGGGCGACAAGCCTACCGAGGACAAGCACACCGAGTTCCGCGGTATCCTTACGCGCCTTGCGTGGCCGCTGCTCAAGGTCATCGACCGCCCGTGGAAAATGTTCCCGATTGGCATCCTGTTCGGCCTGGGATTTGACACGGCGAGCACCATCTCGCTACTGGGTATCTCGATGATTGCGAGCGGTGCCATCTCGAGCGGCGCCACGTCGAATGGCAGTGTGGTGCTCCTTGCGTTCCTGTTCACCGCTGGTATGATGCTCGTCGACTCGTGCGACTCGGTGCTCATGATCTGCGCGTATGCATGGGAAGAACTCGATGCACTGCCGCGCTGGTGGTGGCCGTGGGAGCCGGTGCCGGAGCACGTGGACACCCGGCAGGATATGGCGACGTCGACGCGCCCTGATATGGCCCATGAGCTTGTGCTTTCCATGACACCCTTCTCGATGGTGCTTACGCTCCTTTCTATTCTCGCTGCCTTCACCATCTCCATCATCGAGATCCTGGGCCTCATTGGCGACCACTGTACACAGTGCTCCGACGCCGCGGACCGCCAGGAAGAGTCGGGCGACGGCGGTCTCGCGGGGCGCTGGTGGCTCTGGTGGCGCTGGTGCAACGACAACTTTGGGTACATTGGCGTTGGTATTACGGGCATCTTTGTGATCTGCATGATTGTGGCTCTCATCGTAACGGTACACTATGCAAAGCAACGCCGCCGCCACTGGCTCGAACGCCAAGGGCACCACTAGGCATTCCGCGACAGATCCATCACACTGTCCGATAGATCGTGCCGTAGCGCGGATAGGTCGCTGAGGTCCGCCGTCTCTGACAGCAGCTCGTCGCCATCGCTTGTCTCGTGCTCAGGCCGCGTGAGAAACTGCCGCTGGAACAGGCCGCGACGCATTGGCGCGCTGCCCGATGCAGGAGGGGGCGGCACCGAGCGCGGCACCGGCGGAGGCCTGTGCGCCGCTGCAGGCGCTGTCTCAGGCACCGGCACCGCTTCGCGGGCCGCTGCCGTGGCCGGCTCGGTGACCGGCGCCTTGCGGGCTTCCGCCTCGGGCGCCGGTGCACTTGCTACGCCCACGCTGCGACCTGGCCGCGCGTCGGAGCTGGGCGCTATCGATGCGCGCGGCGCGACACGCGGCCCAGGCGCACGTGGCGGCGCCCGTCCCGGCGGCACACGCCCTACAGGCCGGCTCGCCGGTGCTTCACGCGACTCGGGCGGCCGGCGCGGCGCGATCGAGAGGCTCGGCCGTGGCCGAACGGCTGGCGCAGCGTGGCTGGGAAGGGCCACACTGGCTCGTGGCGCTGGCGCACGGAGCGTGCGCCGTCGTGGGCTTTTGCGTGCGAGACGTCGGGCGGGTGAGGCCGTCGCAGCGGCGACGCTCCGCCGCGGCGGCGCATGCACGGTCGGTGCGGGCGAGAGGGGTATCGTGTAGCCGGCGACCTGCTCGAGTACCTTGGCGCCCTGTGCGGCCGCGGCCGCTAGCGCAGCATGCGCGTCGGTCGCGGTGAGGGCAGGGAGCGCCGCCTGCAGGGCTGCCGTAGTTTGCGCGGTGCACGCCACGAGCTGCACGAGGCGCGGTACGATGGTCGTCTTGAGCACCTGCTCGAGCGCCTCGCGCTGCATCGTCTCTGCATCAGCACGCAGCTGCGCATCGGCACATGCATGCACAACATCGTAGAGCGCCGCCCACGCAGGGTCGTGTGCCGCGGCGTCAGGGAGCTCGAGCGGCAGCGGCGGCAGCGCGGTGCGCGGTGTTTCGGCTGCCGGCGCACAGCGCGCCTGGAGCGACGCCAGCGCGGCGTGCTCCGCCTCTGTCGAGGCCTGTGCGGCATAGTCTGCAGCGGCTGCATGCATGGCCTGGGCCGCGGTGTGCGCCGCGTATGGCTGGATCGTCGCGCGGGTGGCAGCGGCAGCGGTGGTGAGGCGGGCCTGCGCCTCGTGGACCTGTGCGAGGCCGTCACTGGGTATGGAGGCGCCCGCGTGCTGGGCGTGCGCGAGCTTCTCCTTCAGCTCGCTGACCTCGGCGCGCAGCTGTGCAATCGCCTGGACGTACTGCGCAACGTGCCGGTCAATGTGCAGCAGGTTGCGCGAGACCTTGGTCTGGATATTCTTGGCCTGGTTCGCATACTTGAGTGTGTTGTGCGTCTCGTCGTAGTGTGCGCTCGACGGGCTGACGCACGCAATCATCACTGTTTTGCAGTTGCCGCCGAGCGAGAACTTGAGTAGGCGCGTGAGTTTGCTGTTGCGGTACGGGATGTGCCGTCCCCGCACGTTGCGAGCGCCGCCCGTCTGACACAGGGCATTGATGCAGCTGCCGAGCGCGAGGAGCGAGCGGTTAATATTGGCGCCCTCCTTCATGCGCAGGCCATGGTTGCTCGTTGCCGAGGCGCGCTCGGAGCCGGCGAGGTCGATGACATTGAGCGACGCGCTGCACCGCTCCTCGACCGTGCCGGCCGTGCGGGGCCGGCGCGTCACGTTGATCTGCAGCACGGCGTGGCTGCGGCTGCTAGCGGCGTTCGCCTCCGTTGGGCTCTGTGTCCGCCGCTGATTTCCTTCCGTGATCATCTCGAGCACCTGCTCGGGCGACGCGGGCGTGTGCTCGGTGATGCCGACGACCGAGATCTTGCTCGCGGCGTCCTCGCGCAGGGCAAGGCCGGGTCCCGGTGGCGTCGGCTCCGGCGAGAGCAGGTCGCGGATTGTTTCGTTGTAGATCTCGAGGTACGATAGGCGAATGTCCGTCTCGTATTCGTCGCGCTCCGCCTCGATGCGGGCGTACAGCCCCTGCATCGTGAGGAAGATCAGGCCGGGGTCCTCGCTCGTGCCGCTGATCGTGTGTGTCTTGCCGCACCCGGTGGCCTGGGTCAGTAGATCGACGTACCCCATACGCAAACACACTTGCGTTAAAGCCATTGAGCAGGCCCGCGAGCATCGGCTCGACCGTCCCGCTATACACGTCGCGCTGCCGCGCGGCCGGCGCATACACGCGGTCAAATGCATAGCGCACATCGCGCGGCCGGCGGCCATTCCCATGGAAGTTCATGTGCGTCGGTGCGCGCGCGCTATCCGGGCCCACCGGATCAAACACCAGCACGCGGTCGTCCACGGGCGCGAGGATATTCCGGATATAGTGGCTGCGCATCACCGTCTGGCTCTTGGTCGGCGATGGAGCAAGTCCGCCATCACCCTGGAACGCCGTCGACGTGTCGATCCGCGGCAGGAGAGCGATCTCCTTCGCATTCAGCGGGCGAATCCGCACCACAACCTGGATCGACGAGTCCGTCATGGCGGCCGCAGGGCGTGCGGCGCGTTCGCGGACCAACACTACATCACGTGACTACAAGCGGTACGCCGGCGCGGACGCGTGCGCGGTAGGCGCGGTAGTCGTCGCCGAAGAACTTGCACAGGGCGGCCT
Source organism: Malassezia dermatis (assembly GCA_001600775.1). Taxonomy (NCBI): domain Eukaryota; kingdom Fungi; phylum Basidiomycota; class Malasseziomycetes; order Malasseziales; family Malasseziaceae; genus Malassezia; species Malassezia dermatis. The sequence continues at coordinate 575,680 of BCKX01000003.1, forward strand.
CCTCGATGCGGATGCGGTTCGAAAAGAAGCGCGCGAGCGCCACGACAAATATGAGGAGGGACAGGGGGTTGCCCAGCAGGACCTGCGTGCCGACGGCCCACCAGAAAAAGCCCGCGTACGATGGGTGCCGCGCGAACGCATACACGCCGGTCGTGACGAGCACATGATCGTCTGCTTTTGTGTGCGCGAGTGCATGCGTAAAGTTTGTGGACGCATGCACCATCGCGAGCGAGCGTAGGACCTGCCCGTAGAGGATCAGCGCGAGGCCGAGCATGTGCAGGCCGATGTGGCCCTTCCAGGACGGGGCCCAATGCGACTCGAGCACAAACTCGAACACACCGAGCGCATGTGCGGCGAGGTACTCGGCGCCGTTCTGCAGGAGGAACGCTGTGTGAGTGGGCGTACGTACAATCCGACTGCAGGTGTGTTTCATTCCAGTACGCCGTCACGACAAACTCGAGCATGTGGAAGAGCACCCAGAAAACGAGGTACGCGTGCAGCGGCGGCGCATCGAGGCCCGGCACTGCCGGCACCGGGCCCACTAGGGCGAGCGCGCGGGGGATGCACAGGCCGCCCAGCACACCCAATGCGCACGCTGTCCAGGCGACTTGGCCCACTGACCGCGCAAGGCTGCGTGGAAACGCCACCGGGTGCGCCGCAAAGAACCACGGGGCGCTTGGCGCAGGGGAGGCAGGGGGCATGGGGGCCGCGGCGCCGCGCCGTGCTTTTGTGCTCCACCTGCTCTTTGTCTCACGTGCAGACAAAGACGCTCTATGACTACGGCTCGATGCGCCATGCGAGGCGCTGGCCGGCCATGAACGGCACGACCTGCAGCTTCGCGGGGTCCGTATCGTCGAGGCCCTGCGACGCAGGGTGTACATAGGCAGCCGGGACCACGGCGTCCGCGTCCGTGACACGACGCAGCCTGACGACGCGGCCGGGCGCCGCGGGCTCCCCGTAGAACCGGCGTCCATTCTCGCTCACATACGCGGCGAGCTTGTCGAGCGCGCCGAATGACTCGAGGAGCGTCGCGCACAGCGGCAGGAGCACGGCCTGCGTGTACACACCAGCGGCGCACCCGCAGTTGCGCGCGAGGTGCTCCGTCGAGTTGTCGCGGCTCGCGGGCGACGGGTACTTGGATGCGAGCGGGTGCGGCGCCGAGTCGGAACCGAGGAAAAAGCGGGGGTGGCCCTCGCGGATCACGTCGCGCAGCGCCGCGCGGTCGTCGGGCGTCTTGGCGACGGGCTTGCAAAAGTGAAGCGGCTTGCCCGCCCAGTCGTCCACGATGAGCTGCAGGTGGTGCGGCGTGATCGTGCATGCGACCGTGACGCCGCAGCGCTTGACGCACTCGACGGCGGCGCGTGTCGTCGCATGCTCGAGCACGATGCGCAGGCGCGGGAAGCGGGCGTGGATCTTTTCCAGATGCGTCAGGAAGCGCGGCTCGGCGTTCAGCACGCAGATACCCTTCTCAGCATCGCTTGGCACCTCACCGTGCAGGTTGAGCACCATGTTCGTCTCCTCCATCGCGGCAAAGACGGGGTAGTACATCTCGTAGTTCTCGATGCCGCCATCGCTGTTCGTTGTGACGCCGCGGGGGTAGCTCTTCACACCACGCACGCCGGCTGCCGCAGCACGACGGATTTCATCCGGCGTAAGCTGCGGCGAGAGGTACATGGTGCCCAGGAAGCGCGTGTTCGGCGCGAGCGCCTCGAGGGCGCGCACATACTCGACGGCCTCCTCGCTCGACTGGATCGGCGGGACGAGATTCGGCATCACGTACGCAAGGTCCATCCCCCCGAGTGCCACATGTGGCGCCACAAGCTCGCGCATCGCACCCTGCCGCAGGTGCACATGGAAATCCGCCGGCGACGGCACCTCAAGCATATCCACTGTCATGGTCCAACGCAGCACACGACCGCTCCACATCGGCCGAACCCACCGCCCGCCGCTCGAGCCTGCCGACTGCTATGGATGCGCCGCCCCCGTCGTACGAGGCTGCCGTGAATTCGTCGCCGGTGCCTGGGCCCTCGGCGGCGCCGGCCCCCCCGGTCGTGCTCGTCGAGCCGCCTGTTCCGCCAACCGCGCCACGGCCGCCGCCAGAGCCCGAGGCAACGGGGCCGGCGCCGATAGGGCCGCTGCCGACACACACGCCGCAGTGGGGCCACCCCCTGCTGCACCACAACAAGCTGCTTGTGTACCCGCGCTACTGGACCATATGTGAGCGGTGCCACAACACGGGCTACAAAAACGCCCAGGCCTCGGCGCCCTGCGGCCGCTGCTGGCGCAAGTTTGGCCGCGAATACTCGGGCGCTCTGCGTGCGGCCTACGAGCGGCCCGGCAGCTCGACAGACCTTACCGGCGTGCATATACAGCGCCCACTGGAGCGCGTTCCCAACACGGCGTCGTTCCCGACATACGTGAGTGCGTCCCCGGCTATGCCGGCGGCGCCGGTGCCGTACGTGTATGACCAGAATCCATACGGCGGTGCGCCGCCGCGCTACGACGTGGCGTACCAAACCGCGCCGTATCAGCCACTGCCGCAGCAGATGTACCAACACGCAGGCCCTCCGCCTGCGCCGGGCCCGCACCGCGTCGGACCCACGATCAACTGGTACGGCGCGCAGCCGCCGCCTGGCGCGGTGATTGTGATGCCGGGCGACCCACGCATTGGCGGCGTCCTGTGCCCTCATTGCGGCGGCTCCGGCTCACGCGAAGACCTATTGTCGTTCGTCCTCGGCGACACCGAGTGCGAGTGGTGCAGCGGTGCGGGGCGCATCACTCGGTAGCTACTTGCGGTATTTGAGGCGCTTAAAGTGAAAGTACAGCTGCAGCACGCCGCGGTCAAAGCTGCAGCGGAAGCCGCGCTTGAACGAAAAGTCCCAGTCGCGGTTCACGATGCGGAACGCGACGTCCTCGTACGGCGGCCCCGCACTAAAGCGCAGCAACACCGTGTCGCCCTCGCCTTCGGGGTCCGGCTGCACGCGGTAGGTCGGCGCCTGCATCGGATCGAGCAGGTCGGGATAGAACACATTGAACTTGTAACCTTGCACCATCTTGGGCGGCGGATTCGTCGCGTCGTAATGCGTCTGGTTGTACCGATTCCACTCGTAGCCCGTCTGCACGCGGTTGAAGTAGCGCGGCTTGCGTGCACGGTACTTGTCCTGCCACTGGAACGCCTGCGCTGCCAGAGACACATCCTCGTTGAATGCCTCCTCCGCGACATCCATCGCCTTGAGTGCCTCACGGCGCACCATTTCGTCAGCGCGCGCGAGAGGCTGCGGCGGCGCTGCACTCGCACGCACCTTCGGCACAAACGGCTGCGCTAGAATGCGCCGCCGTGCCGCGACCAGCGCCACTCGCTGCTCGCCCCACGTACGCGACGGCCGTTCGCGCTCGTCCCACGGCAGCTCCGCCTCGCACATGCCACGCGGCTCCATCTCCGCGGCGTCCCATGCGTCAGGTTGGGCGGCCGGCGGCGGCTCGTCCAGCTGCTCCGTCACGTCCTGCGTCTGCCGACGTGCCTCACGCCGCTGCCGCCGCTGCAGCGCGGTGACCCGATTCGTAAGCACAACCTCATGCACCGCGTGCAGGCGCGCAGCGCTCAGCCACACGACGATGCGGCGCTGCATCGACTCCCAGTATTCGACGTCGAGCGGCTCGCCCGAGCGCAGCTTCGCGTGGATCGATGCCTGCAGTGCTTCGAGCTCGCTCACCGTCTTGTTGGCCAGTAGCGCATCAATGTCCGCGACAATGCTCGGGTCCAGCCGCGGCCCGACGCCATGCGCGCGGTCCTCGCACAGCAGCAGCAGGTCGCGCCACACGCCCGACTTGTATGCGTCTTTTTCCCAGTGCACAAGCGAAGCCAGATCCGCGCGTAGTTCGTCGCGTTCCTCCGGCGTGAGCGCCTCGACAAAGGCGCGCGGCTCGGTCAGCGCGATGTCCATGCCTGCGTCAGAGTCGTCGCTGTCGTACTCGTCCTCCTCCGCACGCGGCACGCGCTCCCACCACAGCTGGTGGATCAGGAGCAGATCGATCTTTTTTGCACGCTGCTCACGCACGCGGATCAGCGCGCGGTTCTTGGCCTGTTCGAGCAGGAACTCGTCCTCACGCGCCGCCCAATCGCTCATCGCCGCTGCATCTGCCGCACGCACACGCCGCGCACGCTCCTCGTCGCGCTCCGCCTGTGCACGCTCGCGCGCCGCGCGACGCATACGCAGCCGCTCGACCTCGCGCGCTGCCTCAGCGCGCCGGGCTGCCTCCCGCCGCCCGACCTCGTCGCGCGAGAGACCCGCCCGTTGGTCGAGCGCTTCCTTCTTGTGCCAGTGGAATGTGTCCGTATCCTCGTCCGCACACACACCATCGTGACACCCGTCCGGTAAGTCCCAACGCGCACGCTTTGGGTACCTGGCGTCGACGTCCTCGCCCCTCACGCGCTCCATACAGGCCGTGCGCCGAGCGGCGGCGTCGCGCGCGTGCATACATCACGTGCGATCGAAGACGCCGTGCGCCGCCAGCCCCGGCGCAGGGCCCTCCGCCGCTCCGTGCAGCATGTCTCGCGGCGCTACGTCTGCGCCGGGTCCGCACCCCGTGCGCGATGTACTGCAGTCGAGTGGATCCAAAATCCTCAAGCTCGATGTATCGTACCCGAGTTTCGAGGCTCCGCGGTACGCCGAGCCTGTCCAGACGGTCACGGGACGGCTGTGGCTCTATGATGCGGCGCGCGAGATGGTCGTTCTTGAGACAGGCGCACAGGCCCCGCTTCCGGCAGAGATGCGCAGCATGGTGGCCTCGGCTGGGTACGAGGGAATGCCTGCGCGCTCCGCGAATGGGACCGTCACCGGCTTCAAGATGGTGCGTGTGCCGCACATTGTCCAGGCAGAAATTGTGCCGGACGAGGCCCGGCCTGCGAGCGTACCTGCGCAGCTCACGAGCGTGCCCTGCGTTCCGAGTGCCGCTCTCGAGGCGCGCGAGGCCGCCGCTTCGCGCAAGTGCATCGAGCGGACGGCGCAGCTGGGGCCGCCCGAGGCGGGCGCGCTTGGGCAGTTGGTGTTTGATAGCCTCAGCAAGACGTACGTGTGCCCTGCTTACCCAGACTTCCGTGCCGATGGCACGAGTCGCATATCATTGTCCTGGATGAAGTCGTGATTGTACGTGCTTTGCCTCACACCAGTCGGGTCCCAACTATGACGTGGCGTCTACGTATGTGCCTGACCTGTCGCATGAGCAGCTGGAGCGGCTTATCGCCGACAGCAGCGACGAGTCTATTGCCCCGGGGATCGAGTGCGCCGGCGCCAAGGCGCTCACGTGGCAGCGCGTCACGAAAGTGGTAGGTAACCTGGCCTGACGCACAGCTGGAGGGCGTGCGGAGCAAGCGCCAGCCATAACTCCGTAGACCACGTGGCTCCACGTGCCTAGACGGGCGCTCGCGGCGTCGCCGTCGGTCCTTTCTTGCTCGCGCCATGGCATCCGTGTTCACCAAGGCCCTCCCTGCGGCAGTGAAGGAAATCCGCGTGCACTTCTCGCCCCAGGGCGCACAGAGCGCTGGCGCACGGTAGGTGCTCCGTCGCTGACCCCCAGCCAGTTTGTCCTGTCGCACTTCAAGACGATCAAGGCGAGCAACCCCAACTTGCCTTTCCTCGTTCGTGAGGCTCAGAACACACCCGCACGCATGTTTGTGCGTCTTGGTATGTATGCGGAGGTGAATGAATGCTGACTCGTGCGCCCGCGGCTTGACGCATGGTTGGATGGTACAGAGCGTGGTGTTGAGAAGAAGGCAGAGATCGATGGTCTTGAGGCGTCGGCTATTGAGAAGAAGCTCACGGAGCTCCTCTCGAACTAAGCGGCATACTTGCGCCGCTGTGCCGCTCGATAGCGGCGCAGACCTGGTCAGCGCCTGCGCTGGCCTCCGATAGATCGTAGACCGCACTTACTTGCGGCTCGATACGCACAGGCAGGCGGGCGGGATGGACGCCCGGCGCTCCTGCGTGTCGTCATGCTGCTGACGCCCCTGCCGCTGCCGCAGCCCGTGCTATCTCGCCGCTCGCCGTCTTGGCGCCCGCCGTCTGCCGTCCGTACCGCTCCTCCACCCACCATGAAGATCCTATCGCGCCATCTGGAGCGCGACGGCAGTGGCACGGTGGCGCTCGTGCCTGAGTGCGAGTACGTGGGACCTGCTGACTCCCAGTGAGGATCTATACCATCTGTACAACCTCATTCAGCCCGAGGACTGCGTGCGTGCCTCGACGGTGCGGCGTATCCAGAGTGAATCCAGTACGGGCTCGATCGAGTCGCATCGGATGCGTCTGCAGCTCACGCTCTCGGTGACCAAGATTGACTTTGAGATGGCCGCAGGTACATCCATGTCATCGGGCGTGGGCAGCGATGCCGACTCAGGGAGTGAGCCCGGCTCCACGACGTCGACGCCGATGAGCTCGCTCGTGCTGGGCGAGGCTGGACAGGCGCCGTCGCTTAGCGGCGCGACGCAGGGTGAGCCGACGCTGCACATATCGGGGCGGGTCGCTGAGGAGAACAACCATGTGCGCACCGGCTCGTTCCACACACTCGACATTGAGCTGAACAGGAAACTATCGATCACGAAGGAGCGCTGGGACCAGCACCACCTCGATATCCTCACCGAGAGTGGCGAGGCGGGCCATACGGCCGAGGTCGGCGCCGTGATCCTGGGCGAGGGGCGCGCGATCGTCTGCCTGCTCACGAACCACATGACGATCGTGCGCCAGCGCATCCAGGTGGCCCTGCCGCGGAAGCGCGCGGGTGCCGGCTATGTGAGCGCACAAAGTTCGAGCGGGACCGTGAAGCTGACCGACCGCTTTAACGCGCAGGTGTACGAGGCTGTCCTCAAGCTGCTCGCCATGCCCGAGATGCGTGTCGTGCTCCTGGCGTCACCGGCCTTTTACAAGGATGTCATGTACGACTTTCTACTGGCGGAAGCCGTGCGGCGGAACGACAAGGTGCTCCTTGGCCAGGAGGGGAAGCGCAAGCTCCTCAAGGTATACTGCGCGACACCCCATGTACACGCGCTCATGGACGTGCTCAAGAGTCCTGAAGTATCGGCGCAGCTGCAGAATACCAAGTTCACGCGGGAGAACCAGGTCATTGACCGGTTCCTCCGCACCCTCTCGTCCGACGAGCTGCGGGCGTGGTACGGCGAGCGTGCCATCAAGCTCGCTGCGACACGCGGTGCCATCGGCACACTGCTTCTGTCCGATGCCATGCTGCGCAACACGCACCCCACGGTCCGCCAGCAATGGCTTGATCTGTGTGGGCTCGTCAAGTCGTTCGGTGGGCAGGTCGTCCTCTTCAGCTCGCTACACGAGAGTGGGCGCCAGCTCAATGGGCTCGGTGGAGTTGCCGCGCTGCTCACATACCCACTGGATCTCGAGCTGATCGAGGAGGAGGAAGCGGAGGCGGAGGCGGAGGCTGCGGCTTCGTAGCTACCCGTCGTCCGGGGACAGGCCACGGAACAGCGGCGTGTCGCCGCGCTGCATTTGCCGACGACCGTATGCGCCACTGTAAGCTGTATCAAACGACAGGGTCGCTGCATTCGATAGCTGACGGTGCTCGTGCTGCGACGCGTCGTCGTCGTTCACACAGAACCACTCGGGGTGCGCTTGGAGCGTCTCGTCCGTAGGCTCAATCACGAGCACAAGCTCCTGGCTAAACACATGGAAACCTGCATAGGTCGTGCGCACTTGCGGCTTGGGCGGATTCGTCTCGTCGTCGCTCTCCTGCGGCTCGTCCTGGCTTGGAGGTACGACTGGCCCCGGCGGCTCGGGTGCGCGGCGCTGCGTCTGCGAGGGCAGCGGAGCATTCGCGCCATGCTCCTCAGGCGTGTCTAATGGCACCGACGTGACGCCACCCGGCCGCGGAAAGTCGAGTGTGCGGGTCTGGTGAGCAGCGTATACGCACCTTGAGGAGGACCGCCGGGCGCGTGCTTGGCGTCTGGAAGTAGTACAGGACTTTGCATTCGGCTCATGTTAGCGCACAGACATACGATGCTCGGTTACCTGTATGCTGTTGCGCGGGCCGTACGCAAGCTCGCTGAGCCGCGTCTTGAGCCTGCATTAGCGCATGAGACATACTGCGGTTTCAGCACTTCTCCCACGACGCGGTCGAGGATCTCGGGATGGCTGTTCATCCACTGGATGTGCCGCTGATCCAGGTACAAGACCATGCGAACAATCGTTGTCCGCGACACACGCAAAAACGATACATTGCGCCCCGAGAAGCGCTGCATCGTCGATGCGGTGGAGGCGACTTCTGTGCGGCCTGCGCCGTGGAGGCGCACGACGAGCATGTGGCGTAGCTGGACCCTGGCCGGACGGCGGGCGCTGCATACCTCAAGCGCGTGCGGCGCGCCGCTGCCGCGCATGTATCGCTACTGGATTGACGTTCATGGCCAGCTGTTTCTGTACGACACGGTCCCGAAGAACCTGACTTCGTGTACGTCGGCCGCGCTCACGCAGGCTTCAAATCGGTGCCCTTTCTCAATTTCTTCTTCGCGCGCGTACAGGCGCAGCCGTGCGCACACCGTGTGCCGCTCGGCAAGCCGCCTTGCGAAACGGAGACGACGCATTGGACGCAGGAGGATGCCGAGCTCGCGCGCATGATGCAGGCCGGCGCGGAAGCTGGTCGCGAGGCGATATGGACGCGGCTGCAGCAGGAGGGCATGGCATGGGTAAGCCCGTGCCAGGGTGAGTGGAATGTCATCCATGCTGTCGACACGCCCATCGTGTTCCGCCAGCTGACCCATGATGGTGCGTCGCTGGCATTAACGCAGGTTATCTCGTGTGGGGCGGCGACTATACAATGCGTTGGAACCCGGCGCAGCTGCGTGTGCATCCGTATGTACTCTTCACTTACGCAGGGACACGGGTTACCTATATCATCCCTCACCCATGCCGCCGCTCCGACGCGCCCAGGCGCGGGGCGTGTCGCCCTACGGGCCCTACAGTCTCATTGCGTCGCATGTGGTGCTGCAGCACTTTGCCGACGGTCTGCACATGGATCTCGACGCGGGTGGCGGCACACTCACATGGGGCGGCCGCGAGTATGCGCTGCAGCCGCTGTCGCTGCCCAGCGATCTGACCCCATCGCAGCCACCCTAGGCGCCAGTGTCGCGTTTCGGTGGGCTGTCGCGCCGCACGCTGCGCGGGTGCTGCAGGGTATATGCATAGTCCAATCAATTTCCACCGGGAGTGGAGCCAATCATGCAGGCTGCGCAGCCGGCGAAACACCACACCCCTGCCCAGCTTTTGTGGCCGAGGTGCGCCACTTCCACGACTAGCGCTAGGCAGGTGCCTTGCGACGAGTGCCTTCCCCATGTCGGCGGACGAGCAGCGTGGCCGTCAGGATCAGATACGCTCGGCCAAGCGCGCTCTGCGTCAGTTCCAGCGCCGGCGCGCTCAGCAGCAAAGCAAGCGCGCCTCCCGCCGACTGCGGGCCTCGCTGCTGGTAACTGGTACAGAGACACCGACCCTCCATACCCAGTGCTTTTCCGCTACCAACCCTACCGAGTCTATCGCGCATGAATCGGCGGTGCGGGCCACGGAAAAATCGCGCCGCCACTCGCGCCCCCCCTCGACCACCGCGGATGGCCCCCGTGACGGTCATCGTCGGTCCTCTCACGCTCGCGGGTCGAGCGGGGGAAGCGGCGTGCTGGTGCCGCCATCGCGATACAGTCAGCGCTCTTCCGTGATGGCTGCGCGGCTACCCGCGCGCTCCAGCATGCGCTTCAGCCTCAGCCGCCTGCCCACGGCCGACGTGCTCGCATCGCCCATGCGGGACCCGCCCCGGCGGCGCAGTCGCCACTCGCGACAGATGAGTATCGCAACTCGTGGTGAGGGATTTGAGCTCATGAGCGGCCAGCCGATGTCCAGCGCCCCTGGCCACCGCGCCTCGCAGCTCCTGGTCCGTTTCTCTGCGCTCGAGCCGGCCAGTGCCCTCTTTGCAAGCAAGATTATCCAGAAACCCCTGCCGCCGATCCCCAGCGAATGGGGGACAGCTCTGGATGCGGATTCGGACGAGCAGGAGGACCGCGCCACCGCACTGGAGAAGCTCGAGGGCCGGTACCCGAGCAGCCACCGTGATGTGCGCACCGCTCGCCGACAGTCTGCCGGTCGACCCCTGATCCCGTCGTGGCTCGGCCTGGGTGATACACCGCCGTCATCGCATGAAACGTTGCGACCCACGCATGCGGACAACCTGGGCACGGTGCACGAGGCTGATGAGCCGTCGACGTCGCACTCGCGGCATGACGATTTGCCGACGCCTGCGCCGGACGCTGACTCGTCCGACTCGCGCGTCTTGCTGCGCCCATTGCGCCTTAGCGCGCTGGCGCAGCCGCGTGTACCCTCGACGCGCGCGTCGCCGGTGACCAAGGCCACCCGGCGCATGTCAAGCATCACGTACAAACCCGACACGTCGGTCGAGTTGCCGTCGAACTCGCACGACTGGGATGAGCCGCAGCGGCAGCACCATACCTCGCACTCACGCGGGACACAGTCGGGTATGACGTCCTGGACCGCGTCGGACCCTGCGCACAGCCTCTTCAGCCCCGACTCCAACCTGTCGGGCTCCCCGGGGGCCACGAGCGTCGACTCGCTCGACCAGGGCGGTAAGTCTGCACACCGCCTTGCCGGGTCGCGTGAAGGTACGCTTGTGCAGCAGCTCTCCGAGCTGCGCGAGCGGCACCAGCTCGAGGTCACTGCCCTGCAGCGTGAGCTGGAAGAGGTGCGCCATATAATGGGTACCCAGCTCACGTCTGTCACGGCAGCGCGTGACCAGGCGACGGAGCGCATCGCTGCGCTCGAGCAGCAGGTCCAGGACATGCAGACCCAACTTGAGGATGCGTGCGGCGAGCGCGACATGTACCGCGAGGATGTCGATGACTGGCGCAACCGGTGCAGCAACTTGGAGCAGACGATCCAGGGGCAGCAGCTGCGCATGAAACAGGAGCAGACGTGGCGCCAGGTCGCCATGAAGCGCATGCAGGCCATGTCGAACCGTCTGCGCATGGATACCGAGTCGGAATCAAGCAGTCAGTCGTCGTTTGTTTCAAACGCCTCTCTGCTGGAGCCCATGCCCGAGCTGCCTGAGCTTCCTTCGGACGAGGAAGCAAGTGGCTGGTCGTATCGTATTGCGCGTCAGCTGTCGAAGCATGCACCGACGTCGGAAAATGCGCCGGACCTGCCGCCCGAGACCATTCAGCTGCTGACGGATATGCGCGAGCAGATCCTAGTTCTCTACTCGTCGCTCAAGCTGGAGGAGTCGAACCACGAACTGACGCGGGCGCAGCTGCGTGAGTATCAGGAAGCCAGCGTCGCGCCCGCCAAGCCCGCCACGCCCGAGCCATCCCTGCCTGCGCAGCTGGAAGGGCAAATGACGCCGCGCCGCCCCCTCAACAAGCGCGCGGCTGTGGCCGTGGACATGGGCGCGGCGCTGGATATGCCGACGCCCACACCCGATGAGGCTCCCAGCACCATCTCGGCGCGCGATCACGAGACCACCGCCGATATTCTCTTCTCACAGACGGGAATGGATATGGCCGATGCGGCATTGGTTGGCTTAGGCTTTGGCTCGATGCCCATGACCGAGTCCGTGTCGCACAATGCACCGCATGCGCGCACATGGTCGGAAGAAAGCCTTGGTCTCGCGAACCGACCGCGCCGCCGGAGCGAGCCTGACACGCCGCGCGAGGCGCAGCGCGATTCGGGCGTATTTACCTACCAGCCGGAACACAATGTGCCGCTGCAGTACCACGGTGATACGGAGGCTGCGTGGCCCGATACGGATGCAAGCTACTCCATGGAGGAGGGCGTTGCGCACCATGGCTTGCAACCCTCCGTCGACCTCGAAGGCGGGACGCAAGACAATTCGTGGGTGACTGAGCCGAGCGACTTGGCCGAACAAACCGGCGACAATGAGTGGGAGAGTGATGACGACTCGGACGAGAAGCCCGAGACCAAGTCGTCACCCGCTACGCCGCGCCCCGAGTTTATCCCCGAATGGAGCTTTGAGCAGGCGACGTTCGAGGCTGCGCGAGATGTACAGATATACGAACTGGCTGGTAAGCATGCACAATGCCGCTACTCGCGCCGCGGCGCGCGCCGTGTGCGCAAGGCTCCAATTGAGGACTTTTTTGGTATCCTGAATGTACAGAAGGAGCTGGCGCCGCCGCTGCCCGTGCCTGACTACTCGCTGGAGATGCCCCCTATCGACACTGGCAAGCTGGATCACAACGTGCCGATGGTGCGTTCTTCGTCACTGCGCTCAAGCGACAGCGGTCACTCGGCTGTCGGCCGTGCGATGCTGCATGACGAGGAGTGGGACACGAATGCGTATTCGCCGCCCATGCTCCAGCAGGTGTCCATGGAGAATCCCGTCTCGGAGGAGCTGTTTCCGCGGCCCTACACGCCGGATAATGAGGCCTCGAGCGTGCTGAACCAGTGGATCACACCATGGGTGCCCGAGGGACAGACGGAGGAGGAGAATCTCGCCATCCCTGAGATTCTGCCATACGACATGTCAGAGTGTCCGCCTCAAACGCCTACGCTCAATCACTCGATCAATGGCAATCTGCTCGCGCCCTCGATCCCCGCACCCAGCACGCCGATTCCACGCAGTCCTGGCGATGAGCCAATCTCGCCCCGGCCGGGCACTGTCCGCTACGTCAAGCGCAACCCGCTGACACGAATTCCCATCCCCACACCGGTCTGGGACCTGAACTTTACGTCAACGACGGCCGTACCCCACGCACCGCCGACGTTCACTATTTGATGATGCATGATTACATATCTGGTTTGTAGGACGGAATGAGATGCGCACGGTTATCCGTGCTCCATGACAGGTCCCATCGCGCTCGGGCCTCGCGAGCCACGGCGGCTCCGATCCCTGCTCACACTTGGACTATGCACATGTGTGTGCGTACTATATGTGTACTGGAGCCTGCACCCCATGCATCTCGAATGGGACACTCTTTTAAGTGAGGGCGAGTATGATGTGTGCCCTCAGCCCCCCGCATGGAATGCAACCAAGGCGCTTGAAGGTCTATCGCTGTCCTTCCCCACCGTACGCCAGTCTGCCGAACGTCACAGTCGGGCCATACAGTTTGATACATCCGTGGGCGACGCGTGGCCAGACCCTGACACGGATGACCGCCTGTGGGCCGAGCGCTTTCCCGCCTTCTCTCGGTGGCTCACACGCGCCTTTCCTGCCGTGCACCGGGCCTCCCAAATCCGCCGCGAAAAAATCCATCGACATGGCCTGCTCTACACATGGGAGGGTTCCGACCCTTCTCTCAAGCCACTGCTGCTAATGGCGCACCAGGACGTTGTGCCCGTGGAGAACAGTACCCGGGATCAGTGGTCTTTTTCTCCCTTCTCCGGCCACATCGATTTGGAGCACCAGGTCATCTGGGGCCGTGGGGCCGTGGACTGCAAGCAGTTCTTAATAGGCATCCTCTCTGCCGTGGAAACGCTGGTACAGAGTCGCTTCCGTCCCCAGCGCACCATTCTTCTCAGCTTTGGCTTTGACGAAGAGTCTGGCGGCGACCAGGGAGCAGCATATCTATCCCGCTTTCTCGAGGAGCAGTATGGGCCCGATGGTCTGGCACTGATTCGTACGTGCGCGATACTGACCCAGTCGACGAGGGCACTTCAATTCTGTCGTCCGATTACCCCAATACATATGGCATGCCCCTGGCCACCGTCGCAGTCACGGAAAAAGGATCACTCAACATGCACATGATCATATCGAGCCCAGGCGGCCATTCTTCGTCGCCGCCGCCTCACACATCTGTGGGCATCCTGGCCAAGATCATCACGGTGCTGGAAGAGAATCCTTTTCCCGCTGCCATTGAAGATGAATCACATGCATTTATTCGGCATTTGCAGTGCCTGCGTGATGCGCCCAAGATGCCCGCCCATCTGCGGAAAGCTCTGCAGAAGCTCGAATGGGCTGAACGCTCGATGCAGCCCAGTTTCCCTGCGTACACAACTCTACCTCTACTGCGCCGCTGGTACGAGACCTTCCTTCCTCAAGATACTCGCGCGCAGCGCCTGGCAAATGCACGTGCTGCTGTTCTCGACGCGATCTCCGACCAAGAGCTCGCGGCCTTCCGCACGACGCAGGCTGCCGATCTTTTCCATGGCGGTATGAAGGTAAATGCACTACCCGAGCATGCAGAGGCGTATGTCAACCACAGAATTGCCCCCCACTCGAGTATTCAAGAGGTCATTAACCACTATATACGGCTTCTTGAGCCCATGGCCTATCGCTATCGCTTCGCCTTGACGGTATTTGACCACGAGGTTGTGCCCGTGTCGAACAACACCTATGCTCGCGTGGTGCTGAAAGATTCCAGCTTCACTGTCGATACAACGCCGCCCACTCCTTTCGAGGGTCCGAATGCGGCGGCATTTGAGCTTGTGTCGAGTGTGATTCGTGCTACGTACCACCTAGATGAACCTCGCCGCATGCTTCATGGCTCACTGGATCCAGAAGATGCGCCACAGTCAAGGGTGTACACAGATTCCGTCCGTGTCACACCTACGATACTTTCTGCCAACACAGACACATCATGGTATCATGTATGTATGCTCGCACTGACCCAGAGCTTGACAAGAAACATTTTGCGGTTTGGGCCGCAGTCGCTTCACCCGGACTTGACGGGCCTCTTTGTGGAACATCATCTACGTACGTATCAATCACTAATTCAGACACTGTCAATGAGCATGCCACGATCGATGCTCTTGTCAAGGGCGTTGAATTTTACACCCATATGATTATCGCGATGGACCAGAGTCCGATTGAGCGTGTCGTATAGCTTCGCACGGACCACGCTCATGGTTGTGGAGGACTGACGTCATAGACCTTATCTAAGCCCTGAGACAACGACCCGTTTCTCCTCATCATGAAGGAAACGCTCCCGCTCGCCTACTCCCCGGCGAAATCTTCCTGGTCCAAGAAGTCTGTTCTGTTAAATGTGGCGCTTTTCGCTTTGGTCATCTTGTGGCTGGATCTATTCAAGCCGGGCCTGAATCACACGATCCTGTTATCGAGGCCCTCCGATGACGTGTGCCCTCAGCAGGAGGCGTACGACCCTCGCGAGGCATTAGGCAATTTGCAGATCCATCGCCCGTCAGTGAAAAAGTCTGTTCAGCTGCTGAGCGAGGCTGTACAGATCAACACGTCTGTGGGAGATAACTGGCCCGATCCTGATAAAGAGCCTGGTCGCTGGCACGACATCTTTTCGCCGTTTGCGTCGTGGATCGAGTCGTCCTTCCCGCACATTCATGCTCACGACTCGCCCGTCACACGCGAGTTTATTCATCAACATGGCCTGCTATACACGTGGAAAGGTACGGATGCCTCGCTCAAGCCACTCGTGCTCATGTCGCACCAAGACGTCGTGCCCGTGGAACAGAACACGATGGGACAATGGTCACACCCGCCGTTCTCAGGCTACATTGACCTGGACACTCAGACGGTGTGGGGACGCGGCGCCGTCGACTGCAAGCTATGGCTGGTCAGCTCCCTGTCCAGCATCGAATCCCTACTGCAGAGCGGTTTCAAGCCCCGTCGCACGGTGATCCTCAGCTATGGTTTTGACGAAGAATCTGACGGCCATCAGGGTGCGTCCCACATTGCACGCTTCCTTGAGGACCGCTACGGGCCGCAAAGTATTGCTATGATCGGTACGTATAGACAACTCATTATCAGTCGACGAGGGTCTGCCTGTCTTGTCCAAGGCTGATTACGGCAGCTACGGCCTACCCATTGCTCTTCCTTCCGTGGACGAAAAAGGGGCCCTGAATATTAAAATGATCGCTACGGCGCGTGGCGGCCACTCTTCGATGCCCCCGCCGCACACGTCCATCGGGATCATGTCGAGTATCATTGCAAAGCTCGAGGCCCATCCCTTTCCTAATCTACTTGCTGATGAGTCGCGCCCGTCTGTTCAACTGTTGCAGTGCACTCGCGACGGCCCTCTGATGCCAAGGGCTCTCCGTGATGCTCTTGTACGTCTCGAGTGGGCCGAAACCTTGGCTCACCCGTCGTTGGCCCTCTCCCAGCATCGGAAGATGCCTCGATGGCAAAAGATCTGGGAATGGGTGCATACCAATTCATTCCACCAAAGACGCATTGACCAAGCGCGTCGTCGCCTGATCCAAGCGCTCGATGCTAGGACCCGCAACCTGCTTCGTACGACCCAGGCTGTGGATCTGATCCATGGAGGTATCAAGCTTAATGCACTACCTGAACGTACAGAAGCCATGATCAACCATCGTATCGCGCCCTACTCGAGTGTCCAGGATGTGGTCTCGCGATATCGCTCGCTCATTGCGCCCCTTGCGCGGGAGTTGCATTTTGCACTTACTATCGATGGAGAGGAGCTTGTGCCTGTGTCCAACACCACACTGGCCCATGTGACCATTAGCAAGAGCGGATTGACGACAGACACACATGCGGCATCGCCGTTTTACGGCCCTGATGCGGATCCCTTCCGCTTGCTGTCGCAAGTGATTCGTCAGACGTGGCATATCGATCAGCCTCCCGTGACACTTGACTCTCTGGACGCAAACACACCACCACCGTCTTCGGATGAATGGACTGAGTCTATTCGCGTCTCTCCAGCGACCATGTATGCCAATACAGACACACGCTGGTACCATGTACGTGCTGATGAACTCATACCAGAACCTTACGGACCATATTTTCCGCTTTGGTGCCATGTCGTTGCACCCCTTCCTGACAGGCATGTCGCCCTTTGAGCATGTTCGTACGTACTATGCACTCTCACCCCAGACACGGTCGATGAACATGTGTCGATCGATTCGATCGTCAAGGCTACTGAATTCTATACGAATCTGGTTGTCGCCGTGAATCATGAATCTGTGTAATATACAGGTTGCTACGATTCATCCTCGTCCTTGGGCCCCAAGGAGACCATCACCGCTGGTGCATCAGCTGTCGGCGCATCTAGCACTGCGAGCTCATCGGGGGTAAACAGCTTGGGCACCAAAAATGTGCGGCATGGGATCATACATGTGATGATGATAGGAAAGCCGATAGCTGCAATGGTTTGTGAAATCGCGATGGTCATACCGAAAAAAAGCCACTGGATGCTGACGAACCGCGCACATGTTGTGCGCTGCAGAGGCGAACGTGCCGGAGGGGCAAGCGCCGAGCGGTCTTGCAAGAGGGACAGCGTCCGCGTTACAATCGGGTTTGACTCAATCGAGGCGAAGCCCACGAGCAGAAACACACCTGCGAACACGGCGCGGGGCATCATGCTGAGGGCCACAAGGATGGGGCGCGTCATGGCGCCCAGGGTAAGCAGACCAATAATAAAGTGGCTGAGGCGTTGCTCGACAACGCGCACATTGCGGACGCGTGGGAAATGAGAGATATGCAAAAAAGAAGCGGCCACACTCGTGTGGTGCATGGGCTCGACGGGGGCTGCACCTGTACCACCTTTCTCGTTCTCGTCTGCCGCAGGCACCTGCTCATAGACAGAAAGCGAGTCAGTGTGGTCGGGGGCCTGGGGAACGAGGCCGTTGGGTACAGGCAACCCAAGGATGCCAGACACAAATGTCGTGATACCCAGAAGGAAAAAATCCCAATGGAAGCCTGCCGGCTTGGTGATAGGGAATTTACGCGCTTGTGCCATGACACTAGACACGTTATGATCAAAGTAAAAGAGAAGCATGATCATTAAACCCAGGGGTGCAGCCACAAACACCCAGCGCACCTCCATGTTCCAAAAGTCCACGACCCAGCCTCTGTCCCATGTGGGGAAGAAGCTTCTTGTGATGGGCAAGTAGGAGATTGGTACTTCTTTGATCGAGTGCTTTGGAAAGTGTGAAAAGCCCGACCAGAATACACACCCGGCCACAAACGCAAGCGAGCCCACAGTTCGGCGTATGCGGAAAGGCAAGTACGTAGAGGCACCAAGCTGCGTCAGGTAATACACCGTAATGCAGAAGAGCATCGCAATGGTTACAGAGAGCCATCCGGTGGCATTATCGTGGTCGGGCATGGAAAATTCCTGGATAAGCTGCTCAATGCCCTTTTCCACATAAATGACACCCACATATAGGCCGAATGTATCCGAGGTCATCTCTGTAATGAACCGCGTAAAGTCACATATGTTAAATATGGCCACGAGAAAGTGAAATCCGGCGGCCCATATTAGTACCCAGGCCTGCATGCGCAAGTACTTAGTCTGATCAAAACCATAGTGTCCATGAAAAATGCGGTAGATGGTATAATTCATCAAGTCAGTCAGTCCCGTAACACCCACGAAGGTGAGTGGTTGGACACTGAATACAGAGAATACAATAGCTGCCAGAGCTGATGCTAGGATGACTTCGTTGACGCCATAGCTGTGCTCTGTACGTTCATACATGTCCAGGACGTAGGCAAGCGCAGGCATTAGGTTGATAAAGAATATGCGCACGACGCTCGTTGAGACAGTGGACCAGTTGGACATGCGACACGCATCGAACCAGTCAGATTTGTAGAAAGGAAGACGTCGACGCACATCGGACCACATGCCGCGGAAGGGACGCAGTTCATATTGCCATGACCGTTGCTTCCATGGCACTTCTGGATCTATGTGAGCGCATTGGCCTGGAAGGTCATTTGACTCTGGAGACAATGAAGTACGTCGCCTCCGTCTCCCATCCTGTCCACCATACATGAAGGAGTCGTTGCGTGCTACGCTGGACAGCGAGAGCTACAACCGCGTAAGTGTTTGGAGGCAGGCTCCTCCCTCCACATTTTGCATTGAGAGCTCCGATCTCTTCTGTTGTGACTTGTCATGCGCGTGATCAAGGCGCGGGCCGCCCTGCTATCCGACTTTGAGGTGCTTCAGCTTCTCAAAGATTGCGAGGCTGAACAACGTGAAGATGCTCGTCACCGCAAGGAAAGCAGTGCGGACTCGGCGGAGGACGACAACGAAGTCCCTCCCAATCTCCGGACCATTCAGTTTGAGACTATTACGTCGCTATCTCAAGGATTCAGACCATGTTCTGTTCAGAACGCAAAACATATTGCTTCTTTCAAGAAAATGATTCAAGACCGGGGTTATGTGATCCCAGATACAAACATCCTGGAGGGCGCTGTCGGCCTCACCAAGGCTGAGCGGCTGCAGCTTGTGAATCATGCACCCGGCAGCGTTGTTGAACTTCATACCGTACGTGTCTTGACGACTAACATAAAGCTTATCGAGGAACTCGGTCAGCGCATGAGCGATGAGCAAATTGAGGATATCTTACGCTGTGTCTCTTCCTGCTTGCCAATGCCTACCGAAAGCGCAAGTGCGCCCTCTGTGATGGACACTTCTTATGCTCCTATGAGTGAAGATGCCATCGACAGACCTGATGTGACAATGGAAGAGGTCCACGCTGCAGAGGAAGAGGACGCCTTCCCAGAGGAGCACTTTGAGCATGAGACAGCGGGTGCTGGTATGGACCAGGTCGATGACGAATAATGCTGTCAAATGTATACATAGCCTAGAACGGATTCAGCTATACCTATCTCCATCCAGCGCCGCCACGGCCCTGGCCACGACTAAGTACAGGCAGAATGCCCATTGCGCGTGCCCGGCGGATCGCCTTGCCGACATAGCGCTGGCTTTTTCGGGTGAGTCCCGTCACATTACGGGGAAGGATCTTGCCCATCTCTGACACAAATTGCGACAGGATGGCGCCATTTTTATACGAGTCGTCCGCCAGCGATGGCTTTGAAGGGTTAATGGCAAGGAGATGAAGAGGGTCCGTCTTCATAGCCTCACGCTTCGAGGGGCCCAGCAGAGGCAGCGCCCTCCGACGTGGCTGCGAGCGCATGTTATCGGGGTTCAGAGTCTGAGGATCGTAGTACTATACGTTAGACTGTGCATCACGTACAGATCCGTTTTGGAAGACCTTGGTCGGTCCGCGGAATGAGTCAGGCTGTATCTGATCCACCTTGGCGCGCGAAGTACGCATAGGCCGTGCTTTCTCCTGCGGCTGGCTCTCGAGAAAGTCGGCCAACTCATCGAGCTTCTTTTGAGCGGATGAGTCGTCCGTCTCGTTCGGCCCTTTCGTGCTGTTCATTCGCACACCCATACCATTACGCGGCATGGAAGCAGCAGGTATGCGCATGTGACGCCACATACCGAGGGCGAGCCCCAGCGTAGGTCGGGCCACCGGCATGGTCATGAGGGCTTAGACCGACACTGGTGCGACCTCTTTGCTGGGCTTCTCATAATCACGTGACCCACAAGGGGGGATAGGAGGGCCGCGCACGTCCCTTGGGGCGAGCCGTATGGACTGGGGCGTGTATCTAGTCACAGGGCGCGAGCTGCTGCCACCTGGCAAAGACTACTTGGAGAGCCTCGATGAGTCTCTCCGTGATGGTCATGTGTCTGTGGTTCAAATTCGGTACGCTTGTGAGACTTATGCAGGGAAAAACATGCCGACTATGACGAGTTTCTGGCTATCGCTCGGGCCTCCCTAGTTGTGTGTGACAAGGTACGGTTATATGCTAACGGTAGTATGGCGTCCGTATGATTATCAACGACAATGTGGATGTTGCTGCAGCACTCCCGGATCGTGTCGGACTGCATATTGGACAAGATGATGCGCAGCTGAGTGCCGCTCGCGCACGTCTCGGACCGTCGCGCACCATCGGACTATCTGTACACACACCTGAACAGGCACGTACTGCTCTGGACAGCCTGGTGGACTATGCTGGTGTGGGGCCATGCTGGTCGACGCAGTCCAAGGCAGGCGTGACAGAGGACGATGCGCTGCTTCCCCACGGTGCCGCCGAGGTGGTGGCGAGCCTGGTGAGGGATCCCCAGGATGCTCGACCAGGTCTGCGTAGTCGTCTTCCTTGTGTTCTTATTGGCGGTATCAACCGTCATACAGCGATGCGCACGCTGCGTGGTGCATCGACGGCGCGAAACCGGCCCGATGGTGTGGCTGTCATTTCGGCGATTGTCTCGCGCCGCGACCCTAGCACAGCGGCGCAGGAGCTATATGAGATTGTGCAAGCGTATCAGAGAGAAGAAGTGCTGTCGCATACATGGACGTATGATGCACTCCTTGGCGCTGCGCAAGAGCTGTTCACAGCGCACCACACGCCCTATGACCCTGTGGCGCGTTGCGATGCCGCCTCAAGCGCCACTCTCCCGCGCCCGCTCGTGCAGGCTATTACGTCGCATGTTTCGTCCAATATCAGCGCTAATATGACGCTGGCCTTCTCGGCGAGCCCTATTATGAGCCATCAGGCCACCGAGGCGGAGGCGCTGAGTAATGTCATTGGTGCGCTTGTGCTCAACATTGGCACAATCTCGCCCGAGTCGCGACAAGGTATGGCCGTTGCGGGTCCTGCAGCGAATATGCAGGGAAAGCCTGTGGTGCTGGATCCTGTGGGTGCAGGCGCATCGACGCTGCGCCATAGGACGGTGCAAACACTGCTGAATGAGACCCAAGTGACGCTGATCAAAGGGAATGCAGCCGAAATCGGCCTATTAGCTGGTTCGAACGAGGCGCATGCACAGGGTGTGGACAGTGTGGGAACTCTTAGCTCACCTGCCGAACTCGTCAAGAGGCTGGCGCGGCAGGAAGGTGCCTTGGTGCTTATGACGGGTGAGACGGACTATCTGTCAGATGGACATGTCGTGATTGCATCGCGGTGCGGCTCTGCATTACTGGGGAGGGTCACTGCGACGGGGTGCTCACTCGGGTGCATTGTTGCAGCCGGGCTGGCTGCGGCTAGGGCCCACTATGGGCTTAAGTTGGGCGACGCACAGGCGCAGCGCGTGCATCCGCCGCGCCTGCATCGCGAGCTACTGGTGGGTGCACTCATGGGTCTACTTGTGTTTACCGTGGCAGCAGAGCGTGCAGCTGCGCTCCCCCAAGTGACGGGCCCGGGCACGTTTCTGCCTGCGCTCCTGGATGAAATCGCGTGCTTTGATCCTGGACGTCTCGCTGCGTCCGTGGAGGGCAAGGTGCAGGTGATGTAGGGTATAGTGGAGGCTACACGTGCATAACGCGTAAGGTTGCGCCTGCGCGTGTTCATGCAACGTCATGGAGCAGGACTATTGGGACATTGACGATATATTGGCCGAGGACCAGGTACGCTGCGCCATGCTCACTGTAGCGGCTCCCATGTATATTCAAAATAGATGTTCCGGGTCTAGGTTACCTGGAAGAAGCGGGCGAGCCGGATGTACGTGCGAGTGCCTCACAGCAGATCCACCAGCATGCGCGCCTGGAGCTCCCATTCTGGCTGGCACGCCTCCTCGCGATATAGTGCGTATATTCATCTGACATGCAGTGATAGTATTACGATCCAACAGCCCCGCGCCTATGGACCCCGCGTGCGTGCTGCGCTGGACGCCAGTGCGCCGGCCGTGCGTCTTCGGGACCTGGTGCCCTATTGGTATGCGATGGCGCTTCGGCTCGCGAATCTGTGCGTCACTAGTACTAACGCAGACTCGATTCGCAGGATATGCACGAGTGGCTCGAACGTGTATGTACAGCCGACTGACCACAGACATACCTGGCGCGTGTGCCGCGCATCTTTGAGTTGAGTGTGCTGCTTGGGCGGTCGTCTAGTGCATCGAATGCCGTTGTGGCTGCGCGCACCGAAGACACGGGTGGGCTTACCGTGGAAATGCAAGAGTTTCTACAAGGGCTCGACGAGAGCGAAGTGCTATGTGCGTTCCAGCCTCTGACAGCAGTGTTGCAAGCCGCCCAGACGGCGAGTCGAACCATGCAAGAATATCTCATGTAGTCATAGCTAGAAACTGGGACCAAGCCGGTCGCGACGCGATGTCTTGGCAGGTGACGGTGAGCGAGACATTGAATCCAGTAAGCTGGGCGAGTCGGTACGAGGCGAGCCCGTTGCGTGCATGTGCGACTGCGGCGTGCTACTCCGTGAGGGTGTGTCACCGGCCCCCATGCTGCGGGCAGAGCTGGGGCGCTCTGGCGGCGGATGAAGCAACTGCTCCATGAGACTGCCGATCTCTGGCACGTCTGTGACAAACACGGGCACATCGCGCGGGTACTCAGTCTTCTTATCGAGCGACCATGCACTGCTGAGACCCGTGTGCTGTGAGAACGACGCAAGGAGCGACGAGCCCTGCATCGATGCATCGTCGGGTGTACTTGGTGTACCTCCTTCGTCGAGGGCGCGCAGTTCGCGCGCATAGTCCTGCCGCCGGTGCAGGTAGGGGCGGAGCAGTGCCTCGTCGACGCAGCTCAGGTGGCCCTCTCGCATGAACGACTTGAGCACGCCAGGCTGGACGATAAAAAGCGTGCCAAGCTGGCGCAACATCTCGAAGCGGTCGTTTACAAGCGGTACACCGAACTTGGCGCATGCGTCCTGGTACATAGCGAGGTCCTTGGTCAGCATAAGCCCCCCCGTCGCACTGACGGTGAACTTTTTCAGGTGCTCGCATAGCATCGCATGCAGGCCGACGCCCAGCTCCGTGCACAGCGACTCGCGCGTGCGCTCGGTGAGCGTTCGTTGCGCTTCTTGATGAAACGCGTCGAGAGCATCGACAATGGCCAGGCATGGCTCCGTGTTGAGCTGTGCAAAGAACACATCGTCGTTCTTTGGACAGTAGTCCATCTTTTTCTGGGTCGAGAGGCGGTGACTCATAAAGCCAAGCATGTCTGCACCCGCAGAGCGGGATCGTAAGTGCCTTGTACGTACTGTCAGTCCACTTTTGCACAAGGGCCTCGGCTTTGCCTTCCACACGGAGCATATTGTGGTTGTTGTAGATGGCCGTCTCACGACGGATCGTTACGCTAGACGCCGTGAGCGGTAGTACAGCTGTATGCACATAGTGCTGCCAGAGCTCCACGAGTTCTTCGACGCGCTGCAGCAAGCCCAATACCAACAGGTCGGGTGGCGAGGTACTGCGCACATCGTAGCCAAACATTTGCACGGTCGCCGTCTCCAGCGCCGCTTCCACGTACGCCTTTAGGTAGGCGTCGGTGAGCACGCGCAAAAGGGTAAAGGTGCTCTTCGGCACGTCCGCCGAAGGGCACAAGTCCACGCAGCGGCCAAGCGCCTCTGCGTGCCAGCGGAGCATGTGCTCAGCGAGCCCAATCGTCAACTCGCCCTGCTCCTGGGTCGGCGCAGGCAGCGTGGCGTCGTCCTCGAACGATGCTGTCCCGCGTGCGCGATCGACAAGGCGTTTGAAGGATGACGTGGGCGCCGCTGCGCCATAACCTGCGCTGTCGGCCAGCGCCGCGAACGCCATCGAACTGCCCAGTGTGCTGTTAGCGCCGGTAAACTGGTCCCGCACACGGCTAAAGATGGTCACATTTGCACGCGAGGCCTTGATGGACTGCCGGTGCCACGTAAAGAAGGAATGCAGCGCAGTTGCGTATAGGCTACTCAAGAGGCGACACTCTCGGTCCAGGTAGCGCACATGGTCCAGATACGGCGAGAATAGCTCTTCGACGCTCTGGTCCAACATGGCGCCGAGAACAGAGCCACCCGCGGCTGCAAGCTGTGCCGCACTGTAGTTGTCGTTGCCAAGCAGCGCCTCTGCATCCGTGGCGGCGATGGAAAAGAGCCCATCGAGGCCGCTACTGGAGTATGGCGTTGAGCTCGTTGTGATACCGGCACTGCGCAAGTCGACCGCCTTGAGATCTGCCACGAGCTGCAGTGTGGCGCTGCGCGTGACGTGCAGCATGCGGAGAAATGCAAGGCCGGCGGTATCCGTCGCTGGATCGTGCCGCGGGAGTCCCAGCTCGGCAGCGTCGGCGTCCAGGGCGCGATGCATAATGGTCTCCACGTAGGTTTGTACGCTTTGCGCAAACACACGCTGCAGGAAGAGCTGCATGACAATGAGGGGGGTGGGAAAGACGGCCGCAATGATTTGCGCTTCCAGCTCCACCGTCTTGCGGATCTCTGCGTACAAGTGGTCCAGCGATGGCTCTGCACGCGGCGGCGGCGTATTGGGCTCCGTGAGGGCATGCCAGACGGGCGATGACCCAATTTTGTCAGCTTCGACCATGCGATCCTTGGAGATGAAGAAGTCGTGCTGGTTCACGTAGATATTGATACACGACATGCCGCCATTGAAGCGTTGGAGGACGTGCGCAATGTGGCTCATCAGCTTCGGATCGGAGCGACGGTAGTACTTATCGAAAAGCTTGAGCATATCTCGCTCAAATTGCTCGCAGTACCGCTCGATGGCCTCGCGTGTGTCCGCACTGCCCTCGATGTCCACCTCGCGACTGATAACATTGAGGCGGCGCAACACCGTCGCAGCTTTCAAACGGCCCTCGCGGCCGCCCTCCTTGCGTAGCTGATCAAGCCGCTTGGTATCCTGATGCGCAAACATGTAGTAATACTCGATCAAGTCGTGTGTCTCACTGGCACGATTACGCTGGCGGTCGAGCGCCTCGAGCTGCTCACCGATCCGGATGGCCGTGCGCCCAACGTCCGAGATGCGCTCCTGTAGCGAATTGAACGATGACTGCGTCGCATCAAAGTTGTTCATGAGCTGCCGAATCTTTTTAGTGTACACGGACTGCGAGACCTGCACCGCCGAATGCATCGCGGTGCTGCGCTCATCCAGCTTGCTCTTCATACTCTGCAGCTGCTGGATCGCCTGTGCCAGCGTTGATGCCATCGGCTTGGAATCAAATACCGGCTGGCTCCGCGCCTTTTCCAGTGTCTCTTCACATAGCGCGGATATAAACTCGTTGAGGTGGAACGCACCCTGAAACGTCGTCAGCGTGCACAGTTGCTCGATCGTTGACTTTCCATCCATCTCCCGCCGCGAGGGCGGTCCCGTAGGAATCTGAGGCACAGGACGATGTCGCTGAATGCGCGGTGCCTCTGTCCCGAGACTGGGCGCGGCCATGACGGTCAGCGTCGTGTCGTGTCGTGCCGTGCCGCTTGGTCGGAGCGGTCGCGCTAGCCTCCAGGGCGCGGCGCTCCACCTGTGTTTGGTCATGCTGAGTCATATAAAAAAGCGTATGCGCCCTTGGTCGTTTGCGCTGCGTCGTCCATGCCAAGCGCTGTGCTAGAGCCTCTGTTGGCCATCCTGGACGCGGATGCCCACGGCGAAGCAGCGCTGTGGCGCGCTGAAGCCGAGCAAGTGATTCGTGCATGTGTCCTTGAGGGTGACCAGGACGGCCTGCAGTCGCTTGAGAAGCTCATCGCACAGCGACTCAATACCCCTGTGGTCCTAAACGAAGCCGCTTCACCCCCGTGGCGCACAGCTTCGCGGCTCATGTCGATGATGTTATCGCAAGCTGGATGGAAAGTAGCCGAGACGTTTGGTGCAACGTGGGTTCAGCGCACACACACGCATCTCGACCAAGTCGCGCAGCGCTTTCGTACGGCCGGTGAAATGGCGGCGCTCGACCCCTTGGCTCAGCTCGCAAACCTTGTCACGTCAAATCTTATGGGACGCGAGAGTACAGCACACCCAGAGTATCACCGCGTCGTCGTGGCACCTTGGATCAGTAAATACGCCCATGCCGTTCTATCCGTGCTGGAGCTCGCGGCGACACAGCCCCTGTCGCCGGCTACTGTGCCGGCCATGAGCCACCTCATGGATGCACTGGCCCTTCACGTGGAGCTGTATGCACACACTTACCGCACATTTACCTCACGCATCCATGCGCTGTGCATGCAGCTACTCTTTGGCGCACTTGCGCCTTCGAACAGTACCGCTGCATCCCTTCCCGACGCCCTGGCCCGCAGTGCCATGGCCTTGCTGGCCTCGCTTCATCTCACGGGCGCTCTCACCAGCGACGCAAGCATGCTGTCCAGCGCCGCAAGTGGCAAGGTATCTCAGGCTCAGCTGTGGGCTGCGACCGTCACAGAGATGCTGGACGCTTTAATGCTGTCCGTTTGTGGCAGCATACCATCAATGGACTGGTGCGCTTTCAGTCTCGATCCGGCTCTCGCACAACCGCGCGCTCTTGCATGGGAGCCTCCTTCGGCTGACTATGACGAAGGAATCCCGTGCAGCGTCCGCCGCTGCGAACACCTGCTGGGCTCAGCTACCACCGGCGCTATGGGCATGGTGCCCCTGTATCTGACGATGCCTACGCCCCGTACTGTGCCTGTACCACTTGCGCGCTGTATCGCTATGGCGCATGCTATGATGCAGGCGCATACTTCTTCGAATCGCGCGACTGTAGACCAGGCGCGCCTGGAGGCATCAGCCGCGCCCACACTCCGATGGCTCGGAATCCAGTTCCTCGTGCAGCTCGTGTTGGCCTTTCACGAGGCGACATGGCCTCTGCTGCACGGTAGCGGTGTGCTTCGAACAGTCTGCATGTTCGCCGAGTCGGAACCTGGTCCATTGCGTGTCGTGGCAATGCGCGCACTGTCTGTCCTGCTTTCTCGCGGTGCATGCACCGGTGGTACGGAACGTTTGCCCGGTGCCAGCGTGCCTTTGGATCCCGCGAGTCCTCTCGTGCAGCGCATTGCACGTGCGGCTATCCAGCCTTTGAGTGAGCTCCTGGTACTGGAGCCCGAGCTATGGACACAGGAACTCCCCTTGAAGCGCCCTCGCTCCTTTGAGAGCGATGCCATTTCACAGGTGGACCGCGTGCCCCAAGACGCAATACTCGTCAAGACACCGCTTGCATGGGATCTGGCTTGTGCCGGCGCTCTCGTCCTTGTCCA
Organism: Malassezia dermatis; assembly: GCA_001600775.1. Classification (NCBI taxonomy): domain Eukaryota; kingdom Fungi; phylum Basidiomycota; class Malasseziomycetes; order Malasseziales; family Malasseziaceae; genus Malassezia; species Malassezia dermatis. The sequence continues at coordinate 603,364 of BCKX01000003.1, forward strand.
TGTCTTTTCCTACATCAGCACGAGCGCGGCGCCTGGGCACCGCGACTTGGCGCGTGTTGGTGCCCTCTCACTGCTCGGCACTTGTGAGGCCGTACTGGGCGCGCGGCTGGTGGATGCCTCAAACACCAAGCACCTGGAGGCAGGGGCTGAGTTTGTGCAGGCACTGGGCCAGCTTGTGGTAGCGCATCACAATGCGTTAGTGTCGCACATTCTCGCGCGTGTCTATGCTGTGATGGCGCGGGGCGCACAGTCGTCGACGCCGGTGCTTCGTGCAGCGAGTCAGGATGCCCTGACTGGCATTTTGACGGTGATTCGTCCGCGTGCTCCTCCCATCGTCGATGCTGTCGACTCGAGTGCATTGGAGGAACGTATCGACGCAGATGGCACGGACCATATCCCCATGCCGCTCCCCGGATGGCGCGGCCCATCGTCTGCAGCAGCGGACGCAGCACACGTGGATGAGGTCGTGCCTGTACAGCGGCCGCCCGCGCAGCCTGTGCCAAGTGAGCCCGAGGCGTCTGCGTCATGGACCGAGCCACATATGGAGCCGCCTCACACAGCGCCTGCCCCCATCTCTGCTGTGGCAGCCCCACCACCCGCACCGGACTTGACCTCTACGGTGCCTCTGGAGGCCCCATCGGTCGAGGCCGAGCCGCCTCGCCATGTGGCGCCCGTGAGCACTCCTGCTCCCTTGATGCCTCCGTCGAGCATTGCCGTGCCCATCGACGACTCGGATGACGAAGCGTTACCGGATCTCCACATGGAGGTCTCGGATGACGAGTCGGTCGATGCATGAGGAATTGATACCCTACGTGGACTCGACTATGACACGCTCTGCTCCATACACATAGTCGCCACAGCGCAGGCATGCCCATCCGCCGCCTGCCTGCAAATCTTCGCCCATATTCTCATCTAGCAGCTTGTCGGCAATGCAATAATAGCAGTACTGACAGGTCCGGCCTTTTTGTGCGCATGGCAAGGTTTGGTAGGGCGTGACAAGGATAGCGTCCATGTAGTTGATTCCATTAGGTGAAGTCCCGTCCAGTTTTGGTACATGGTCTGCGGACCATGATGCAGTCGCTGCTTTGCGAGCTGCCCGGCGCGCTTCTAGACGCCTGGCACGTTCCAAGGTCCGCTCAGACACGTCCTGCTCCGCGGCATTCTGAGCCTGCTTCGGGTGCGACACGGCCGGCCCCTTGTTTGGGTGCAGCGGATCTGGATTCGGAAGCGTTGCCTTCGGAGGAGGGATCGATACATGATCAGCATCTACGCCCGATGCGTGCTCAAGGCGCTCAAAGCAAAGTGCACAGCATTCTTTTGGCAAATACCAGTACTTTCCATACGTGCGCTTCCGCGCGCGACTCGCGAGACGAACCACGCCGTCTTCGTCGTCTCTCACGAGGCCCAAGCGGCGCGAGAGCCGCTCAGGAAGAGTGTCGTGCAAAGCTCTCAGGACCACAGGGTGACTGGGCCAGCGAGCCATCTTACGCAAGATGCGCTGTGGCTTGATCAAAGGAAGCAGAAAGAGCAGAAACTCGGTGAAGGCGTTCCACACGAGCTGCCGATTTAAAAACTCGAATGAAACATTGCGCTGCAACGAGCGGTTCGCATAGGTCAACCGCATGCCAAGCACACGATCTGTCACGGTGCGGTACTTTCCATTCCACAGGAATAGCGCAAAGTTGAGCAGCGCCACCAAATTCCAAAGGCGCTGTGCGTGGTCCGCAAGCGAGTAGGCGACAAATTGGGGGCTCTCCCGTGGCGCCTGGTCATACTGGTGACTCGTCATGTACGCTTTGCCTTTTCCGTACAGGTACGGCAACACAATGGTTAGAACAGGGTATAATCCGAGCTGGATCGGAGACAGAGGGGCATCGCGCGCTGTGGATGTCCCTACCTGCGCTCTGTGAGCGCGATGGACCCATTCGTTACGGTACTTGAGATTTTGAAGCATTGCGCCATACGAGGCGGAGCGGTCATATATGCTGAATTTGTAGAGGATCAGGCGCAGTAGCAGGTACAACTCGGCATGGCGCTGTTTCTCCAGGACCGGATGCACCTTCTGCAGGGCCGCCTTGAGGGGCTCAGCGAGTAGATCTGTTAGCTCTTGGTCCAGCAAGTCGGCATCAAGTTGACCCACACGCTGGACACGAAGTGCAGGCGCAGGAAACTGGGGGATATGTGCACGAATGCGCTCGATTTGTGGCCTGGCACGCTCAAAGGCTGCCTCGTAAAAGGCCGGTGAGCGTTCGTCCGGCAATGCCATCGTGGCGGAAGGCAGCAGCCGGGGAAGTGGAGGGCTCGCGGCCTTTGCCTGTGTTGTTGCAAGGATGCAGACCCCTGCCGCCCCGTGGCCAAAGCTGGTCGTCTTCGATTTGGACTATACGCTGTGGCCTGTATGTGATATTTAGTAACGTCCAGCTCTGGGTTGATACGCATGTGGATCCTCCGCTGCAACGCCGTGGAGCAGCGCTGAACGAGGTTTTTGATCGGTATGCAGCGCTGGCTTACGCGCAGTTCTGGCCAAGCCATGTCCTTTTACCCCGACGTCCCGTACGATACTGTGCTTCTAATACCAGGGACATTTTGTTTGAGCTTAAACGGCGAAACGTGCTGATCGCTGCTGCATCGCGTACGTGTGCGCCGCGCGTGGCGCGGCAGGCATTACATGGTCTGTGGATCGCGCCTTCACCCCAGGAGACGCCCGTGCCTGCTGGTTGTACGTTGAGTCACTAAGGCAGCTCTATTTGACTTCACAGAGATATACCCAGGCTCCAAAGTGGCGCACTTTGAGCAGCTGAGGCGTGACACGGGCATCGACTATGCTGATATGCGTACGTATTCCAGTCTGATCGATGAGTATTTTTTGACGACGAACATCGTAACGGTATGCTCTACGGCTAACGGAAGCGGATGTACAGAAAAAAACTGGGTGTGCAATTCGTCCAGGTTGGACACCAGGGACTCACACGAGCGACCTTGGAACAAGGCCTCCAGACATGGCGCAAGAACCGGCACCACTGACGTCTGCTGACAGAACCTCGATAGTATACAAGCAGGCTCTAAGCAGGGGGGAATGGCAGCATGGCGGGGCCATGGCCCATGGGCGGCGGGTGAACGGGCATCATGGGCTGGCGAACATGCCAATCTGGTGCCCAGCTCATGGGCGGCGGGCGCTGGCCGCGCAGAATAGCAAGATCCGCCTCGTAGGCTGCCACCGCTTCTGGGTCATCATCGTCTTCACCGTCGCTCAGCTCATCGCCCCCACGCTGCGTGTGGTGGTCACGCATCCGCTGCGTGATGCGCTCGTCCAAGTCGGAATCCTCGTCGTCCGAGAGATCCATACCGGTAGCCTCGTACAGAGACGGCCCTGGTACATCCTGCATCTGTACACTGGGAGCAAAGGGCATAGAGCGCAAGTTGTCAATGATGCGCGTTCGCACATGGTCCAGGTACTGTGGCGTGTTGAGATTGTCCATACTCGTAGGCGGCACGTCGAGTTTGTACTCGGGTCCAAAGTACTGAATATACTCGTTAAACGGCAGATTAGCCGACAGTTCCTTGCCCAGCAATACACCTGTCTCGTATGTCCATGTGCGTGCGACATTGCGCACCGTATAGCCACCACCGCCCACGCACATGAGAGGCACGCCAAAGGAGCGCACGAATTCCACACAATTTGCGTGGCCGCGCATGCTCAGGTTGAAGCACCCAAGTTTGTCGCCCGCAAGTGAGTCAGCACCGCACTGCAGTACCACGGCACCGGGTCGGAACCACTCCATAATGTGCTGAATCACCGGTCGAAAGATGGACCCATAGGTATCTGCGTCAATGCCGTCCCGGAGGGGCACATTGACAGCGTATTTCTTGCCTCGCTTCATACCCACGTCTTTGAGATCACCCGTGCCCGGGAAAAAGTCACCAAACTTGTGAAACGAGCAGGACATGACACGGTCCGTCGTATAGAAGGCCTCCTCAACTCCGTCTCCGTGGTGCACATCGATGTCGATGTACAAGACACGTGAGTGTGTGCGCAATAGCTCCAGGATCGCAAGGACGATATCGTTCGTATAGCAGAAACCGCTGGCTTCTCGCTTTTTGGCATGATGCAACCCCCCAGACCAGTTGATGACTGTATCTGTGAGGCCCTCATTCAGGCGGTGCGCGCCCGCTGCATGTTAGCTTCCTAATGCAACGTACCAATCGAGCCACCGCACGAGATCCGGCAAAACTCAAAAAGGCCATCGAACGCAGGACAGTCCTCGCCAATCAAGACTGCGTGTGAGTATATACCACGTACATCGAGTGCCGTCGCCCGTCAGCTCTTGTGCAGACTCGGGAGAAACGCGACTCAGAAAGTCGATATACTCATCCGTGTGGAACCTTGTCATCTGCTCACGAGTAGCCCGAGGTGGACGCTGCCGTCAGAGCAAGAAACGTACTAGAATATGCATGTACTTATCCAGGCCATAATTGAGAATCAGACTGTGTGCCATACGCATCCGATGCGGCTTCATCGGGTGACCAAAACCATACGAAAAGTTTCCCACATCATCTGATGGTGAGTGGGAGGCTTTACGCACTGTCATAGTAGTAGGCCACCGTGCCACGCGGCGGTTTCAGCACAGGCGGCGGCTCGACCATCGTGGAGCAAGGGAGGGATGCGGCTTGACAGTTCGGCCGATCAGTGGAGGTCTGTCCAAGACACCAGGCTAGGCTTGTGCCCTGGCCCGGCAACGTGGAGGTCCAGACGCGTTGGCCCCGCTCCCAGCTCAAGGTCATGGCTCGTGCCGCTGCGCCACGTCGCGCTGATGCACAGTCATCGCCTCCAGGATACGAAGATTCCATGGATGAAGATGGAAGCAATTATGAAAGCGACGCCTCGGGCTCCTCGGCCTTTGATGAATACGAGCCGGACGAAAGCCCCGCACCTCCGCCGGCCTCGTTACCCGAGGACGATGAACTCGCGGACATTGAACAGGAGGATTTCACACGTCTTATACATGCGTTCCAAGAAACTCCGGCCTCAAAGCATGCGCCTTCGACTCGCCGCAATGCTTGGAAACAGTCGATGGAAGCGGAGATGGAGTCGTTCCACCACGAGCTGCGCGACGTAAATGGGTACACCCGGAAAAACAAGGTATGTTCTCTCTATCTCACGCAGACCACTCGCATTCGAGAGCAATCTCTCTCCTCCGAAGTCAAGGCGCTGCTTGCACAGGCCAATATATCCTACGTCGAGTTGAATCTACCACGCGCCATCGAGCAGTTGGAGGAGGTGATTCGCATCGAGCCCACGGTAAAAAGTGCTTGGTATACCCTGGGTATGTGCTTTGAAGAGCTCGGAGAAGAAGAAAAGTCAATTCAGTGCCGCATCGTCGGTGCTCACCTCACATCCAATGCCTCTGAGGAGTGGAAATCCCTAGCTCGTCGAAGTCGTGAACGAGGTCTATTCCAGCAATCTATTTACTGCCTGCAGCAAGCCATTAAGAAAAACAGATACGATGTGGACGCGATATGGGACCGCGCCATCATGCTCAAAGAATCCGGCCGCTTGCGGCCTGCGGTGGATGCGTTTCAAGCGATCCTGAAACTGCAGCCATACGATGCAGAGGTTCTTCGCGAGCTAATTCCGCTCCTTGTGTCATTGAATGAGTACGAGGTAGGCGTGAACATCCTTGAGGGTATGCGTCGTGCAAGCATGCACGGCACGACAGACCCCAATATCGACCCGGCCCTGGGACCAGAGGCTGTGCCGGACACCCACGTACACTTTTCTTTGAACGAGCTAGTGACCCTCGCCGACTTGCTCTTGCTTATGCGCAGACCCCTGCAGGTCATTCTTGTGATTAAGCAAACTGTCCGATGGCTTCGTGGCGAAGCGCGTGAGGACCGCGTCGATGACGCACAAGACGACTTGGAGTTGGACGAGGTGGTGGATGGCGAAATGCAAGAGCTTGACCGGGAAGTACGCCTCCGTCTGGGTAAGGCGCGATTCATGCTGAAAGGCAATGAAGAGGGCAAGCGCCATTTCCATATCATCGCGGAGGAATCAGACCCCCTGGATTATCCCATCTTGTTCCTGGAAATGTCTGAGTGCTACTTTGAGCATCAACTATACGCAGATGCTCTGGAAGGGTACAAACTCCTGGTTGATGAGGGCCTTGTGGATGATATCCAGGTTTGGGTTCACATGGGTGCATGCTACCAAAATCTCGATATGCCACAAGAGGCAGCACAAGTCTACGAATCCATATTACAAGAACATCCGTCCCATCATGACGTGAAGCTTAGCCTTGCTGAAGTATATGAGGAGCTAAATGAACGTGACAAGGCACTTGAGCTCGTGAATGAAGTTTTGATCGCGCGAAGTGAGCTGCGTCAAGGTCCTGCCGAGCCAAATGCTCAAGTCCATCCTGACGATCTTGACGATGGACAAGAAGCGCCAGCTTCCCTGTCGTTTTTCAACGAGTCGGCGCTTGGACCGTCCTTTGGAACGTCACAAGGCGCCTCTCGGACCTCTCGCTCCAGTATGTCATTTGTTGAACGACAGCGCCTAGAGCAGCAACGTGAGGAAGAAACACGCCTGGCTTGGGTACAACTTTCTGCGCTTGAGTCCAAGGTCTTTGTGGATGGATTCTGGCGCCATGATTTTGTATTTCTAGATGGACCACTCGATGGAAGGTCGTCCGACTCTTCACACCCCGACTCAAATCGCTTTGCAGCGACACGGCAATGGATACAAGTCGCAGGTCGGCTCATCGACTCGTTCCGCTCCATGTCTCTACTGTTCCCCAAGGAACGTTATACCAAGTACCGTGGCGTCCTCCGTCAGCGTCGCACCCGACGGATCAACAAACCGTCCGATCTCGACAGTCAGGCAGAAGAGCTACTCTCACGTTTGCGCGACCAGTTGGTGGACGAGGCTGTGTCCCATGAGGATGAGACAAGAGACATGGAGCAGACGACATTCCGCACCATTCATTTTGACGATTGGGTGTCGCTGTTTATGAAATATGGTATTGCCCTAGCCAAGGTGGGCGGTGAAGATGACACCATTCATGAAATGTTCCAACACGTTATGGTCTCCAACACGGTGTGGCCCTCGGAGGAGCGGAAAATGGCCCTGCATTTGGCCTGGCTAGGTTCGTATGTGATACTCACATGCAGCTTGTGCACTGTACTCGCGTGATATGTCGCGCGTTTTCGATATTGCTCGCTGGTTCCCGACCACATATCAGTTCCACAATGAGCCGCTGCGCCTTATCGCTTCGTTATCCAACAGCCTCGGCTTTTACAGTGTGGATGCATTTGTCAGTTCGACCAACACAAAGCAGTACCAGCGGCGTATGCGCACACATGAAGCAATTGTTCATGGCCGCCCTGCAAAGGTAAACCCACGCACAGGTCGCTGGACGATTGTGGGTGTGGATGCTGACGAAGAACCGAACGAGGACGAATCGTTGCATCCAGTCAAGTCGCAACCGCCTCCAACACACCCCTCTCCTATCGGAGAGATATTCTATGGCTATCTGATGCTCTGTGCCAATAGCTATCAGCCCGCCATGGGATATCTATTTAGGGCCTGGGCACTTCAACAAGATGACCCGCTTTTGTGTCTGTTGTGCGCAGTAGCAAGTTTGAGTCGTGCAACTAATCGACAGGTGGACAATCGAAACCACACGATTGTTCAAGGCTTGAGTATTTTGTCGCATTACGCAAATCTCCGTGGTCCCTGCTCGGAGGTGGACTACAATTTCGGCCGTGCGTTGCATCAACTAGGTTTGCTCCATCTGGCTGTACCGCGCTATGAACGCGTCCTTGAGAATGCAACAAAGGACCTTTCTATTGGTTTCTCCATGGTTCGAGAAGCCGCTTACAACCTTGCCCTGATATATGCCCAGTCCGGGTCCCCCCAGTTGGCCCAGACCATAGTCCGCACGTACCTGGTAGTGTAACACCCACGTGGCACCTTAGTCGTTACCCCGCCTCTCCATCTCGGTTGGCTTATCACTTTGGCGACGCATGAGGTGGACACTTGTTTTTGCGGCTGCGCTCTGCTGCGCATCGTCTGTTTTAGCAAAACCAGGTACAATGACGTACACTGTATTGCACCGTGTTTCTCGTGCCGTAGATGGCGAGGAAAAAGTGTCGCCGTGGTTCCCTCGTATGCTGATGGTGGTCCCGACGGCGCCTCAAGGAGCGTCCATGGCATCACTTGAAAACTTCTCGTCTAAACTTGAGTTTCCCGAAGACTATGAACACGCTCTTTACCAACTGAAAATGGTGCCTGGCGATGCACGATCGTACACTGCCGAGGAAAGCCGCCAATGGATTGATGGGGATACTGGGTTCCTTTCATCTGTCAAGCTTGTGAGTATGATGCCACACTGACATCAGTGTCAACTACTTGTACCGGACTCTGATGTTACATTGTTGGATGCCGTCAAAATTCGACTATCGCGTGTCCCCACTAACGAGTCATTGCCCGCCCATATCACAAACATGGCCTATGCTATCGAGCAAGATGTAAAATTGGATGCTCAATTTTGCCCCATATTTGAAAAGAATACACGGCCCGTGTACCCTCACACATTTGGCACAGATATGCGTGTTCTGGTGCCCGAGACAGCCCCCATGTGCGTATATCACTGACTGACGCCAGTCCTAAAGTGGAAGACGGTACGGGAGATTCTTCAACTACTACAGCATCCACAAAAGAGCCCAAACCTGGCGCGAAAATGGGTAAAAAGGACCCACCAAAGAACCTCGTCGAGTTCTTGCAACAGTACTGGATGTACATTTTGCCGGTGGTTGTACTATTCATCCTACCAGGTGGTGTGGATGTCCCTCAGCCTCCTACTCAACCTGCAGTCCGGCATGGTTCTGCCCAGCGTGTGACGCCTGGACCTGCCCCCGCTGCTGCGCGTGCCAAGGCCAAGTAGACCACCTCGGAGGCTTCCGACCCTGGCCTGTGTCCGGCGCGCTGAGTCAGCACTCATAGCTTGTACACCCTCCACGCGATTTAAGCTGACCACTTTTTCGCTGACCATGAGTCGTCCGGAGCATCAGGCTCCGCCTGAGATCTTTTATGGCGACGTAGAAGCACGTAAATACACAGCCAAGTATGTTTTTTTTTTCAAATTAACGATCCAGTACGCGCAATCAAGAAATTCAAGCGGACATGACCATCCGAGCCATTGAACTTATGGCGCTTCCAGAGCACCGCAAGCCAGGTTTGATCCTAGATATTGGGTGCGGCTCAGGTCTTTCGGGAGAGATTCTTACGGAAATGGGCTATGAATGGATTGGTTTCGATATCAGTCCCAGCATGCTGAGCGTCGGCCTGGAGCGTGACGTCGAGGGTGATATGATCTTGTCCGATGCTGGTCACGGATGCATGTTCCGACCCGGCAGCTTTGACGGTGCGATTAGTATTTCTGTGCTTCAATGGCTATGCAATGCGGATACAAGCTACAACTCCCCTGCGGGGCGCTTAAGCACATTTTTTTCTACCTTGTACGCGTGTCTGACTCGCGGTGCTCGTTGCGTCTTCCAATTTTACCCTGAGAGTGACGACCAGGTTACCTTTATTATGAACCAGGCGACTAAGGCCGGTTTCGGTGGCGGTTTGGTCGTTGATTACCCCAATTCCGTCAAGGCGAAGAAAATCTACTTGGTTTTGTGGGTTGGCGGTGAAATGATGGTGGGTCCCAACGGTGAGGGCCAAGGTGTTAAGCAGCAGCTACCAGAGGCCCTTGATTTCGATGAGCACACTCCCACAGTGCGGAATGAATCCCGCAAGGCTGTGGATGAGCGCCGATTACGACACCGTAAAAACAAAAAAGTGGAATCAACTAAAGACTATATCAAGCGAAAGAAAGAACTCAACAGGTCACGAGGAAAAGAGGTATGCATTCTGGGTACTGATGGCAGCATGTGCCCCATGATTCAAAATACTCGGGCCGACGACGTCGCCGTATGTAGTTTGCTAGAACGGCAGGTTCATATTGATGTATGTGGAGGTTTGGGCCTCTCCGACACTCGACGCACATGCCGCCAACGGTACCGCCGGTAGTGGACGAAACGGGGGCGTTCCGTGAGATACTTAAAGCACAGGATGTTTCAGCGGTAAAGAGTTCCAAAAAAGGTGATCTTGATCCTGTGACGCTCAAGCAGCGTCAGGCAGCGGCCTTATGGATGAAGGAAGCATATACAATCAAGCGACACATTGTCTCCTTGTTCAACTTTCTGAGCATGATCCGGCGCCCCTACTTGAACGTGACATCAAAAGGAATGCGTACATCTGATGCAGAAGTTAAAGAACTGCAGAACACCAATTCGTCACAGGATGCATTTGCCAAATGGCAGCACAACTCGTCACTAACGGAAGCAGAGCGGGACGAGGTGGACTTTCAAGTCAAGCTGGTTATAAAGCAGTGCCTTGATCGCGTCCAGGAGCTTGATAACGGAGAGAACCTGCGGTTTAATGGCATGGAGAATGCCCTGAAGCGAGCGGGCATTTCATCCCTCTCTCCCCTGAACTTGTTGCAAAACAGTACCTTGAAAAAGCAGCGTGCGGCGTCCAATGCACTCCACGCCCATCATCTGGCAATCACACAGTACTTATCCGGGCAGCTCGCGCATGCATCTTCTGTGCAGACAATGCTGCAGCAGCGGCGTGTGGCGGCCCAAAGACAGCGCTACGAGAAGCTAGCTGACAGCGCCAAAGCTTCCTCGCAAAATTCACAGGCAAATCTTTCTGAAGAGCTTCTGCAGGGAAGCATTGGGACGATGGGCAATCGCGGCATCGATGTGAAAGAAGAACTATCCCAGGAGCAGCTACATATGTTTGAAGAGGAAGCCTCGGCCCTCATCGAGTCACTTCAAGCAGATCTTGTTGCTGTCCAGCATGCAGAACAGCAGCTGCACGACATTTCCGCGCTCCAGACTCGTATTATTCAACACCTGCAAGAACAGAACGAGCATATTGATACCCTATTGACGGAGGCCGGTACCCATGGCGAGCAAGTCACACGCGGAAATCAACAGCTGCAGAAGGCCAAGGACCGCAACCGACAGGCAAATCGGTGGCTGTCCATCTTTTTCATCATCAGCGGTCTTGTGCTGCTATTTATGCATTGTATGTATACGCGACTAATGCAGACTTGGATTAAGTGCTGGTTACACAACGACTCTACTCGTGTAGTTCCTTGGAAGTACCAAACTTCGGCAGGGTCAAGTACATATCCGTACCGTGACCATCCAGTGTGCGAAAATCTAATGCACCACCAAAGAGCTCTGCATAGAGCTTGACCATAGGAAGGCCCTTCTTCGAGTCCATGTTCAATACCGAGAGACGCATGAGACCATCGCCACCTGGGTAGGACGCTGTAGGGTCCGGAGTAATAGCTCCATCCACCTCGCCTTGCGACAACGTGGCGGTAGAAGTAGCCTCGAGTTTCAGATTCATGCTGTCAAGTTGCTTACCAATGTTGTGGAATGACCACACAAGACTAGAAGCAGAATTGGATGATTCCCTCATCGACTCCAAGCCAGGAAGAAGGAGAGGACCTCGAGCAAGAGTGGCACGATGGCTTTCATCATGGTCGTCATGCCGTGGCTTGGAAGGATGCAACCCACCACCTTGATCAGAGAACCGGATCATCATATCGTCTTTGTCTGCACCCCCTACCACGTGAATCTGCACAGGAGGCATGCCTTTGTCACTTTTTCCGTGACGCTTACTAGTTGATTGCATCGATACCTTGCATAGCTCAAGTAATATGAATTCCAGATGGGCCGGCAAATAGGCAATATGCACATCCAGGTCACCAGAGAGTTCCACCTTGGGAATACGAGGATCATCAATGTCCCACTTGTATGTGTGAGACAGACTCTCTCGCGCTAGCTTAACACAACGTTGAATAGTTTCAACAACATTGATATGAGTGTGAACCATGCCAATTTCGTGCGGTCGCTTTTCATATTGCGAAGCGGAGTTCTGCATGACAGAGAGGGCAATATGTTGCTTCGCAAGGACTTCACGAGATACCTGCGAACGAAGCATTCGAGCAAGAAAGAGATTGACAGCCTCAGGTTCCATATAATTCACACATTCGCGCGAGATGCCCACGATTAGGTCTAGCTTGCTCTTACGCTCCGAGAGGAGCTGCGTCACCACTTCAATCAGGTGCTCATTCTGCGCATCCGTTTCGATTTTGCTCATTCGACGGAGAGTTTCAAAGGTGCGCCAATAGAACTGATAGATCGAATCGAGCTGCTCATTGGACATGGCCACGAAAGGGATTGCCTGCATATCACGAAGACGATGCGCGATTCGTGTGGTCATCTCTGTGCGAAGGTAGTTGGCACTTTGCATAAGAAGTGTGCGGTTCCGACGGGCTGAACGACCAAACATGATCAGCTGTTGCAGCGTGGTTCGCCGGGCGGGCAATACACCCCACTTATTCACCATGCGGTTTCGGTAGAAGAACCGACCTAGTGCGGCAGCATCCTGATCACTAGCGGCTGCAGTTGACGGTGTAGATATCGCACTTCCAGCATAGTGCAAGGGCACGTTCGCCCGCACCCCGCGAGCCAAGGTGGGGCGCATCGTGGTAGATGGACGGATATATTACGTCTCCACATTGCACAACTACGGCCCGGGAGGGTCCTATTTTCTTGGTATCTTGGGCCGTGCGGCTATTGTTTCGGCCCGGATCGCCCTGCATTAAGGCGACTAAGCAGCTCACCACGTTGGCGCTTTACCTCTGGGTCAAGAGCACGGTGAGATGGCGACAACACAGAGGATGTGGACCCGTGGCTGCGTGAAAACCGCTGACTTAGCATGTGCGTATATCGGGCGGGCGACGCAGATCGGTTCAATGGTGATGCCGCAGGGGACCGCGTGAGTCGGAGGCGGCGTGAGGACGACGAAGGACCATCACCAACCATGGAGGACGAAAATGAAGTGCTGTCATCGGCGCCATGGTCACACATAGAAACGTTTGACATCGATTCGTCGCCCACGAGCGATGCGGGATGAGACCGACCAAGAGGCCCACTTCCAGCCACATCGCTGAACAGAAGCTGACGTCCGGCTTTGGGGCGCAGCTGCGCATAGGAGCGGCGAGCGACGAGGCTCGCTAGGCTATCCTCGACTGTATCATCGCTCTGGAATGACTGGGGAGAATTGGTTTGCGATTGGGATAAGGCAGCCTCATGCTGCCAGCTCAGCTGCTTGCGACGCTTTGCTTCCTCATATTCATCATGCGAGAGAAACTTTTCAACATAGGTCGGTACACGAATGCGCGCATCGGGATGCAATGTATCGCGAGGCATATTATACTTGAGCTTCATTTCAACCAACATGACGGCACGGCGGGGTATGCCGTCCTCACCGATGCGCCAACGAAGGCCATTCGCGTCTTGCCACTCATCACCGGGACCATGGTCATCACTAGTATCTGCGGGACGTTTCGCGGGTGCCACGTGAGATGCGGGAGCATGCTCGAGCTCGTCTTCATCCATGGAATTTTCGCCATTCTCAGACTCTTCTAGATCCTCATCCTCGTCCATCTCCTCGTCCTCTTCGTACGAGTCGTTATCATTTTCGTCAAGATGCTCGTCTTCCTCCATTTCACCTTCGGATTCGTCGGAAGCTTGATCGGCACTAAGCTTTGCCTTGGTGTCATCACCAATCAGAGAGACACGACGACGCACGCGACGAGCCACGGCTTGCTTGTCGCTCGGGCCCTCGATCTCAGAAATTTCATCTGCATCGCGCTTGCGTGCCTGTGCAAGTTGAACGCTGGGGCGGATAGGGCCATAAAATGTTTCTGGCGGCGGCTGGTGTCCGTGCGATTGAGAGGGAACAGAGGGGGGCATTGGTACCAGCGCCGGACGGAAAACAGGCTGTGGCACGCGTCGTTTGGTCTGAAATAATTGAGCCGGACGACCGAAAACATCCTCAGATTCCTTCATTTGGCGCTCAAACTCTTGCTGTCGACGGGAGGCAACGTCGGCCGCGGCCACAGCCAGTGGACGACGGTCTGAATCAGGGATACCTGCTTTGCGGCGTTGCTCAAGCACAAATTGTCGCGTTCGGGCATGAACGGACCAGCGGTGATAGAAAAGTCCCACCCAGTATATAGCTAAGGCATATAGCATGCATTCAAAGAACGAAGGCATGACTGCCTTCAATCCGTTGCCCAGCGGATTGTGGGACAACGGCCTAGCGAGCACCGCAGGGTGACCCAACCTTGTGATGCTTATGTCATTACTAGGTCACGTGGATCGGTCCCTTTCAGCCGGAGATTCAGAGGAATTGTCCCGCGTTAATCCAGCTTTAGGGTCTTGCAATAAAAGTTCTTTCGTGCGCCACATTTGCTAGGTTTAACTATTTCGACCGTTGCCTGACTCTTGTCAGAATGGTAAACCTATTCAATTTTCTGAAACAAAAGACGCAGATACCTCCTTCTGTCTCTCTGTCAGCACAGAAGGCATCCCCTGCGCTTGTCGAGAATGCTACGGCGACACCTATTCTAACTGGCTCAGGAGTTCTGGTAGATGAACCCATGTCTAGTGCTGCGAGCTTTTCCACGCAAGAATCTGCATCCATTGCGCCCGGTGCCAGCAACTTGCTGCAGCAGGCACAATACGACGATGTAACGGCGCAGGGTGAGCAAGCTAGGGACATCCCAAAGTACCCTGGACTTCCCGATCGCTATGTACTTGTTCAGAAGTTGGGAGAGGGCACATTTTCCATGGTCTATCGTGCCATTGACCGTGAAACGAATCGACCTGTTGCATTGAAAGTGGCCCGCAAGTACGAGGCGTCCGACAACGAAGTCCTGGATGCCCGGCTGCGCGACCAATCTCGAGCCACGGAACGATCAAATATCCTTCAAGAAGTGCAGATCATGCGGCGTCTTCAGCATTCGTCGATTGTTCAGCTCCTTGATTTTTGTGAATCAGAGGACTACTGCTTCCTTGTTATGGAAATGCTCGATGGCGGTGAGCTATTTGATCAAATCGTCAAATTGACATATATGAGCGAGCCATTGTCGCGTCATATCATCTGCCAGGTTGCAGATGGTATTCACTACATGCACAAGGAGTGCGGTATTGTTCACCGGGATATCAAGCCTGAAAACATCTTGTTCGAACGAATTGATATTGTACCTTCGAAAGAACCTGTTGTACACCCATTCAATGAGGACAAGGAAGATGAGGGTGAATTTACACCCGGTAAAGGAGGCGGCGGCATTGGCCGCGTCAAGATTGCCGACTTTGGCCTTAGCAAAATTGTATGGGAGCAAAGCACCAAGACCCCATGCGGCACGGTGGGGTACGCGGCCCCTGAGATTGTGCGCTACGAGCGCTACTCTCAGAGTGTCGATATGTGGGCTCTGGGGTGTGTTTTGTATACACTGTTGTGTGGTTTTCCACCCTTTTACGATGAGTCTATCAAAACATTGTCCGAAAAGGTGTCACGTGGCCAATATTCGTTCATGAGTCCATGGTGGGACGATATTAGCGATGATGCGAAGGACTTGGTTGCCAAGCTTCTGTGTGTCGATGTTGAAAAGCGCTTAACCATCGACGAGTTCTTTGAGCACCCATGGATCAGAGCAGGCAAGATCGCTCCTACACAGCCACTGATACACACGCCACGCCGCCTGGGTCACCTCGGGCTCGACAGCTCTGCGGCGGATTCACCCCTTCTTGCCTCCCTCCATGGTGCGGAAATGATGGAAGACAATCGCCGTACTGTCAACAAAGACTACCTCCGTGAAGCATTTGATGTCTCTTTTGCGGTTCACCGAATTGACGAAGAGATGCGCGAGGCGCAAAAACACGATGCCGGCACTCTCCGCTCGCGCATTTGGAAGAATCCCTTGGGTGTGCGTGCCGATCCTATGCAGAACGATGTGAGTCGTGCTAAGCAGCGACATGGTAATTTGGCTGCACAGATTATTGCAGAGAAGCACGCGGCCCACCCGACGCCGCCGTCAGGGCAAGGCTCTACGGATGCATTCAGTTTGTCTCTTAATGGAGCGACGATTTTGGAGCGCCGCAAGCGACTTGCGGTGGAGTCGACAGATCCAAGTTCAACGCCCCGCACGCATTCATTTCCCCCGCCCATGGCTAGCCCGGTAGCTTAATGTACATACAATATGTTATGGCACTGACACGCGAACTGTACTGCTCGCCGCTTTACGCAGTCGATTCATGATGGCCAGGCCCACGCCTGCTTCATCCACTTCCTCCGCCACAATGAGATCACAAGCACCTTCTTGTCCGGACCACGCCACGCACGCGTCTAGGGTGCGTAGCCCGTCGAAGAGTCGCCGAGCGGCCATGTCCGGCTCGGACAGCTGCCCCAACGAATAAAGGCACAGCTGCAGGCCAGGCATTCGCACCACGGGAGACAGGCGGTCCACCGGATGAGACTGTGCCCATTGGTGGATCTCAGGCACATCAAGGCTTTGTAGCAGCGGTGAGTCGAGGGCAAACATGAGTCCTACGCGCACGTCTTGCTCGCGCTCGAGCGACGACGCAGCGCTCCGAATCACATGGGACAAGGTAGGATCCGTTTGTGTGCCATCGCTCACGAGCAAGACGCGGGCATCCGGCGAATAATGCCTATACTTCATGCCCGGTGTTGTGGGTGCAGCCTCTTGCGCCGCATTTCGAGCTAGATCCTTCCCGTAAACCCGGAGTGATATGGAGGGAAACGGGCGGAGCACCTCTGACAGCTGTTCCACAGTGATACCGCCCGGGCGGAGGACGCGCACTTCGCCAGGAACCGTTGTAGCATCGACAACAGTGCTTTCAACGCCCACATGACATTCGCCACCATCGACAATGTACGAAAGGACGTGTTGGGGACCCAGGTCGTTCATGACGTGGGCGGCCGCCGTCGGGGATGGGCGACCGGACGCATTGGCCGAGGGAGCGGCGATCGGGACACCTGCGAGCGCAATCAGAGAACGAGCAACAGGATGGGAGGGCATGCGCACACCGACGGTCGGCTGGCCACATGTGACGGTGCTAGGCACCGCCGGAGATCCATCGGACGCTCGGCCCACGGGGAAGAGCAGCGTTAGAGGGCCAGGCCAAAACGCCTGCATGAGAGTCCAGCATGCCTCATTAATCTGGAAGTGTGATGGTAGAAGCATGCGTAACATATGTATGTCACTGATATGCACGATCAACGGATTGTCCGCCGGGCGGTTTTTCGCAGCATAGATGCGTTCGGATGCATCGGACCGCAATGCACAGGCGCCTAGCCCATACACTGTTTCTGTAGGAAACGCAACAAGTTCACCAGAACTTAAATGTTTGGCGGCCGTCTGCAGGCTGTGTTTCGACTGCTCGGAGAGAAACGATACCTGCAGTTTCTCTAGCGGCTCCTTTGCACCGCTCAGGCCGTGAGATGCGTCACTGAACTGAAGGCCAAAGTCGGAGGGGCTCAGAGACGAAGATACATTTGGCACAGGCAGGATTCGGGTACGCATCTGAGGCATGACAGAAAGAAAGCAAGACGCGCGCCACCCACGGAGCATGCACTGAGTACCTGGACGGCCTCAGGAGATTTTTCAAGTGGAGGTGCGAAGGGAGGCTACGCCTCGCTTCACGGCCCAGGAACTAGTAGGACAATGGCCATCATGACCACGCAAGGGCGTGCGGCTGGCGGAAGACTGCCGACGGGTGATGTAGCTACATATAGTATAGAGGGACGCGACTGGCATTGGGGGGCCATCGGTACTCTCGAGCGGCTGCGTGGAACGGGCTGATGTGGAGATCGCACGTTCGCTTCCGTCGCAACGGCCGAGCTCATGTCGAATTCGGCGCCCACACGATCGAACCGGCAGCGATGCTGGGACAACCGCGATGCCTACTATGGATGCTTGACCAAGCACAATATCCAGAATCCACCTGGTACGGACATGACGGGCATCAAGGGCCCACTTGGCTCTGGTTCGTTTGCGGAACCGCGTCGTAGCGAGGCGGAGCGTGCGCAGCTTGTGGCGCAGGAGCGCTCGAACGATCCCTGTGTGCGCGAGCGTGATGCCTATGAGGGCAGCTGTGCGCAGAGCTGGGTAGGTATTTGTTCTAACACCAGATCGAATATTTTAACAAGCGTCGGGTGCTCGAGGAGCGCCAGAACAAGTATTTTGCCGATGCGGAGGCGCGTGCTATGCGCAGATAGGGTGCCTAGAGTGGATGCATGTCGTTACTATAGAGCAGGGCATTCCGGAGATCGCGCAAGGCGCCCGTAGTGCCGCCGGCGAGCGCACCGAGGAGCACCATGCGCGGGACAGTAGGGGCGGAAAGGCGGACTTAGAGTTAGTCATAGATACGTACATCCCACGGCACTAATAAGGCCGGTCGATACGCCTGCGATGGCGCCGTCGAACCAGTGTCCTAAGCCATGCCGGTCGAGCGAAATATGCGACGGCCGCTCCTCGCCGCGCTTCTCAGCGACGTACGAGCGCACGCTCTCTGACAGTATATCTAGGAGGCACCACCCCCCTACCCACCCAGCGAGCTGCAGGCCGGTTTGTCCGCCGCGCCGGAAGCCACCGAGGATCATGTGATAGTACTTGGTCTTGTTGTAAAAGTACCAACCCTGCACGGTCTCTGGGCGTCGATGGGCATTTTCGGCAAGAAATACAAGCGCATTGTGCCTCGCTCCGTTGGCAAAGCCGGACACAAAGCCCAAGGTCATGGCAGACGAAACGAGCAGTGTGCTGAATGGCACGACAAGGGGTTCAGGTCGCAGGGTCGTCTCGGGCACGATGGGATATGACGGCATGAGCTTTGCGGCAGATCCAGTCGATCTGGAGATAGCCGCCGGTGGCTCGGGGCTCGAGGCCGGCAGCGGTGCTTCGTTCGTGCGCCACCACCCCATCCAGCAGCTGGGCCTCACAGCGAGCTGAGGCTGGGCGCGCGGCCTGTGGGGTATCACGTGATGACGAAGAAGATGGAGCGAGCGAGTCATGCTCGCTGAAAGCCGTACGACCATGCAGCAGGACGCGCCCTCTGTGGCGACGGCGTCTGAGAATATGGAG
The DNA here is from genome assembly GCA_001600775.1 of Malassezia dermatis. Lineage (NCBI taxonomy): Eukaryota > Fungi > Basidiomycota > Malasseziomycetes > Malasseziales > Malasseziaceae > Malassezia > Malassezia dermatis. The sequence continues at coordinate 622,446 of BCKX01000003.1, forward strand.
TACTGGGCCACGCAGCTGCGCAGTGTGCCGCGCCTTGCGCTTCCCATGGACTACCCGCGCCCCTCTGTCACACGCGTCGTGCATGCGCTTAAGTCGTATGAGCTGCCGGTATCGACGTGCCGGGCCCTCGGGCGGCTCGCACTATTTGACTACAGTGACGGTGATGAAGTGATGCCGACGCTGTGCCATCTGCTGTTGGCTGCGTACGTGGTATTGATCCACAGGTACACGGGTGACACAGACATTGTTGTCGCCTCGAACCACCCCATGACGGGGGATGCCATTGTGCTGCGCATCCGCATGGAACCGGGCGATGCATTCTGGCAGGTAGCCATGCGTGTCAAGGCCGTCGAGGCCGAGGCTGTACGACACTATGTGCCGTTTGAGCAAGTCGTCCAGCGCGTCGAGGCCGACCGCGTGGCACTCGAAGGGCCGTCACCGCACGCCACGTCCTCCTTGTTCCGCGTGCGCTTCTTTGACGAGACACATTCGCTGCAGCACTTTTTGCAGCGCACAAATGTGTCGACGGACCTGTCCATGTTTATCACGCCGCCCAGCGCGCAGGTGAACGCCGAGACAGGTCTGGCACAGGCTGGCGCCCCGGCAGAGACGAGCTTCCGAAGCGACCCTTTCCGGGCGGTCGCCGTGCATTTGTCGTACAATGCACTGCTGTTCTCTGGTGCGCGCATCGACAGTATGCTTGCGCAGCTGGATCAGCTGATCCACTCGGCCGCCAAGGACCCCATGACGCCAATTGGTCGCATTCTCATCCGCACGGCGGCCGAGGCGGCCAAGCTGCCCGACCCCCGTCAGGACCTGGACTGGTGTGGCTACCGCGGGAGCATCACGAGCATCTTTGAGAAGAATGCCGCGAACTTCCCCGAGCGTCGGTGTCTCGTCGAGAGTGTGCAGGATGGTCCAGGAGCGGGCGGCAAGCCTGCCTCGACGGTGCGCACGGTGAGCTACGGCCAGCTGAACCTATCGAGTAATGTGGTAGCGCACCGCCTCTTGCAGGCGGGTGTGCAGCGCGGCGAGGTCGTTACCGTGTATGCGCACCGCGGCGTCGACCTGGTCGTGGCCGTATTGGGTGTGCTCAAGGCCGGTGCGACCTTTAGCGTGATTGACCCGACGTACCCCCCCAGCCGCCAGAACATCTACCTTCAGGTGGCGCGGCCGCGTGCGTTGGTCGTGCTGGCCAAGGCTGGTACGCTGCAGCCGTCGGTGCGCGACTGCATAGAACAGGAGCTGGAGCTGCGTTTGGAGATGCCCGCGCTGGAGCTGCTCGCGGACGGCACGGTACTTGGTGGCATCGTGGATGGCGAGGACGTATTGGCGTCGGCGCAGGCGCTTGCAGCGCAGTCGACAGGGGTGGTGCTGGGCCCCGACAGTGTGGCGACGCTCTCGTTCACGTCCGGCTCGACGGGCATTCCCAAGGGCGTACAGGGTCGGCACTACAGCCTCACGCACTTTTTCCCATGGATGGGCGAGCGCTTTGGGCTGAGTGAGAAGGATCGCTTCACGATGCTCAGTGGAATTGCGCACGACCCGATCCAGCGCGATATGTTCACGCCGCTGTTCTTTGGTGCGGAACTGCACATTCCCACGGCCGAGGACATTGGCACGCCTGGGCGCCTGGCCGAGTGGATGGCAGCGACGCAGGCGAGCGTTACGCACCTGACGCCGGCTATGGGTCAGCTGCTTGCGGCGCAGGCAACCGCCTCGATTCCATCGCTGCGAAATGCGTTCTTTGTGGGTGATATTCTGACCAAGCGCGACTGCACGCGCCTGCAGTCGCTCGCGGCAAACGTGCGCATTATCAACATGTACGGCACGACCGAGACGCAGCGCGCCGTGTCGTACTTTGCGATTCCGCCTGTCAGCAGCGAGCCCGCCTTCCTGCAGACGCAGAAGGACACGATGCCTGCGGGCCAGGGCATGATCGATGTGCAGCTTCTTGTGGTGAACCGTAATGCGCGCCAGGAAACGTGTGCGATCGGCGAGGTCGGTGAGATTTACGTGCGCTCCGGTGGCCTGGCGGAGGGCTACCTTGGCCCGCCCGAGGTCACGGCGGACAAATTTGTGGCCAATTGGCTGGCGCCGGACCTCGCCATTCCTGACATGCTGCAGGGCACGCCAGAAGGCGCGTACTGGAAGGGGCCGCGCGACCGCTTGTACCGCACGGGCGACCTCGGGCGCTACCTACCGGACGGCACGGTCGAATGCACGGGACGTGCGGACGACCAGATCAAAATTCGCGGCTTTCGCATTGAGCTGGGCGAAATCGACACGCACCTGTCGCAGCACCCCCAGGTGCGCGAGAATGTGACGCTGGTGCGCCGCGACAAGGACGAGGAGAAGGTGCTCGTATCGTACTTTGTGCCGACGGGTGTGTTGCCGGCCGACGATGCCATGGCCGTGGATCTGGATGGTGTGCCGGAGGGCCCGCAGCGCGAGACGCTGCGCCGCATTGCCCGTTACCATGCATTGATCCAGGACATCCGCGAGCACCTGAAACGCAAGCTGCCGTCGTACTCGATCCCGACGCTGTTTGTGCCGCTCGCCAAGATGCCGCTGAACCCGAATGGCAAGATCGACAAGCCGGTCCTACCGTTCCCTGATACGGTGCTTGCGCAGCGCATGGCGCAGGCAGCGGGTGCGCAGCGCGACACACGGGAGCGCACGCAAACCGAGGCGGCCGTCGCGGACGTGTGGGCGGAGCTGCTACCCGGCGTCGCGCGGCCCGTGCCGCTCGACGTGTCGTTCTTTGACCTGGGCGGCCACTCGATCCTCGCGACGCGCCTCGTGTTCCTGTTGCGCCAGCGTCTCGCGGCGCCTGTGCCGCTTGGTCTCGTGTTTGATGCCCCTACTGTGGCGCAGCTCGCGGCCGCTCTCGACAAGATGCGCAGCAGCGAGACGGACCTGGTTACGGAGCCGTCGACGGCGGAGGAGCCGTCGACCGAGGGCGACTACGCCCGTGATGCCGAGACGCTCGAGGCGATGCTCCCTGCGTCGTTCGCGCCCGCTTCGACGCGGCCTGATGCCTGCACGGTGCTTCTCACTGGCGCGACCGGCTTCCTCGGCGCCTATGTCCTGGCGGACCTGCTCGAGAAGCGCGGTGCAGCAGTGCGCAAGGTGTATGTGCACACACGCGCGCGCGATGTGACGTCCGCGCAGGTGCGTGTGCGGGACGCCCTCGCCGGCCGCGGCCTGTGGCGCGATGCGTGGGCTGAGAGTGGGCGTGTGGAAGCGGTGCTGGGTGACTTGGCGGCGCCACAGCTCGGTTTGAGCGCGGCGGACTGGCAGCGCATGGCGGACGAGGTCGATGTGGTTGTGCACAATGGTGCGCTTGTGCACTGGGTGTACCCCTATTCGAAGCTGCGTGCGGCGAATGTGCTGTCGACCGTGGCAGTGATGCAGCTCGCCTCACAGGGCCGGTCCAAGGCGGTGGCGTTTGTCTCATCGACGTCGGCGCTCGACACGGAGCACTATATCGAGCTGTCCGAATCGCCGCGTGGCAACGACGGGGTGCGTGGTGTGCCCGAGACGGACCTGCTCGACGGCAGTGCGCACGGGCTCAAGAGCGGGTACGGTCAGTCTAAGTGGGTCGCGGAGCGCCTCGTGATGAGCGGAGCAAAGCGCGGGCTCTCGGCGGTGATTGTGCGTCCGGGCTACGTCATGGGCGACAGCCACTCGGCGGTGAGCAACACGGACGACTTTTTGGTACGCCTGCTTAAAGGCAGTGCGCAGTTGGGCCTCGTGCCGGACATGGACAATACGCTGAACATGGTGCCTGTGGACCATGTGGCGCGCGTCACGGCGCTGGCCGCGCTCTACGGCACGCGGTGGGTGCCGGATGCTACGACGCATGCGACCGTGTTCCACGTCACGTCGCACCCCATGATCCGGTACAATGAATTCCTCGGCACGCTCGCGACCCACGGGTGGCCGGTGCAGCGCACCGAGTATGTCGCGTGGCGCTCGGCGCTGGAGAACCACGTGTTGGCAACGAGCCAGGCGAACGATGCCGAGGCCAATGCGCTGTTCCCCTTGCTGCACTTTGTGCTGGACGACCTGCCGACGTCGACGCGATCCGCGGAGCTCGACGATGCGCACACGACGCGCCTGCTGCGCGAGGCGAACGAGCTCGAGGTCGTGCGGGGAGTGAGCCCCGCGCTCGTGGGCCTCTACCTCGCATGGCTCGTCGAGGTGGGCTTCCTCGCACCGCCGACGAGCGCAGCAGAGCCACTGCCACCGCTGCCGGCCGACTCGGTGCGCAGCGCCATGGGCCGTGGCTCGGCAGCTTCATAGTATCTACATTGTCTACCGGCCAGTCCTTGGCGCGAGGCGCCCGACCACAAAGGGGTCATAGTTGCCAATCGGTGGGGGCGCGCCCGGCTCGTCCAGGGACGAGAAGAAGCGGGGCACGTCACCGGCCGTCGTATCGTACGAGGCCTCACTGACGGTCGTATCCGGCAGAGGCGCCACAGGCAACATCGAGTCGCGCGACCGGTACGTCGAGCGCGCGAGGATCTTGGCGACGTGCTCACTCGACGGCTGCGGCGACGGCGGATCCTCGCTGTCTTGCACAAAGAACGACGCGAGGTCGTCCAGCTGCGTCGCAAGTGCGCCGAGCTCCGCCTGCGAGACGCGCTCATCGTTGTCGTCGCGCACAAACTGCACGCCTTGCTCGGGCGAGTTGGTGGCCCATGCCGTAGCGACAGCGCGCATATTGCGCTGTGCACGCTCCGAGTCCGCGCGAGCCGTCGGGCCAGCCCAGCCGCTTATGCCCTCGAGCGCGCGAGCATCCTGGTGGATGAGCGGCGGGGCTTGGAGCACATCCAGCGCGAGCGGTGCGAGCGGCGTGCGCAGCAGGCGGAAGAGCGGATCGAGCGAGACATGCGGTGCCAGCGCCGCGATGCCCTGCGCATGGCACGCCTGCAGCAGTGGGAGCAGCAACACCAAAACCTGTTCACACACCCACTCGGTGTCGTGGTATAGCATGAGCAGCAGCAGGCTTACATGGTGCATCGCACGCGCCGACGAGCGGCCGACCACGAGGCACGCAGCTGCCTGGCGCGCAAGCTCGTCGGCGCGGCGGAAGCGCTGCCGCGCAATCGAGAGCGTGACGCGCTGCACGTCCGCGCGGTCGACGGCCTGTGCCATCGCCGCGAGGCCCTCGGCGAGGCGCGTGAGCAGCGGCAGGTCCACGCCATCGCTCTCGCACGCGCGCATCGCCCATGGGAGCGTCGCGACGAGGAGCGTGAGCAGGCGGTCCTCCGTAGACGTCTCGACAAGCGCGTCGTTGGACACGTCGAGCAGGCGCACCAGCACGCGGAGCGCCATGGCATCGTGTTGCGACCTGTGCAGGCCGCGCAGCACGAGGTGCTGGAGTGGCGGCGTCGCGGCGTCCCAGCCTGCCGGGCGGGCATCGGCGAGCGCGGCGAACACACTGGGCGAGAGCTCCGCCGTGTCGAGCCACGCCTCGAGGAGCGCGAGCACCGCAGCAAGTATCGACTCGGTCGCGGTGCCGACGCACGCCGCAGCCGTCCAGAAGATCGGCGCCCAAGCCTCGCACGGCGCCGAGGGCAAGAGGCCCTGCAGCGTGGCGATCGCCTCGAGCACGTAGGACACAGCCTCAGGCGCATCGAGCGTGTCGGCGAGGCGCGCGAGGAGCCCCGGGAGCATGTGTGCGCTGTACGGCGTATGCAACGCACGCAGCACCTGGAGCGAGCGGCACGCGATGCGGCGCACCGCGCCGGTCGTGGCCCAGTGTAGCGCCACGTCGCGCCACGCCTCGCGCATCGAGAGGCCACCGTGCGCGTCGGCGAGTGCCGCAAACTCATCAACGAGCGCCTGGATCTTGAGCGGGACGAGCTCTGGGGTCGTGTGCGTGTAGTCCGCGCGCGTCATCGCAAATGCCGCTTGCAGCGTGTCGATGCTCGTGCGGTCGCATTGCACGGACGAGGTATGCAGCACACTCAGCACCTGCTCCGCAACGCGCAGCATGGCCGGCGCAAGGAGCGGCGGCGCGCCGTCCAGGTGCATGCACACGGCGTGCACGAGGTGCGGGAGGTATTCGCGCTGGAGCGCAAGCTCGTCGATGCATTCGCCGAGCATGAGCAGCAGCGGCAGGGCCGGAGTGAGGGGTGGCAACTCTGTGCCAGGGGCCGGGAGGTGCGCCTCGAGCGCAAGCGGCGCGAGCGGCGCCGGCGTCGTGACGACCATGGTATCGGGTGTCATGGCGGCGTACAGGTACTTTTGCATCACGAGCATCGCGGGCGCCGGTGCACTCGCGACGGCGACGCGTGCCACGTCAAGAAAGTCAGCACTGCGGTAGTACAGCGCGCGCTCCTGGAAGAACGCCAGCAGGCCATGGATCTCGGGCGTCGAGAGCCCAATGCCCACACTGTGCCACAGCGCACGCGTCGCGAGAGGGTGCGCCTCGCGGCACAGTACCGTGAGCGACACGAGATGCGCAAGGCTCGTAGGCGCCGCATCAAGGCGCAGCCCCTGCAGCCACGGCGGCAAAAGGCCGAGGACGGCGCCGCGGTGCGCGGGTGGCACGTGCTCCTGCACCTGTGCGGCGAGCTCCGCGAGCACCTGCGCGCTGAGGCCTGAGCGCGCGTCGCTGGCCTCTGCCTCCGCCGCATCGCTGGGGAGCTCGAGCTCGTGGCAGAGTGTACGCTGCACTTCGAGATAGGCCACTGGCTGCTGTGAGCGTACAGCCGGTGCGACATGCGCAAGCGACGCGTGCGGCGCGCGCGCGCGGCTGAGCGTCTCGAGCATGTGGAGCGCCGCTAGGCGCACGTCCACGGCCGTGTGTGCGAGCATGGTAAGCGCGACGCTGACGACCTGGTGTGCGGGCAGTGGGAGTGCCTGTGCCGTGTACATATCGGCCATGATGGCAAAGACAGTGCGTGTGGCGTCTGGTTGTGCGAGCTCGCGGTAGCACCGCGCGAGGAGCGCGGTGGGCAGCCACTCGTGCTCGCGATTATGCGTGAGTAATGCGTAGAGCGCGCTACGCGCGGTCGCGCGCGACTCGGCCTGCGGCGCAACGAGCATCTCGCACACCCAGCTGAATACTGTCGGCGCAGGGAGCCAGGCCGAGGCATCGAGGGGGCCCGCACACAGTGCCATGAGCGCCTTCTCGGCGGCGTGCACGAGCGCTTGGATTTCGTGGCGGAGCGCGAGGAGGACCTGGTCGCGTGGCGTGTCCGGTGCGGCGCGCTCGACCACCGCGGCGAGCAGGGGCGCCATGCGCGTGCCGTCCTGCAGTGTCGCCCAGTCGCGCAGCACGACGAGAAGGCGCAACCGCAGGTCGAGAGGCACGTACTGCGTGGCCTGTGCAGGCGGCAAAGTCGCGTACAGGTGGCGCAGCGTCTCGCATACATATCGCCGCAGCTGAAGCAGTGCGACGCTCGGCAGCACGTCCGACTGCAGAAACGCCAGCGTCACATGAAGCCACGGGAGCAGCTGCGGGGCGAGCGGCGTCGTATGCAGGAGCGGCGCCGCCTGCGCCAGTACGCGCGCAATCGCGAGTCGCCGCGCCACAGCGGTTGGGGCTGATGGCGGCTCTGCCGGCAGTGCCCCAAGTGCCTGCACGAGCGCAGGAAAGGCGGACGCCTGCACATGCCCCAGCGCATCGGCCGCGGCGTCCTGCAGGTCGGTGTCCGAGCATGTGAGATACGGTACCAGGAGCGTGACGTGCTGCGTGTGCTCGAGGCCCACTGCACACCACGCGAGTGTGTAGCTCCGCCACGCCGCGCGCAGGAGCGAGAGCGTCGGCGGCACCTTCGCGGTGCTCTTGCGCAGGTGCGCGATTAGCGCCATGCTCGGCTCGAGGCGTGCAATCGCCCCGCTCAGGTGCGTGTACAGGCGCTGCGCAACGTCCGGTGCCTGCTCCGCGACGCGGCGGGCCATGCGGGGCAATGCATGCGCCCACAGAGCCGTATGTTCATTCGACACGGCGAGGCGCTCGAGCGCGTACGGCGCATCGCGCCACTGCTGCACGCAGCCCCGCTGTGCGTTCGACAGGCTGGTGTGGTCACCGTCGAGGAATGCGGTCGCATTTGACGCAAGGAGCTGCGTCGATGCGGGCGACGGCGCGCCTTGGGCGCTGGCCACCACCGCGCACGTCCGCAGCGCCGCAAGCGCGTGATGCCGCAGCGCGACGCTGGGAATGCACAGGAGCAGGAGCGCACCTGCCTCGGCGTCCGCAAGCGTGTCGAGTACGTTTGCATCGCGCTGCGTGCGCCATACGTCGAGCAGGTCGACAAAGAGTGCGGCGGCCTGCGCGATCTTGGACAGGAGCACATCGGCATGGGCCTGCAGCTCCCACACGAGCCCGTCCTGCCGAAACAGCCACGGGAGCAACGCTCGGAGCACGGGCGGCGCACCCTCCGGTCTGCGCGCGAGGCGCACGAGCGCGGCCGCGCTCGCGCGGTGCAGCGCGGGCTCCACGCTGAACAGCGCACGGAAGAGCAGCGCGAGGCACGTGGGGGTGCCGAGGCTCGGTGCGAGGCCGCGCGGCCACGTCTCGATGCATGCGCGCAGCAGCTCGAGCTGCGGCTGGTACTCGCGTGCGTACGCGACCGTAAAGGCGCCCTGGGCGTGCGTGCGCACCTCCCAGTGCTCGGGATCGAGGGTCGCACGCTCACCCTGCACGATCGGCGCATTGGTACCGCGCGCGACAGGCATGCGCTCGTCAAGTACGCTCAAGCCCTTGGCAAGGTAGTCGCATGCGAGCGCGATCTGCGCAATGAGCGTGTGGAACTGCGCGTACGAGGCCGCGACGTCAGCGCTGGGGAACGGCACGGCGTCCACGGGCAGGGCCTCGGGCGCCGCCCGCGGCGCGCCGGGGAACGGCACTGGCTCGCCGCGCACGTACGCATGCAGGGTGCATGCCACAGCACGCACGGCCATGGTCATGCGTGTCGGCTGCAGCGTGTCCGGCTGCAGCGGCGCGGTGCGCTCAAAGTGCGTGTGGCGCAGCAGGTCGAGCACGATCGGGCGTGTGTACTCCCACTGGCGGAAGAGCGCGGTGCTGAGAAGAGCGACGCCCGCATCCATACTCGGATCGTGCGGTGCGAGCACTGTGCGCGGCGACGGGAGGCACTGGCCGAGCACGGCGTCCAGGCGGCGCGCCGTCGGGCCCGTCCCTTCGTGGCAGCGGAACAAGTACGCCCACTCGAGCTGTGCAGCGCACGCGAGGACCACGGTGCGCATGCCGGACGCCTTGGGCCGCTCCTTCCAGCGCGCGAGGCCGCTCTCGATGCAGACAGTCCACTTGTCGACGAGCATGTCGGGCGGCGACGCACATAGGACCATGGCCCAGAGAGGGTAGGCAACGCCCCAGTAGCGGGAGCGCGCAGCGAGCGACTGCGCGCGGGGTAGGAGCGTGCTCATCGCAGCTACCCACACGGGATGGTGCAGCTCGACCGAGGCACTGCGCGCGACGGGCTCGAGAATCGTGTGTAGGACACGCGCAAACGCGCGCTTGATGCGGTAGCCGTGCGAGTGCGCAAAGAACTTGGAGAGCACGGCGAGAAACTCGGCGCCCGCCTCGAAGGCCTCCATGGGGTAGAGCGTGATGCGCAGGTAGCGCATGCCGAGGATAGCCGCTTCGGTCAGCAGCTCGTTATCGCGCGACGCGGCGACCGCATTCGAGTGCCGCAGGATCGAGACAAACTGCTCGCCAATCGCGGGGAGGCAGTGACGCGAGAGCTCGCCGAGGACGCGCGCGACCGCATCAAAGCACTGCTGCTGCAGCGACGTGTGCAGCCGCACCTGCGCGCCACGCTCGCTCTCGCGGTCCACAGAGCACAGGTGCAGAAAGTGGAAGAGGATCGTGACAAACTCGTCCATCGCCGGGTCGTCCAGGTCTTCGCCCATGCGGTCGTTCGTCCCGGGCGGCACGGCGCGCAGCAGCGCCTGGCACACGAGATACGTCACGGCAAGCGCGCGGCGGCGGCGTAGGAGCTCGCTGGGACTCGGCGCACTGCTCGTTCCCTGCGAAGATGTGCTCCCGAGCGACGCGGCATCGCTCGGCTGGCGGCGCAGCGGCGTGAGCTGCAGCGGCTGGTCGAGCACTTCGGCGCGCCATGCCAGCACCGCCTCGATGAGCAGTTCACGGTCGTGCTGCGCGAGGTGCGCGAGCGTCTCCAGGACGTCTTCCCACGCCGCACGGTGTACCGTCGTGGGAAAGAGCACTTGGATAGCATCTGCGTCGTGGGACACGGTGAGCAATGCGTACAGCGCGTCCTCCGCGAGGGTCTGGAACTGCGCGAGCACCTGCTGGATCGCATAGGTCATGGGACGCGCGCTCAGCGCGCGGCGTCGCGGCAGGTCGAGGGGGAAGGCATCCCCGTCGTCGGTGGACATCAACGCGAGCGGCGACGAGAGCACATCGGCTGCGCCGACGCTCGACGGCGACATGAGGGCGCCCTCGACGGACGGCTCGGACAGGTGCGATCCCTGGTGTGCGTGCCGGAACGGCACGCGGCGACTCGGGCTTGACGACGGCGCGAGGCTCTCTGTGGCCGACACCTGGCTCCCCGACTTGCTGTGCTTGCGCGTGCGTGGCATGCCCGTGGCGTGCGCGAGGCCCGCAGACACGGACGCAATGTCGCCCAGCATGCCGCGGCCCGCGCGGTCACTCACGCTCGGCGAGCTGGCGTCCTCCCTGGTGCTTGGCGTCGTAGGCTGCCCGCGGATCGCCGCCTTGAGGCTCGCGAACGACGGCTTTTTGACAGGGAACGAGAATGTAGAGAGGCCGTCGGCACGTTCGCTGCGCGACGGCGACGGAGCATGCTCGGCAGTATGGGTGCCGAAGCGGAACGGCTTGGGCTCGTCTGTCAGCGAGCCTGAGCGAAAGTGGCGCAGGCGCGGCGCGCGGCCCTTCGGCGGCGTCGCCTCGCGCGCCGGCGAGAGTGCCGGCGCCTCGGGCGCTCCAGGCGCCATGGGGCTCTGGAGGAGCCGCGCCGTCTGCCATTCCAGGCTTGGAAGGAGGAGTGGCTCCTCTTCCAGGTCCGGGATGACGACCTGCGCGCCGTCGTCCATCCAGGCGAGTGGTGGCAGTGCTTATGTAACTCTCTTTTCGCCGTCGCGACGACAGCGATGCCGAAGCGAGGGCACCGTCAGCCGCTCGCGGCCCGCGCGCTGCGGGGCGCGGGGCTTATGGACGATATGTCGATGCCGCTGGACGACGAAGGCGGTGCGGACCCAGTGCTCACGCGTGCGCAGCGCCGCAAGATGGCGCGCGCCGCGGCCAACCCCGTCGGGCGGCGCGGTGGCGGCCGCCACGCCGTCAATGTGAATGCGGGTGCGCGGCCCGCAAATGTGCGGCCTGGTGCATCGCTCGGTGCGCACACGATTGGGAGCGGTGGGCGCGCGGCGGACGTGGCGCCGACGACGAATGTGGTGGCGACGCTGCGGCGGTTCCTCGAGTCGCGCTGGGACGCGGGCGCGGGCCTCCTGAACCTTGCGCAGATGGCGGACGACCCGATCCTGGCGGAGGCGAACATCCGCGCGCCCGGCACTCAGGGCGCGCACCGCGACCTGGGCACGGCTCTGTGGAAGCTGAGCGGTGAAATGTTCCCGACGCTCACCACGCTCTCGCTCGCAGGCAATGCGTGGACGTCGCTGCAGCCGCTCACAACGCTTGGGCAGTATGTGCCGTCGCTTGTGAACCTGTCTCTGGAGCGCAACGAGCTGCGGTGGGTGCGCGACCTGGATGTGCTCGCGTCAAAGAAGCATGGGCTGCCAAACTTGCGCGAGCTTGTGCTGCTGGGCAACCCAGTGCAGACGATGGCGCTCGAGAGCACGAACGAGGATGGCTATCGCCGCGATGTGCTGTCCAAGTTTCCCGGCCTGTCCATCCTCGACATGAAGCCCGTGACGGACGTCGAGAAGGGCTTTGCGCAGCTGTTCCGCGGGCGCAGCAGCGCGCGCGTGGGTCCCGAGGCGGCGCAGGTACCGCTGCGCCGTTTCCCGCTGCAGGTGCGTGCCGGCTTTGTCGATGGCGATGCGGCGCAGGTTGTGCCCGAGTTTCTCTCGCACTTTTTCGCGGCGTACGACGAGGACCGCGCGCGCCTGGCGCCCGTGTACAGTGCGAATGCGCGCTTCTCGTACAGCATTAATGCGAGTCCGCCGCCGCGCGCGCGTGCGGAGCGCCTCGTGCACACGATGCCACACCAAAAGGACCTCACCTTCGACAAGTACATGGACCTCGGCTCGCGCAACATTTTGCGCACGCACAACACCAAGTCACTCATGCGCAGCCTGCACCACGGGAGCGACGCGATCGTGGCGTTCCTACAGCGCCTGCCGTCGACACGGCACCCGCTGACGGATGCAACGCGCTTCGTCGTCGACGCGTGGCTGCTCCCGAATGTCGACGTGCGCGCGCAGACGAGCGCGAGCGAGCGGCCCGACGCACTCCTGTTTATCAGTGTGCACGGCGAGTTTACCGAGCTGCCGTCGCATGGCGTGCGCTCGTTTGACCGCGCATTCATCGTGGCGCCTGCGGCGCCGTTGAGCGGCGCTGCGCAGCAGGGCTGGCCGTGCGTGGTTGTAAGCGACGTGCTGACGCTGCGCCACTATTCGCGCCCGGCCGTCTTCCAGCCCGACTCGCTGCCAACCGGTGACGCGGCGCCCGCGCCGGGGCTCGCGCCGGAGCAGCACGGCATGGCCCTGCAGCTCGCCGCGCAGACGCGCCTCACGTACCCGTTCGCCGTGCAGTGCTTGAGTGAGAATGCGTGGGACATGCCGCGCGCCCTCGCCAACTTTGCCGCGCTGCAGGCGGCCGGCACGATCCCGGCGGAAGCGTTTGCTACATAGACGACCTAGAGGATGATCGGCGCACCGCGCGCGCTACGAGCACGACACTTGAGCCCAGTGCGACGACGTGGCCGAGTACGACACCGGCCACGGCGCCATACACGCTCGGCACTGGCCACGCCTGCCACGCGCGACCCCAGTCGAGCGCCTGCGGCAGGGCGCCCACGAGTGCGCCGAGCCATGCGCCAACGCACGGGAGCAACACAATGATCTCGCGTGGCAGAATGGTCGTCGGCGCCGTGAGGATGCGCAGCCACAGCGCGGATGGCGGCGTGCCGAGAATGTGCGTCAGGGGCCACAGGCCAAACAGCGCGAGGTACGCAGCCAGCGTCAGTGTGCCGGCCAGCTGCGTGTTCACCGGTGCACCGACCAGCACGACGATGAAGAGTGCGAGCAGCCACAGGAGCGGCAGCGAGAGCGCCGAGAGCGCAAGCGCCTCGATTTGCTGCGACGCCGTCCGCTGCCGCCTACGCAGCTCACTCGGCTTTTCGCGGCGCTCGTATCCCTCCGCGAGCGTGTACCACGCATGCAAGCGCGTGCAGTACCACGCCTGCATCATCACGGCACCCTTGAGCGCGAGCGTCATGGACCAGGCGCGCGCGGCGCCGTCCGCACGCCCCTCGGACGAGCCGGCCCGCACAAGACGCGTGAGGTGCACCAGCGCCGTGTGTACCCACGACGCCGGCTCGGCACCGCTCGCAGGCGCCACATCCACAAAAAGAAGGAGCAAGACGACCGGTTGGAGCACAAGCACGAGCAGCACGAGCTGCACCATGTGCCGCACCGGCCACTGGCCTGCATCGCGGGCGGTGACGGTGCGCATGGTGTGGAGAAATACGGCCGTTTCGCACGAGCGCGGTCGTCACGTCACGCCTCGCGCGATGCCGTCCCGATCCACGGTCGAGGACACGGGCACGCCGCCCCCCATCCCCATGGACGCGACCGAGACGGACGCGCCGTTTGTGACGGGCCTGCCGCGCTCTGCGACCAACACGCCACGCCCCGAGAGCCCCGCGGAGCACGATATGGCGCCGCGGCAGCCCAGCCTGCTGCATCGGCAGCCTGCGCTGCACCGGCCGCGCGCGTCGTCCAACCTGTCTGACTCGTCGGCGCGCGCACAGCAGCGGCGCCGCGAGCTGGGACTTGCGAGCCCGGTATCGCTGTCGGCGTCGCCGACGTCCACCTCGTATGCGAGTGAGCCCGTGCTCCGGCAGGCGAGCCTGCCTAGCCACCGCTCGAGTGGGCCGCCCACGCCGTCGAACCACAGTATCGATGCGGCAGGCCGCGGCAGTGACGAGAGCGTGTACTCGGACGACGACGGCGCGAGTGCAGCGCGCTCGCTGCACCGCACCCTGTCGGGCCAGAGCCGCGTGTCTGTGCACAGCCAGGGGAGCGCGACCCGCAGCCCCAGCCTCGCGCGGACGCGCTCGACCTCGGGAGGCCGCGGCCTGGTACGCCGCGCGGACGCGCCGCCCCTCTCGCCGCGGCCGCCGAGCCTGTCGAGCACTTGCTCGTCGCTGCGTCACGCGTCCGGCGTACCTGCGTCGCCGACCGTCTCTCCGCACATGTCGCCGCCCGCGCCGACCGACTCACCAGCCGACCCACGGCAGGTGCCTGCGCTGGGCCCTTCAGCCTCGTCCGAGTCGCTCGCCTCGGCGTACTCGGAGGATGCAGGCGCTGTGAGCGTGCCGGCGGTGCCCGAGCCACCGCCCGCATCATCCCCGCTGGTGTCGACGCCGCGTATGCCATCGCAGAGCACGGCGCCTGGGAGCCGCGCGACGTCAGCTGGTCTCTCGATGCGCTCGCCGGCGAGCGATACCATGCAGGACCTCTTTGATACGTTTGCGTCGGCCCTTGCGGACCTGGGCCTCGACGATGCGCCGATCGATGGCCTGAATGACGTCCATGTACAGTATCGCCCGATGGAGTACCCTGGCGGCTCGCATGGTCTGCCGTCCTCGACATCGACGCTCGAGTCATTGCTGCCGCCCCGCGAGCGCAGCGAGCCGCGCGCTGGCGCAGCGGTCCCAGGGGTGCCAGGGGCCTCACCCGCACCCAATGCGCCGCCCGCTGCACAGGGCCTGCCCACCGCCAGCGCTCGGCCCGCTACCCAGGCCTCCCCGATGCCCAGCGCCCCGCCCGCTACACAAGCCTCCCCGATGCCCAGCGCCCCGCCCGCTACACAAACCCCTCCGATGCCCAGCGCCGCCCCACCCGAGCACATCGAAGTATACGGCCTCACCGTGTGGTGGCCCGGCTCCTTCGATGTAACCTCCAACGTCAACTACGACTCGGTCACGAACCGTGCACTCCTGTATGCAAACGCGGCCAACGACCTACTGACTCGCCCTACGCACCTAGATATATGGATGGAGCGCGCCCAGAAGCAGCGACCGAATGTGCCCGACGCCCTCTCGACCATGGTCATGCAGGAGCAGGTGCGTGCACTCGAGGCGCAAATGACGCCGTCGAGCGATGCGGTGGCTGCGCCTGCTGACCTTCCCCTCCCAACGAATATCCCCTATCCACTGCTGGCCAAGGCGCAGAGTGCCGCGCACAGTGATCCCGGGCTACTCCTCGCGACGCCCTCAACGGGGACGCGGTCGTTGCGCCGCCCGAATGCGTCCACGCTGATCCAGTCGCTGAACCAGCTGGGCCGGCGCAAGACGCCCGTGACGCCCATGACTGCTCGCGCAACTGTGACGCCAGCGACGGCGGCGACGCCTGCGGCTACGACGCCTGCGGCTACGACGCCTGCGGCTGCGACGCCTGCGGCTGCGACGCCTGCGACTACGATGCCGGCGGCTACGACGCCTGCGGCTACGACGCCTGGCGCCGCGCCTCCTGCGCCGCCGCGCCTCACGCCGTGGGCTTCCGAGGCGCCGATGGGCCTCGGCATTCTCTCACGCACGCCCAGTGCCATGTCCGCGGGTTCGGGTGCGGGTGCGGGCGCGGCGGTACCCGATACGCAGCTGCAGGCGGCCGTCGCGCGTATGCGCGATGCTCTGCCTGACATTGACGAGGCGACGGCGCGGCGGTACCTGGTGCGCCACAAGGGCGACGATATGCGGGCCATTACCGACTATGTCCAGGAGCATGCGCGCGACGAGGCGCCGTACCGGCGTGGCCTGTTCCGTACGCCTCGCGCGCGCTAGGGTATCAGAGGTAGATGGTGTAGAAATGCGGATACACCAGCTCCGACTCGAGGAGCTGGCGCAGCATGTTTCCGACAAAGCGCTCGACCTTGCCGACGTTCTCGAGCACATGCTTGCTGGGCTCGCCAATCTGCGACTCGACGGCGAGGTAGGGCAGTATGCGCTCGCCCTGGTGCCGGCTGCGCATGCGCGGATCGTGTGCGGCGCGCAGGCCATCCGGGGCACAGGGCGCGGGCGACGGCTCCGAGAGCGATAGGTGCATGCACGGCGTCGCGCCATCGAGTGCGACGATCACCTGCGCGAACAGCTCGAGGCCCGTGATCACAAGCGTGATCGGCAGGCTCATCACCGTACTGTCCGCGTGGTGAATCTGCAGCGATGTGTGCACACTGAGCCGCAGTGTCGAAGTGAGCCATTGCACGCTGAGCTGCACCTGCACCGACGGCACATCGCTGTCGACATACGCAGGATCTTCGTGCAGGAGCGTGCCCATGTCCGAGTCTGTATCGCTCCCGCGATACAGCGAGTCGTCCATATCACTCATCAGGCTCTCGGCATCGCTCAGCACGGGCGTCGGCATCTCGTCGTCGTACTGCCGGAATGTACGCAGGCGCATAGGCATGCGGGGTGGCAGCGACGCCGACCGCGGTGGCGTCCACGTCGCACTCGATGCACGACTCGGCGCGAGCGCCTCGCGAAACTCGCGCCACACGTCGCCTACGTGCACGACCTGCACGTCAGGCGCCTCGGTGCCGAGGTCCAGAGCCTCGATATGCGTCGCGCCCATGTACGACGGTAGCTCCATATTACACAGGCGCGCATTCAGCCGAGCACACAGGTCGTCGACGAGCGCCGGCGCAAAGTCCGCCCAGGCCAGGTCGATGGACATGAAGTGGAGTGTTGTCTATGTGGGGGGGCCGAGCTCCGTGAGCAGGGTGTCGAGCGTGGCGCGCAGCGCCTGCTCGTCCTCGGGCGCCTTCATCGACACGCTATCCAGCAGCTGGTCGATGAACACAAGTGCGTCCTGGACTTGCGTGCGCGCCGCGGTCGTCTGCGCGGCCGCGGCGGCGAGGCGCGCCTCGGACTCGGCATTCGCTGTCTGGAGGCGCGCGAGCTCTGCCTCCAGGGCTTCGAGGCGCGGCGCCTGGTCCGCTGCGACGCGCGCGCGGATGGCTGTGGCGATGTCGAGGTCGGGTCGCCACACGTCCCTGAGCTCGGTATCTGAGGCGCCCTGCCGCTGCCGCTCGTCCGCCTCGTGCGTGAGCGTCTCGAGCTCCGCGAGGCGCGTTCCCAGATCGTGCTGCTCGATGAGCACCTCTAGATCGTTCTCAATGGCCGTCTTGAGATCCTGCACGAGCTGCAGACGCGCCTTCTCCGCGACCACCGGGTCGAGTGCAGGGAGCGCGTGCGCAAAGTTCTTTGCGCTGCTGTGAGCAAACTACACGTACGTTGCCTTGGCATCGATCAGCTCGAGAAACTTGCGCAGGGCCGCGCGCATGCGCTCCAGGCGGTCCAGCGACGCCGGCGCCATCGTGGCGCGTCCTCGCGGCGTGGCACCTCCACACGCGCGACGGGCCACGAGAGTCACGTGATTAGCTACTGCGGCAAATTCCCAGGCTTTTCCTCCGTGCGGCGCTACGCGGCCACCCACCGATTCACCATGTAGGTTCAGACATGGCTGACAGACAGGGCGAAGTCGAAGAACCACACCAACCACACGATGTCGCGCAAGGCGCACCGCAATGGTATCAAGAAGCCTAAGTCGCACCGGTACCCCAGCACGCGCGGTGTAAGTATTCTCTTCGGCGGGATGGCCCGCCCCATGAGCAGGCTAACGTCCAGGTGGACCCTAAGTTCCTGCGCAACCAGCGCTACGCCAAGCACGGCACGGAGAAGGCGGTGCGTGAGGCGCGTGCGGCCGCCGCGCAGTCGGCCTAAGCGCCTGCCCGTCGTTGGATGCGCCTGTTCAAGGCATTGGAAGCGCTTATTCAAGGCGCCGGATGCGCCTGCTCAGGCTGCTTCCTACTATAGCTCTGTAAAAGTTCGTAGGGCACGGCGTGCGTGCCTTGTCGACCACTTGGCGTTGCCCCCTCAAGAGGCCCTGGAGCGGCGGGTGGAGGAACTACTACTTGGCCACGGTCGCCGCCCTGTCCCTGGGCTGCCGTCGTCTCGCGTCGTTGTGGCGTCCATGTCTCATGTGGACGGGTCTGCGCCAAGTTCGCCTGTTTCAGGTGCCTCCTGGACGTCGCCCACGCCCGATTCGCCGGGCGCCTCGAGTCGAGCGAGTGTGGCGTCTGAGGAGCGTGCGCGGCGGATCGCCGCGCAGAGCGCCTCACGCTGGGAGGTCGATAGCGACGTGGATGCATGCCGTCGATGCGCACGCCGCTTCACCCTCTTCTTCCGCAAGCACCACTGCCGGCGATGCGGCCAGATCGTATGTGATACGTGCTCGTCGCACCGCACCTTGCTGCGCGAACAGGAGCTAGTGATTGATCCCATGCTCCCTGAGATGCTCGAAAGCGAGCTCCAGCACCCGACGCGCGTGTGCGACGCATGCGTCGAGGCCTATAGCCTCGATGCGCCGCCGCCCGCGCCCGGCCTCGCGCGACTGTACCGGATCCTGCGCTTCGAGGCGCCGCACACGGTGCGCGAGGCTGGCGAGCCCATGAGCCGCTCGAGCAGTACGCTGAACGAGTGCCCCGTGTGCGATCGTCCCCTGTCTACGTTTCCCACCTCCGAGGCCCGCGAGCAGCATTTGGCACAGTGTCTCGAGCATGCCGTGCGCCCCGGTGCCGCGCATCGCACCCACTACTTGGCGTCGCAGCTTGCGGCCGACTCGCCCCTGATCGGCAAGGAGTGCATCATTTGTATGGAAGAATTTGCGCCGCACGACCGTATCGCGCGCCTCACCTGCTTCTGTTGCTACCACTATTCTTGGTACGTGCTATCTCTAACGCCAGTATTCAGGCATGGTTCGCTAGAACCAAGGCCTGTCCTCTCCACGATACCGAGCCCATGTAGAGCCTGTACCATAGTCTTACGACCGCGCATACACGGTCTGCTGCAGGCCCTGCACCTTGGCGCGCGCCTGCGCGAGCAGCTGCGCCTCCTTCGCGAGCACCGCCTCGACCCGCGCTAGCTGCCTCGTGCCCAGCGCCGAGGCACCCGGTTCGGGCGCCGCGGCCAGCTGCGCTGCCCGCGCTTGCAGCTGCGGCCGCAGCACCTCGAACTGGTACGCCAGCTTTTGCCGCTGCGCCTCCGCACGTGAGTCGGGTGCGCTAAACTCACGGGCCATACGCTCGAGCTCGTCGAACCAGCGCCGCTCATACATCGAGAGCTGCGGCGTATGCTCGTCCATGAGCTGCTGCAGCAGCGTATCGAGGCGCTGCACCGTCTTGGTCTGCGTCTCTTCCAGTCGACGCACACGCTCCAGCAGCTCGCGCGCGCGGAGCGACGTAGCACGCTCTTGCGCCACTTGCAACTCACGCAGCTGGCGCTGCATCTCGGTCATTTGCTCCGACACACGCGCCTGCACGGCGTTGCCCGCCGCGGCCACCTCCTGCAGGCGCCCACGCACAGCTTCGGCCAGCTGGCCCAGCGCACGTAGCGCATCAGGCGTCACAGGCAGCACGGAAGCGCGTGGCACCCACGAGCGCGGCAGCGCCAGGGGGGCAGGGGCCAGCGCGGATGGCGCCGCAAAGGGATGCGACAGTACAGGTCGGTACGTGCGTTCAATCTCTGGCACAGGCACCGGGCCTGGCGCGCCAGTGCTCGGCTGTAGTTCGAGCTCGCGCGCGGCAATCTGGCCATCTGCAGTGAGAACCATGAGCGTGTACGACAGGTACACATCGTTGAGCACCAGCGCGCCTGCGATGCCGGCTGCTTGGTCGGAAGGCATGTGCACAACGCACGCCACATCGGTGGGCACGCCATCCTGCACCGTCTGCTTCAACGCTTGCATGTCATTGTGCACCATCGCATCCAGGAGCGGTGCCGTCCATGACCGCAGCGACAGGGCGTGCATGCCATACCGGTGCGTCGCATAGATCGTATCGGGGTATAGGGGGTCCTCCACCAGCGACACGTGGTTCGCTGCGAGGAGCGACGGGCGTGCCGCTGGCAGTGCGAGGTCCACGCACTCGTGCACCGCAATTGTAGGCGCGGCTGTTGTGCGGGCCCATTTGGGCGTGATCGGCGCGGCCAGCAGGCCCAAATGAAGGCTGCCGTCGCGTGCGGCGATGGCCAACACATCGAGACGCGCTGCCGAATGGTCCGCACGGATCTGGCCAACCCACAGGTCACACGCCTGCGATGTGTACTCGTCATCGAGCTCGCGTGGCGATGGGCGCAAGAAACAGGGGCCTTGTACGGCCACGCGGTGCGCGATGCTGCTGGGCGCCGTGACCGCCACAGCCTCGGGCGGCGGCGCTTCGTCATCGCAGAGCGTCAGGTCGGGCGCTGGAGAGGCGCGCACGCCGTGCGCAGGCATCTGGCGCAGGATATCTGCGAGATACTTGCGTGTGTGCTGCGCCTCGTGCGTGGCCAGTGCCTGAACTGCGCCGCGCGCCAGCGTCGCGTGGTGCGGGAGGAACGGACACACCACATACACGTCGCCGCTGCGCATAAGCACAAAAAGTGTATAAGGCAACCAGGTAGGTCTGCCAGCTGTGCCAGCATCCAGGCTATCGCCAAGGGCAGCGGGGGCCCGGCTCTCGCTGATGTCGCGCCCAAATGCGCACGACACGGCGCAGTGCTCGTCGTCGTCGTTCGCGCTCCACTTGGAGGGCGCGGGCCGCGTGGGGGAGAGCACCGCTATAGTCTGCTTGGGCTCGTCCACATCATGCGCCACGTCGTATTCACGCACGATCGCGTCCTCGGTGAGCACAACGAGACTGGCGCCCTCCGTGCCGAGGGGGTGCCAGCGGCACTGGGCAATCGCCGATGTGCCATGCGGTGCATGGTAAAAAGCGCCGATACGCACGGCCTTAACCGGCACACGCGGGCCGACCTGCTCCATGTAGCCTCGTCGGGGGAGGATGACGAGTGCGAGGGTGTGCGTGCCGACGACGACGAGCAGCTTGCCGGTTGGATTCACATGCACGCTCTGCACGGCAAAGTCGAGCACGTCGCTGTCGAGCACCTTGTACCCCGGAGTCTCGGTGCCCTGGTCCATCGCGCGCTTGGTCTGCGCGAGCGGGGTCATCCGCAGCTCGTTCTGCACAACGACAATCAAGTCCATCCCGCGCACCGCGAGAAGCGCTGTGCGCCGCGAAGTGTCTGCCTCCGGCACAGGCGCCGTGGCGCGCCGCTCCAGCACGGGATGTGTCGGGAGAGCCTCGTGCCACGAGCGCATGCGGTGAGGAGGGAGCGACACGCGGCGAGCCGGGATTTGATCACGTGAAGCAGGCGGCCTGCGAGGCCCTGGCCTGTGCGGTGTCCGCATGTCCAGCCACGGCGGTGCTGAGGCGCTCGCGCTGCCGGAGCTGCTTCATGGCATCATTGGGCGTCGTCGCACCAAGGCGCGCGTGGCACAGGAGGGCCTCGTGCCACTCATCGCCGCGACGCTGCTCCACGGCGCGCCGGACGTGACGGCCGTGCACGTGCTGGGCTCGCTCGCGCATCATGCGGCACCTCCCACGCTCCTTGCGCTGCTGCGCGCACGCGTGCCGAGCGTACTGTTGTATGTGCTCCATAAGGTGCGCTGTAGCGGCGACGAACATCGGCCCGTTGTAACGGCGCTCGTACGTGCGCTGCGCACGGTGTTCGTAGCGGTGGCGTCGCAAGTCGGCGCCTCTGTGCGTTGGGGCATCGGCTCGGGCTGGGGGACCACGGCGTTGACAGGCCTTGGGGCTGCGTCGGGTACGCAACCTCTACTGCTATCGTCGCGGCGCGCCGTCGACTGGCGTGCGGCTGGACCGTCCGCCGCCGACGCGCAAGCGGCGCTGGGCGCCATGTTCGGGTCTGATGAGGTGGTAGCAAGGGACCCCCAAAACGAGCTATTCGTGTGGTGCCGTGAGGCAATCGACACACTCTTTGACCACCTCGAAGACCTACTCTGGGCGCTCTGTGAACCGGCGTATAATGATGCGATCCAGGAGTCGGTCGCATCGATCCTCTCCGTGTGTCTCCCCGTCGCCGGGCGCGCCGCCTCGGATGCGCTGCACACTGCTGCTGATGAGCGCCACGCGCGTGTGGATACGATTCTCGGCTATGTCTCACCGAACGGCACACTGGCCACCTCAGCGATCGTGCCCACCGAGCTATCGATCGCGCCGCCTGCGACGCTGGAAGTAGCGCTGTGGGCTCTCGAGGAAATGCTGGCGTGTGCGCCATCGCGCATGCGTACCGTGTGTACGCAACCGCTCCCCTCGTTGCTGACCGTGCTCGATGCAGTTGTGTGCCTCGCTGTGCATCGCGCGCCAGCTGTGCGGCTCGCTGCATATGCATTCCTGCTGCGCCTGCCTCCGTCGCTGTGCCCGCCCACGTACATGCCCGACTCGCTCGTCGAGCGCCTCCTCGATATGGCGGAGGAGGGCGGGCTGCAAGGTGTGACGGCTTCGCTGGTCCTTGCGCGGGTCGTCCAGGCGGTGCCTGCGCTCGCGCCGCAGCTTGACGCGCGCGTCGACGGTGGCGAGCGCCTCGTGGCATGCGTCGAGCGGGCGCTCGCTCAGCTCCATACGTCGCCCCTCTGTGCCGAGGGCTGGCAGGACGACGTATCCGTGCGGTGGGGCGAGGGCTGTCTCTACGCGCTGGCCGCATGCTGTGCTGGCTGTCACCTGGCCGTGGAGCGCATCGCGGAGCGGCATGCGTGCCTGGTGCCCGAGTTGCTGCGGCCGGCGCTGGTGTCGGCGCCGGCGGGCGTCCAGGCGGGTGCTGCGCGCCTCGTGCGCTCGCTGAGCCGCAGTGTGCGGCTCTTACGCACGGTCCTACACGACGCAGCGATCGCAGATGCGCTCGTACTACTCATTCACAGCCCCTACGAGATTGTGCAGCTCGAGGCGCTCTGCGCGCTGGGCAATATGGCTGTCAAGCAGAGTCCCTCGCGTGGGAGCGTGCTTCAGGCTGCAGGCCTCGCGCACCTCGCCGATCTGAGCCGCACTGCACGACCGCCTGTACAGAAGCAAGCATTGTGCGTGCTCAAGAATGTGATGGGCGGGGCCACGGCGGTCGAGTCGCAGGTTATTGTCGCCGCGCTGGATCCCGCGTTTGTGTGCACGCTCCTCGTATCGCCCGAGGCTACGTTGCAAGAGCAGGCTATGGGGCTCGTGCGCAATCTGGCGGCGGTCGGTTTGCCGGACGTGCGTGCGGCTGAGTCGATGGACGTACTCGCGACGCTGGGCCATGATGCGGTGCTGGATGCCGTGGAGTGTGCGCTACAAATGCCTGCCAGTGTGTCTGTCCTTGAGCAGGCGGCGTATGTGCTCGCGAATGTGGCGGCTGGCTCGCCGGCGCTGCGCGCGGCTGTTGCATCGCGTGCGGCGCTGCTGCACGCCCTCTGCACGCTACTGCAACACCCCGACACAGCTGTACGTGAGGCCGGCGTGCTGTGCGGGCTGAACCTACTACAGGGTCCCTCTGGATTGTCTATGGTGCACGAGCTACAAGCGTGTGGCTACGTGGCGCAGCTGCACGAGGTGGCTCGCAGCGATGCGCAGGTGGATGTGCGGTACCGCGCGCAAGAGCTGCTGGCGCTGCTTTAGGGCAGATCGCCCAGCGCCTCGCCCACGCGCACGCGATCACCGGCGCGGCAATGGAAACGGAACGACTCCGGCGCCTCGAATACGAGCACAACAGTACTACCGAGACGGAAGCAGCCCATCTCGTCGCCGGGTGCTAATGGCTGACCGCCCAGGAGGCGGCTGGCCGCGTGGTATGTGGCTTGCGTAAAGGTCCCTGCGAGCTGGCGCTCGGCGTGCTGGTTCGTGCGCAGGTTGCGGTCAAAGTGGATCTGGATTGACCCGACATTTGTCGCGCCAATCGGCGTCATGCTGAAGAACCCATGGCGCCACCGGCCGAGCAGCGCCACGCGCTCATTGACCACAAAGAGGTTCGGTAGACTCGCTGCCACGGAGGGGGCGACCGAGTAGAGCTCACCGCGGAAGTGGCGACGCAGCTCGACGACCCAGGGTGCCGGGCTGTGGAAGCGATGGTAGTCTCCCGGCGACAGGTAGATGACACAGAAAAAGAGGCGACGGCCTGGCGCGAGTGGGTGCAATGTCGTGCCGCCCGGGATCGACGCGCGGCCCATGCCCATCGCGACCTGCGCGTAATGACCGAGCGTCTCTGCCGAGTCAGCCGTGGGAATACCAGCATCGCCCTGCTCGGGCTGCTCGGTGGCGTCCGTGCTCGCACGCTCGCGCGCCAGCTCCGTCGGCTGCACTTCGTGCGTGGGCACATGCTCGTACGCGGCGCGGTGGCCGCGCACAGTGAGGCTAGCCCAGCGCCACGCGCCCTTGGCCCACCCCCACAGGTAGTCGTGCAGGCGCAGCGTGTCGCGCGGCTGGCCGAGCAGTTCCTCGAGGCTATACTCGATCCCGTTCACCTGTGCAAAATGGCGCTCGTCCGCTACGCTCAGTGTGCGGGTGCTGTCCAAGAGCACATCATCGTGCGCGTGTGCCGGGTCATGGAGGCCCAGCAGTGAGCCGAGCGAGTAGGTGAGGCCCTTGACCTGCTCGACGCGGTCGCCCTCGACGACGCCAAGATGCAGCACCTTACCGTCGGCAGGCGACACAAGCAGGGCGGGCGAAATGGGGCGCACACCAGGCTCGAGCTCGCGCACGAAAAACTCGGAGAGATTCTTGTACTGGCGCAAATCCTTCTCCTTCATCTCGTCCAGGTGGCACCCGAACAGGCGTGCGTACAGCTGGAAGCCATACGGGCGGAACCACTCGGGCAGCGTGAGGCCGTTCAGCCAGCCCCAAGTGCGGCTGATCGCATTGAAGGGCAACACACCGAGGATGTACATGGTCCAGGGGCCCATCCGCCGCACCGGCTGGCCATGCTCGTCCACGACGGGGGCCTCGCACCGTTCGTAGTGCTCGCGGCGCGCTTGCACGGCCACAAGCACAGCACCCCCAAGCAAGATTGGAAGTGGCGTCCACTTGAGCGGCGTCTCGCGCCACGTACGCCAGGCCCGCGTCCAGATCGACGGTGGGCATGGGGCTTCGTGCAGGCTCTGCAGCCGCGCACGCTCCGCACGGTGGCCGCGCACCGTCGTCGCCGCTTGGATCGCCTCGTGCGGATCACGCGCATACGTACGTATGAACACCCGTCCGATCGGCGGTACCCGCGGCCGCGCCGCGCCCCACATCGCTGTGCACACCCAGCGCCCCGCCCGCGGTCGGCGGCAGGGCAGATCTATCACGTGACTCCCGGAACCTTCGCGGCGCTTCGAGTCAGTGCGCGGCCGTGCGCGAGACGCCTAGGCGTCGTACGCCATGCCGTCGCCGCGCGGCGGCATGGCATAAATGAGCCGGTCGCGGTGCTGGTCCCCATACTACTTGTCAACTATGGACTTTTATCTTCCTTCCTCTTGGGTCTCGTCTGTGCCTTCCTTCTCGTACGGCCTGAACTGCGGACCGTCCTGGGCATCGACCAGTGCGATGGACCTCTTTGATATGCAGCAGGCCCTGTACGAGGCCGAGCTCATCGAGCGACGCCGCGCCATCCAGCGGGAGAAAATGCGCCGCTGGGCGCTCGAGCGTGAGCGCCAAGCCAAGGCAGTGGCGGTAGCCCAGCGTATGGCCATGGCCTTAGCTGAGGAGGCGCACGCACGCCGGGTGCAAGAGCATGCACGACAGGCCAAGCGTCAACGCAAGTCGGTGCACGTTGTCCGGATGGGCCCATTTGTCCTTGAGTTCGCCGAGCCCGAGTCTCAGTCCGAGTCTCAGCCCGAGTCTCAGCCCGAGTCTCAGCCCGAGTCTCAGCCCGAGTCTCAGGACGCATGTGGCCAGGACTGTGTATGCGATGTAAGAGCCAACACATGCGGCTGTGATACCCTGGCAGCACTGGGCACGGATGCCACATCTTTGCCTGCCACGGAACCTACCACGGAACCTGCTACGGAACCTGCCGCGGAACCTGCCGCGGAACCTGCTACAGAACCTGCCATGGAACCTGCCACGGAAGCTGCCACGGAAGCTGCCACGGAAGCTGCCACGGARCCTGCYACAGAACCTGCCATGGAACCTGCCATGGAACCTGCCAYGGAACCTGCCACGGAACCTGCCACGGAGACTGCCACGGAGACTGCCACGGAACTTGCCAATGAATCTGCCCCCGAGCCATTGACTGAGGAATCTATCAAGCCTAGTGATGCTGCTAGGTCCAAAGGCCCGCAGCTGCTCTTTTCCTACGATTTCCCGCCCTGTGACACACAGTACGGCCGTGACGTGCGCGAGCAGGTTCGGTCGGACCGCATAACGGTCGAGGCCAACACGCTGAACGGCGGCAGTATCCAGATTCGGGGTCTGTGGGCCAAGTCGGCACCGCAACCGAGCCGCGCGAGCTCGTCGCGCTCTGCTCACGTCCGCGATGTTGACGAGAATGGCGACGAAGTCCTCTTGCCTGAGGACACAGACTCGGAATCGGAGGCTGATGCGCATATCGCTTTTAATGAGTCGGCTGTGTTGCCGCTGCCGCCGCTTGACCGGGCAAAGGCGGTGCGCGCGGAGCTGAACGACCAGGGATTCCAGTTGTGGCTCGACATGTAAATAGAAAGTGTTATGGTAATATCTATTCATCCTCTTCACTCGACTGTTTCTCTTTTTCCTGGGCGACCCAGTCCATCCACGAGCCAGAGTAGTTGCGTGCGCTAGGGTCAGTATACTGCCACGTACTTCCACCAGCCGCGCTCGCGCGCTGTCTCGAGGGCCTGCTGACTGCGCTTGCCACTGCGGCAGTAAAAGACAATCGGGTCATCGAACGATGGGCGCGGGAATGAGAACTTGCGCTCAAAGTCGTTGGCATTCTCCGAATAGCTGTCAGGGTTGAACGCACTTCCGAACTCAGACAGCGGCACATTCACGGCCGCGGGGATCATTCCTTGCGCTACTTCGCTCGGCTCACGCACATCGATCAGCGTAATCTTGCCGGACGGCGCCTTCGTGTAGGGCTTGAGCTCTTCGTAGGTCATGCGGCCGCGGTCGACCCACGAGGTGTCGCGGTGGCAAACGCGCGCAAGCGAGAAAGAACGCTCACCGACCACAGGCGCATAACGGGCCACAGCCACAGAGGGGCGCGCAGACGCACGCGCAGCATGCGCGAAGAGGCGGGGCACGCCAACAGTTGCCAAGTGCATGGGCCGCATGAGGGGAGAGGCGAGCCCCGCCGCGGGGTCCCTTCTTCATCACGTGACTCGGCCGAATTTGCGCGGGCTCGACAAATTTTGGTTGCTACTCTCTGCTTTGTACGGCAACGGCAGCGGCTCGCCAGCGCTACAATGGTGTTGGTCCTTTTCGAGACAGCCGTCGGCTTCTGCCTTTTTTCTCTTTCTGATGAAGGCAAGCTTAATTCACCCGACTTGTACAAGCACTTTGAAAGTGAGACGGAGGCCAACCGTCTGCTGCAACTGACGGCCATCCACCGCTTCCAGAGCACAGTTGAGGCCGTGGAAGGTGCCACGGCCGTGAACGAGGGCAAGCTTAGCAAGGGGCTCAAGCGCTTCCTTACGGAAGAGATCCTCGAGAAGGGTGGCTCGAAGGGCGTCAAGGGCGCCGCCGAAACGCTCGTTGTCTCGGAGCCCAAGCTAGCCTCGGCCATCACGAAGAAGCTCGGCATCCAGGTTACGTCGGAATCCAGCCTGATGGACTTATACCGTGGCATCCGCGAGAACCTCGCGTCGCTCCTGTCGGCCGGCTCACCCGAGGCTGGCGCGTTGGATCCCCGTGACCTGAACACCATGAGCCTGGGTCTCTCGCACAGTCTGAGCCGCTACAAGCTCAAGTTTAGCCCCGACAAGGTCGATACGATGGTGGTCCAGGCTATTGCGCTGCTCGACGACCTTGACAAGGAGCTCAACATTTACGCCATGCGTGTCAAGGAGTGGTACGGCTGGCACTTCCCCGAGATGGGCAAAATCATCACTGACAACATCGCCTACGCCAAGGTGATCCGTGCTGTGGGCTTCCGCACAAACACGTCGTCGTGCGATTTGTCTGAGATCCTCCCTGAGGAGCTCGAGGAGACGCTCAAAGCCGCTGCAGAGATCTCCATGGGTACAGAGATTAGCGAGACGGATATGGAACACATCTGGAGTCTGTGTGACCAAGTTATCTCGATCAGCGAGTACCGCGCGCAGCTGTACTCGTACCTATGCAATCGCATGTCGGCGATCGCGCCGAACCTCACTGCGCTCGTTGGCGAGCTCGTCGGTGCGCGTCTCATCTCGCACGCGGGCTCGCTGATGAACCTGGCCAAGCAGCCAGCCAGCACGATTCAGATCCTGGGTGCTGAAAAGGCGCTCTTCCGCGCCCTGAAGACCAAGCATGATACACCCAAATATGGTCTCCTGTACCACTCGAGTCTGGTCGGCATGGCGCCCCCCAAGATGAAGGGTAAGATGGCGCGGATGGTCGCGACCAAGGCAGCCCTGTCGATCCGTCTGGATGCGCTGGCAGATGCCGATTCTAAGTCGGACCTGTCGGCCCCGACGATTGGTTCTGAATCGCGTGCGCGTCTGGAGGCACGGGCACGGGGTCTGGAACAGCGTACGACCATCTCGCAGATCCGCGCGGGCAAGGGCAGCGATGCGGGCTATAAGCAAAAGAGCTTCACTATGGAGGCGAATGGCCGCAGCTACAACACGAGTGCGGATGCGCCGCCGCCCGTTACTGGCGTCGAGGAGGCCGAGGAAGAGGAGCCCGAGGAGGAGGAGGAGGAGGAAGACGAGTCCAAGGTCGCCAAGAAGGCTGAAAAGAAAGAGAAAAAGGAAAAGAAGGAAAAGAAGGAAAAGAAGGAAAAGAAGGACAAGAAGGAGAAGAAGGAGAAGAAGGACAAGGACGAGAAGAAGAAGTCCAAGCGGTCTGCCTCGGACTTGGACGACGGCGCCGAGTCGAAGAAGAAGAAGAAAAAGTCGAGCGAGTAGATTCTCCTTGACTGTCCTATATCTCACTGTATTCCGTAGTCCCATTATGCTGTCGATGTATGAACGAGGTCTATGCGCGCCCGGTTGTACAGCTCGTGCGTGATCAGCTCCTCCGCTTCCTCATTGCTGCGGAACACGGCGCTGCGGGGCAGGGGATCCACCTGCATGCACACAAAGGCCGTAGACTGCGCATCCGAAGTCGGAGGCGCCAACGTCCCGGGATTCACCACCACGGTCGAGTCGACTACGCGCACAAACGGCTTGACTTTGGCCGACGGGAGGAGCAGCACATCAGGCGTCACCTGATCCAAATCACAGAGATGCGAGTGCGACAGATCCAACGATACATTTGACGCCGGGGACGGGGGAAAGATGGGATAGAAACTGGTCTGAGCTGAATCGACGTACCTTCGTTGGCCAAGAATATGGCGTGACAGACGCATCATCGGGTCCGTCATCTTGGGACCCGGCGTGCCAGACGCATTCATCGGCTGGACACGCTGTACCAGCTCTTCACGGCGCAAATCACCAAGCACGTCCACGGTGGTCACGCCAATTGCCAGCTCGTTCACGTAAAAGACGCTGGGGTTCGGAAGGCACCGCACACGCTTCGGAAGGCCAAGCGCCGGGTCCGTCTTGTCCAGGAAAGGCTGGGGGAAGGCGCAGTGAGGGTGGAACAGGTCTTCGGTGCTGGGCACGAGGATGACCATCGTGGATGGCGAGCGCTCCATGAGGCGTGCGAGGCGTGTTGCAATGTGCTGCTGAAACAGCTCCGTCGGCAGCATATCCAAATCCCCAGCGGCCACCAGCGGGTGACTTGCACTAACGAAGGGGCCCATCTGCGGTGAGAAATGTCGGCGTACCACAAGCAGCACGTCCGGTTGCAGCCGCTCTATATGCGAGACAAATGCGTGCCACGGCGTGAATGACAAGTCGTCCGGCGACGTAAAGGGTCCACTAGCCGCGACAATGCGCAAAGCCGAGCCATCCAGCTTGTTGGGATGGTACTGGTGTGCCTGTAGCTCCGTACAGCTTGTCGCGGGGTGCGGGAGGGCAGGCGGCTGCATTAGCGACGTGCACGTACCATCAAGAGCTCTTCGGCAATAAACCGCCCTCCTGAGCCGTTGCGTCCTTTCAGGCCAACAACCATGCCAGGAAAAAGTCCCACTACACTGGTCATCGACGCACTCTCGTCCGTCCAAACGTAGCGCACACGGCACTTGTGGTCCAAGGTCAGCGCTACGCGCTGCCCATTGCCGACCATTCGGCTCGTCTCGAGCATGAGTTCAGACGGCGTGAGCTTTGCAGGCGCATCAGCCGCGCCCTCCTTGGCCGGATTCACACGCAGGCAGATACGGCCCATCGTGTAGATGCTCTCCTGGTTCGGAATGGTAGGGTCCTCCCACTCGGTTGACAAGCCAAAGGCCTGCTGCAGCACCTCGGCCATCGTGTTGAGGCGCGTGTCCAGCACCAAGCTGCGCTCCCCTTTTTTCTCAAACATGTATCGATAGTTCCATTGCTTCAGGTCCGTGCTCACCGCCAGCGAAACACGCGGCGCCGTCTTGGCGGGCATCGCGGCCAGGAACGCATCGTCCCACGTTGACGGCATGTGCTCGTTGAACGACTCGGCCACACGCAGTCGCCCAACCCATTCGTGATCCTTCACTTGTACTTCATGATTCAGTCCCTTGGCTGGGCTGCTACCCACCGGCTTACCTAGAAGACTGGTCAAGTCCGCCATAAAGTACAAAACGCACGCGTCGCGTGTCGCGAGCGCGCGGCCCTGGGCCAACGGCCCTATCACAAGCGACCATTCCCTCCACCATGAACGGCCCCACCGAGGCCACCAAACCCGCGGCAGAGGCGAGCGCGCCCGTGTCGCGGGTGCCGGCAACAAATGTGTTCACAATTGAGTATCCTGGCTACATCACGAGTTCAGCTGACTCGCTGGAGCGCGCACTTGCATCGCTGTCGCCTATATTTGGACCGCGCACTGACTCGGCGAGCTCCGCGTACGCATTGGCCCACTTAACGAGCCTCCTGGACCAAGGAGGGCGCGTGATCGAATGCCGCTTGCCCAGCTGGACTGGAAAGCACGACGAATTTGACCTGTACAGGCACCCCATACTTGGCGACGTGACGCCGAGCGACACACTTGTGGTTCGCGTGCACAAACAGGTGTGGAAGCGTGTAGCGCAGGGAACGGTCGAACGGCGCAAGCACTACCGTATTGAGGTGCTAGGTGCCTGCTCGAGGTGTATTCGATTCCGGCGGATGGCCGACTATGCATTTCGCCCAGAGTTGCCCGCTCATACGTCGAAGCACCCGACGATGAAGCTGCACCAGGCCCTCGAAGAGATGAATGTGGCTGCAATGCGCGCGCACCGTTTCCCGCCCGAGCAGGAAGACTACCACACTGACGAGGGCGGAAAATTGCGAAGCAATTTAGCCATGATTCCGCCGCCCTTCTTCAATCGCCAGGAGCTGCCATTCTACTATGGCTATCGACAGAACCCTACATCCAGCCTGCAAACCGTGTCGTTTGCCTCTACAAGCAAGCGCAGCCGGAGAACGGCTCGCAAAGGCGATAGTGACCTATTGCATGCCGGCCACGAGCATGCAGAGGTGACTAGGTACCTAAACCGTGCACGATGGCGCAACATGGCGCCGATCGCCGTCAAGTTTGCTGAAGCTGGTCCCGTGCCAACGGAGCCGGATGCAATACTCGATCAGATGACTCTCACAGAGCGGCAGGCCGCACAACTGAAGCAGCTGAAAAAGGTGCGCTACATTACTCACCACAGTATCTGTCCGAGCGCCCCGTCTGGTCGCGCCTGAGCTTGCTGAACCAGTTCTCGGTCGCCGAAGCGCGGTCACTAATGCAGTATGTACCGAATCTAACGACAGAACAAAGGAACTTTTTGCGCTTGCCGCGTACACATTCGCCGATGGACCGTGGCGTGACGCGCTTGTTCGCTTCGGGTACGATCCTCGGGAGTACCCAGAGAGCCGATTGTACGCGTACCAACTTACCGCAGCTTTCAGCGCATTCATCTCCGGGGAAAGGCGCCGCGTGTTCCCACCACACGCGGTGCTTTCAAGGCCGAGTATGGCAAGGCGTCAGTGGGCACCAAGGCGGAGCCTGCATCTGCGCTTAGCGATGCACAGGGGCGCCCCCCCACACATTTGTTTGACGGGCAGCATGCGACGTTTTCCACGAGTACTTTCCAACTGTGTGACATCACAGCCCCTTCCCTGGTGCCGTTGATCCAATCGGAGGGCCCTGGGCACCTGCGGAGCACGCCTGATGTACGTGTACTTCGCTTACACAGATCACCACCGGCTGGTATGCTGCCTCGGCCTGGGAGGCGATCCGCTCTTCTGTATCAAAGAATTTCCATGCGCTGCTAAGCGAGGCGGAGCCCCAGCCTGCAAAGGGGGGCGACGAAGCTATGAACAGCAGCGACGGCAGTGGGGGCGCGGATAGTAGCGACGAGGAGGACGAATGATATCATGTATCCACACAGAACCCTATCAACAGGGGGTATGCAAGAAGAAGCTTACTCCTTCTTCTCCTCCGTCTTGGACGCATCGTCGGCGTCATCAGTCTTAGCCGCGGTATTGCTGTCGTCCTTCTTGTCACCAGCTGCCTGCTTGTTGGCCTCCTGAGCCGCCTCGAACTCTTTCTTGAACAGCTCGGCGTCTATCGTCAGTAGGTAGCACATACTCTCAGAGTTGGCGAAACGAATCGCGAGCGTCTCAGCCACGGGCTCGCCGTCCGAGATATCGGCAGTCACATTGTAGACCCACGAGCGGTCCGAACCGACGTTCGGTTGCAGCTTAATGTCGGACGACACTGGCGTTAGGAGAATGTACATACGGAAGTGGTTCGCGCACACCTTGAGGGTTTTGTCACGACGCATGACGAGGCGGACCTTCTTGGTCTCCTTGTGCTTCAGGAGACGAACGTCACCGGTACCGCGCTCCTTCCATTCTTTCGACTCCTTGTCGAAACGGAAGAGCTTGGCGCGTCTGGAGTTAGATAAGGGTACACACATCTTGAATTGCACATCCTCGTCTTCCTCGTGCGTCTTCACCTCGACCTGGTGCTCGAGCTTGATCACGGGATCGTAGTGAGGGTCATGCTCGGCATCAGCGCCCTAAAATGTCAGTCACTTGCCCAGCACACCTACAGTCTCGACGGGTTCCTTGGTCTCGTGCTCCGACATTACGATGGTAGGGAGCCTGGGCCGAGGCCACGAAGGCGAAAACCGTAATGATCACGTGATTAACACGTGGGTTCTGTCGGAGCCACGCACCCAGCGGCGCTCAGGCTGCTTCGCTACGCGACATGTTGTGGGAGAAGGTGCTCATCGGGGTGCTGGCCGTCCTGGTGCAGCTAGCATGGGCGCACTCGGTCGATATGCTTCCAGGATCCGAGTACTGCTTCTTCGAGGACATGCACATTGGGGATGAGATGACCCTGACATACCAGGTGTCCGGCGGCGGTCACCTCGACATTGACACGAGTATCAAAGACCCGGAGGGCCACCTGCTGTATGAGAACCTGAGAAAGGATACCGGTACATATGACTTCATTGCGGACAAGGATGGCAGGTACACGTACTGCTTCAGCAACAAGTTCTCGATGCTGTCCGACAAGATGCTGAGCTTCAACGTGCACGGTGTGCTCTACCTGACCGACGAGGAGGGACTTATCCCGACTGAGCGCGAGCTGCGCGATCTGGCTAACAATGTTCAGCTGTTCAAGGATGAACAGGACTACCTTTCCATGCGCGAGCGCGTGCATCGCAATAGTACGTGCACACTACTCACCCCTAGCCACAGAAAGCACCAACTCGCGCATCAAGTGGTGGTCCATCATACAGACCGGCATCATTCTTTTTATCTGTGCTTTCCAAGTCTTTTATGTAAAGAGGTATGTCGGCCAACGTGGCTCACAATAGGCAATTCGAGGTTCGACGCACCATATAGCCATTGTTACTATACAAAGGATGATCTCAGAATCCATACTGCTTCTTGTTCTCGCGCATTTTGCTCTTTCCTTGCGCCCACTTCTCCTCGAGCATAGGCCGGCTCTCGTGGGCCATGGCAAGGAGCGAGGTCAGCTGCCCGCGGGTGCGAGCGCGCATATTGGTAAACTTGTCGGTGCGCAGCTTCTCCGATACGAGATTTTCGCGCTCAGGCTTGGGCGTGGGTGCTTGTACCAGACGCGGGGGTGCCGCATGCTGCATCTCGGCGGCCACATCAAAGTCGGTCAGGGGCGCCTTGGCAGGCACCTGTGCCATAGCCGAAGCCTCGGCCTGCTGCTGTGTATAGTTCGCCCAGGAGGCGTATTGTGCATGCGCTTCTGGCGTGACAGGGTACCATCCGCCGTCGGCATCTTGCTTCCAGCCCGGATACGACGCCGGCACTGGCTCGGGCACTGGCTCGTGCGCCCGCTCGTGAACTTCCGGGGCTGCAGAGAGAGAAAGGGTATAGGTAGATGCTTGCGGCGCCTGTTCCTCGACAGCCACAGGCTTGGAAGGCAACGATCCCTGGATAATGACCGGCGCTTTGCTCAGGGCAGACTTCTGTGGCTTCGGTTTGAGCCCAAGCATAGCTCGAAAGTCCTCGTTGCCTTTCTTTTCCTTGGCATTGCCAGTATCATGAACGGCCAAGCGGACATCGTCGTCCAGAACTGTCTCCTTGACAGCGTCGCTGTCCACGGGCTTCCGCAGGGGCTCCTTTCGCTGTGGCTCAGGGAGCATGCTGAAGAGGGTGTGTGAGTGGGTACCCGACGAACTCGTACGAGCGCTTTTTGTCGCATGTGTGGGTGGTTCAGGCACCAAAGCCGGCGCTGCTTCGACCTTGATTTGTCGCTTGACCGGTGCACGATGGGTGTTTTTCGGTGCAGGAAGGCCCATTTGGAAGCCTGGTGTGGGCGCTTCGGCTTTATTCACGGCATCTTCCTTGTCATGCACCGGCGATGGAGCATCATCCGAGTCGGAATCGGAGGCATAGGCTGCCACCAGAGAACTTGGCATGGCGGGGKGCGGAGAAGGCGGCGATGGGCACAAGCGATACCTGCTGACCAATCGTGGTGGAGTCATTCTTTTTTTTTCCTCCAGACGAACGTCTCGGTGCGCCACACGTTGGTTCGGTGCCCACGTCCAAATGACTCCGTCCACGGCCGCGTTGCCGAACGACTCTCCCAAGGTTCTCTTGGTCGGTTCACTTGTGGCAGCACGTGAGGGCATGTACCAGAATACAGTGCAGGAACTCCAAGGAAAGAGCTCGGTGCTTGAGACAGAGATGGTCGACCGTCTCACCGACACGGACTACCAGCCCGCGGCCAACTTTTTTGACCAGGTGTATGTTATAGCGCCGTACGATGGCACGCCATGGTCTGTCCTGCTGCCGAAGCTTTGTGCTACGGCTGCACCTGGTGGTAAGCTGCAGGCCACGTTGGTCGACAAGCCTAGCCCGGAGACTGTCACGCGCCTAGGTGCGGAAGCGACGATTGCGGGTTTTGGCAGCATTGCGACTCTGGGAGAGGGCCGGCTGAGTGCAGTACGGCCAGACGCGCCTGCCGTGTCGGTGGCGTCCGATTCGACCGTCGAAGCGGTACCATTGCGCAAGAAACTGGGCGGTGATGGGAGCCGCCAGCAAAAGGCATCACTGTGGGCAACGCAGCCTGAGGCGCAGATTGACACTGATACGCTCCTTAGCGGCAGCGACCGAATGGGCCCACGCGCGATGAAGCGCGAGGACTGCACTGTTGACCTAACGAAACCGCGATCGCGCCGGAAGCGTGCGTGCAAGAATTGCACGTGTGGCCTGCGTGAGCTGGAGAAAGAAGAAGAGAACAACGGCACGATTGTGCAGTTGCTCGAGAGTGAGATCAATGGCAGCGCTGGTGGTGAGCGGCAAGAGGTGACGTCTACAGTCAAGGGTCCCGACGGTGTCGAGCGCACAGTCAAACGGGTGCAAGTGGACACGCGCGGCGCCACGAGCAGCTGTGGCAGCTGCTTCCTGGGCGATGCGTTCCGGTGCAGCACGTGCCCGTTCCTGGGCATGCCGGCCTTTGAGCCTGGCCAAAAAGTAGAGATCCCTGTATCTATGGACGATGATGTATAGGGCTACAATCCATGTATGACCATCTTGACAGGAACGTCGCGCTACAGGTGGTGAGCCAGGGCATGGGCGGCGAGTCAGGGCATGGGCGTGCGACCCACGATCTGGGGTCCTATTTTTATTGACCCAACGTGGCCCGTGTCCTAATACTGATTGGATGCAGGCCGGGTATTTGCGTACCATGCATAAATCTTTGGGATGCCTACCCGCGCAGCCGTCTGTGCAATAGACGACCATGTCCGTTCAGAACGAGAGGACGCCTCTGCTCGACTCGCGCAATGGCGCGACGGCTGAAGATGAGGCTATGCTCTCCCACGAGAGTGCCTTTAGTGCTATTCAAGATGCGACGCACGGTGTGGATCCCAACTCGTCGGCGTTTGTGCCGCCTCCCGACCGTTCGCACATGAGTGCGCCCCCCGTGCCCGAGTTGCCGTCGGCGGGCCGTCCGCTAATTGAGCTGCTGATTATCATGAGTGCCATGTGGATTGGCACGTTCCTCGCTGCGCTGGACAGCACAATTGTTGCGACGATTCTCTCGACCGTGGGCTCCGAGTTCCAGGTGTCCAAGACTGTTGGCTGGCTCGGTACCTCGTACCTGCTAACGCAGACAGCGTTCCAACCTCTCTACGGTCGTCTGTCGGACATTTTTGGCCGCAGGGCTGCGACGCTGTTTGCCTCGGCCGTCTTTCTGGTGGGCTCGCTTCTGTGTGGTGTCTCGCGCACGTTCCTGCAGCTTTGTGTGGCGCGTGCCATTGCGGGTATTGGCGGTGGTGGCCTGACTTCTATGGCTACGATTGTGACGTCCGACCTGGTGAGCCTCAAGGCGCGTGGCACCTGGCAGGGTCTCGGTAACCTGGTGTTTGCGGCGGGTGCGGCGCTGGGTGGCCCTCTGGGTGGTGCACTTGCGGACGGTGGCATTGGCTGGCGCTGGGCCTTTTTGATCCAGGTGCCCCTTTGTATGTTGCACTTTGGTGTAGTGTCGGTCAAGGTGAACATCCCGGCGGGCCCCGGCAGCATGAAGGAGAAGCTGCGCCGCATTGACGTGTGGGGTGCACTTACGCTTGTCACGGCCGTCACCCTGCTGCTTGTTGGTCTGAACATGGGTGGCAACGAGCTGCCCTGGAGCCACCCGCTCGTGATCTGGTCGCTCATCGGTTCGTTTGTGTTCCTCGGCGGGTTTGTGTACGTGGAGCGTCATGTGGCGCGCGAGCCGCTGATGCCCATGTCGGTGCTGTTCAACCGCACGCCAGGCTTTGTTTCGCTGGCGTGCTGGTTCATCAGCATCTCGCAGTACGGTATCCTCTTCAATGTGCCGCTGTACTTTATCGCGGTCAAGGGCCGCAGCGCGGCAAACGCGGGCATGCACCTGATCCCCAATGCGATCACCGCGTCGGCGTGCTCGCTGGGCAGTGGCTTGATTATGGGCCGCACTGGGCGCTACCGCACGATCATGCTGCTGGGTGGTGCGATGGCCGTGTTGGGTCCGCTGGGTATGTGCCTGTGGAACGGCCGCACGACGTCCGAGTTTGTGTACTGGCTCACGATGCCGTGGGGTGGTGCTGGCTTCGGCAGCACACTTACCATCACCCTCGTCGCGCTGATTGCCTCGGTCGACCCGAAGGACATGGCACCTGCGACGGGTGTCACATACCTGTTCCGCGCGGTTGGCTCTGTGTTGGGTATCTCGCTGTCGAGCACGCTGCTGCAGAACTCGCTTGTGTACTATTTCCGCCAGGAAAAGATCCCAAGCGAGATTACCAACGGCATTCTCGACAATGTTGGCATGCTGCACCAGCTGACCGGCAAGCTGCACAAGCACGCTGTGCTCGCGTACGAAAAGTCGATGCACATCGTGTTCCTTTGGATCCTGTTGACGGGTGCACTTGCACTACTCTGCCTCGTCTTTATTGAGGAGAAGCCGCTGCCGGGTCATGCGCCGGCGCCGTCGCAGCGCCGCGACAATGCGGAAGAGTAACCGTAGTCGCCTGTAGGTTCGCCCGATCGCCCGATCAAGTAGGCCGGCGGCCGCCGCCGCAGTCGCTCCGACCTCCTGTAGTGTGTGGATGGGCTCGCACAGGAGCGGGTCGCCTGTATCCGATGAGCCGCCCCCACCGCGCCGCCATGTCTCTTCACGGAATAGGCCTTCAGAGGCGCCTGCACCAATGCCGATGCAGGCTGGTTTGCGGGCGTTTCCCGCCCTGGCGGGCGCCGATCTGCCAAACGCGCGCACGCGCAGCCGCTCGCGCTCCAGCTCCCAGGCAAGCGACCCATTTGGGTCGTCCGATTCACTCACATACGCAGGTGGGCGTGAGGACCGCGCATCAACCGCAGGGATCTTTGAGCTCGATACGGACACCGCCACATCGGGATCCGAGAATGATGAGCCTTCGACACCACTGCAGACCGCGTTTCAGCGCCGAGCGCCGTTCTCGCGTACCTCAAGTGCGATGCGTAGTGGACTTGGGCACCGCACAATATCAACATCGCAGCCGTGGCGCAGCTCATTCGACCGCATGAGCGAAGGATCGAGCGCGCACAGCTCACCCCTCGCCCCACCGTCACGCCCATTTCGCACGACACCCTCGTTTTCAAGTCCACTCGCAATGGAGCCTGTGTTGCCACAAGATGATGTATCAGATCACATCTCGCCTCCCTCGCACCGCGCTGGTCCGAGCCGCCCGCCCCCCCGCCTTGGCTTGGCCCTGCTGCAGCTGCCCCACAACCGTGCCGCGACGCGGCGCTCCACGCCGCCGAGCACCATGGGTCCACCAGATGGCTTTGGAGCATCAAGCATGCTATCACCACACCATGCGCTGCACCGGCGCGCGCACTCAACGTGCAGTGTGCCCGTCGACCCAAGTGTGTGTGGCTCGCCCCTGGGCGGCCCGGAGGGTGTGGACCCCAATTTGGTCGCGGCAATGCGGCAGGGTGTGAGTATTCCTACGCGCAGCTGGCGCAGTATGTCAGCGGTGCTGTCTTCGACGCCCGGCACGCCTGTCTCGCCGCCAAGTGATGGCCCCATGTCGTTCGAGTCGCCGCGCGGCAGTCCGGCGCCGCGGCGCGATATGATTCGGCTGCAGCGCATGCCGCGGTCAGCACTGGCCCATGATCTCGTCGTACCGAGTACGAGCTATACGCGCGAGGCAGCGCCGATGTCCTCGCCCCGGCCCTCGCCGACGAGCAGTGATTCCATGCCGAGTCACCCGACGCTGCTGGGGCTCTCACTCGCCATGCCCGCCGACGGTCCACGCTCCTCGTCGCCTCGCGAAGCGGGCCCGTGGGAGGCGCATGTGCTGCATGCGTCGCGTGAGTACAAGAGGCGACACTATTCGCAGGTGGGGCTACATACCTGGGACGATGCGTGGATCGATGCGGCAGCACCACGTACGCATGTGGCGCTACATGCGTGTAGCCATTGGAACCGCGTGCGCCATGCGGTACAGGTGCCGTCAGCGATGGACACAACGGCGCAGCCGCCATGGCTGCGGCACCTGCGTGTGACGGCGTCGGATCCTGATCTAGCGACACTCCGGCCGTTGCACGTCATGCCGCGTGTGCCGGAGCGTGAGCGCGACGTGTTTGGCCGTCGCCAGGCGCCGGCGTCGCGTGCAGCGCGCATCGTCTCGGAGAAGCATACGAAAGCGACGCGGCGGCCCAGCGGGTCGTCCATGGACGACTCGGCGGCGATGCAGCGGCGACATTTATGGGACGAGCTGGTGCAGGCCAAGGTGTTGTGCGATTCCGAGCTGGATAAGATTATTGCGGGGATCATGTCGCTCTCCGAAGAAGTGCTCGCACAGCGGCACAGTAGCGAGGAGCAGGATCCCGATGCCACGAGTGTGATGGTGCCACTGGACGGGTCCATGCCATTGACGCCGCTCGAGCGCCTCGCTGCGCAGGCCGTGGAGATCCGCATGACGTCGCTGCACACGCTCCTAGAAAAGACGTCGCTGTGCAGTGCGGCCATCGCGTCCGTGCAGGCCCTCGGTGTCGTGTGGGACGAGCACGCCGAGTGGCCCGGACGCGGCTGGTACGTTGAGCTGCTGCTCACGCTTGCGGCGCTCAGCCGTGTGCTCGAGTGGTGGGACGCCGAGTACCGCTTCTGGGGTAGTGAGCCGCGGGCGGCGTCGCCGCCCACGGCTCGCGCGCCGTCCCTGATGCTCACACAAATGCTAACGGAGGAGCCACAGGTGCTTGAGCGGACCGAGCCGCCCGCGCCGTCAGGCGACGCCAAGCTCAGCAACATCCTCATGGAGCTGACGCTCGACCTGCGCATCCAGTTTGTCAGTCTATCGTGGCAGCGAGTCATTGGCACGGACGTGGATCAGCTGCTGGATCAGTCGGTTGACCATATTCTGCCGCCCGGAGGCCGTGCACTGTTTGAGCGGGCGACGCGGCAGCTGCTGGACAGCCCGGGCCACACGGTCGAGGTGGGTATGGAGGTGAGTGTACCCGACTCTGAGTCGGCACACGCGCCGGTGCTCATGGTCGCCAAAGGCATGCTGGTGCATCACGCGAACGCGAGCGGTGCGTCGCACACCATGTGGATGCTAAACCCTGCGTCGGCGAGTGCGCTGCCAACCGGCGACCTGCGCGATGCCGGAGCAGTTGGTGGCGTACCCGAAGACCTGGACGCCATCTCTACGGAACTGCTCCTGTGCCGCATCTGTGAGCGCGAGATCCCTGCATGGTTCTTTGCGCAGCACTCGGAGATCTGCCACGAGATGCATCGCCTCGAGATGCAGCTGAGCACGTGCAACGAGACGCTGCAGGACATGGCCGAATGTGCCCACAGTGTGCGCAACGCGCTTGTGGCGCGGAGCACGCCGGGACCAACGTTCCGCGGCCAGCCCATTGAGGCGCCCATTGAGCTTGCGTTGCGCGTCGTCGATCAGGTCGTGCAGGGGCTCGAGATGGCGCTAGCGATTGCCATGCCGTCGCTGCCGGAGGAGGGCGAGCTGAGCCGGTCACGGCTGCTGCCGGCAGAGAGCGAGCGTGCGATGGACCGCGTGCGGCGCTGGCGCCGGCCATCGCCCAACGATGCGGCGCTACAGCTGCTCTGTGCGGATGCCATGCGGGCCATGCAGGACAAGGTGCACATGGTGAATCGCATCCGACACACGATTCTATATGTGGAGACGGTGCGCCAGGAGAGCGAGCAATATGTGGCCGAGCTGCTGGACGGTCAGGCAGCAGCGCCCGATACACCGCCGGTGGTCGTTGAGTCGGAAGATATACTGGAAGGCCAGGCAGCGGCGCCTGGCACGCCGCCGGTGGTCGTCGAGTCGGAAGACACGCTGGACGGTGTGCAGAACTTGATGCTAGACCCTCTGGACGATGCGTCGGACGACGACCGCTGGTCCGCCTCTCAGAGCCGCTCGTCGATCCCGATCCCGATCCCCGGCTCGACCAAGGCGGTGGCGACGCCTCCCCAATCGCCGTTCCTGGCGCCGATGGACGCTGGCGGCCTATCGCGCAGCCTGGCCCGCAGTGTCGCGCGAAGTCCACGTCTGGGTGCAACACCACACTCGCCGCGCCTGCTGCCGGCCGCACAGCCGCGGGCGACGGCTGCGTCGATTCGGGACTTTGAGCTGCTCAAGCCGATCAGCAAAGGCGCGTATGGCTCCGTGTTCCTTGCGCGCAAACGCGCTACGGGCGACCTATTTGCGATCAAGATGCTAAAAAAGTCAGATATGATTGCCAAGAACCAAATTACGAATGTGCGCGCCGAGCGCATGATCATGATGAACCGCACGCAGTCACCGTTCGTCGTGAAGCTTTTCTTCACGTTCCAGAGCCCCGAGTTTCTGTACCTGGTCATGGAGTACCTCCCGGGCGGCGATTGTGCATCGCTGGTCAAGGTGTTTGGGGCGCTGCCGCCCGCTTGGGCGCAGCAGTACCTCGCGGAAATGGTCCAGGGCCTCGAGTACCTGCATAGCACGGGCGTGGTGCACCGCGATATGAAGCCCGACAACCTGCTTATCGACCACCATGGGCATCTGAAGCTAACCGATTTTGGCCTGTCCAAGTTTGGCCTGCTCGGGCGTCACCGGCAGACGGCCGCGGCGCACGACCTGCGCGCGCATGCGACGTGGGCCCAGCCCGGTGCGAGTGCCTCATCGCCGGTGCCACTCGCATCCGTCTCGGGCCGCGGACTCGGGACGTCGCTCCCGGACGTGTCGCCCAGCGAGACCGAGTCGTTCCTGCGCAGCATGGCCACGGAGACGCCGGGCGAGCGCATTGTCGGCACGCCCGACTACCTCGCACCCGAGAGCATTTTGGGTGTGGGCATGGACGACTTTGGTGTGGACTGGTGGGCTGTGGGTGTGATCCTGTTCGAGTTCTTGCACGGGTATCCGCCGTTCCATGCCGAGACGCCCCCCGAGGTGTTTGACCGGATCCTGTCGCGCCAGATTGCATGGGACCCAGACGCCGAACTCCCGCCAGGCGCACACGACCTGATCGACAGGCTGTTGTGCATGGACCGCACGCAGCGCCTCGGTGCGGGCGGCGTCGAGGAGATCACGTCGCACCCGTACTTTGACGGTATCGACTGGGACCACCTGGTCGATCATGATGGGCCGTTTGTGCCGCAGCTAGATGATGCGGCGTCGACCGACTATTTTGACGCCCGTGGCGCTGTGCCGCAGCTATGGAATGACGACGAGCGGGGTGTGCAGGCCACGCCCGGCTGCTCAGATGCACCGAGCCCGCTGGCTGCGAACGAGTTTGGCTCGTTCAGCTACAAAAACCTGCCGGTACTCAAGCAGGCGAACGACGAGATGCTCCGCCGCGTGTTGACGGACATCCCAGGCCCGGCATCGCCCGCCGGCAATGTGTCATCGCCCGTACTGACGCGCTCATCGAGCGATATGCAGCCAGAGCGCGGTACGTCCGGTGATGGGCGCACGTCGTCCTTATCAGGTCGCTCCGAGGCACGCACCGAGCGCTGTGTCTTGCTCTCTGACCCGAATCCCGTATCGCGCCTGGTACTGCAGGCGATGATTACGGGAACTGGTGCACAGGTCGTTTCTGCTCACGATAATGTGGACCTTGTGCAGCTCGCGATGGGCGAGACCAAGTACGATGCGGTGATGATCAAGCTGGGCGATGATGTGGCCGATGCGCACAACGCCGCGCGCATGATCAAATCGACGCGCAACATCAACAGTGCGACGCCCATCATGGCCCTGTTCATGGGTGAAGTTGCGCTGGATGCGTCAGAAAGCATCTTTGATGCGGTACAACCGCTCCCTGCGCCAACCTCGGCGATCGCGCACCAGCTCCAATCGCTGTACGACGCGTCGCCCGGCGGCGTGCCGGCTGTGGAGGCCTGCCAAATGGCCCTGGCCCAAGTGGCTATGTAGATCGCAAGGTTCGCGGATCACCATGACCGACGAGCAGCGCGCCCTGCTGTCACCGACTAAGCGCGCGCTTGCGGACCATCCGCGCCGATGGCGCCGCTGGTTACGGGTCTGTGGTGATGCGCTAGCGGTGTGGTGGCCGACGATCTCGCTGCTGGTCCTCCCACACACGCTGGGTCTCATGCAGGCGGTGCAGATCCCTGCCGAGGTGGATGCGATCCGCTCGCTCAGCTGCGTACACTACTATGCGCTGCATCCGGTGCCTCCAGATGAACGCTCGTGCCTCGATCCGGCCGTGGAGCGATACTTTAGCATGATCACGACGCAGGTGACGTTTTCCGTCGTCCTGGCCAACTTTCTCAGCATGCTCGTGTACGGCCGACTCTTCCAGCACCATTGGCGCCGCTGGATGGCAGCCGCAGGCCTTTGTGGATGTGCGGTCGCGCGGATCCCATTCCTCGTGCTACCCATGTACCAGTTCCCGCACCTTGTACCGGAAGAGGC
Organism: Malassezia dermatis; assembly: GCA_001600775.1. Classification (NCBI taxonomy): domain Eukaryota; kingdom Fungi; phylum Basidiomycota; class Malasseziomycetes; order Malasseziales; family Malasseziaceae; genus Malassezia; species Malassezia dermatis. Next base: position 666,527 of record BCKX01000003.1, read on the forward strand.
GTACGCCATCTCTCCTCACGTCATGCTCGCGCTCTACTGGGTCTGTGCCGTGCTCGGCGGCCTCTCGGGAGCCAACGAGATTGTCATGCTCTCGGTAGAGTCGTTCATGGTCGATACAACGAGCCCGAACGAGCGTTCCAACTTGTTCCGCCTCGTGCAGGTGGCTCAGCTGTTGGGCGCCTCAGCCGGCCCTATACTTGGCTCGCTGGCGACGCGGTGGATGCCGTTCGCTCACAACCGATGCATCGGATACCGCACATGCCAGCCGGCATACACAGATTCACTGCTCTTCAACAACGCGCCGTACTGGCTCTCCCTAGGTTTTGTGCTGCTGGGACTTTTATGGGCCCTCTTTGTGATGGATGTGCGCCACGCAAAGCCCTATGGCGATCAATATGGCCAGGCGAGTGATCTGCGTATGCGACAGCGCGCGCAACCCAAGCTCAAATATCGCTGGCTCGGCGCGTTCCAACGCCTCCTGCCAATACGCATTGGTCGCTGGTCGTACGATGCGCGCATTGCAAAGCTGACGACGGCCGACATGTGTGTGGCTTTCTCGACCGAGGGACCTGTGGTGCTGATCCTCGTCCTCGGCTTCGTATTCCATTGGGACCGCAACCTGCTGTCGATTGGCCTGGGCGTCACCAATGCACTCAAACTCGTCACCATGGCCGTTGTCCTGCCACTCAGCCTGCGCGCCATGACCCGCGTCTGTGCATGTCCCCTCGATATTTCCAATCTCACCGACGAGCAGCTACATGCGTGTGTGGACCTCAACGAGGACGAGCTGCACCCCGACGGCGGCCCCGCAGAGCGCTCGGCACATGCGCAGTTGCTCCAGCATGTGTCGCAAGAGCAGCGCAGAATGGCCCGCCTATGGCGTGCACAAGTGGACCTGGACGTGTCCCGAGTCAGCTTCGCCATCAATGCGCTCTCGTGGGCCATGATCGCCGTATCGCTCGAGCGGCAGAGCCAGGCGCTCGTGATCGTCGGTGCGATTCTGCTCACGGCAGGGACCGGCGCGCAGCCGTTGCTCCGCAGCGCAGCTAGCACTATGGCCGATTGGATCGTCGAGCACTTGGAGGATAAGGCCGTGTTGCTCACGCATGCGCCCGAGGACCAGGACCCACTGCCCCGTGGCTCAGACAGCTATCTGGTGATTGTGTCTACCTTGTTGCTTCCTTGTCTACTGATGGGCCTTGTCATTCGCAACTATATTTATACAAACACTGTGGCCACACATCCAGGCGTGTTCTTCGCATGGATGGCCATCGTGAATGGCCTGGCGCTATTGCTCTTATGTAACATACGCCCCGTCACCTCGTAGCTCCCTCAAGTGCCCCATGCCCCAACGGTCTGTGCGTTGGATCACGTGCAAGACGGAAGACACGCAGACGTTGGGCCCATCACAGCCAGTTCCCTCCCATGCCGGCCCGCGGTGCCACGGGGCCCAAGAACGGCCACCCCGACAATCGGGCCACCAACCGCTTCGCTTCGTTGACAGGTTTCGATGCACTTACGGTCGATTTCCTTCCGTCAGAGGACGAGGAGGAGCTGCCCAAACCCAAGCCTGCTGCCGTCGTGCCAGAACCGACGCGTCCTACGAAAAAGTCCAAGTCCAAGCGGAGCAAGGCGTCCATAAAGAAGGCATTGAAAGATCAAGTGGCTGTTCCTCCGGTGCCAGAGGCCAACGCGGCAGCGTCTGACTCTCCTTCCGCACCTGAGCCGACTGTGCCAGAGCCCGCCACAAAGCCTGCACAGACCGAAAAGGCCGAGGATGGGCCGTCGCACGCGGAAACGAACGAGATGCGCACCCCCGCAAAGGAAGAGCCTGTAGCTTCCGCACCCGTTGCAGATGCGCCGATCCAGCAGGCTGCGATGGACCTGCCATCGGAGAAGGAGGCAGAGGCAGCCCGCGCGCAAAAGGCGGCGTTCTGGGAAAAGGTCAAAGAGCGCACAGTGTTCTCACTCCTAATGATCGGCGGCTTCTCCTTCATCTTGGCCATGGGCCCCTCGTATCTGATCTTACTGGTCCTCATTCTCGAAACGTTGGTGTATCGCGAGATCACTGCGCTGTTTAATATTCCCGGGCGCACTATTTTGACGACGCCCCGCTCACAAAGTGATGCGGACGAGGAAGATACCCTTACTCAACGCGAAGCTGACCGGGAAGAGCTCTGGAGCAAGACGCTAAGCTGGTACTTTTTTGCCGTGTGCAACTTTTTCCTGTATGGTGAATCGCTGACCTATTACTTCAAGCACATCGTACTGACTGACTCCTTCTTCGTGCAGTTTGCACGCCACCACCGCTTCATTTCATTCATGCTGTACATCTTTGGCTTCATGGCATTCGTCTCGAACCTGAAACGCCGCAACCTAAAGCATCAGTTTGCTCTCTTCTGCTGGGTGCACATGTCACTGATGCTGATCGTCATGTCAAGCCATTTTATTGTGGATAACATTCTGGAGGGCATCGTGTGGTTCTGGGTGCCGTCCAGCCTGGTGATCTGCAATGATATCTTCGCTTATATATGTGGCATGCTCTGGGGCCGCACCCCCTTGATCAATTTGAGCCCAAAGAAGACTGTCGAGGGCTTTGTCGGCGCCCTGTTTATCACCATGGTATTCTCATGGTTCTGGGCTGGCTACTTCCAGCAGTTCAAGTACATGATCTGCCCTGCAGTCAGTCTCGGCATGAATGTGTTCCAACGTCCAGACTGCAAGGTGAACCCTGTGTTCATGGTCCACCGTACTGCTCTCCCTTCTCAGCTTTCGGAGCTGTTGTCTTCCGTATTCCACCGCTCCATCACGCACTTCTCGTGGACGCCGTTCCAGTGTCATGCCCTTGTCATGGCCGCCTTTGCCAGTCTCGTGGCGCCCTTCGGTGGGTTTTTTGCAAGCGGTTTCAAGCGTGCCTTCAGGATCAAAGACTTTGGCCACAGTATCCCTGGTCACGGCGGTCTGACGGACCGGTTCGACTGCCAGTTCCTCATGGGTTTGTTTAGCTACGTCTACTTCTCGTCGTTGATCCGCGACTCGCGCGTTTCAGTGCAGATGGTCATGCAAATGATCATTACGCATCTCCCCCTTGATGACCAGAAGCGCGTGCTTCATGAACTGACGAGTTACCTTGTAAAAGAAGGGCAGTTGTGAGTAGAGCCTCCATACCAGTAGAGTTGACACGAGCGCGCAGCCTAACGTGACGAGGCAGTACCTAGCTTGAAGCTCCACTTTCCGCCCACACTGATCACAAACTCTCGTGGACTTGCCTTAGGCAGGGCCAACATTGCCATGTCCAGCAATGAGCCAAGCCGCTCTATGCGGCGCTATGCCAAAGCACATGCTTCTATTGACGAACGCGTGGCACCTGCCCCTGTCATCCAGGTGTCGTTGCCCTATCTGCAGCCCAAGACAGTGCCAGCGGAAGTGGCGACGCCCTATGTACGCCCGGACACCGCTGCCACGCCAACCTTTGGCACCTTGGCAGCAGGGGCTCTTTCGACAGCACTGCCAGACTTACCAGGTGTGTCTCGGTCTCCAGAAGGCAAGCAGCTTGTCGACGAGCCTAAAACCGACCCCGCACTTAGAAGCGCTCCTGATGTCAGTCTGTCGCCGCGCAACAATCCCTTCTACCGCCGACTGACGGAAAACGAGACTTTCTCTACTCAAAATTCCTATGTACCGGAGGAGCCAGTTCGTCGCGGCATGGAGATGGCACCGCTCCTAACAGACTCGGGGGAAGACGGATGCCAGCAGAATACCCCACGCCCATCTCGGAATACATCGCGCGTGGCTCCGCCACAGACTCTGCTACCTTCCTCGTCGTCCGTACCCCAGCTCCCACTGCTCACGTCGGGTAGCTCACAGATATCTTCAACGCCCTCGATACATTCCATGACCCCTTCCGGGTCCATGACATTCACAGGTCTGTCACAAGAGTCGCTCCCTGATGTCATTCGACCCACACAGACCAAGTCGTTTTCCATGGCTGCCAATCGAGTGGCTGGCACCTATTCCCGCTTGACTCGTCTACGGAACAAACAGCTGAAACCTTCATCGGAGCAGGCAATCTTGCCCATGTTGGCACCCGCCTTGGAACCTACAGAGCCTATGCAGCTGCAAAAACTGGACAAAGGGATAGGCAAGTTTCATGTCCGTGAGTCAAGTGAGCGTTCCTTGAATCTCAGCCCGGGGTCTGTCACACTATCGCCCCCGACACGCCCTCGAATGGCACAAGCTCAGCCTGTGACTACCTCTGCACCGTTGGAGTCGCAGTTTCGAAGATTTGAAATTGTCGGTCGAGGCTCCTATGGCTGTGTGTATCGAGGTGTACATATTCCGTCCGGCACAGCGGTGGCGCTCAAGGTGATCAACTTGGATACCCCAGACTTTGACGTGGAAGAAGTCCGGCATGAGGTCGGGCTACTGAGTCAAATCCGACAAGCGAGCCTGAAAAACATTGTTGGCTATTGGGGCTGCTGGCTGCAGGGGTCCACCCTGTGTATCGCCATGGATTACTCGGATGGCGGCAGTCTGCGCACGCTCATGAAGCCAGGACCTATTACGGAAAAACACGCAGCTGTGGTTGTGCGAGAGGTGCTTGTGGCGCTCACCTACATTCATTCAGTGGGAATCATACACCGAGACCTAAAGGCGGCCAACATATTAGTGACGCGCACCGGGCAAGTCATGCTGTGTGACTTTGGCGTTGCAGCGTCGTTTGTCCAGGGGAGCGCGCGCGGAAAGCGTACAACATTTATTGGCACGCCGTACTGGATGGCCCCCGAGGTAATTTTGGAAGGTAAGGCGTACGATTACAAGGCGGATATTTGGAGCTTGGGCATTACCATCTATGAGATGGTCGTAGGAAACCCACCCTATTCCGAACACAGCCAGGACCACGTGCTATCGATGATTCCCAGAAACAAGCCCCCAAGACTGCCTGAGACCAGTCAGTTCTCGCCTATGCTTCGAGAATTCGTCGCCGCGTGCCTGGACGAGGAGCCTCGTGATCGTCTGTCAGCCGAAGAGCTGAGTCGCACACGCTGGTGTAAAGCCTATGCCAAAGTGCCGGTGACCATCCTGACGGAGCTGCTCGCTCAATACGCGAAATGGACGCATGCGGGGGGAACTCGTACAAGCCTTCTCTTGGCTCCCACGGATGAGAAGGTGGACGAGCCGATGCAGCCGGAATGGCATTTTGATGCGCCCTCGTCGTCCGAAGATACCCACCATGAGCCTGTCGCAGAGGGCCAAGTTCCACCGGATCACCCCCTTTCCCGGCTGTTTGGCACGGATTCCGACCAAAGCACGCCGCGTACCAACATGGGCGCCAAGTCAGGGGCCGCAGAGACGCCCGTGACACCCACGCCCCCCCCACCTGCTAGTGTACCCGTGTCCAAAACGCAAGAATCACCTAAGCGTTTAGGTGGACGGCCAGGTGTTGGATTTTCCGGAACAGGTGCCACACCATTCCGGTTCGGACTGGGTAGTCGCGCGGCAGATATTCCGAAGGCAGTACCGGCAGAGCAGGAGTCAGACCAAACCAAGATGCCGCTCTCCGTATCGGTATCTGGCCTTAACTCACTATCAGCCTCGCCCACGAGTCGCTCTCCTACGACTGAGTCGCAGCAAAGCAAGTCGGTGCCCACCTCGCCACAATTAGGCGATGGCCTCGACTCACCCAAGCATTCACCGGCCTTGCGACGTGTGGGACACATGCCCAGTACGATCAGCCACAAAACACCGCATCGGCCTCTTCGTCTCGTGTCCTCCTCCTCTTCGCTCGTATGGGAGACGCAGAGCACCAGGCAGAGTGTAGATGAAAGCCAGCAAGCTGAACTGACGAGCCAGAACCCGTCCTTCTTGGAAGAGCCGTATACCGGATTCCGACCGCAGGGCCTGATGAGCCGTACACGAAGCCGCAGCGGAAGCAATGCAGACGCGAAACGAAATCTGTCCAGAACCCTTAGCACCCGAACCAACTTATCATCAAAGACACGGGAGGGCGAAGAAGATGTCCTCGTGGATCGAATGGACGATATGGCTACATTCTCACTCCTTCCCCCGACGTCGTCGACGGGCTCCTCCCTGCACAGTACGCATGTGCATGTTGGCTCCGACTCTGCAGTTCTAATGACTATGGATCATGCGCCCACCAACAATGAAGGTGGACATGAGCTTGTCGATGGCCGGCATGACCAGCCAAGCGCCGCACGACCGTGGAATGGCAAGGGCGTATCGGATTTATCAGATACCCACGTGGCACAGGATAGCTCGCTTCAAGACGTGTTTCAAATGATGCCGAGCCCGACATCAGCCGAACCATTCCGTGGGCCTGCGCTGCGCACTGTCGACGCGTCGACGTTGCTTCATCGCACAGAGCTACAGGCTGAAATGGCACGGACCGTGAATGATTTGTGCGACTGGCTCGACGCGCTGGCGGTGGGACTGGAGGGGGTGCTACAGCAGAGGCCACGTGGTCCGTAGACGAAATTCCCGTGCAGCCAATCAATCTATAGGCATTAGACCGGCCGCAACGGAGGCCCACGAACGTTTTCATTGACCGTTACGACAACGATGCTTGCAGCACCTGCCAAGTCTGTGCTGTCGGTCCCGTTCGGTAGGTAACAACTTCTCTAATACTTAGGCGCTTCGTGTTTTGCACGTGCCGTTGCGGGCCGTGCCATCCACGGCTCTTCGGCCTCGCTACGTGAGCCGACGCCTTCGCGGCAGGTCGCCCAGGTGGGCAGCAACCAGCTGAGCCTGGAGCAGCCCCGTAACGCCGTTGGTGCGTAATATATTCTCACATACAGAATACACACTTTCGACGCTCGACAAGGTGGTGAACTGGGCGCGCCAGAGTTCGGCTTGGCCGATGACATTCGGTCTGGCGTGCTGTGCCGTGGAGATGATGCACGCGTCCGGTCCTCGGTATGACCAGGACCGTCTCGGTATCGTTTTCCGTGCAACTCCCCGTCAGAGTGATATCATGATTGTGGCTGGCACGCTCACCAACAAAATGGCCCCTGGTACGTGTGGGCAACCTAACCACAGCGCTCCGTAAGGTGTACGACCAGATGCCAGAGCCTCGCTGGGTGATCTCCATGGGTTCGTGCGCCAACGGTGGCGGCTACTACCACTACAGCTACAGTGTGGTCCGTGGCTGTGACCGTATCGTCCCTGTTGACCTGTACGTCCCCGGTTGCCCTCCCAGCGCTGAGGCGCTTTTGTACGGCATCATGCAACTTCAGCGCAAGATCCGCCGTTCACGCCAGATGGTACTCTGGTACCGCAAGTAAGAGCGGTAGTGTGCTATAGAGCCCCTGTTTGCTCCTTTACTTGTACATGTCCTACGTATGGATTAGTACCTGGAGCGAGTGCCGTTAGGACCTGTGGTATGAGTAGAAAGATGCATGACACGTACATTTTGTAGTCCATCCTGGCCTCCGTCGTGTTCTTGCCCTGCAGCTTGTATGCAAGCGAAATGTCAAGGTCTCGTGGGTTGCGTGCGTTCGGCGCGCAGGCCAGTTCGCCTTCAATGACATCGCCTTCAAACACAGTCAGCGTGCCTGGCGTGTAAAAGACGGTCTGCTTCCAGTGCGTGTAACGAGAGTGGGGGCCAGTAGAAAAGCGCACGGGCTTGTGACATGCCTCAAAACCGATGTCGAACCAGCCTAGGAATGCATGTACATAATCGTTGCGCATGGCTGTGAGCTTAAACTTGCTCTTGAAAGTCAGATTTTCCTTTCGGACTTTCATTAGGTCAAGGTGCAGCAAGGGGGCAGGGTCGCACACAACGCTGCGCAGCTCCACTGTGTCGACCAGAGGTTCGCGGAGCGCAATCTCTTTGATGCACGAATAGTCGAAGCCGTACACATCGTCCCAAAAGTCAATCTTCTCCTCCTTGTACTCCTGATCCTCGATCGCAGAGAGGTATAGGGTAGCACTGTCGGGCATCATAATGCCATCAGGTTTGAGATATTTGTCGCGAGCGAGCAAAACAGTGTCGAGCATACTTTCGTAGAGAAGGAAATAGCCCATCCATTCGCTCACGATAATATCCACTTTGCCGTTCGGGCCAAGGCCAAGGTCCACTTCCTCGAGCTTGCCCTTTACCAAGGTGATAACTGTGTGTGAACGTCTGGGAGAGCAACGTACTGTGGTCTAGTCGGTTTGCCTTGACGATCACTTTGGCCTGGTCGATGATGTTACTCATATCGACGCCAATGACTTTTTTTGCACCGGCCTTGGCAGCAAACATGCACAAGATGCCCGTACCACAACCAACGTCCAAAACGATCTTGTCCTTGAATAGATGCGGGTTGTTCTGGATGGCCTGGCGGTACGACAGGGTACGGACTTCATCCTTGAGCATTTCCTCATGGATACCGAAGTGTGCATACGAGTCCGCATAGCTGTTGTCAGTGAATTCAACACACTAATCCTTGGACGTCATATTGCCGGCGCTCGGCTCCGCTGCACCAGACATGGTCCCTGACAACGACCTGCCGTTCCAAGCGTCAGTAGCCAAAAACGTCGTCACGTGATGATGTGCAAGGCGCGTGGAGCGGCGCTAGGGCCCCTAGGGACTCTCTGTCCGACCACCAGTGACATGAATTCCCTCTACAATCTGGCGGGGCGCCAGGCAGCCTCGATACAGGCAGATCTGACATCGTATGCTTCGGATCCTTCGTCGCAGAATGCTTTGCGTCCGCAGATTTCTGCCGCCTTGTCTGCCATGGTCAAAACGGTGGAGGACTACGAGGCCATGGCCAAGCGGGAACTTGTGATTGCCAAGCGTGAAAAGGCGATGGGTCGCGCAGCTGATTTATTTCAGGAAATTAAGAAATTCAAAGGACAGCTTGCTAGTATTGATGCAGGTGCTGCAGTGGTAGCCTCCCAAACGAGTTTAGGACACGCATCTTCGATTGCCTCGACATCGGCAAGAACACGTACTTTTGACGCCCATGGGCCTTCTTTCAACATGAACAGCCATGCTCCAAGGCAGAATATGGCGGCTTCTTTTGCTCCTTCGATGCAAACATCCTATGCGATGCCGAGCACCAAGGTAGCGCCTGCTGTTTCGTATACACAACCTAACGATCCCTTGGCTGCTTATCGCCTTCACCAGCCCATTGACATGTACAGTACAGAGGAAAGGCCGTATAGCATTCGCGAAACACACGCCTTGCGCGAACATTCATTCATTCAAAACACGGAGAACCAATTGGACGCATTCATCGCCCAAGGACGCTCCGTGCTTGGCAACTTGGTGGAACAGCGCGGAATTCTGAAAAATACTCGTAGGCGTCTTTTGGATGCTGCCAATTCGGTCGGTATGAGCCGAGAGGTTATCGTACGTACCAAATACTCACAATTTCAGGGATACATCGACCGCATGAGTACCCAGGATACGATCATCTTTTTTGTGGGTGCAGCTTTCACTTTGTTTGCATTTTGTATGTGTATATGCTCTGACACCAGATTTGATATACCATTGGTTCGGTTAATGAGAATCTATACCCGATACTATACATAAGTTTTAAAATCGCACAACTTTATGGGCTGGGCGGGACGGTGTCTTGGACGTGTCGGATTTGAGCATCTTACGTTGAGCCAGAAGGTGGAATTCATCTTCATCCGCACCAGCGCCCTCAGAGTCCGCCAGGATACCTACGCCCCCGGCCTCAATGCCTGACGCATGAATGGTGCGCCGAGGATCCATAGGGCAATCTTTGGCCAGGTGCTCCACAGAGTGACATACTTTGCAGTGACCACCATTGGGGTACACCCCGCGGCCCTGATTTTGAGGGCATTTTGAAGCCAGGTGGCCCTGCTAGGTTAACGATCTGGTCATGCGACATACCTTGTTAGTGCAGATATAGCAAGTGGCAAAGGGTAGTTCGTTGTCAGGATTGCGAGCACGCTTGCATTGCGATAGAGTGTGCTCAGTGCTCCCGCATCGGAAACAGATACCAACAGTATCTTTACCTTGGGCTCCATCCCCTACACGCTGAGGGCAATCCTTGGCAGAGTGTGACAGTTCGCGGCACACGAAACACCTCATGTTCGTCTGCCTTTCTTCAGCACGCTTAGCACGTCGGAAAGCTCGCCGTTGGTTTGGGTCTGTGTAAGAAGGCAATAAAAACATACCCAGGCCGAGACGCGACGCGTGAGCCGGCTCTTTGGCACCCGCTTGTCGCTTTCCAGAAACCCCTCTGGCTCCATTGGCTTTGGCGACCATCTTCTCCATCTTTTTTGAATCGCTCAGCAGTTTATCCCGAACTTCGTCAGACTTGGCCTTCTTGGCTTTGAGACGAAGAAGCTTGGAGCGTTTCAGTAGCTTCTTCGGGTCAAGTTGGGCGGTATCTTGTTCAACTTTGGTAGAGTTGGAAGGATCTTGTGATTCTTCCGACCTGTTTTCCACATATTTCGTAGCATCTACGGTATCATTGCCACTTGGAATAGCGCGGCGCCCCTCAAGCTTGGTATATCGTGTCATGGTTCCCTAGTTGTTAGTGGGCTAAAAAAAAGTGTCATCCCTCCACTGTGAAATCAGTCCACCTGCGGGGTGTCACGAGCCACGCAGCAAGTGGTGCACCAGAGGATGAGCCCGCTGCCACACAGTCATGCTCAGGATCTTTCTGAATTTGATCGAAAAACAATGAAATCTTTGCATCAGGATCATTATTGCCTCGGTATTGGGACTTTTCCAATTGATAGACCTCGATATAGTGCTGACGTCCAGAATCTTGAAGAGGATGTTTGCTCTCGTAATAAGACAGCGAAGGATACGTCTCATTCAATGCTTTTTGGGAACGAATCAGCTTTAAAAACCATGCTCTCTTGCATATCATGGACCTTATGTGAGCAAGGTCAGCGTACCAAGAGGATGCAGGCAGAGGACCACCATTTCTTCGTTTGGTGGAAGCGCCTAGCTTCACGCCCCCCAATATGCTCTCCATTTTGTAGCCTCGCACCCATAAAATAGCTGTTATTAATAAAGTTTGACATACACGCAGCACAAGGATCTGGCTCAACTTTAGACCAGCTTTCGTCTGCTGGACTCACACCATATTCCTGGTGAACACGTAGTTCCACACTTTCGCGAGAATCTGAGAAAAGCATGGGTACCATCGAAACTTTGAAACTGTGATTTTTCAGTGGTGAAATACGATGTTTCAGAGCCCAAACGCATTTCGTTCCATATTCGTTTTGGTGTATTCCCCATTGCGATTCTTGCGGCATGCTAATAACCACTGAAGTTAGGAAGATGGGTGTCAGCCATAAAGAAAGGAAGGCTCCTTGGATGCCCACAGCATTCCACATCAAGATTTTATCAGAGCAAGACATGCTGATACTTGGTGGTGCATCGCGTCGACCTGGCATTAGTCACTAGAACAAACCTGGCTTGGTCCTCAATATGCATTCGCTGGTGGAAATATCGGTACGAATTCGTCCACGAATGAGACGCGGGATGTGTGCAGGATGAGAAGAAAGATTGCTGTGGCCATCTTCTAGTGTGTGTCGTGCACGTAGTGCGATAGACGAAGCTTCACCACCTAGAGTTAGACTGAAAAGGACATACAAGGTAGCGTAGAGATATAAAAATGAAGGTGTACGTGATTCTGGAGGGAGAATCGGATGGGTTCATTGTTGTCGTCTGCAGCACGGAATATACGAGGAATGCCGTCAATCATGGGCTCGTCTGACGCTTTTTCTGCATGCAGGCGATCTAAAAGCCATATTCGGACGCCTCTTCGACAAATAACTTCAGCATGGCAGTCATTTAATATGTCACCATGTGGTGACATCCGTTCATACGGTGTGCATTTGACGCCTGTGCCCAACGCAATGACGGTGAACTGTAAAGGTTGTGTTTCGATGACGCAGCCTGCTAGGATGGTCCATTCATATCTTTGTGAGTAGATGGTACAAACCTTCCATTAGACCTTTTCTGTGGCTTGCCGCCGCCTTTTGGAAGAGCTATATATGCGTCTAAGCATGCCTGCGCGATGAGATGTGCCTGGGTTTCCATAGCATGTGGAGTGACGCCAAAATTAAAATACTACAGTTTTTCTGTTCGTGAATCTTCCAATGTAGCTGCCTTCAACTGATCCGCCAGCTGGTCTGTATCCGTATCAGCCTTGCTAGATTTTTCTCCTTGATCATTAGATCGTCTCTTCAGATCTATTTTCTTGTCCATATTGTCATTCATGTCCTTGTAAATTATATCCAGATCATCCTGCCATCAGTGATTCAATCGTACCTCCCATCCGCAGTATCGAGCCAGCTTCCGCACCGTGTCATCCACTTTGCCTTGACAAAACACGTCACGCGTATGAGCATCATCAAAATCAAAGCCTTCGTCCCCATCCTGGATAAAGCTAAATTTCTTGCGCCGTTCTCCCACTTTCTCCAGATTTAAAAGGGCCCGTGGACATGATAAGGGAACCTCGTCAATGAGCGAAGCAAAGGGCTGCACCTTATTATAAGTGCAGAAAAGCTTACCACCAATGATGTTCCCATGACAAGGAGTAAATCTGCCCTCCGGAAGTCATAAAGTCGTTCGAAGAACCGTTCTGGGAGGTTTTCTCCAAAAACAGTGGTTAGTGAGCCAATGCACGTACATGTGATATCTGGCTTGATGGGAGGGGCTGGCAGATCATCGCGTGGACAATACTCACATCTCGCCACAGCGCCACTTTTCACCTTCTGTTCAAGCCACTCTTGTTCCACGGGTTTGTTACATTTCACACATCGGGCATTGGCGAACGAGCCATGAGCTTCGACGATATTGTCTTCTTCAAGCCCAACGAGCTGCTCAAGTGCATCGACTAATGTTAATTTCATACACTCACTATTTTGCGTAAAAACCCGCAATAGTTTTCCTTTCTGCTCCAACAAACGTAGGAAGCAATGCGTCAGAGTTGGTCGATATTTGGCACCATCCGGGTACAACTCAGAATAAAGCGTATAAAATGGTTTTGGATTGCTTTTAAAATATTTGATATCAAAAAGAGCCTCAGGGTATGGAAGATTGAACTTCTCAAGACTTGCGTACAAACCAGTGACTGGCGAACGGAAATCTGGAATGCCTGCACTGGTGGATATCCCTGCACCTGCCATCACAATCACACGTGAAGCTGCGTCAATACATAGGCTTACTATTATCATCCTTTAATATCTTAGCTATACGCTCAATATTAGAAAGATTTTTCCTTTCCGTTGAGCTTGCCATGCCACCCATCCTAGGATTGTCGCCAAGACGCAGAGCCGCTGTGGGCTCGTGCACAGACATGTCACGTGCACGGATATGCGACTGGCACCCACATCGTGCGTGGAGAGGAAGTTGAAGACTTGTCAGCCTCTTTGGCGTCCACAATGGAACCTAATTCTCAGGATCCAAATTTAAAAGAGACTTCAGTATCCTTTTTAAGGGCTTCTCAACACCGTGTGAAGCAGATTCTAGGACTATTGGACCCGGCTCGATCACCGAATCAGCAGCCTGTGGATGTTGGCATGCAGGGTGGCCTACTACACAGCCTGCACAATATTCTCAATCCTTTAAATGATGTGTTAGGCATGCAAGCTGAAAACCCACAGGATTTATCTTCTGCAATAGGGTCTACCACACAACGCGCCCCTTCCTCCTCCAGAGGTCTGGATGTTTTCATTCAAAACGCTACAACTCTATCGCAATTGACGAACCAGTTAAGCACTTCTTTGAAAGATCCGCTTCCTGGTTTTCCGATAAATGTGTCAGCATTGCAACTGCTAGAGCAACGGATGAATGATGCTCCATTGGAGCCCAAAGATCAACAAAGAGTGCTGCTCCGTTTACGAAAGATGCGGCGTTCCGTATTGCCTGAAAGTTCTCCATCCAAGCCATTGAATCCTGAGCCTACCAATACACAAATTCGCAGTCCTCTTAATCCTATACCCTCGCAACTAACATTTGAAGCTATATCACCGTGGATTGATGATTTAATTGAACCTACGGACAAATGTCCACCGAAAGATGCCTGTTGCATTGCAATTGATGCATTCAACGCGTATATGGATAAGCGCTGCGAAGATGAATCAATAATCCTGAGAAACACACAGGGAGATCGTTACCTAGCGAAACGGCGTGTTCGAGCGCGACTAGCCTGTTGGGATAGTTCTCGTGTTGAAATTCATGTTGAACTACGTGACGTTGCCTGCGTGAATATTCAGTTCGAATGGTTAGACTCTGGGATTCAAATTCTCCATACAGGTGTAAGTTCACCCAACGAATATCTACAAGATCAAGTCAATCTTCTCCTCCCATCTAAATTTGGTTTCTACAATGATATAAGTACTCATCTGTTTATCCATGCCCTGCATCGTCAAAGTCAAAATATCCGTCCTATCGAGTTTCTATGTACTACCCTGATGCATGTGGCTGGTCTTCGGACACTCTTTGATCCAATGCCGGCACTACCCACGACAGTTTCCGCCATTCCTTCTCGTACGGCATATGGATCACTCCGAAAGGATATAAAGGAGGATTTCCCGTGCCCAGTCTCATGGAAATGGTGTCGGATTGCGGGCGATCCTCTGACGACGGCCCCACAGGGTGAATGGGTTGCCTTCTCTCCTCATATGATGTAAGGTAGTGGAGGTGCCACGTGGGTACGTAAGTCACGCCATTTGCGAGACGCGAGTGGTACGAGATTGTACCCAGTGTACTATTTTGTATCGTTAGCTTAAATTACATCTGTGTTAGAAATTTTAGCCCTCGTTTTCTAACATGGATATCGTGCTCAATTACGCTGATGAATACCTGTTAGATTGGGTGTGGGCTAAGGCTCTTCCAGCCTCTCGCTTCTCATCGTTTTGCCAGCCAAGGGGCAACAGTGGAACACTTTCTTGGATCACTGAAAAATTCCAGTCTTTGTGTTCCGCGTCTAGCCACGAAGAGTCATGGCTACCAAGAGACAACATAATCCGTCAATTTGTTTCTCTGTATGTTATCACATACATTGGCATCTTGCTACTCTACTTCTCGTGCGCCTCGTTCTCTTACTATTTCTTGTTCAATAAAGAGCTGAAAAAGCATCCTCTTTACCTCAAGGACCAAATCAAGCTCGAAATCCAGTCGTCTTTGCGAGCTTTCCCATGGCTTGACCTCCTCACTGTACCCTGGTTTATTTTGGAAGTTCGGGGCTATACTTTGGCTTACGATCGTGTTGACCAGTATGGTTGGGTGTATTTGATCTTGAGCGTACCGCTGTTTCTCGTCTTCACGGATGCATGTATTTATTGGGTCCACCGAATTGAGCACCATCCTCGCCTTTACAAGCATGTACACAAGCCCCACCACAAGTGGATTGTGCCTACACCCTTTGCTTCTCATGCTTTCCACCCCCTGGATGGCTATGCTCAAAGCTTGCCGTACCATGTCTTCCCCTGCATTTTCCCGCTCCAGAAAATCCTCTTTCTTGGACTATTTGGATTTGTGAACCTTTGGAGTATTATGATCCACGATTCGGACATGATTAACAATACAGGCTTTGAGAAATACATCAATGGACCTGCACACCACACTCTCCATCATCTCTACTTTACATGCAACTACGGGCAGTATTTCACAACATGTGACCGTCTTTTCTCTAGTTTCCGGGAGCCCCAGGCTGAAGATGATCCGTTGCTCGAAGCACAGGGCGTGTCGCGTGCTATGTCGCGTGCTAAGCCCGTAAAGGCGAACAAGAACGAATAAACTACTCCTTCCTTTTGATTATGCTTGTTTTACTATTACGATATACCGTACACTTCTTGGTTAGTACACTTGGGGAAGCTATGTAGTCCACACATTGTTGTTGGATTTGGATATGTACTCCGATAAATAACTGATGCTTATTGTAATACATAGCTAGGTCTACGTCCTCTTCCAGTGACTATCCTGGAGAAAGGCTGCCATGTGCTTACTCCCTGTTTGTAGCAGAGGATGTCCTGCGACAATTTGCAGAAATCGCTCGAGTCCTTCACGCCGTGACTCAATGACATCCTCTGAGAAGCGATTCGTGAACACCTTACCTGGCAAAGGCGGGACATTTACACGGTTTGATTCACGCTCAAGAAGTTCGCGGAAGTAGTCAAAGTCAGAGTACCGACGCCACACTGACGAATAACTCAATTTAAATGCCGGGATGTTCGTACGCGTGACCACTTCATATTCGGTAAACATCTTACGCCCAACACCATGGGTTCTTGGGTTCCGAACTTCGACTTCTAGGAAGTTTTCTGGAACACCATATATATCTTCAGGGGCATCTGCCCTTGGCGCCGTGCTCTCGACGCGTGCGAAGGGTGAGTAGCTAGCGGGGTATACAGATGTGCTCTTCGAGGGATTCAAATTGGAAGACTTCAGATCATTGGCTTTGCTTGCATTGGGGAAATAGGCGTTCGAAGGTGACTCAGAAGCATATTGTGTGTATGATGCCGTTGTGTATGCTCCAGAGAGGTAGCCCTGATCATTCTCCGTAGCTTTACCAATATCATCTATGCCTTGACCAAAATAATTTTCTGCACCCCAGTTCCTTGATGGCTCGTCGTCTTGAATACGGGCCATCGTGTGCGATGGAGGCGGGCCCCATGGGTGCTCCTCGTCCACTTCGCCATCTAGTGCACTCTCTTGAAGTATATTGTTGGAGCTGCTCGTTGCCTTGGGAGGCGGGGGTTCTGTCCCACCCCACACCTCTGCATTCGAAGAGATGAGCGGATTGTCGCCTAGACCATCGTTATCCGCAAAATATAGAGACATGTACCGCTTATGACACGCAGTATGGACAGTTGGACAGTCTAAAGTTGTTTGGGGTGGGCAACTGCTTAGTGATCCAGCGTAATCAGATAAATATTCGCAATTGTGCCGTGCACGTCCACTCGTCACATGTCACACTGTCTCACACATGGACGCATTGCAGAGTTCCTACGCGAAGCCGTAGGCCCGAACTTGATGTAGAATAGATTACGCTGCAGACGACCTTTTCCTTTTATCACTAGTGATTTTCCTCATTTTCCTACATATTGATAAATTATAATGCAACTACCGTGATGTACCAGTCTTCGGCGACAGCCCTTTACAAGCTAATCATGACTGTGTAGCATTGGTTGGTCTTGTTGTCCTTTGCCCCTGTGCACTGCCAGGTTCAGCTGACGGTATACATCTTGGGAGCACTCCGATAGAGTAGTCTAAAGCACGTGATACACAGATAGAACTGTAATAATGCACGTGATCTACAGTGGTGCCGGTGGCAGGATCCGACCAGGAGCTGTGGACCACGCATTTTTCCACCCAAACCTTCCATCGGTTGCACCGACTCTTCACTCTATCGTCAAGATGTCTGCTGCCGCCACGGTCAAGACGTAAGTATTGAATAAAGTCGTGCTGGGAAGTCTCTTCGCTTCTGTTGCGTGATACTGGCATGTCGTGTGAACCCCCTTTTACCTGGGTATGATCTTAGTCGAGGGCCGCTTCGGTGAACACGATTGTATTCAAAGCAGGCGGAACAAGAGATTGTCCTTTGCTGTTTTTATGAACGTTGAATACTAACACTTTCAGCTCTGTGCCTAGCGCCAAGGATGTGCTCCTTCCTGAGACGTTTCTGAAGAAGTACAAGGCTGACGCCAAGCTTCGTGAGGAGAAGCAGGCCAAGGCTCTCGAACTCCGTAAGGTACGTGATTCGCCAGGTCCCGTGTATGTACCGACCCTGCCATGGACCGATTAAGTGATGCATATCAATACTTGCGGACTAGACATGCAAAGCAAACGTCAATGATGTCTCAAATATACCATCTTTCGGGGCTGATTTAGACGTGGACCCCGCTCTTGTCAACTCAAGGTCCCTGCGCAGACGGTTCTACACGGGTCTCACAAAGAGCGTTACTAACATTTTAGCTTCGCAAGCAGAAGCGCCAGGTCATCTTCAAGCGCGCTGAGCAGTACGTACAGGAGTACAAGGCTGCCGAGCGCGAGCAGATTCGTCTGCGCCGCCTGGCGAAGTCGCAGGGCGACTTCTTTGTGCCTGCTCAACCCCGCGTGGCCTTTGTTGTTCGTATCCGTGGTGTTTGCAACATCCCTCCCAAGCCGCGCAAGATCATGCAGTTGCTCCGTCTCCTGCAGATCAACAATGGTGTCTTCATCAAGGTGACCAACGCCACTCAGCAGATGCTCCAGCTTATTGCTCCCTACGTGGCCTGGGGTGAGCCCAACCTGAAGACCATCCGTGAACTGATCTACAAGCGCGGTTTCGCCAAGGTTAACAGGCAGCGCATCCCCATCACCGACAACACCATCATTGAGCAGCAGCTCGGCAAGTACGGCATTATCTCGATTGAGGACCTCGTGCACGAGATCGCGACTGCCGGCCCCAACTTCAAGGCAGCCAGCCAGTTCCTGTGGCCCTTCCAGCTGTCGAACCCCACTGGCGGTTTCAGGGCCCGCAAGCTCAAGCACTTCGTTGAGGGTGGTGATGCTGGTGACCGCGAGTCGGACATTAACCGCCTTGTCCGCCGCATGAACTAAACAAGCCATGATGCCTGTGTTTTAGCTCTCTCTCCACGATGATAAAGCTTGGGAATGCTCTATCTCATGTCACCTTATTTGTCTGCATGGCTATCCTTTGCAGACAGCTCCTACTCAATGTCTAGCAGCAATTCCGTAGAGTAGGCGCTACCCAAAAACTTCTCTCCCAGGTTCATACGTGTTTGTTAGTCAGCTATGCTTGCCGTTAGCTGCACAGTTGGCGAAAAAGGAAGAAGGATGAAGAATATTGTAGAATCAATATTGTGGCCTATTAGGCCAATAACTTTGCTGTCAAACATAGGCAGGTCGGTCGACAGCGATTGGTGGCCTATACGGCGGTTGTTGCAGCCACCTGCGGAAGGAATAAGAATCAGCGACGTAGCCTTGCATCCGTCACACACCCATCATGTCGAGTGTCGTGGGACTTGATATTGGTAATAGCAGCAGCAAAATCGGCGTTGCGCGTGCGCGTGGTGTCGATATTGTTTCGAATGAAGTGAGCAACCGCAGCACCCCCTCGCTTGTGTCTTTCGGTCAGAAGGCTCGTATGCTAGGAGAGGGCGCGGCCACTGCCCAGACTTCCAACTTTAAGAATACCGTTGGCTCGCTAAAGCGTCTCATTGGTCGCACATTCCAGGATGAATCAATCCAAACGTACGAGAAGCCTTTCGTGAATGCTGAGCTTGTCGACGCTAAGGGCGAGGTCGGCGTCAAGGTTCGCTTCCAGAACGAGGAGCAGGTCTTTTCGGCCACGCAGCTCTTGGCCATGTACCTGGGTAAGCTCCGTGACACCACTCAGAATGAGCTTGGTGGCTCGGGCGTAAGTGACGTTGTACTGTCTGTCCCTATCTGGTTTACCGACGCTCAGCGTCGCGCCATGCTGCATGCTGCGGAGATCGCTAATTTGAACCCGTTGCGTGTTATGAACGAGCCTACGGCTACTGCGCTGGGTTATGGTATCACCAAGACTGACCTCCCTGAGCCTGACAGCCCTCGCAATGTCGTCTTCGTCGACATTGGTCACTCTAGCTACCAGGTGTCGGTGGTCGCTTTCTGCAAGGGCCAGCTCACTGTTCTTGGTGCTTGGGCCGACCCTAACTTTGGTGGTCGCAACTTCGACCGTGCCCTCATGGAGCACTTTGCCGAAGAATTCAAGGGCAAGTACAAGATCGACGTGTTCTCCAACCCGAAGGCCACCTTCCGTCTGGCGGCTGGTTGCGAGCGCCTGAAGAAGGTGCTATCTGCTAACACCCTGGCTCAATTGAATGTGGAGAGCCTTATGAACGACATCGATGCTGCGTCCCAGCTGAAGCGCGAAGAATTTGAAACCCTTATTGCGTCCTACCTGGAGCGCATCAACGTCCCATTGGATGCTGCCCTGGCTCAGTCAGGCCTTACCAAGGAAGAAATCCACAGCGTTGAACTGGTTGGTGGCAGTTCTCGTGTTCCTGCTATCAAGGAGCGTATTGCGGCTTGGTATGGCAAGCATCTTTCGTACACCCTGAACCAGGATGAGGCCATTGTTCGTGGCTGCACTCTTGCATGCGCCACCCTCTCTCCTGTTTTCCGTGTGCGTGAATTCTCGGTGCACGACATCTCCTCTTACCCTATCAAGGTGTCCTGGGAGCCTGCTCCTGATGTGCCTGATGAGGAGAACGAGCTTGTTGTTTTCAACACCAACAACCCTGTGCCTTCTACCAAGATCCTTACCTTCTACCGCAAGGAACCTTTCTCTCTGGACGTGTCGTACGCTGATGCGAGCACGTTGCCCAAGGGCACCAACCCTTGGCTCGGTCGCGTGACTATTAAGAATGTGGCACCTAACGAGAAGGGCGAGCACTCGATAGTCAAGGTGAAGGCGCGCCTGAATCTGCATGGTGTCATCAATGTCGAGAGTGCCTACACTGTGGATGAGATCGAGAAGGAGGAGGAAGTACCCTTCGTGGACCCTAACGCGACCGAGGACGCTGAGCCTAAGACTGAGAAGAAGATCGTTAAGAAGCTGCAGCGCAAGGACGACCTTCCCATCGTTTCTGGAATCGGTCTTCTCGACGCGGGTCTTCTTGCAGAGATCAAGGAGCGCGAGGGCCAGATGTATGCTGCTGACAAGCTTGTGGCAGACACTGAAGACCGTAAGAACGCTCTTGAAGAGTACATCTATGACACTCGCTCAAAGCTCGATGAGAGGTATGCCAGCTTCGTCCAGTCGGAGGAGAAGGAGAAGTTGCTTAGCATGCTCGCCGAGTCGGAGGACTGGCTCTACACGGAAGAAGGTGAGGACGCCTCAAAGTCTGCTTATGTTACTCGCCTGGAGACGCTGCAGAAGGTCGGTGCGCCCATCCAGTTCCGCTGGAAGGAACACGAGGAGCGTCCCAAGGCTGCTGCTCAGCTTCGTGAGATCGTTAACAAGTACATGAGTGTGTTTGAGAACGAGCCTGAGAAATATGATCACCTTTCGGATGACGACAAGACTAAGGTGATTGAGAAGGCCGCCACTGTTGGCAAATGGCTCGATGACTTTATGTACAAGCAGAGTGAACTGCCCAAGAACGTGGACCCTAAGCTTACCTCTGAGGAAATTCTGAAGAAGAAGGACGATGTGATCTACGTTTGCACACCTATCCTCTCGAAGCCTAAGCCTCGTGTGCCAGTTGACACACCCAAGGCTGACGGGAATGCCCAGACTTCGAATGAGAATGAAAAGCAGGGCGATATGGATGTCGACTAA
Source organism: Malassezia dermatis (assembly GCA_001600775.1). Classification (NCBI taxonomy): domain Eukaryota; kingdom Fungi; phylum Basidiomycota; class Malasseziomycetes; order Malasseziales; family Malasseziaceae; genus Malassezia; species Malassezia dermatis. The sequence continues at coordinate 687,805 of BCKX01000003.1, forward strand.
GTCAATCAAATAGGAAAGGATTACATGAGATGCAATGCATTTTAAGTCGTCTACAGAATGTCTATGAAACTGATTTCTTTCTAACCTAAATCAGTTAATCGCCACCAAAACTAGCAGAGCAGCTATCAGCGGAAAGAATGCTGGAGTTATAGATGCATGCGCCCTTGCACCATTCTTTTGTTTCGATTCAGGCTGCGACAAAGGCTTGGCCTTGTATTTGACACCATTCATCTTTGACACCGCCTGGAAGACACTTCCATTTCCAGCCGTGTAAAAGTCCACCAGCACAAATGTGGGGTAATAACTCATACTCGATGCACAATGCGTGACATCTTTCATAATGGCATCTACACTGTTCGTCCGGTTGAGATTATCCACGTCTGGCGACTTAAATTTGGTGTTAAGAATGCTTTTGTTTACATCCAAGAAATGGTTAACCAAATACATCATTTCTTTTGTGTTGCCATTGTAGCGGTCTGGCGTACAGTTGAAGTTGCTGTTAGTTTGGTCATAGGGGTTCTCCCAAAGATTTTTGAATTCGGGCAGAATGTACTTGACGGAGCTGAAGTCATAGTGGTTATCAATGAATACAACTAGCCTTTGATTTTTACTGATCATTTCTTGCAAAGTAGGCCAGTTGTCCTTCCCCAGCGTGCTTTGGCTTGGCTTGTAAGCCATGTTATCGAGGCCAGCTTTCTGAAATCCTTTATTCCAGCTCGAAGCTCCAATATTGTCAACATTTGCGATGATAATTGTTACGACCTCGTTGGGGTTTCTCTTTAAAAAGGAAGAAACGTCACTCAAATACGATTCGAGTGTACCCCCATTCAAAATGGCACAAGATGAATGGCAGAGTGAGATCCCAGAAGGGTTATCGCTTGTTGCTCCCTTGTCGGATTTATGGCCTTGGATTTGGAGTAACCGAATTCCATCAGAAAGTTGGCTGGAGACATTTGTGAGTTGGTTTATCCCAAGGTCCGATAGCTGATCACCAACCGCATAAGAATCATGCGCACCGATGTGGGTGATATTGGAGTACTTGCGATTACATAACTCTTGATATCCATTACATTTGGTAGCACGCTTGATATCCATTCCATATGATGGTGCTACCACCAATCCACTGAGGACTATCGACGCCAACAAGTGTACCAACTGCCACTTCATGGTGTAGGAATGCTAAACTTCTATGGTCACAGCCACGTCCTGCATGTACATTTGGTACCCACGTGGTAATTTAATTGTTTAAATCCTATTGGGTAAAAGACTCTAATTTAGTAGAATGGTACCAAATCAACACTTCCCCAGCGCACGTGCCAATTGAGACAGACCCTGGTGCTTGGGCGTTTATATAGATCCGACAGGTTCGTGAACAGTTTTGTTGTCATAGTAGAGTACTGGGGGATCTTCAAAAAATCGTAATTGATGCTCTTCGGCAGTCATTATGAAAGTGAGCCATTCTTCCTGAGTGAATATATGATCCAATACCGGGTCCATAGCCATATATAGCAAATCTCTGCTGTATGGACAATACTTGAGTCCCTGGTACACGACATACTTGATGCGGTTGTACTCATACCGCTTGATTTTAATACGTCTCAAGTTCCGAGTTTCAAAGGCCACAGCTGTCTTCCAAATCTGCTCTGAGTAAGGGAAAATATGTAAGGCTCGATCAAAGTATGCGCGGATTCGATCAATACTTCCACTCAGGGCAGCCTCTGTCAAAATGAGTTCCATCCAATGGAAAGGTGTCCAATTCACAATATTGCGCTTCAAAAACACCTCCATCACATTCCTTACCTGTCTGTTCAGCTTGTCGGATCGTGTGACAGAGCTCAGACAGCTTAATAACCTTGTATCATCAGGAAAAGAGCCAAGGAGCTTTGTCATAACGGCTCTCTCATCTCTAGAACGAATCTTTGACCTTTTTGCTGCGCATTGTGCCCCTTTTAAAAACATCAAACATTTCCCCGCAAGAAACTGACGCTCGAATGTAGTAACATGAACAAATGCATCCATAAAAAGTTGTAGGCTAGCTTGCAAATCCTCGCCAACTGGCACGTTTTGTGACATGTGTTTTGCAATTGCTTTTACCATAATCTGTGAGCAACTTTGTACCGTGATTTTGGCCAAAGACCGCATGATGTACAATTTTTCTGTAGCTAACGGCTCCGACTCTGAAATTTGAATACGTGAATGTGAATGCCGGAAGCCAGAATTAATAGCGTGCTTGATGACTTGCCAACAGGTTTCCCATGTTCCCATAGACCATTCCAATTCTATCCATAATGCCCATAGCTGCTCGAAAATACAATCATGATCCATTGACAGTCCTGATTTGGGTGGTGAACTTAGGACTTCAATCAATGCTTTACGCGCCGTGTCACCATTGCCCCAAGCGCAGAGTTCCAATTGAATGTAAGCAAGCCACAAAGGGAGTGCATCAGGGGTATCATGCAATTGATTCTTTAATACGCGACGTGAACTGGGTTATTGTCGAATTACATACCTCTTGGGGTCACCACCTGCGGCGTAGAGTACCGCTAATGGTAATGAAAGGTCCAAATATGCGATGTCTTCGGGGAATTTTTTCATGGGAATCTGTTGCTTCATCACTTGCAACAAACAGCGTTCTACTCTCGGTGCAATATGCCAGTTCATTTTTGGAATCATTGTAAACCATTGCCCTCGGGGATCTTGTGATGAGCGTGGAAATAGGACATCAATTGAGCACGGCATTTTCATGATGTATTGCTGACCGAAAGGATTCACTGAAGAAAATCCTGTCCAAAAGTCCTCAGGAAAGTCCATGTGGCCCAGACTGGTTGCAGTAGTATACATATATTCAACAAACTTCTCGTTTGAAGCTGGATAGCCGAAATTTACTGTTTGCCAGATCCAATTTTGCGGCATCCCCAAATACTCCGTGAAAATATCTAATGCTTGAATCAGTATTGTAGGTGGATGACTGGACGGTATGAACAAAAAGTTTCGAATATCTGCGGCCAAAATGAATGAATACGGATCTGGGCATCCTTCGGTGCTAGTAATATTTCTTGGTTGTAGTCGCTTCCCAAGTTCAAGCTCATTATGACGCCAAATCTGAAAGGCCCCATTAGATTTGAGTCCATTTGACAAAGCTTCTTCCCCCCATTTTTGTTCCAGACAAATTACTGGGCGTTTCCAAGTGGCATGGGAAAATCCCCGGTAGTCACCATGGTCAGAAATATGGCACTGATCGTCATCCCACCATACGCAAAACAGGTCCATAAAGTCATCCTTTTCCAAGGTCGAGGGAATCCCTTCACGAGCTACACAAACCACAATTTCAAGTTCAGCTTGAAGGATTGCAGTTCCCCATTCAGTATACCCAGCTTTTTGAAGAAACTGGCTTAGACTTTTGATCAATTCCAATCGATAAGTGTCAAGCGGCAAAGATTCAGTATCTTTGGCAGCAGCATGCATAGCGCCAAGTGCGTCAGAATATAGACTCAACGTATCATCAACACGAAATTGAGACGGGCTTGATATACGATATTGAAGGAAGGCATGCCATACTGTGGCAAGAGATTCTAGAGAATGTGTTGTCCGTGTCAGAAGCTCATGCCATTGGTCGTTCACCCTTGTTCTATCCCAGATACCTGCATTGGATGCAACCTTAATTTGCTCTAATAACAAGGGAAGTGAAAACCGATTAGTGGGACTTGCATTCAGTGCGCATTCCAAGACAGCCAATTCCAAATGCGCTAATGTAGTTTCATTCGCGGACTCCAAAGACGTTGTATCTGCCCCGATAAAGTTCCATTGAAGGTGCACAAGTTCAAGCCATGCATCAATGTCTCCTGCATTCGTATTGATTCGTTCATGTAGTATACGGCTTCTTTCCTGGGGAGACTCTGCTGGAAACGAAAATGTCGAGAGGTTGTCTTCTTGAGACTGAGGCTCAGAAAAAACATAATTATTTTCTTCCAAGTCTTCATTGAAACTGATATTTATGTATTGAGGATCGCCTAGAACTGTCGCTGATCCGCGTTCTGAGCAGATGTCTGACTTGCGTCTTTTTGTACGGCGACCAGTTTCCGCTGAATTCCCTTATGTTAGTGAAATAAAGCACACCTGTGGAATACTTAGGGGTATTATGTTTACTAGGACCATATCTTGCAGAATTTAGATCCCCTTTGTGGTCTATCACGAAGAGTTCTGATGCTGCAGGGATCGCCGCCTTTTCCAACACAGAAATATCCTTGTTTTTACGGGCTTCTTTTGGAACTTCCCGATGATAGTGGTGTCTAAATTTAGAGTCAGGGTCAAAATGCCGGTATGTTTTCTTAGATCGTTCTCTTTCTGCAGCCTGGGGCTTGAATGACCCAAACGATGGCACCCCATGCCCTTGCTGCATTGTCGCAGGAGAACGGGTGGAGGATACTGGGTCGCTTACGTATGGGCTGCGGTGATCGATTATATCCCCGATGACGCGTCGGTCGGGCGCAGTGACCACATCACTGGCTTTCCGTCGAGTTGCCACCGCACCGCGGGGTCGACTTTAAAGGAATTACTTAGTGCCTTTCGAAAATGACTGAAGTCGACAAGATCCAGAATCAAGAGGACAACAAAGACACCTCCCTGGCTATTCTTCGTGGGAAGAAATGTAAGTAACACTGTCGCATTAACTGTCAGCCCCCAATCGGCTTTTCGTCGAGGATGCCACTACTGACGACAATTCCGTGGCGTGTCTAAGCCCCGCGAAAATGGAGGAGCTAGGTCTCTTCCGTGGTGATACTATCCTCATCCGGGGCAAGAAGCGTCGCGATACTGTTTTGATCGTGCTCACAGACGAAGAAACAGATGACTCGAAGATTCGCTTGAACAGGGTTGCACGTAACAATCTTCGTGTCAAGTTGGGTGATCTTGTGAATGTGCATGCTTGTCATGATATCAAGTACGGCAAGCGCATCCACGTTTTGCCATTTGATGACAGCGTTGAAGGTTTGCAAGGCAACCTGTTCGACGTGTACCTCAAGCCATATTTCCTGGAGGCCTACCGACCTGTTAGGAAGGGAGACACATTTATTGTGCGTGGTGGAATGCGTGCTGTGGAATTCAAGGTGATTGAAACAGATCCCGCTGAATTCTGCATTGTTGCACAGGACACAGTAATTCACACCGAGGGTGATCCTGTGCGTCGCGAAGATGAGGAGGCAAACCTGGCAGACGTTGGTTATGATGACATCGGTGGTTGCCGCAAGCAAATGGCACAGATCCGTGAGATGGTTGAACTGCCTTTGCGTCACCCCCAGCTTTTCAAAAGCATCGGTATCAAACCTCCTCGTGGTGTTTTGATGTTTGGTCCTCCTGGTACCGGTAAGACACTGATGGCCCGCGCCGTTGCAAATGAAACAGGTGCCTTCTTCTTTTTGATCAACGGACCTGAAATTATGAGTAAGATGGCCGGTGAAAGCGAGTCAAACCTTCGTAAGGCCTTTGAAGAGGCTGAAAAGAACCAACCTGCCATCATTTTTATTGATGAGATTGATTCGATTGCTCCCAAGCGCGACAAGACTAATGGTGAAGTCGAACGTCGTGTTGTCTCGCAGCTGCTGACGCTTATGGATGGCTTGAAGGCCCGCTCAAACATTGTTGTTATGGCAGCAACCAACCGGCCTAACTCTATTGACCCGGCTCTTCGTCGTTTCGGTCGCTTTGATCGTGAAGTTGACATTGGTATCCCTGATCCTACTGGCCGTTTGGAAGTATTGCGTATTCACACGAAGAACATGAAATTGGCTGAGGATGTCGACCTTGAACAAATTGCATCCGAAACTCATGGTTATGTTGGTTCGGATATCGCATCGCTGTGCTCTGAAGCGGCCATGCAGCAAATTCGAGAAAAGATGGACCTGATTGACCTTGAAGAGGACTCGATTGACGCAGAGGTTCTAGACTCTCTGGGCGTGACAATGGAGAATTTCCGCTTTGCTCTTGGTGTCTCCAACCCTTCGGCTCTGCGTGAAACGGTGGTTGAAGTGCCAACTACCACGTGGGCTGATATTGGTGGCCTTGACAAGGTCAAGCAGGAGCTTCAAGAAACTGTTTCTTACCCTGTGGAGCACCCTGAGAAGTTCCTCAAGTATGGTATGTCGCCTTCCAAGGGTGTGCTGTTTTACGGTCCCCCTGGTACCGGTAAAACTCTTCTTGCCAAAGCCATTGCGCACGAGTGTCAAGCAAACTTTATCTCTATTAAGGGTCCCGAACTGTTGACCATGTGGTTCGGTGAGTCGGAGGCAAACGTCCGCGATGTGTTCGACAAGGCTCGTGCGGCAGCTCCATGTGTCATGTTCTTTGATGAGCTTGACTCTATTGCCAAGGCTCGTGGTGGCACTTCGGGAGATGCTGGTGGCGCTAGCGACCGGGTTATCAACCAGATTCTGACGGAGATGGACGGTATGAATGCCAAGAAGAATGTATTTGTGATCGGTGCCACCAACCGTCCTGAGCAGATTGATCCAGCCATTCTTCGCCCTGGTCGTCTCGATCAACTTATCTACATCCCCTTGCCGAATGAAGCTTCTCGTCTCGACATTCTACAAGCTACTCTTAAGAACTCTCCTGTGTCTCCAAAGGTGGATTTGTCTTTCCTTGCCAAGCACACTCATGGCTTCTCTGGTGCTGACCTTGCGGAAGTCTGCCAGCGTGCTGCCAAACTTGCCATTCGTGAGTCGATTGAGGCTGATCGCCGCCGCGAAGATGAACGGAAGCTTCGCGGTGACGATGTTAAGATGGAGGAAGACCCTGCACAGGATGATGACCCTGTTCCAGAGATTACTCCTGCCCACTTTGAGGAGGCTATGCGCTTTGCTCGCCGCTCTGTGTCTGACGCCGATATCCGTCGCTATGAGATGTTCTCTTCTACAATGCAGCAGAGCAGGGGTGTCATGGGTAGCAACTTCCGTTTCCCCGAGGGTGGCCTTGATGGCAACAGCAGCACTCAACCGCAGGCTAACGCCCCTTCTGCCGCCCCGGCTGCTCCAGCTTCGTTTGGGACGGACGATGCAGATGACGATCTATATGCCTAAAGGCTGTCATAGAAACAAAATTTCAGACTACTTTATGATCAACGAGGTCACTAAAATACACAGGCAGCTGACTGTTGGGACGAGCAGCCGAGCATCGAACCCAGTCATGACTGGTCGCTTAGACACGCTTTATTAGTTATCATCAACGTACGCGAACGTGATTTGTGCCAGGACTGTTAGCCATGAAATGTGTCGGATCCATGGCAAATTGCCTGAGCGGGACCATGAGGCATTATCCAGTAGGATCATCTGAGCGTACCCCATCAGTATATTCCAGGCAATGACAATCCGATCATCAAATAGGAAATGTTGATAGGATGAATAAGTACTTGGTGATGGCACACGGATATGTTGCCTGGGTATCAAACTTGTAGAGGTTTTAAAATGAAACGGTTGAACACGGGATTCATTTTTTTTATCGGTATGATATTGTCTTTGATAGTCATCAAGTACGTCGAGAATATCTCGGCAATTAGGTCGTTGATTTGGATCTAGATGAAGCATTTGACGCAGCAGTGATGTAAGCATAGGATGCATGCGTGAAAAGCGCTTATACAGCCCCTTCGATTGAATAGCATTTTCCAGGGTGCTGTAATCTGCAATCTCCTGCCGTAGGATACCAATGTCATCCACTTGAGAGTACGGTAATTCGAAAAAAATTAGCAGATGCAATATAATACCAAGCGACCAAATGTCTGCTTTGCTGGTAAGGTCTAAAAGTTGACCATGCTGCGCAACAACCGCTTCAGGGGCCATATACTCCATGGTACCCGTATTTCCCGTTCGATTATGCATCCATTCCTGTTGCACCGTAAGGCTTGAACCAAAATCACTGATCATTGCAGTTGGTAGCAGGGCATCATCTTCCCAATGTAAAAGAACATTTCCTGGTTTAATATCCAAGTGTAGTATATTGCGTTCGTGTAAAAATTCGAGGCCTTGTGTTATGTTTCGCAATAACTGCACAATTTCATCCTCCCGCAAGAAATGGATACCTGTTGTAGTCGCCATCAAGTGCTCTTGACGTGCCGCTTTGGCGCGTCTTTGTTTAAATTCTGCCTTCAGACGTTCAACGCGTTCAATGTATCTCAAAGACTCCTCTTTATTGCCTCTACCTCCGGCTCGTGCAGAGATCCAGTCGGCCAAACTGCCTCCGTTAGCAGCCATCATCAGAACATGAAGCGTGGGCACTCGAGGCGTGAACGGAGAGCTCTGAGACATTTCGACCCATGCATGCTTATAGTTTATAATGTTTGGGTGAATGAGAGTCTCCATCAGATGCACTTCATGTAGTGAGCTCAACAAATTCTCGTTGTGGTCACCAATAGGGATTTTTTTGACGGCATACTTACCTAGTGCGTGTCCATGGAGGACATGCTGACACATATACACGCTCCCATGAGCACCACGTCCCAAACATCCAAGTTCAATGAAGTATTTTTCGTAATATCCTTGGTTTGATGAATTATTAGAGGCGTGTATATCTTCCGCCGCTCTAACATTGGCCGACTGTGACAACAAGCGGAAGTATTGAGGTGACACGTGTATAAAGCCATCATCTTCCTCCGTTTGATTCCATGCTTGTTTTTCATACGATGTGTGTGAGGGTTGGGGCGAATCTGTCCATGGTCGTAGGCATAATGGGCACGCATATGAAGAGGACTTCATGTAATTCGACTGCTCATGCATCAAGGACAAGTCCGGGTCATGTGTGACAGAATGCCTATTCCGTAAAGTGACTTGGCGAAGATTATGGTCATAGAGGACCAAGTGTCTATTCGTTCTCAGCACAAGCTGCATTCCATCCTGATTGTGCCACGCAGGTACTAACTCCATGATCCGGCTATCCCCACGTCGTGGTGTGATGTGATATGTGGAGGCGGAGAACATTGGGACATGCGGGCTCCGAGTCGTATTTACAATACGTCATGGCGGTGTGCGTGTAATGTTTGTTCTCCCTTCATACCGCGTACATGTGTCTGAGTATTCCGTCGAAAAGGATCAAAAGAAATTACCATATAATTTATTTGAAACCCCGGTTCAGTCCTCTATCTCTACTGAGCACCCATCCTGGTCAAGTGAAAGCAGTGACCAGCGGCTAGGCCCTTTGCGCGTAGAATTTCTGACGATCAGATCAAGCAGCAACATGTACTTAAAAAATAAACAGGCTAATACGTCTTTTGCAAGATTTGAGAAGGTCGACTCATTCAAAGCGGATCCGCCGGACGAGCCGTACGATGAGAAGGTGATTATCGATGTGCCGTTTGGTATTGTCCATCTTTTCCGAAACCTCAGTGAGTCCAAGGACTCAGAAAATGCGGCAATTGACAAAGCATCGGAAATATCTGATTCAGAAATCGGCACAACGCTGGCCATGCTAAATGTGCCTTCTTCATTCAGCACCTCTCAACTTCTTTCATTCGTGGGTTCCGCACTGAACACAGTGCAACATATCCGCCTAATCCAGTATGTCAGCAATACTAACATGCAGTCAAGAGCAACGTGATCTTCATTTAATGCTCATAAAGTTCTATGAGGCTTTGGATGCGGAAGAATTTTTCAAGATATTTAACGGGCGTCCTTTTGATACCCTGGATACATCCCATGCTTGTGAGTTAGTCTATGTCACAGGTGTATCTGCCACTACAGCTGATACATTACCCCACACATATCCCCTTATAAGCAAGACTGAGCCTTGGCCGATAATAGGTTCTTTGGACGTTGAACGGGAACCCTCACTTCAGGCCATACAACCCTATTGCGAAGGTTCAGGCCTCCGGAAGGATGCGTATGAGCTACCTTTTTGCCCTGTTTGCCTAGACAGGCTAGACTCTCAACTTTCTGGTCTTGTCACGGGGCTGTGTCAACACACGTTTCACTGCGAATGCTTGCAAAAATGGGACGACAGTCGTTGTCCTGTATGTCGATACTCGTGCACTCAGACCGTGCCAATCTCACAAAGTTCATCGGAAGGAATGAACATGTCTGACAACTCTTCTACGTGTTTTCTATGTGAGACCCGCACCCATCTGTGGGTCTGTTTGATCTGCGCCAATGTTGGGTGCGGCCGTTATGAACATGGTCATGCGCGCCAGCATTACGAGGAAACAGGGCATTTATACTGTCTCGAAGTTGAAACCCAACGCGTGTGGGACTATGCTGGAGATGGTTATGTTCACAGACTCATCCAATCTAAAACAGGCGGAAAACTGGTCGAACTGCCTTCTGCCTCAGATGCAGCCGCATTGACACCTGAACGACTCTGGAATGCAAACTATCCAGGAGCGATGGGGCCAGATAGTCGTGCTGGCGAACACAGCAACATTGATGGGACGTCTTCCCATCGACAGTCCCAAAGTACTGATGACATGGACTTGCTTCGGCAGAAGATGGAGGCACTTGGCACTGAGTATTCAAATATGATCGTATCACAATTGGATTCGCAGCGTGTCTTCTACGAAAGTCAAATGAAGACGCTCAAAGAAAATCAAGTGACGAAAGAAGAATATCAACTGGTCTGTCAGGAGCGAGAAAAGCTCTCCAAGTTATGTTCGCGGTTCCAAGAAGAAATCCATTTGCTTCATGTCGAACTAGGGTCCGTCAACAGCAAATCGTCAAAGCAGGAGGCACAGCTCAGGCGTGCTCTCGACGCGCTCTCAAAATCCAAAAAAGATCTGGCAGACGAGAAATCTGTCTCTGATGGACTCTACAAACATGTCCAGCAGTTACAGAGCGACCAAAGTAAGCTACAAGGTGAAGTTGCAGACCTGAGAGAACAGTTACGCGATGTAATGTTCTTCGTTAGTGCTCGAGACAAGATCGAGCAAAGCAGTGATACATTGGGTATGGCTGGCGGTGATGTTATGATGCCCGAAAAATCCAAGTCAGACAAGAATCGTTCCAGTCGAAAGCGATAATTACGCGCTCTTTTGGAGCTCCTTCTCACGCTTTGCAATGGCTTGTTTGCGCAAAACATTATAGATAAAGGCTCCAATAATAGACAATCCTAGAACCAAAATGAGTGCCGGCAATCGCACAGCCCATTCACGCTTAGGGAAAAGGGCATGAATTGAGGAATCAGCGGGAAAGAATGGCTTACATGAGTGTCAGAATACATACAGATATCAGGGCCCACAGTGTATAGTAACTGAATACAAAAACTGAAACGGCCAAGCACGCGCCACCGATGACACGGTCAGAAAAAGCCTTGGGTTAGCATTCATAGGTCTACGCACCATTATGCTCGAGTTCCGGGGACGACCCAAAACAGGGGCGAATGGCCGTGCCACATTTTGGGTCGGCCGAAACTCCACATTGTCATGGTACCATGTCAGATCGAGAACTAGCTGCTGCTGCCTATGAACGAGGTGGCTCGAGACAAGGGGTGTCGGGAGGAGGTTTTCTAATTGAAAATGCCTTGTCAGGTACATTTGATTCCGACAGTTTTCCCGATGGAGGTGAAGACACTATACGACTGAAGGATTTACCCGAAGCCCTTCGACGTGAAGGTTTACGAGGAAGCGCATTCCGAGAAGTGCAGGATCTCTTGGAGAGCAATGCAGAGCCTTCGCCGTCAATGAATGAAATGGTAATTCCCAATTCTTTTTTCGTGCAAGCCGTTGAAGCAGCTTTAGATGTGTCACAAGCAGGTCCTCGCAGATCAAAACGGGCACTTAGGTTTGAGGACGCGGAATCAACGGATATTGAGGATGATGATATTTCCAGCAACGATGAATTCAAACCAGAAGATCAGTTCCACGATTCTAATGACAAGAGTGATGACATGGGCGACGCATCCTCTCCCGCTACCAAGGGCACATCCAGGTCACGTCTGACTGAGTCGAAAAGTGTACAAGCACAGCTTCTGTTCCGTTTAATTCTCGAGCGCCTTCCATTAGATTCATCAAAAAAACTTCGAAAGTATGAAAAATGCCCTATTCGAACCGATATATCTGACACAGAGCTTCATTCACGACGTATATGTGCCGAGGAACTACGCTATGTAGCCCAAACTCTCAACGAAAATCCAAGTACATCCGAACTCATTGAGATGATCAGTGAAGCTACTCGTGCATATTATGAAACAAGGGGTACAAAACCGCTTCCCTCAGCGAATACTGATGCTCATCGTATTGGACTCCCAGAGTACGTGTGAAAATCGCTGACCCAGATTCACGGCTGTTGCGTGGAGGGTAGGGGCACTCGACTGAATTGGATTTAAGCTACGAGGTAGGGAAAAATGAAATTAGTTTGTCTGGTAGATGCGCCCGAGCGTTCCCAAACCGAGGATCTGTAGGTTCCTAGGGAGGCCCTTGTCAGCTGTACTTCTACCAATTTCGCTCGCAGACATTTGCTAAAAGCAGTATGTCGAACAAAACAGCATGGAAAACCAATCATGACACCAATTCAGCCCCATCAATATCCTATGCGGAACGTCTGCGGCGTGCGAACCAGAAGACAATAGTCAAGTCGGATACCCCATCAGTTGCATCGAGGACACCCCCTGAATTTGAGAAAGCAGTAGCTGATGCAAAGCAAAGAAGCATATCTACTTCTTCTTTGAAACCTACTACTCCTGCCTCGCCTTCTTTGGAAGAAAAAGCGGAAGCAGCTTCATATACCACCAACCAGAGTAGTTCGTCAGGGTCACAACCGGGGTCCATTAATGTATGGGAAGAGCGTATGCGTCAACGTAAATTTAAACATACGGGCAGCTCCAATCAGTCCGGTGGTCAACCGAAGGCAGATTCCAGTGGATCTGCCATAAGTCCAAAGCGGGGCAAGTCAGTCATTTCTGTATCTTCAAATTCTAAGAATGTAAATCCTGAATCGGACCCATCTCTTGAAGGAATTCCCGACAATGCTTGGCTGCAGCGAATTTATATGTTGAACGGTGGTGAACGTCGAGCGCATCTCACCCAACGCACTGCAGTTAAGTCAGATACCTGTCATTCTGAACTTCAAGCTAGATCCGAGGACGAGTCTATGTGTCAGAACTTCTCCAGTCAAAAGGTTGGATATCTTGATTCAGAGACAACGTGTCAACCCTGGATTTTTCCGCCCGACGTGGAAGCTACGATTACAACGTCTCCGCCCCAGGCAGTCGCAATGCCTCTGAACCATATCGTAAAATCAGATGGATCCTATCTGCCTCATCGTATATCTGATCCACCTATGGCAGCTATGAGTGGCATAGGTTCACGTCTTCCTTTTATGAACATGGTGTATGCACCCAAAGTTCCGACTTCAAGAAATGCACCCCGAGGCAATGCTTCATACCGCGCACATCCCAACAAAGGCTATGACCCTTTCCGATATCATCAATATTCAGCATCGATGCCGAATTCTGCCACTATGTTACCATACGTGCTTGTTCCTGCTATACCTATGTCTCAAGGCATTACTCCAAATCCAGAAGAACATGGGCCATCACCTGACGCGTCCGGAACAGGGTCATCTATGGACGACCTGAGTGGAACAGAAGATGATGCAGGGGAAACCCGCTCTGTTGGCGACAAATATGTACCTTATCACAATACAGGGGCTCCATATATGACCCACCCAGCTTTTCCGGGAAGCTCACCTACCCCATATATGGTTCCTTTTCAGCCATTTGTCCAGATGCCTTATCCGGGTGTGTGGCCATACTATGCTGGTCAACCACTAAGTGCCCCCATTCAACCCGCTTTTGATACCAATTCTTTGTTGCTACAGTTACGTGGGCAGGTGGAATTTTATTTCTCCGACGAGAATCTAACTTCAGACTTATTTCTACGAAAGCAGATGGATTCGGACGGCTTTGTTCAGCTGCGAACCATCTTAGGATTTAAGAGGATCCAGGCGATGCTTCAAGGATATCAAGGTCCTGAAAATTCGGACGTGTCTCTATTGCAAACTGCCCTCCAAAGTAGCTCTCTACTGTCTTTGGATGCTGACAAAATGCGGGTACGACGCAATTCCAATTGGCAATCCTTTGTTCTACTTAATAATTAGTAGTGGGACTTATGGCGTCCATCCAAGTTGTTCGAGTTGATCTAACATCCCATCTAAACGTACTTGAACCCACGCTAAAGCTCTGTTTAAAAGCGATGCTTGTCCTTCCGTTATCGTCACCAATGACATACCTTCACGATACTCCCGGATCATGCATAGCACTTCCTTGCGAATATAGTCGTGTGTATCTTCAAAAGGAATAGCATCATCCACATCCGCTTGTGCACGCTTGAAAAATTTTCGTTTTTGACGTAGCAACTGTTCGACAGCCTCGATACCTTGAACTTCCGCCAATAACACCGCGATAGGGTCGTCAGTATTACTCGTAATTATTCCTCGGCATTGTTCCAAAAGAGAGGCAGGTGGATGAGGGTCTGGTCGGCGCCAGTAATGGACTGATTGGGGCATGTTCGGGTCAGTGCGTAGTGACAATACTAGGACGTCATCAGGACCTCCTGGTTCCACAAATCCGTATATCATCAATAATTCTTCATTGCTTTTGGCGCCGTAGTTGTTAAATACCTGCTCTTTTGACCCATAAGCTCTGCGTGTTGTGAAAACGGCCTTATCAGGAGATTCAAATGCCCATGTGACAGGCTCTCTCCGCCTGTGATTCAAGGAATCAAAACCAGGGATCAAAATAGGCTCATCGTCGGCTGGCCACCCTCCCACAATAGGGGGAAAACTTCGACTAGCATATGTAGTGTCGGCCCAAATCCACAATTCAATCCAATGTGCGCTTCTGGAAAAGTTTACCAGCTCAAGAAGGGCATTATTTGAATGCCTTTCAGATTCACAATAGAGCCATTGCCGTACCGTTTCAGCACTCTGATGGATGGCTTCAAGTCGTTGCAGTGTCGCGCCATGCAGGGACGTTCCTTCCAAAAGGGCCAATTCTGATTCGGAAAAAGTCAAACTGCTCATGGATTTTGTAGGGATAAGTCGGATATATGGTTCATGGTGTATCACATTCTGTAGGAGCTCTGGCTCAATCTCACCCTCCATGATTAAGCGATGAATTAGCAAGTAAAGTAGTAACCATTGTCTTGGAGCCAAATCCTCATAGCAAAATTGATTATTACCAAGTGGGTTCAAATAGTCAAAGCATGTACGAGGGTGAATGATAAGAGAACGGGGAATTCTCAAAATTTCAGTACCAACATCAAGATAGTTTTCAGTATATATACCGGAGCCAAGAAATTCATCTCATCATTAGATAAAAAGCAACATACGGTTCTTCAGTTGCAAACTAGGATGAACAAAGGACCCCCTATCCTCGAGCCATACTAAAAAGGTGCTGTAAGCTTCTAGCATGGTATGATCACCAATACCTCCACATTCTCTCCATTTCCGGAGAGATCAGGCCACATATCTCCATAACACCATCATGTCAGAAAGCCAGAGTTCGAACGTGCCTCACCTTGAAAACGTTAGCGCCAATGACAGGAAAAAGATTCAGAGTGTATGTATCTTACATGCTGATAAACAGCACATCACTGTCGGACCGTATTCTGCTAAGCAAGTCTCCCAAAGTGCACAAATGACTAGTGAACAACCGGCAGTGGTTGCACCAGAGCTCGCATCAGATGACCAAGCACCTATCCCCGAGATTGGACAAGATGCTCAGACTGGTCCTGAAATCGTTGGTGCGGAGGACCCGCGTCACGATTCAGTGGCGAAAAAGAAGACGCTGACACAAAAAATTATCGGTATTTTTAAGAAAAATTAAGCGACACATGGAAGATTCGGCATCATGCATCCGTTAATTTTGAGTCCTATGCAGGAATATCGGCTAGTAGAATCATAGTGTTAGCATGAAGGCAATAGACTCTGCACGGAATTCTTTCCGGTACACAGGAGCCTTGAATCACGAGCCCGAAACGCGCGCCATGTGGAGGTGCAACGCGTGTCATACGCCTTGGGCAATTACTATGACAGAGACCCAACAAGTTTTGGAGGAAGTCCGGGTTGACTTGGACGAAGCCGTACGCCTATTCTCTGAAAAGAAATACGAGAGCGCTGCTGAACTTCTCGGAGACTCACTTGAGGTATTGTAAGTACATATTTGGTAACTGTCAGGCGGGCTGAATTTGGCGAAGAGACGCCTGAATTCGCGCCCATTTTGCATCAATATGGCAAAGCTCTACTGGAGAACGCTATAGCCTCGTCCAATGTACTCGGTGGTAATGGAATCGATGAAGAGAAAGAAGAAGATGAATATGAGCCAGTGGCTGCCCCAAAGGATTCTACACGTTTTAGTTTCGGTGGGGATGTAGAGGAAGATGATGCCGAGCCGACATCCGAAAAGTCTTTAAAGCGTAAAGTTCCTGAAGCATTAAATCCACCGTTAAATGAAGAAGATAAAGGAAACGAAGACGATGATGACATGGGAGTTGCCTTTACCGTGCTCGACTTTGCACGTGTATTGTATGAGCGCATTCTGGAAGGCTCGGGTTCAGACACAATTGGTTCCTCCAAAGGCAAGGATGCAGCTGTTGCAGAGCTCAAGCTTATAACTGGTGAGAAATGGGACAAGGATGCGATTGTAATGGACTTAGCGGAAGTCCGCAATGATCTTGGCGATGTTGGTCTCGAAACTGGTACGTTCCTTTTTCTTATACAGAAAACTTCGAGCAGGCTTCTGAGGATTACCGTGCCGCATTGGAATTGCTTCTCCCTTTTTTGTTACCTGACTCTCGCAGACTTTCAGATGCACACTTGCGACTTGGTCTTGCACTTGAATTCCATCCAGATATAAAGCAACGTGAATTATCGTCAGAGCACATTCAGCAAGCTGCTAATGTGTTGAAGCGTCGTCTTGTCGAGCTTGAACGTGTCTCCAAAGAGTCAAATCATGATACTGAGCGCGATCCCCTATTCAATATGGATTCGGACCAAATCGCTAGAGAAATTAAAGATGTGAAGGAGATACTCATTGACTTGGAAACAAAAGTATGTGCTATTTTTGTCTAACAATCCCAGTTGGAAGAGATGAAGGCGAATCCTATCACTGCGCTGAAGGAGAACGGTAAGCCCGTGAACCAAGTACTGGAGGATGCGCTTAAAGATGCTTTCCTCGGGGCTGCTGCGTCTTCCATTTCAGGCACAAGTCAGAAGTCCGACCACCCCGTAAATGACCTCAGTGCTCACGTCAAGCGCAAGAAACACAAGTAGCCGTGTATCGATTAGTCATATTAATTAGGCATGGCCCTTAGCACCCAGCTTTAGGACATCCATCATCATGGCTACAAACATTACCTTCCACCCCGGCAATGTTGCCTATGACGAGCGGAGCTCGCTTTTGAACCAGAAGGGTGTTACTATCTGGCTTACTGGTCTCTCTGCGTCTGGTAAGTCGACGATTGCCTCTGCTCTGGAGCAGCACCTGCTTCATTTGAAGAAGTCCGCCTTCCGTCTCGATGGTGACAACATTCGGTTCGGCTTAAACAAGGACCTTGGCTTCTCCCCCAAGGATCGCGAGGAGAACATTCGCCGAATTTCTGAGGTACGCTTTATTTATTTATATCAGGTGGCATTGCTGTTTGCTTCTTCGACGGCCATCACTATTACTTCGTTCATCTCTCCGTACAAGGCTGATCGCAACTTTGCGCGCGAGCTCCACGCAAAGCACGACCCTGCCCTTCCCTTTGTCGAGGTGTTCGTTGATGCCAGCATCGAGGAGTGTGAGAAGCGCGACCCCAAAGGTCTTTACAAGAAGGCCAAGGCTGGCGAAATCAAGGGTATGTACCGTTTTGCATTCTTACCCGAGAATTCACTGGTATTTCGGCCCCTTACGAGGCACCTGAGCAGCCCGAGATTCACATTGATGCAGACAAATGGTCGATCGAGCAGAGTGTCCAACACATTGTTGAATACCTCCAGAACAAAGGTTACCTTTGATATCTTACTCTATGCCACATGAGAGAAATGTCGGGGTCTATTATCAAGTGGGTGTATAACCAGGGTTTAAATGCATCCACACCCAGGCTTCGTATAGACACAGTATCTTTGAGTAGAAAAACAGGTATAGACGATAGGTTCGCCTAGTCGCATAGCGACATGCCTAGATCATTGAAAGTTCCAAACTGCCGAAGGCGCTTGGCTGTTAGAGATGGCATTTGCTGGGTTGTTCAATTGCTGTTGAGAGAGATTCATGTTCGAACTGTCAGCAGCATTGACAGCGTTAATTTGTGCCAGAAGAGAAACTTGATCGGGAATGGAGTAGCCAGGGAGTGGATTCATAAAACCCGAGTTGGGTATCTGGGTGTTCATATTCAATGCAAAGCCCATTTGTTGGGGGGCATCCTGGAGCATATTTTGGAATACGGAGTTCTGAGATGCCGGACCAGCTTGAGTAGTAGAATTAGTCAAACCAGAGAGTTCCATATCTCCGTGAATCCCACCATTGAGTACTGTATCAGTATTAGACGTGGCATTTAACATCATTAGAACATTGCGCTGTTGATACGGGTCTGTGTTGCCCATGATTCCAAGAATATCAGTTTGGTCGATATCAGTTGAAATAGGAGGTTGTGGGGCCAACTCCTGGGAATTAGTGCCCGTCAATGACAGGCTCCCGTCCAAGTCTAAAACAGGAGTCATGGGCTGTTTGTTAGTGGAAATAGCATTGGTCAAGGAAACATTGTTCAAGGGTGTATTGGCCGAAAAAGAATCTGAAGCCGTCGAGACCCCAGCACCAGCAAACGATGTGTCCGACATCGACAATGGGAAAGTAGCAGACTGAGGTGTGAAACTCTGGGCTGGACCGGGTGAGAAGACAGAGCCTGGCGTTGCCGGTGACATCATAGCGCTGCTAGTATCACCAAAAAGTTCTTGCATGGCGGCGTTATTCAAATCTAGAGGTGCAAGTCTTCGAGCCTGTGGACGCAAATTAGACTTCCAATAGGGCGTGGTCGTAGAATTATTTGAAGACAAACGATTTTCAGAGAAAGTCCTGTTCCACCCCCCTTGTAAATCAGAGCCTTGCATAGTCCTTCCATGATAGGAAGATGGGCGGCTCCCAGCGGTAGTCACATCATGACTCACATTAGAAGAGTGATTAAATCGTGACGTGGTCGGAGTGCTAGGAGCATGAATAGCGGAACGGGTAGTGATAGGAGAGTTAAGAGAGCCAGAACCTCTAACAGCCTCTGACACGCAGCCCTGTCGGAAGGCTTCTTGGGCATCTGGTGTGAGCGTCCACCAGCTTCCTTTGCTACCCGCCCTTGATGGGCGAGGCACCTTGACAAAAAGGTTCCCCTTAATGGACAAGGTGGACTTGATCCTGTTCTTGACCCTTGCCTCCCAGTCCTTCCCAGAGGCCCATTCGGTGATTTCTGGGAACTTCAAACACATGCCCTCAAACAACTCTTGGATAACCAGGCGGCCTGTAGGACTCTCATAAATTGTGTAGCAAATCATCTCAGCCCAGTTTAGACGCTTCTGGCCTGGCGTCCTGGTACTCGAAAGGGTCGTTGTCGGCCCTGACGTGTTTCGGGTTTGCAAAGAGTGTAGCTGCTGTCGAGGAGAGTTTGTGGATGACAGAGAAATAGAAGAAGGGAATGTGAGTTCAGTTGCACTTGCAGGCATCTTCATAGCAGGTCGCACTGGAGATTCAGGCGTACACGGTACAGTCAATTGTGACGGCCATGAGCCAATATGCAAAGGGGGTGATTCCGATTCTGAATGCAACTGCGGGGTACTTCCCTGTCCAATACCTCCCACCAATTGATCTTTTGACGGACTCAGGCGTGGCTGGTTGAGGGAGTTGGAGCCATCAGAGAGGAATTCCGTCGCTAAATTCGCGATGCTTGGATCGGAATACGGTATTGAGGCCAGGATGCCAGAGGATATCCCATTACTTTCAGATTGGTTACAAACTGACATGGTTATATCACAATCATCCAAGGCACTGGACACAGCACACAATAAGGTTGAAGAAACAGGGTGAAAAGGGCCACCGTCCTAAGAGACTATAGAGCGACATCTGAAATCGACCACACTCGGACCCCTGTGGTATAGCACGTGACTTTCTCTCTCGAAAGCATTGCCCCGATGAACGAATTGGCTTGGATGCTTACGGATTAGACAAAGAAATGTTGTATAATTCGTCCTTTCCCGATAGGTCTTAAAACGCACAGACGGGATCTGTACCTGAGAAAACGAATCATGCATCTGCTTGCTGAGTGGCCCAATCGAACGTCTTAACATGTACAGACTATATGCCAAGTCAGATTTCGGGGCGTAAGCCTAAAGTGGCCCACCACATTCAGCTAGTTACCGTCGCCGCCTCGTCATCAAGAGCCGACAGGCTTTCATCAATACTGCCCATGTCCTCATCGTGATCCTCCGTAGTCTTGTCAGACGGCTGAACCTCGTCAATGATAAAGGTACTTCGTTCTTGAACAAGGGCTTCGTTGGCTGCGAGCAGAGTTGCTACGGCCGCTTCAGGGCCTTCCGTAGCCAAATTGCTTCCTCGAAGATTTGATCCCCATCCATCTCCACTGTCCGTATCAGATGCCAAGGTTTGTGGAGCCGTAGTGTCATCAGACTCTTTCTTGGAGGTAGCAACGCCCAACGCTCCGGCGAGCCGACCTCCAATACTGATTGCTCGACCGTCTGTCACTGCGCCGGCAGCGGCCGTCGCGCCTCTTAAAAAGGCACTGCGCCAATTGCCAGATTTTGACCCGCTGGGAGATTCGGGTATCTGCCTTGCAAAGCTGGGCAGCGGTCCTTTCACGGAATGCGTTTGTAACCGTAGCGCGACTTGATCGGCAAGCGCATCCATGCGAGTCTTTCCCTCTTCGCCAAGGAGCCCGCCCAAAAATCCAACAAACTTTCCACGAGCCCCTGTGGTAATATCTCGTGAATAGCTTGCAGGTGTGCTAGCGTCCAAAGATGCCGATCCACTCTGTAACAACGCCGAGGTGAGGGAGGATGTATTCGATGCAGTGCCGGTCGTCTTATTATCAGGCCCACGAGTACCAGGAATTGCACGAGGCGATGTGCCCCGAGGTACCACAGGGGCGGCATGCCATGCAAAGGCTGCGCCAGAGGCAGAGCGTTCTACAGGCTCGAGCCTGATGGAATGAACTAAGTCGTGTTCAAAAAATTTCTCCATAACAGGAGAAGCGAGGGCCAGAGCACGAAAGGCAGGGAAAGTAAGGAATGGCTCATCGTCGCGTTCGTCTTTATTATCGATGTTCGTGGTTTGAGGTGTCGTGTTAGTCGCATTGTGTTCTTCCGCCCTCGCAGGATGCTTCTCAGAGGATAAGTTGGCATCACCGATGCTGGGCTCTACTTTAGGGTTAGCTTCAGATATAGATCGTGTGTCGACATCGACTGCCCCAGGCTTTAAATTTAGGGAGCGGTCCACAGCAACATCCCAAAGCACTTCGAGGAGTCGTTCGAGCTCAGCCTTCCATTTTTCACTACCTTTCTGGTAAACTACGCCCTTGTCCTGGCGCGTCAGAAAGTTCTCAAGCTCATCGGAAGCCATATTGGGCTCTCGCACTTCATCGCTCGTGATAAAGTGAAGCCCCGGATACATGGCATCATATTGATTACAGAGCGTCTGGATTCGGTCATCGCTTCGATGAAGGATATCGAGACGGGGATATTGAGAAATAAGTGACTCGCAAGCTGCATGATCCCATCCAGGCTCTTCTTCCACACAGAACCGAGCCACATCCACCAGGCTATCATATGTGGTGGGTCGACTGTCTTCTGGGAGGTCGGCAATCGCTTGAGCGCTTTCGTGGCCTAGTCGGAGCGCTGTCGATACATTGCAATTAAGAAGTCGCTCTAAGATCCATGCAAGTGTTTGAGGATCTGCGTTGGGGATCTCCTGAGGTGGAGCCACCACCCGAGCGCTCATGGTGTAGCGACACAATGGTTCCCCGCACGGTCGCTGGCGCTAGGCCAAATGATGACTAAACGATGTGCGGCCGGCCAACATTCAGATGGCTGCTGTGAGATTCGAGTGACGCGCCGACGCAAGCTAGACGCCTTCGAGCTCATGTCAGCCAAGCACATTAGACGCTGGATTGTCTGTACTTTGGGCCTCGGTGGGGCTGCGTCGTATTGGCTGCTATCTCCACGGCAGGAGAAAGGGCCGACGCCATTCACCTATGCGCCTTTGAACGTGCAGTCGGCTATACTCACGCCCCAGAAAGAGGCGAATCTATTTTCCATGCACGGGATGCCCTTGCATCGAGTGTTGACGTTACGAAGTACAGGGATCCTGGCATTTCCACTGGCGGCCCAGCTGGCCAATGCGGATATGAGGGACGTGCGTTCTAGGTTGTGCGTGTATTCGTACTGTGTGAAGGAGCCCAATATTCAAGTCGAGCGCTCATATACCCCCCTTTCGGCACTCTCTCGCACGGATCCCTCTATTGTTCAGCTTTTGGTGAAGCGCTATCGAGACGGCGAAGTGTCTCGCTACCTTCACCGGGTCCGGCAAGGCTCGACTGTGTCGCTCCGCGGCCCTGAAATCACTTGGCAGCTACCTGAAAGCGCGCCTGTACCTGACCATATCATCATGGTATGTCGCAAGCTGCTCACACAGCTCGTTGCTGGCACCGGTGTAACCACGGCCCACCAGCTGCTGTCTAACGTGTTGGATAACAAACCACTCGCACCCAATACGCCAGAGATATCCGTGATCTATGCGGCGCCCTCAATGGACGCCTTGCAGCTTGTGCCAGAACTGTCCGATTACCAACGACGGCACCCTGATCGTGTGTCTGTGCATGTGTTTGTGGAAGACATACCCCCTCGAATGGCTGCCACGCTGAGCAATCGACAAGGCGAGGAGGTCCCTGCCTCGTTGCACTCCCCTGTAGAGCCCCGCCGCCGCCTTTTTCCGTGGCTTTCTACACCCAGTCGGGAGTCGTGGACCCTGTCTATGCCGTCTTACTCAATCCCCCTGACACTGGGCCGCGTTGATGTGTCCGATGTGGCAGTGTGGTCCCCGGATCCGCACATTCGGCGTCTATTCTTGGTTTGTGGCCCTGAAGGCTTTGTCCAGGCCATGGCCGGCTCAAAGGGGCGTGATCTCGTGTCGCAGGGTCCGCTGGGCGGCGTCCTTGCCAAGCTGGGGTATCAGTCTACGGATGTTTTTAAGATGTAGGACACAGGCGCTGTGCGCGGACGCTTTGCACTTCGGTGGGGGAGAGCTGCCACGAGATGCCAGCAGCTATACCGGTTTCGTACACATCCATGGTCTCGAGTTCTTCGTCGTCCATGTTGAGTACATACGAAATTTGCTGGAGACGGAGGAATTTGTCGCGAATCCCCCACGGCGTGTGGTCGGCCAAGAAGCCCACGATACTGCGGAGATCCTTGTCGAAACGAAGTACACCCAGTTCGGTGAACGTAAGGGCGGAGACGGTTCTCTCCCACTCCTGCACAAGTACGTCGATGGCTGCATTGAACAAGAGCGCGTAATTGCTCTCGGTCAACGGATCCTATGCGTCAGAACGGCATACGTACACGGTATCCGTGAATCAGAAGCTCCCATGCTGAGCTCACGCGACCTACGAGGCCTGCGTCTTCATTAGCCTGTGCATACGATTCCTCGTCGAGCATGTACTGCAAGTCACGCATTGACTCGGTAACGATCGATCGGAGTCGAGTCTCCACGAGGGTCGCAAATAACTCCTGCACTTCAAAGCTGATGGCTGAGCGCAGTTTCGAGACAAGACCATCGAGCAAGGCGACGGTGCTCTGTGCTCGCGTCAGTTGGCTGGGCCTATCGTCCGTAGACTCGGCGTCAAAGTAGGGCTCCAGGAAGGACGGATGCGACATGTCTGTCAAGAGGCGTTCCGCGTATATGGCCGAGACGTCCAAGGCATTTAGGTACACACACATGACTGCGCGAACTTCTCGTGCAGCCGCCAAACGGCGCGGACCTTCCACGAGGCCAGCTAGGTTCAGCGTGCGGCGGCAAGCGTCCATGCGGAGCACGATGATTTCGACATAGTCCGACTCGAGTAGCTGCAGTGCTTGCGTGAACAATTCTTCGGCCACATAGAGCGAGGACGTCGACAGTGCGCGCGTCCATACGGTGCGCAACGCAAAGAACATGTCATCAGGCAAGGAGCTGCCGTATGGTCGCGCTTGGAGATCGGACGCATCTAACTTGTGCACCTGCTGAATGCTGGCGCGCAGCGCAAAGAGCTGAAGCGGGAGATATTCGGTGCGCCAGCACGTCTGGAGCATCTCATCGACGGAGGCCGTATGCTCGTCAGCCGCCTTGGTGCCCATCGAACGGTACAGAAACTGGGAAAAGAGTGCCCACTGGGCGCCCATACTGGCACATTCGGTCAGTAGTGGTTCCACAGCCGGCATGGACATGGTGGTTGGCGGCACGGGCGTGGTGGCCCGCGGGGCCGGCGACGCCCGACCACCTGGACGCTGGTCATCGCCAAAGATGCGTCCAGGCACAAATGGAGTCGCTCGGATACTGTTGAGGACGACCAAGGACGTGTCCTGCGACTGCGCAAGAAGATGCGGGATCTGGCGGTGCTGGCGCCAGGCCGTGAGGATATTGTGGCCTAGTGTTGTCCAGATGCGCGCGAGCTCGGGAAGCACGCCCTCTGCAAAGTCGGGGTGCCCTGGTCCCGAGAGCAGCCGATCGACCACGGGCTGGTGCTTGCTAATAAACACAGCGAGGTGCTCGAAGAGGGCCGTCCACACGGTCGCATAAAACATGGGACTGGACGCTGGTGTCAGTCACAGCACGTACTGGGCGAAGCGAGGCGAAGATGCAGTTCGCGCTGATGCGCCTCGAGGAGCGAGCGTGCGAGGGCGCTGCGTGAGAGAAGAGACGTACCTGTACGTACGGAGGCCATCCCAATGCGCATCAACCGCAGCAAAGTAGCCGAGGAGCCGTGTGGCCTCCTTTTCGTTGCGTTCCTCCGTGTAGTGCTTAAAGTGCTGCGTGATTTTATCCACGAGGCGGCTGCGCAGCGTCTTGAGCGTCTCGGCGGGTGCCTCGGGAAACATGCTGGAGGGCTGCGTCAGCGCAGCCAACGTACCACGACCATCTTGGCAAATGAGCAGTGCAGCACCGCCTCGCGCACGCCGAGTGCTGCGCGGCAGTGCTCAATACACGCATCCCAATCGAGGCGGTCCAGGGCGTCGGCTAGGCCCGCGAGCGAGGTGCGCAGAACGATTGCCTCGTTGCACCAGTCTATGGCGCTCTCGATGCGCTTTTTCTCCTCGTGCAGTGCATACATGTCGTTGTACAGCGCACGCGCTACCTGGGCAGCTGGTTCGCACCGCTGCGCGAGTCCCTGGGCCTGCGTGGACGCTGCGTGCAGCACGGGGAGGATGTGAGCATCGATGTGCGAGCGCATGCCCACCATATGATGCCGCGCCTCGTCCATCGTGGTGCTGCACCGCTTCTCGCGCACATGCTGCGCGGCGTCGAGCTCGGCCAAGGCCGAGCGCACGCCCTCTGCCGCTGTGTCCATTCGGGAATCCGCGAGAAGCGATGGCGCGATCCTCCACGTGATAACACGCACGGGCCTGACCACCTACCACGATGAGTGTCTTTTCCACAGCGCGGTTGCACGACAAGGTCGTGCTAGTCACTGGGGCGTCGTCCGGCATTGGTGCAGCTGCGGCCAAGCTCTTTGCTCGGGCGGGTGCGAATGTTGTGCTGGCTGCACGCCGTGCCGAGAAGCTCGCCGACGTCCAAGCGGCGTGCGAGGAGGCGAACACTGCCGGCTCGACGGGCCATGGTGGCCGCTACGCGGCCTTGTCGCTCGATATGCGGAGCACAGAGAGCCTCGATACAGTGATGCAGCGACTGCCCACGTGGGCCTCAAACGTCGATGTGCTAGGTACGTGCTGGGCGCTGACGCAGTGAACAATGCTGGCCTGGCGATGGGCACCGCACAGGTTGGCGAGATCCGCGCCGAGGACCTGGACGCGATGCTGGAGACGAACGTGCGCGGGCTCATCTACTTGACGCAGCTGTTCGTGCGCCAGTTCAAGGAGCGCAAGGCCGGCCATGTCATCAACATCGGTTCGGTGGCTGGCCTTGAGCCATACCCCGGCGGCTCGGTGGTACGTCGAGCGACTAACGCAGTACTGTGCGACCAAGTTTGCTGTGCGCGCCTTCACCGAGGCGCTCATGAAGGAGCTCGTCAGCACGCCGATCCGCGTGACGAACGTGCAGCCGGGCATGGTCGAGACCGAATTCAGTATTGTGCGGTACTATGGCGACAAGGACGCCGCGGACAAGGTGTACCACGGCATCGAGCCACTCACGCCGAACGACATTGCCGAGGAGATCGTCTGGGCGGCCAGCCGCCCAGCGCATGTGAACGTCGCCGAGACGCTCGTGTTTCCGGTCAACCAGGCGGGCCCCTTCCACGTCGCCCGCTCCAACTAGACAGGGCAAGGTCCGCGGAACCGCCGGTGGATGTGGCGGCCCTCGTCCGATGCACGGCGCAGACTACGCGCATGACACAGGCGTCTGTGTCAGTGTCCCATACGTACGATAGTGCTCGCACCTGCTGGCGGTGCGCCAAGCGATGCCGCCACGACGCGAGAGCATCGGCGCCGACAGTACTCAGCGCAAAAGCCTTGGCCAGGCGCGGCATGCGTCGCCCCTGCACGCGTTGCTGCCAGCGCCAGAGTGCGCACCGCAACACGCGCGCGCGCTGCAGCTGCAGCACAGGGAGCGAGTGCGTGCGCTGCGTCCAACGCGCCCAGCACGCACGCAGGATCGACTGCCGGCGCGCAGCAAGCGCGGCGAGCTCTTCGTGCCGAAGCTGTGCCTCGAGAAGCACATCGCGCCAGTGGCGCCACACGCGCTGCGAGACCCGCATTACGATCGCACGCTCAGCGGCCTGTATCACTGCATGCGAGCGCCATGCACGCAGGAGGAGGCGGGCAAGCTCGAGCCCCGTGGCGTGCCGTCCCTCGTACCACGCGTGCGCGTGCGCCGAGCGCATGCGCTGCGCTACGAGGCGCGCGTGCCACGCATGCATGCTTCGGCGCTGAAGGGCAGCTACTCGCGCGGCGTCGGCAGCGTCGGCATGCGCCGCCCGCTGCGCCGAGCGCGTGCGCCAATGCCAAAACGACACACGCATTGCCTGCGCATCACGCCGCGCCTCGACCAGCGCTGTGCACGTGCGCCAATGCCGCCCACGCACCGTGTGCCAGCGCCATTCTGGGTCAGCAATGAGTACGTACGGTCCCACGCGTGCACAAGCATGCGATGCTGCGTGCGTGCCACGCACGCATCTGCCTTGTGTGTGCGTGTGGCGTAGCGCCAGTGTGTCAGAGATGTGTGCAGGCGGCGCGCGCACGCGTACTGGGCCGCCACGTCCGCGTCCTGCTGGCAGCGCTCCAATGCGTGACGCCACACGTGCCAGGCAGCATGGCGCTGGCGCCACGCCGACGTGAGCGCAGCGACGTGTGCCTGTTCACGTAGGTGCACCGATTTGGCATGCCACTGCTCCCACGCACGCGTGAGCTGACGCGAGGCAGCCTGGTCCTGCAGCTGCAAGAGCGCAGCTGGATAAGAGAGGCATACGTACCTTGCCGGGCGAGGGTCGTATCCGTGTACGTGACCCACCACTGGTGCCATGCGGCGCGCAGGCGCGTCGCATCTACGCCCGCGGCGACGCGCACAGAGCGCGCGGCCCACCGCCATTCGTGCAAATAGGCTACCCGCATGCGACGCTCTCGCGTCGCAGCCCAGTGGTCCGCATGCTGATGCAAGGCCTGGGTCAGTAGGTCAACGTACGGTGCAATACAGTGCAGATGCGCGCCACTGGCGCCATGCCATGCGTACGATGCGCTGTGCGCCCCACGTATCTGCCGACACGCTCAGGTAGGCCTGGCAGCGGCGTTCGCCAACACGCTGGCGCCACGCATCCATCGCGGCGCCTAGGAGGTGCCGGTGCGCGTAGGCAGCAAACAGGGTGCGTTTTGGCTCGAGCGCGGCGAGACTAGCACAGCGCGCGCGCCAGGCATCCCACGCGCGCGGCAGCAAGGCACGCCGGTGCATGGCGCTCGCCTGGTGCCCATGCCATGCCTGTGTCCATAGCGTTAGCGCGATGCGCTTGAGGCGGATATGGCCGCGCGCCTCGACAGCGAGGTAGGCCGCGCGCAGTTTGCGAGCATGCTCTTTGTGACGGGCGTGCACGCGCTCGATGGTGGCGATGCGCCACGCGCGCCACGTGCGCGCAACAGCGGCCTGCTGGGTGTGTGCAGCGGCTGTCGCTGCTGCGTCGAGCTGGGTATGGTAACGCGCGCGCCATTGGCCCCATGTGCGCAGCGCGAGTAGGTGGTCATATGCCTGGGCGGCGCGCTCGAGGCGGCCCGCACAATAGAAGAGGTGCTCGTTCCATCGTACGAGGTAACGCCGCAGGTGCCGACGCTCGATGTCCGTGGCGCGGCGCTCGAGCACGGTAGACAGGGGCACGCGGGGCCACCGCACTGCATCAAGTGCACGGGGTGGAACGCGCTGATTCACGAGCCGAAGGGGCGACCAGGCGGGACTGCCGTGCATCGCATTCATCGGCGCATCGTCCTCGGACATGGGCGAGGATGGCGCTAGGCTCGGTGATGCGGGGGCATACGCAGCATCCTCGAGCGTGTCGAGGCCAAGTCCTATGCGGATCGTGTCCCAGCGTTCGGCCCATGTGTGTCCACGGACCTGCACGAGCGAAAGCAGCGTGTTCCACAGCCGCGCGTCGATCGAGGGTGTCGCGTCGCCCTGTGATGCGCGAAATGCATGCACACGCGCAATCGGCGCGACAAGATGCGTGTCCTGTCGACACACATTGTACGCGTGTTTGAGCTCGGCAAAACTCGTTGACGCGGCCGGCAACATGGCCACGACGGCATCGAAGAACGCGACTTCTGCGTCGTCGAGGGCGAACGAGGCGGCCAGCTGGTGCAAACGCGTCGCATTGCGTTCCTCGCCACCATGCGACGCACCTGCATGGAAGAACATGGATGACGAGAGTGCCGACGTGCTCGCATCGGCCAGGGCCGGCGCGGCGCGGGCCATGGACGCGAACGCAGCGGTGTGACCTCCACATCGCTACGGACTATCGGCGGCGGCGAGGAGCGACGGTCTCAAAGCCGTCCTCGTCGATTTCTGGCGCGGGCTTCTCCTTGGGTGCGGCGGACGCAGGTGCCGGCGTGGGCTCATTGTCGTCGGATGTATCGCAAATGTCCTCGCGCATCTGTGCAACAAGTTTGTGCGAGCCAGTGCGCGCATACGACGCCTCGTACTCGGCGAGGATCTCGTCGCCTTTGCCCTGTTCAAAGATGCTTGTGTGCGCGAGACAGATATGCATCGCGACCCACTGCGCGCTGTCATCCTCGAGCTCGCATGCATATTCTTCCATGACATAGCTTTCGATAAGTTCCGTGAGGTCGTCAACGTCCGGCTTGGTGCGGGCACCGCCGTCGCCGTACGCATCGCACAAGTGCGAGAGGAGGAAGGCTCTCTTCTCCTCCGACTCGGGGCCGCCCCACCCCTCGTTCACGGCCTGGCGCAGCGCAGGCCACATTTCCAGGAGAATGTATACGGAACGCGCAAACTGCAGTTGCTCGGGCGTCGGCCCTTCGTCTGCCGGGGGCGCCGCAGACGACATGAGGCAGGATGTGGAGGCGGCTCACCGCCGCCATGTCGAACCTGCTGGGCGTGCCAAGCCCCCGCACCGCGGCGGTCGCGCTGCGCGCACCGGTGCAGGCGTATTTGCGCGATACGTTTCCGGACATGGAAGCATCGCTCTTTGAGCGCGACATCGACGCGTGGACGAGCGCACGCGATGCGTGCCTGAGCCACTGCGGGCTCAGCCACGACCTGTCCATGTGGCTGCGGTACGCCGCGCAGCTCGTGTTCCTGGGGCGCGTGCTGGGCACATCGGTATGTATGATGCACTTATGTAGTGTGGCGTCTCGTTCCCCTGGGCCAACGGCTTTTCCACAGGTGATCTGGTGCCGTACGCGCGGCTCGATATCGAGCGCGCCTATATCCTCTTGCACCTCGCTACGCAGTATGCGCAGCGCGGCGCCACCGAATCACGCAGCGATGCGGACAGTGTGAAGCGTGCCGCTAACTACTTCCAGTGGGCTGCAGGGTGCCTCGCCCTCGTCGAAGCATGCTCCGACACGCCGCCTGCCGCACAGGCGCCGTGCCTTAAGCAGCTCATGCTCGCTCAGGCGCAGGAGTGTGTGTGGCAAAAGGCGGTGCATGGTACGTTGCTTCACTCACGCAGACGGACTCTTGCCCACGACCATTGCCAAGCTCGCGCGTAGCACGGTCGACTTGTACGCGGCGAGTGCGCACACAGCGTCTGCCGCTGGACTGCCGCCCGGCTGGGCCGTGCACATCGAGTGCAAGCGCTGGCACTTTACGGCGGCGGCCGAATACCGCAAGAGCTGCGACGACCTCGCGCACCGCCGCTACGCGGACGAGCTGGGGCGCCTGCACGTCGCGTCCGACGCCCTGAAACGCGCCCGCGCGCTGCCGACGCGCCTTCTGCCACAGCCGGCTGTGCTGCAGGACCTTGTTTCGCTCGAGCAGGTGCTTGCTACGAACCTGTCGCGCGCGACCAAAGATAACGACTTGATCTACCTACAGGCGCCCACGGGCGCGGCGGCCCTGCCGGACATTGGCGCCGCGTTGATGGTGCACGACGTATGCCCATCCGAGCTGCAGGCGCCGGTCGCCTTCCTCAAGCGCCTCGCGACGAACGGCACGCCCCTCTTGTTCGGCCGCCTCGTGACGTACGGCGTGGACGTCGCGGTGCGCGTGTACAACGACCGCCGGCAGCAGTGGCTCTCGGGCACGCTCGAGCCGCTAGCGCGCGACTTGGACGCGAGCCTCGCGCGCGAGTTGGCGATGGCCCACATTGCCACAACGCTCGAGCGTCTCGAGGCACCTGCGCAGATTCCCGCGGTCTGGGACACGTTCGCTGCGGCCGTGCAGCGCAACCCCACTGCGGCACTCGAGCAGCGCCTACGCGCGACCAAGGACCTCGCAGACCGCTGCCGCGCGCTGCTGAGCGAGCTCGAGCAGCAGCCGGCCCAGGACGTGTCCATACTGCGCGAGTATGAGCGGACGCTGGCGCAAGCCGCCGAGAGCGATGGCCGTGTGCGCGCGCAGCTGCGCGCCAACGCGCCGCGCCTCCGTGTGTGGGAACAAGGGCGCCATGCACTGCGCGAGGCACTGACGCCGAGCGCACTTGCCGTTCGCGACGCACACGCCCAGTTCGTCAATGAGGTGCGGGTGATGCGTGCGCAGAAAGAGCAGCTCGAGGATATGGTGGCGCATCGCCGCACCATCATCCTGCGTGCGCACGCCATGATGGAGCGCGACGAAATCCGGCAGCGTCTCATGGACGTGGTGCGTGAGCGGCGCCTCGGCGAGTTGGACGAGAGTCTCAGTACGGGCGTCGTCGACCCGGCCGCACTGCAAGACGTACTGGAGCATGCACTCGAGCCGTACAATGTGTTTTTGCAGGAGATGCACGAGAGCGGTGCCGTGCAGCGCGAGCGCCTCGGGCAGTTGCGCCGCGCGCACGCACACCTCCTGCGCGAGCCGCGCATTGCGCGCGCGCTGGATGCACAGACTGATGCATCGCACGCGCTCGAAGATGCATTTCACGCGTGGGAGGCGCTGCAGACCCATATCCACGAGGGCACCACATTTTACGAGCGCCTCCTCCGCTTGCTCCAGCAGCTGCAGCGCGATGCCCCCTAGGCCCGCAGCTCGACGCGCAGATACCGTGTACATAGGGAGGTACGGTCACGAAGCGCATGGCCGCTACTCAGGAGCGAGCGCGCGAGGTGAAACGCCGCCTCGGATAAATGTGCCTCGCGCATGCCGAGGAGCGAGTCCCAGAAACGCGGCGCGTCCACATCGTGGGGCGCCTGGGCGAGCACCTCCATGATGCGCATCACGTCCACCGGCGTGCTAGCCAACAGCGTGGAAACATAGTCTCGCACATGTGCATGGTGCCGCACCGCCGCCGCGTACTGCGCAGCCGTGGCCGACCGAACATCACTCAGCGCGCGCGCCGCCCAGGCGGCCGGCGCCACCTGCTCGAGCCACTTTGCCAGCACGAGGTAGCCGGCCAGGACCTCGTGCACGAGGTGGCACGCGCCCGTGTGCGTCAGGAGCTCGAGCAGGCTATCACTCGGTACGTCAGTCGCACGCGCCCCGGGTACTTGGCACTGCACACTCGCGCTCGCACTCTGCTCGAGCCACGCAATCGCGCGGCGCAGCGCCTGCGCAAGCGCCCATGTATGGGCCGGCGCAAACGCGACGGCAGGGCGCGCCTCGGTCGCGAGCCATGTGAGGCGCGTGTTGTTGAAGTCCGTGCGTGCTGCACACAGCGCGCGGTGCATATCCCCCCACTCGGCGAAGAGCGTGAGGCGGTCGTACAGGCGCTGCTGCGCCGCCTCCGTGGTCCCACTCACGAGCGAGAGGACCGCAGGGATCAGGTGCAGCGTCTGGGGGAGCGTGAGGCCCTGGCGCCCATTGTCGCGGCCCCACTGCAGCGCCTTGGCCGTCGCTTGCATAGTATGCACCAAGTGCGCGTACGTGCCGGCGCCAGCCGCACGCACTGCATGCGCCACGTCCGTGTGCGCCGTGTGCCGCAGGAGTGCGAGCGCAAAGAGGTGTCCTGCATCGCTCGGTGCGCGTATCGCGACTGGCAGCGGCGCACACACAAGGCGCCCGCCGGGCCACAAGTGCGTGCACACAAGAACGCCGTTGGGCGAGAGCGCCCAGGCCGTGCGCGCGAGCCAGCTGGCCGGCATCGAGTCGCCGAGTCGCATGAATGTGCCGGCATGCGCATCGAGCGCACCCCATACCTCGGCACCCACACTCGCATCCCACGCCGTTGCCCACACCGCGTCGCGATGCGGCACCGGCTGTTGAGGAGGGAGGAGGCTCGTCACAGCCATGCCATGCACCTTGCTCCTGGCTGTGATGCTCAGCGTCCAGCGCCCACAAGTCGAGTCTGCGGCATCGTTAGGTGTCGAGTCCCAAAGGGCGCGCAACTCGTCGCTCGCGCGTGTCGTAGCACGCTGCGCCGCCCACTCGGTCACGCACGTGCGCTCGGACCGTGTCGCGCTCACATCGGCCGGCGCCTCTGCCCGGCACAGCCATAGCGACAGCGACGACGCGCGACGCACCCATTCGAACGTGGTTCGCTGGACAGACACAGCGCTATCGGGCCATGGAGCATCCACAGGGACACTGGGCAACGGGTTGACAACACAGACTCGGGTCAGTAGAGTCACGTACAAGACATTTCGCCGTCCATGTGGATCTGCAACTCAGTGAGTCCGAGCGCCGCCGAGTGCGGCGTGCACGAGTCCAGCTCGTACGCGATGAGAACCACGGGTTCATCCGGCACCTCACACAGGCGGGCGCACCGCACCGCCATGGGCGGCACGTGCAGGTCGGACGCCTGCTCGGCATCCAGGGTGGGCGGCGGCGGCACGACGCTGGCCAGCGATAGGGCACCGTAGTGCACGCGAAAGGCGTTCCACGCCGCGGTGGCGCCGCTGAGTCGATGCAGGAAGGCGACCTGGCCGGCACGCGTCACCAAGACGCACGCCTGCTCACTCTGTGCCTCGTCAAGCGAGAGCGCCGCGCGGGGTAGAAACGTCGAGGGACCGCATGCCGGCTCGCGCACAAACGTGGGCCCTTCCATCTTCCAAATGCGCGGCGTGCCGAGCCACAAGGCGTCCAGCACGTCGCCATGAAGGCAGCCAGGGCTAGTGGGCACGTACGATACAGGGACCCATTGGTGCAGCGCCCAGCGGTCGACGGGGGCGTATGGCGCGCGCGTCCAGAGGCACACGACGCCCTGGTCACCCTGAATGACGTTCGGTGCGACTGGTAATGTGTTCATAGCCTCGAGCGCCTGTGGCGTGCCAGGCATGGACGTCAGGGCTGGGGACGCCGTGGCGCTGGGCAGCGTAGGCACGGGCGACACATGGTCTGGCACCGGCACGAGTGTAGCTGAGGAAGGCGTTGCCGTGGGCGTCCGCTGCATCGGCGTTGCCGTCAGCGTCGTGAGCGCAGCGGTGGGTATCTGTACAGCACCCGCAGCCTGCTCGGGTGGTAGGGGCGCCGTCGTTTCGGCAGGAAAGTAAGCGATGAGCGTGTAGCCACACGGGCTAAATCGGACCATTGTGGGCGCGCCGAGCTGCGTCGGCATATCTGCCCCTAGCGCAGGGGCGCGTGTCGGGGGAAAGAGACGGACCAGGGGCGCCTCGTGGACCGCCCGGCCCGTGTCGCCAAGGAGCGCGATGTGCGCGCCATGCTCATCGCGAACGCCATGCGCTACAACTCCCTGACGCGACCATGCTGCAGGCGTGTTTTGTGCCTCCGGCGCATCGAACCACGCCGCCTTCGCGTGCGCGGCCGCCATGCCACGGTGTCAAGGCACAGCTCGCAGGGGCCGCGCGGCGGGTTTGATCACGTGCCGAAGATCTTCCTCGCGCTGAGCGCCGTGACGTGTTGGACTACCATGTCGAGTTCGCGCGCCGCCTCGGCGGCGATTCGGCGACTGACGATCGAGTACAAGCAGCTGACGAGCGATCCCAACACGCTGTTTCCGGCGGTTGGCCCGATCTCGGAAGACAACTACCTGGAGTGGGAAGCATTGCTGCCCGGCCCCGACGACACGCCGTTTGAGGGCGGCGTGTTTAGTGCGCGCTTGTCGTTCCGTACGTGCCATATACTCATGATGCAGCGCCGACATACCCGTTGGAGCCCCCCAAAATGCGCTTTGACCCGCCGATTTTCCACCCGAACGGTACGTCCGACGCGCTTACGCAGTGTACCCTGATGGGACGGTGTGCATCAGCATCCTGCACGCAGCGGGCGATGACCCGAACAGTACGTGCGCCGTGCTGACGCAGTGTATGAGTCGTCGTCGGAGCGGTGGTCACCCGTGCAGTCGATTGAAAAGATTCTCCTCTCGGTCCTGAGCATGCTCGCTGAACCGAACGTCGAGAGTGGCGCCAACATTGATGCTTGCGTACGTCTGCGCCGCTCACACAGAAACTGTACCGCGATGACCGCGCTGCGTACGAGCAAACGATTCGCGACCAGGTGCAGGCGCAGCTGGGCTTGTGATAGTCTATCTAGTGCCGCCAGATCTTGACGGAGCGATCGCGCCCGCCACTCGCGAGCTTGTCCGCGAGAAAGTCGACGCAGTACACCTCGTCCTCGTGGCCCGGCAGATCGACCTTGATCTTGAATGTGGACAGATTCCACAGTTTGATCGTCGAGTCCTTCGAGGCACTCGCAAGAAGGCGACTGTCGCTGCTCCAGGCGACGCGGTACACACTCGCAACGTGACCACGCAGGTTGGCCACAAATTGGCCAGTGCGACCATCCCATAGCTTTACACTGTTGTCAAACGATGCCGACGCGATCCACCGGCCGTCCGGCGAGAAACACACGTGGTTGACCGTCTTTTGGTGGCCTGTGAGCCGCGCAACGGGCTTCTTGGGCGTGGCTGCGGCGCCCGTCTGCGGCGGCCACAGGAATAGCGTGTGGTCGTCCGAGGCAGACACGAGCATCTCCGCATGGGCGCCGTGCCCGGTAGCCTCCTCATACCGCTCACGCGCCGCTTGCATCGTCGCCGCATCGAGGTCGGCATGGCCACCCTGTACAAGCACAGACGCATAGGTGCCCTGGATGTCGAACGCGCCAGTACGGAGCACATAGTCCGTGGATAGCGCGAGAGAATTGACCCAGTGGGCATGCTCGTTCAGCGAGCGGATCAGGCGCCCATCGCGATCGTTCCACACCTTAATCGTGCGGTCCGACGACGCGGTGTAGATCGCACCATCGCCGCCCCACCGCACGCAGTTCACACTCGCTGTGTGGCCGCCCAGGACAAAGTCGACCTGGCGCGACTCGACATTCCACACACGCACCGTGCCGTCTTTGGATGAGCTCGCAAGGCGAGGGTGCGCAGCGCGATGCGCGGGTTCCCACGCAAGGCTCGTGACCCATTTGGTGTGGCCCCGCAGCAGGACGCCGCGCGGCGCCGCATGGCGCGCGGCGCGGCGTTCCACGACGGACAACTTGCGCGATGGATCAGCGGCCTTAGCGCGGTGCTCGGCGTCAACTTGCTCGCCGGAGCGCGCGCCCCAGCCGCGGCGCCCAGGCAGCGGCGGGTTGAGTGCCTCCCATACCCATACCTGCCCGTCCATACCGCCTGTGGCCAATTTGCGCTCGCGCGGCTCCCATTCGACACAGAGCACCCAGCCGTCGTGGCCCTGAAGCGTATGCATCGGGGTCTCTGTGTCCATGTCCCAGAGTCGGCACACCTTGTCGCCCGCGCCGGTGGCAAGCAGCTGGCCCGATGGGCTAAACGCACAGCACAAAATCGGCGAGCCGTGCCCCGAGAGCGTACTGGAGCATCGCGTGACGGCACGCACACGGAACACGGCCTGTGGTTCAAATACAATCGTGATGCTGTCTTCAGCGCTGAGGCCCAGCTTCTGCGCGGTGGCCGAGTTGAGCACGTCCTTGTGCAGGCTGTCGTGAATAGGAATGCGCGTCGGCTGTGTGCTCGGCACAGCGTCCGCGCGATCCAGCAGGACATGGAACGAGTACGGCACATCTTCATCGTCGTCATCTTCCTTCTGGCGGGGACGCGCCTGGCGCCGCAGCTCGTTCACGAGCTGGCTCATTTCCGCCTGGCCAGCGCCGGCCGGCAGACTGAGCGTCGGGCCGAGGAACGAGTCATCCTGGCCCGAGCGGAACTGCACAAGCACACTCGACAGATTAGCATTAAGCATGCCACTCGCATCAAGCTCGTCGTTCGCGCGGCGCTCCGCCTCGGCGGCGAGCCGTTGGCGCTTCGCCGACGGCTTGGGCACCTGCGTCGCCATGGCAGGGAAAGGGCTCGTGGAGGTCCACGTGATGAAAAATTTGGGTGCTGCCTGCCCACCGACGACCATGGCTGCCGCCATGGATAGACCGTCGTCGCGGGGGCTCTATAGGGTGCGCCGTATATACTGACAAGCAGAGTTCTCTCGAAGCACATACTGAGGCTTTTGAGACACTGCTGGGCCTGATACCGGCCAAGTTTTATGTGCCACCCAACGACGACCAGGAGATGGATGCCAAGTTCCAGAAGAACAAGCGCACCAAGAGCCAGAAGCAGCAGGAGGCGGAGGAGCGCAAACTGCGAGCGAAGGAGTCGAAGCGTGCAAAGGTATGTCGGAGTACTTACCCCAGCTGGACCCAGCGAACCTGAAGAGTGTAGAAGACGTGCAGGCCGAGCGCCGCATGGACATGGAGGTTGACTTTGAAGAGGAAGAGGGCGACGGCGAAGGCGAGGACGACGACGGCGAGGACGACGACGACGAAGCTGAGGGCAAAGACGACGACGAAGAGGACGACGAAAAAGAGAGCGCGCTACCCGAGGTGCCTGCGCCCCGCCGTGCCTCGATCGCTGAGCTGCGTGAGCGGTTGCACAGCAAGATCCAGATGCTGCACCAGCAGCGTCACCCTCACGAGGCGAATGCATCTGGCGCCCCTAGCACGAAAGAAGAGCTACTGGAAGAGCGCCGGCGGCAGCGTGGCGAGATGCGTGACCGTCGGCGGCGCGAGCGCAAAGAAGCGCGGCGCCAGGCCAAGGCGCAGGCTGGCAAGGCCACGACCGAGCGTACGGGTCCGGCGCTGGGATCCACACGCTCCGCTGGTGCGCTGGTCGAGGCACCTGCGTCAGAGCCACGCGGTGCCGCGCCCGCGGTAATGGACGGCGACTTGTCGTTCAGCCAAGTGTCGTTCGAGACGACCCATGCGCCGGATCCTCAGCGCAAGAACAAATATGCGCTTCCAAGTGACCCCAAGTCAGCGCTTGCCGCGCTGGAAGCGCGCCAGCGGCGCGAGGAGGCCAAGATCCAAAAGCGCATTGAGGGTGGACAGGACGCGGCGCAGGCGCGTGAGGCGGCGCAAGAGTCGGAGCGGTGGGGCAAGGCGCTCGCTGCTGCAGAGGGCGTCAAGGTTCGCGACAATGTGCACGCGCTCAAACAGACGATTAAGCGTCGCGAGCGCGCCAAGGAGAAGAGCACCAAGGCCTGGTACGTACGTGCTTCTGACCCCAGGAACGACAGGCGCCGAGCGGAGCAGGAAGCGCAAGCGGCTAAGCAAAAGCGCCGCATGGAGAATCTTGCGGCGCGCCGCGAGGCGAAAAAGACAGGCGCGAAGCCCAAGAAGAACGCCAAGTCCGGCAAGGCGCGCCCCGGCTTTGAGGGCAGCGCTCGCTCGCTCCACGGCGGGCGATCCTCCACCGGGGCGCAGCCGCCCAAGCGGTAGTTCGGCCGAATATAGTGGGTTGCGCGCACCGCGAGGCCTGTGTTTCTCACCATGTCGACGCAGAGCGACGCGTCGACGCGGGACGCGGAGGGCACGGCAGCTGTAGCAGTGCCGCCAGCGGAGAATGCAGTCCCTGCCTTTCAGAATCCCTACGAGGGGCACCGCGCGCTGAGCAGCGGTGAGCAGGAGCTCCTGTGCGAGTACGCGCGCCTGGCGTCCACTGTGCATCGGGTACGTACGCTGTTGCTAACGCAGGTGGCCGCACTCAGCGTGCAGCTTAGCAACAGCACACACCATGCCAACACGCTGCGCGAGTTGCGTGCGATCGAGCGCAAGATGGGACTCGTGCTGACCCTCTTCAAGGCGTCTGTATGGGCTATTGTCATGCAGCAGACTGATATGGAAGAGGCAGAGATGGATAACTACACGGCGGCGCCGTTTGAGCCGCTCATCGAGACGTCTGAGGACGCATGGGACGATTCGCATCTGCATGCATCGGGCGACGGCGATGAGGCATGAGATGTCACGTGCACAGATAGGGTGCCCGTGAACGACGTACAGGTGTTGACATCTCACCACCGATGCCGCATCTGGAAGTCAAGGTCGGTCCGGACCGCTTCCACATGGTGCCGTGTCGGCTCAACGACACAAAGCATCCCCACGAGATCAATACAGAGCACTTTGTGGGGCGTGTGCTGGTGCGAATTCTCGATGCGCCTGGCGCTAAGCCTGGCGAGCCTGCGCGGGAATACTTCAAGGACCGCTCACGGAGGTTCTGCATCCAGATTGAGGGCCGATTCAAAAAGCCGTGGACAGGCGATGATATCCTCTTTGGATCAGACTTTGACAAGTTTGTGCCATTTCCACGTGCGCCGTTCAATGCCGGCATGCGTGTCGCCCGTATGATCGACCCGTGCACCTTTTACGAGGAGCACCCGCCATCCGGCCGGCCGTATATTATGTCACCGTATGCGGCGTGTATGAACATTTTTTGTGCATGGCCCGCACCACACAGACTGGCAGATGCCGTGGTGGTCGAGCACGAGCATGGTGAACAGCCGTCGCTGGCCATTGAGCACCAGGACGAGAACGACAACTGTGTGCCGCTCGAGCACGTGAGTCATGCGGACAATGCCGATCGGGAGAATAAGCGTGGGTGGATACCGTCGCTGCACTCGTCGAAGGAGACGCGTGAGACGGCCAACTACTGGCGCTTTATTGGCTTCCGAGACGATCCGCACGTCAAGGCGTATGTGGAACAGCATAATGCACTGCTCAGTGCGCCGTCGCCGTCGCCGTCGCCGTCGCTCATCGCGCCCAAAGCCGTGCGCGCTCCTGGGATGCGGCAAGGTATCGACACGCATGTCATGACGAGTCTGGGATCAAGTCGGAAGCACGACCTGCTGCTCACTAAGCTGCACAAGGATCGCGCGGGCACGCCCAAGCTCCCCGTTTTCCTCTCATCGAACCTGTACCACGACGACGGCGTGCAACACACGCCGGGTACTCCGGGGCTCACGCGAACGCCCGATAGCGACATGTCGGGCAGAGACGCAGCGTTGTCCCAGTCGTTGATGCGCTTGAACATGACGCCAAGCCCGGCTACATCGCTGCACAGGCATTCAACGCTGGACGAGTGGCTTGGTCCGTGGCGCTTTGCGGACCCCAGTGCGGACATGGTCGAGGACAATGCCTTTATATTCACGGACCGCACTTTATCAGTGCCTAAGCGGCGCAAGCACTTTTCCGACGAGAACCACCGCAAGGCCTTTGTGTATGACCCCGATGTTGTGTATGGCGCCTCGTTCTTCTCGAACCTGTTTGACTTTACGACGTTTGATTTGAATATCGGTCCGGTGCATCTCAACGTGCATCCATTCTTTACCGAGATGCCCATCCGCTATACGCTGCGCTCCAAGACTGACGAGGAGGTGGTCTTTTGTACTATTTCGTTTCAGCTGGTGGACTAGGTGTCTCGTCCGCCAGTTCGCCCGGTTCCGCACCGGGAAAGAGCCACACATGGCTCTCGCCCACCCGAATGGGCTCGTCCATAGTCGAGGTATCCGAAAGCCGCTCGTCCAAGTACTGGACTACCCGGTCCGAGTCGCCCAGCAGCATGACATCCATGGCCATATGCTGAATGGGCGTGCGGTTGATCAGTACGCACGGCACAGTCGGCGGGAGGTGCGAGAGGAGGTCGGCCACCGGCGCCACCTTGAGCGAGGTGCCCATGACCAAGATGAGATCGACTTGGTCGCGGTCGGCCCAGACAGCTGCGTAAGTGCATGTCACTTACCTTGCTCAAATGCATCCGGCAACTGTGGTTAGCGAGCATGCGCACCTTTTCCCCAAAAAAGGTAATGTCCGGCTTCATGATGCCATACGCCAAGTCATCGTCCTCGTCGTCGGACTCCACCTTCCGCCGCTTGGCTACGGCGCGCTCGCGCTCGCGCCGCGCATCGCACCGTGGACATGACGGCACCCGCTTCGCTAGGATATCGGCGCGGATGCTCTCGCCCTCTGTATGGTAGCCGCAGCGGGGATCGGTGCAGGTGGCCGTAGCAAACGATCCATGGCACTGGATGACGCGCTCGATGCCGGCCTTCTGCTCAAGCGTGTCGATATTCTGCGAGTACATGCGCAGGAGCTTGCCCTGCTTTTCAAGCTTGCGCACAAAGTGGTGCGATGGCGACGGCTCAAAGTGTGCGGGGTAAATGGAGTGGCTGCGTTAGCGCGACGACGTACGCAAACGAGTAGAACATCGACGGGTCCCGCAGGAACGTGTCCTTGTCGAACATGTCCGACGGGTCGTCCAGGTCGTATTGGTTGTCCTTGGCAAGAATAGCATAGAGGCCGTCCTGGCATCAGCAAACGAGCGCACCTTGGAGCTGCTGTTAGTTGCCCAGCGTACCGAAAGTCTGGGATCCCACACGACACGGAAATGCCTGCACCACACAGAACGAGGATGCGTGTTGAGCGGCGCAGCAGGTCAAGAACGTCGTCGACGGTATTGTACTGCGGCAGCTTCTGCCGCTGCCGCAGGCTGCGTGAGTCGCGTGAACGTACATCCGCGTCAGGACCATCTTGAGCACGGGAAGAAGCGCGTACGGCTCCGACGCTGCCATGTCAATCATCGAGCGTGGCTGCATGAGTACCTATGACGTACCAGCATAACACCGAGCGAGAGAAGCAGGGCCACAATCTGGTCAGTATACACAACGCACATTTGATGGCTCGGGGACAATATGGCGGCGCAGGCACTCCATCATACCGTGCTTTCGTAGATCCACGAGAATGCCGTGCACTGCGTCCGGCGACAGTGGCCCGTACTCGTACGAGTCGACCGCATCGTCGGGCTCGTCCTCAGTGCTCGCTGGTGGCGACGCCGTATCGAGGCCCTCGTGCTCCATGTCCGCCAGCATCTCTTGCTCCGCCTCGTCTTCCAGCCGATCGAGGTCCTCTGAATCCAAGTCGTCCTCGCGGTCAATAAGCCGCTCCAGGGCCGCTGCATCGGCCGCCTCGCTCATTGTGGAGGAACGACACGACCGCCCACGACCCGATGGGGAAAAAAGCGCGAGGACGTGGCGGCTTTCGCGGCCGCGGCCGCGGTAGCGCTCGCGGCCGCGGACATGGCCGCCCTCGATATGCAGAGGGTATGGATATTGACCTAATGTCCTTTGTGGAAATACAAGAGAAGGAGAGGACCCGAAACGCCGGCGCAGATCGCGGGCTTGGCGCGCGTGGTCGCAGCACGCGTGGCGGCGGCCGTGGGCGAGGATCGCGCGCCGCAAGGGGACGCGGAGGAAGCTTGTCTATGACGTCTCAGAACTGCGTTCCGTTCGATTATGGGGTCGCCCACCGCAACGCCACCGACCGCGAGCAGGAGTGGGAGCCCGAGGTGGATGTGACTATGGAGAGTAGTGACGAGGAGGATGAGGACGAGGAGGACGAGGAAGACGAGGATATTGTTATCGAGGCGCACAAATCCATGGAGAAGAGCGTGCCGGCCCGCCGCCGGATGGAGTCTCTGTACCTTAATGAGCACAACCAGGTGGTCGAGAAGAGAGAGTACAATGCGTTGGCTATGTTGAAGCATGCGAATCCGTTGCGGCGCCCGATCTTGTTTGTCAAGGCTTCAGGTGTGTACGACAAGGGTAAGGAATCCGCAGAGCCGCCCACAGAGCCGCCCACAGAGCCACCCGTGCCTCCCAAGCCTGCAGGCAAGCCAACCAAACCCGCTGTGCCAGCGCCCAAGCCTGCCAAGGCCAAGAAGGCCGAGTCCGCATCACGCGATGGGCCACGGCCTTTAACAGGCGCGCCTGTGCGCTCGCCCAAGCGTGCAAAGCATGCGCCTTGCTCCGACTGGACCGACGACTTTTTGTCGCTCCGCCTCGCCGACCAGATCCTCGAGAGCGATGCGCCGCGGAAACCATTGTCGGAGCAGGATGCCATCCTTGCCGACTGGCTCGAGAATGCGATGTTGGGCGACATGACGCTCGACGTGCCGGATATGCCCGGGATCACGACCAATCCCTTTGGCCCTGCCACGACGCTCGAGGACATTGCGATTGACGCACACGAGCGCGAGCAAGAGGCATGGGAGAGTGGTTCCGAGAGCGACAGCGAAAGCGACGACGATGACATGGAGAGTGACATGGACGACTGGCACGCGAAGATGCTGCAGCGCGTCGGTGCATCGCAGGAGAGCGACGAGAGCGATGCCGCGCTGAGCGACCTCGGCGGCGAGGCCTTTTTGTCGGACAAGGGGCGTGTACCCGCCAAATGTACGTCTTGGTCACTAACGCAGCCACACCGCCGAATTTCCAAGACACTCTCTGGGCGGAAGAGCTCCAGGCGCAGTGGGAAAAGGACCGCTCGCGCAAGGCGTCCAAGAAGCAGCAGCGGCAGGCCGCGCGGCAGGCCGCGGCCTACGATCCGTTCCCCAACACGCATGGCCATGCCAAAAAGACGAAAAAGAGCAAGAAGCAGCGCAAGCAGGAGACACGCGAGCGCCGCGCCGCGCTCAAGGCGCTCGCCGACGACGACGATGTGCCAGCCGCCACAGCGCCGCCCGACTCGTTTGCGCAGATCAACGAATGGATCGTGCGCTTCCTCAGCGACCCCGCGCACACGACGCTCACGCTCCCACCCATGCGCAAGCGTGATCGTGCGATGGTACACAATATGGCGGACGCCTATGCGCTCAAGTCCAAGAGCCGCGGGCAGGGGCAGGCGCGGCGTCCCATCCTGTTCAAGACGTCACGCACTGGCACAAATGTGGACCACAAGCGCGTCTCACGCCTCGTGCGCACGCCGTTCGGCACGATAGATGACGACACGTTCGATCACCGCGGCCTGGGACGCAGCGGGCGCGTGCGCATCGACGTCGCGCCGCGGCACCGTGAGGGCGCACAGGTCGGCGGCGGCGCCAAGCAGATCGCCGAGGACAATATCGGGCACCAGCTCTTACGTTCTATGGGCTGGACGTCAGGTGAGGGCCTCGGCCAGTCCAAGGGCCGGGCGGAGCCTGTGCTGGCCACCGTCAAGATGACTCGTAGCGGTTTGGGCATGTAGCGGCAACGCGCCTCGCGCCGGGCACGCGTAACGCGGGGTCAATCACGTGGCGTGGAGTTGGACAAACAAGCGGCGGGTGCGGCTGCCAACTTGTCGCCGATCCATCGGTCGAGCACGTCGCGGTAGAGTGCGGATGGATAGCTACATGTACCCATCTGATTCGCCGCCATGGGCAGATCCAATGACCGATCGGGTGCGTGAGCGACTCGAGCAGAGCGAGCATGCGATGTGGCTCTCGCACCCTGAGCGTGCGGACCCGCCGCTGCCGCCCAATGCGCTGCAGAATGTGCTGCAGGCGCAGGCGCAGGCGCTCAACTCGCCGTCGACGTCTTCGCTGCGACTCGATGTCGGTCTCCGCATGTCTCCGCGCTTCGACGACGAAGACACACACGTTCGGCGCACGTCGCCACGGCGCGGGGTGCCAAGCCTGCCGGACCTGCGGCGCGCGGCGCATGCGTCGTCGCCGCTCCCCGATGCAGACGGGCCCGCTGTTCTTTCGCCACGCGTGCACTCACGTATGCCGCCGCTGCCCGCGGACGCCGCGCTGCATGTGGCCAAGGCCAAGGAGCAGGTGGCACGCGCGCCCGTCGAAACGAGTCGTCTGGCCCTGCGGCGCTTCTCGTCCGATGACTCGACCGATGACGAGATACCGTCGCCGTACGAGCGTCCACCGACGCCGCACTCGCTCGTGCGGCGCACACGCGCGTCGCCCCTGCCGAATGGTTCGACTCCGCCGCTCGAGCCGTGGGAAAAAAGCCGCTCGCCACCGCGCATGCGTCCTGCACTGCGGCGCACGGTATCCACCGTAACGATCGTGCGCAAGACGTCATCGCGCGTGGTGCCCGAGGCCATGCCGTCTGTGCCGCCCGTGCCTTTGAACCCGGTGCGCAGCAGCCCCGAGCCACCGACGCC
Source organism: Malassezia dermatis (assembly GCA_001600775.1). Taxonomy (NCBI): domain Eukaryota; kingdom Fungi; phylum Basidiomycota; class Malasseziomycetes; order Malasseziales; family Malasseziaceae; genus Malassezia; species Malassezia dermatis. Next base: position 732,703 of record BCKX01000003.1, read on the forward strand.
GCCGCAGCCGGGCCTTACGGACTGGACGTCGGCGCTCGACACACTCGACGCGTTCGAGCCACAGTCGCTTGGCTTGTGGGGTGACCCCGAGCCAGACGTGTCGGCAGGCACCGTGCTCGTACACGACGATACGTCGAGCGAGTCGGCCTTTGAGGCACCCCTCAAGAGCCCGCCGGTGCCACAAGAGCCAAACCAATCACAGATCCGGCTCGTGGGCGGCCCGAGCGGCACCGACTCGCCCCGGGCCGGATCCCTGGGCAGTCAGTGGCTCAGCACGCCCATTGCATCGCCGACGCAGCGACGCGTGGTGTCTGATGCGCCGAGTCTGGACGCACGCATGTCGACCCAGACGCTGACGCGGGGCACGTCAACGCCCCGCGCTCTAAGCACGCCGCGCGCAGCCGCCTCCAGCGAGGTGCGGCCGCCCACGGTGCCGACCCCGGCGCCGATCGTCGCCAATGAGCGCCATATTCCGATCGCAGAGCTGCAGCGCTTATCACTCTCGCTCTCAGCGTCGCCCATCATCCCCGACGATGCACCGTCCGTGGAGGACAAGGTGTCCACAGTTGAGACGGCAGGGCCTACACCGCCATCCAAGGATCATGAGCTAATGCAGCCCGAGACGGGCGCTGAACTTGAGGTGCAGGAGCCGCTCACAAAGGCACAGGACGCACCGGATAAGGCGAGCGCAGTCGATGATGTACCGGCGCTAGCGCCGGCGGCGTCCGAGGAAGTGCCCGTAGCCGAGGCGTCTGCGGCCCCGCCAGACGCCGTGCCTGCGACGCCCCAGCAGAGCACGCCGCCCCCGGCCGAGGTGCCAGCTGTTGCGACGCCGCCACGCCCGGCGCTTGCGCCTCCTGTCGGTATTGAAGGCCCATGGTCCGTGTTTGCCTCGCCGCTACGCATGCCGCCAGTGCCTGTACCGGCGCCCCGCGCCCCTGCGCCTGAGCCGACACCGAGTGCTCCTGCGCCTGAGCCGAGCCCGCGTGCTCCTGCGCCTGAGCCGACCCCGCGTGCTCCTGCGCCTGAGCCGACCCCGCGTGCTCCTGCGCCTGAGCCGGGCGTGCCTACCACGTCTTTGCCGAATACGCCGACGAAGCAGCGGACACCAACGCCGGTCCATGCTGCGCCAATGCTGCCAGCTGCGTCGCTCGAAGCGTCGCCCACAAAATCTTCACGGCCCAACTCGAATCCGTTCCGGCGGCCGGGCAGCACTTCGTCGCGTGCGGACCTATCGTCGCACTCATCCGAGCCGCCCGCGCTCGGCCCCGATGCATCGCCTGCTGCTGTCGCAGGCGCCGCTGCCTTTCTCCAGCGCCGCTTGCAGGAGAAACCGACGCTCCCGACCATTGGGCCATCACCGGACGTCTCGGGCGTGGGGCGTATCCACGACGACCCTGACGCATCGACGCAGACGATGCCGGGCGGCGGTCCGTTTGTGCCTGAGCCGCCGACGAATGAGTGGGCGAGCATGATGCTGGAGCCGCAGGACGAGTCGGACGGGGACGAGGGCCCCGCGGCACCGACGCCGCGCCAGCTGCCTGCCGATGCCGCCGTATCGACGCCGCCGCTGTCGTCGCCCGCGACAGCGCGCGAACTCGCGGCGCGCCCCGGCACACTAAGTCCGCCCCTGACGAGTCTGGCCTCGTCGCCCGTGCTGCGCATGCTAGGCTCGCCAGCGCAGGATGTGTCGCCGCTCCGGGTCATCGACAACACGCGGTCGAAGCAGGGGCCGCCTGCGCTGGTCCAGTCGACGCCGCCTGCGCCGACAACGCCATCGAAAGCGTCCAAGACGCGCCCACAAGGCGCGAGCAATTCACCCACCACCGCCCTGCAGCGCGGTCCCTCGATGGCGCTGCCGGGAGCGTATGTGCCGAGCGTGTCCATGTCGCATCCCCCTACGACGCCTACAGCATCGCCCAATACACGGGACGCCAGCAAAAGCACCGTCTCGCCCATGCGCTCCACGCCAGGCGCCCCTGCGCGTGCTGCTGGCTTGCCGCCACGCGCGGCGCCGCGCACAGCCCGCGACTACCCCGGCTTGCAGCCGCAGCCCAGTCTTGTGGCGCCTTTCGAGCTGCAGAACCGTTCGCTTGTTCTCCCGACGGGCCCCGATGCGAAGCGCCCGCCGGAAGGGTTCTGCCTCGAGTGCATGATGCGCGACGAAGATATGATCGATGTCAAGGTCGACGACCCCGCCGTGTGGGAACGCGAGAGCGATGCGCTCTTCTACGATGCGATCCGCTGGGAGCACAAGGTCCGCGAGAAAGGTATCGAGCCGAGCGCTGTCTCGCCACTGCGCCACCCGACGCTGGGCACGCCGCTGACGCACGTCGCGGTGCGCCAGGTCGCCTCGGGCGATGCGCTCTCCGTGGCGAACCTGCGCGAACATACGGCAGCGAATCGGCTCTCGACCTCGGCCAAGGCACGCACCGTGCACATGTTTGTGAAGCAGCAGCGCCGCATCCTCGGTCTGGACGACACACAGGAGCGAACTCGGAGCCCTGCCCCGGCTATGCCGCTGCCCGCGGCAGGTGCCGCGCTGTGGCCTGCGTACCTCTCGCCTGTACTGAGCGCCAGCCCACAGCCGAACCCGTACGCAACGCCGCCGCTTTCGGGCGCTCGCGCCGCGGCGCCCGTGACACTGGCGACGATCACAACGCAGGCGAGCCACGGGGCGCCGACGAGTCCGGCACAAGCACCGCGGTCGCCCCTGCCGGCCGTGCCCTCACCGACGCACGCGCCCTTGGAGTCGCCCCCCGTGGCCGAGGTGCGCACCGCACGCAAGTCGAGCGAGAGTGCGCGCCGCCCGCGGCCTTCCCACAGCTCGCCGGAGCGACCAGGCGCCAGCTCGCCAATGCGCTCGCCCAAGCGCCGCGAGCCGGGTGTGCATCACGACGGGACGCCGGCGTCGCCAGCCTCCGCGTCGCCGCGCCCGCCGCGCAGCACGACGGCGCCGGTTCCGGCGCTGGCGCCGCGCGATGCGGTGGAGCCCGACTCAGGTCTCGCGAGTGAGCTGTCCATGGACGATGGACCGGAGGACACGCGCAAGAAGCAAGGCCAGCCGTTGCGTAGCCTCTTCCGCAAGAAGACGCGCCCAGAGGAGAGCGACAGTGTGCGTTCGCGGCGCTGGGCCAAGAATGCGCAGGCCAACGCGGACCTGTCGATGGACGACGACGATGCCAAGTCGTTCTGGAAGCGGCTCTCGCGCTCACCCAAGTCGAGTTCGTCGCACAAGTCAGGCCGCTTTGCCTCGGTCAAGCTGCCGCCACCGCCGCCCGTCCCCCCTGTTCCCTCTAGCCTGTCCCCGGGCACCTAGCCCCACACGTAGTTGCCACCGTCGTCGGAACCTCCACACCGCCATGCCGGTCGAGCGGCGGTCGGTCGACACGCTGCTGGCGCGTGCGTGCGCGCATAGTGCGCTTGGCCCCCATGACCCCGCGGCGTCGCGGGCATTCCTGCGTGATCAATGCCGTGTGCTTGTGGTCGGCGCTGGGGGTCTGGGATGCGAGATCCTGGCGAACCTCGCGATGATGGGGTTCGGGCACATGGACGTGATTGACATGGACACGATTGACGTATCGAATCTGAACCGGCAGTTCCTCTTCCGCGAGTGCGATATCGGGCAGCCCAAGTCAACGACGGCTGCAGCGTTTGTGCTGAAGCGCGTTCCCGGCGTGCACATCACGCCGCACGTGTGTCGCATCCAGGACAAGGACGAGGCGTTCTACATGCAGTTCCACCTCATTATCTGCGGCCTCGACTCGGTCGAGGCACGGCGCTGGATCAACGCTACGCTCGTCCAAATGGTCGACGAGGCTCGTCCTGAATCACTCAAGCCCCTCATTGACGGCGGCACAGAGGGCCTCAAAGGGCAGGCACGCGTCATCCTGCCCACCATCACTAGTTGCTACGAATGCAGTCTGGACATGTTGCCGAAACGCACCGTGTATCCCGTCTGCACCATTGCCAATATGCCGCGCCTTCCGGAGCACTGCATCGAGTGGGCCAGCGTCCTAGAGTGGCCGCGCGTGCGCCTCGGGCAGAAACTCGATACGGACGACCCCGAGCACATCCAGTGGGTCATGGACACGGCGCTGGCCCGCGCACAGCGCTTCCACATTGATGGGATTACCTGGTCACTGACGCAGGGCGTCATCAAGAACATCATCCCGGCGGTCGCGAGCACGAACGCCATCATCGCAGCCGCATGCACGCAGGAAGCCTTCAAGATTGCCACGTCCACCGCGCCCTATCTAAACAACTACATGATGTATGCGGGCAACGAAGGCATGTATACCTATACGTTCGACTATGCCCGGCGCCCGGACTGCCCCGTCTGCGGCAGCAGCTCTCGCTCGCTCGCAGTGCGTAGCACCGACACCCTCGAGCGCCTCGTGGAGCTCCTGCGCGAGCTGCCCGATATGTACGTGCACTCACTCACCTCAGCCAGTGCAAGCGGCCCACCGTGTCCAGCGACCAAGGTCCCCTGTATTATGCTGCCCCGCCTGCGCTCGAAGAGGCGACACGCCCGAATCTCGAGCAGACACTCGCGCAGCTTGGCCTGCACGACAAGGACGTGTTGTCTGTCACCGACCCACAGTGGCCGTTTGCCCTCCAAATCGAGCTCGCTTTTTCGTAGTGCCTCCACCAATTTGGTCCTTTTTGCCCAGCCATGTCGAACGCGTCCGGCCAGGTGCCCTCGGCAGCCCAGTCTGCCGTGCTGGTGCGCTCGGATCCCCTCCCCGAGGACACGCCGCAAGCGCTGGGTCCGCAGTTTGACACTCAGGACCCTCGCGACACGTTTGCACTGATGAACAGCATGGGTTCCATTGGCTTCCAAGGCACGTCCGTGGCGGAAGCCGTGCGAATTATCGAACGCATGGTACGTGCGCCTTACTCACTCAGCGTACCTGGCGCCTTAGCGATGATCCCTCATTCCAAATGAGTGACGAGGAAGCCGGTCTTTCCGAAAACGACCCGCGTCACCCCAACAATGTTCGGTGCACCATCTTGCTGGGTTACACATCGAACCTGATCTCGTCCGGCTTGCGTGAGGTCATCCACTTCCTCGTCAAGCACAAATACGTCTCGGGAATTGTCACGACAGCAGGCGGTGTCGAAGAGGACTTTATTAAGTGCCTCGGTCCGACCTACCTCGGCCAATTTCACTTGGATGGCTGGTCCCTTCGCAAGCAGGGCCTGAATCGTATTGGCAATCTGATCGTGCCGAACGACAACTACTGCAAATTCGAAGACTGGGTCATGCCGATCCTCGACAAGATGCGCGCCGAGCAGGACACGGCCCCGCCCGAGGAAAACGGCGAAAAGTTTGCGTGGACGCCTAGCCGCGTGATTGAGCGGCTGGGGCACGAAATCAACGACGAGCGCAGCGTCTATTACTGGGCTGCGAAGAATGGGATACCAGTATTTTGCCCGGCCCTCACGGATGGGTCACTCGGGGATATGATCTATTTTCACACATACAAGAACCCTGGCCTGACCATCGACATTGTGCGCGACATCCGGCGCCTGAATGATATCAGTGTCAAGGCCAAAAAGGCAGGCATCATTATCCTGGGTGGTGGAGTTTGCAAGCATCAAATTGCAAATGCTATGCTCTTCCGCAATGGTGCAGACTTTGGCGTCTACATCAATACCGGCCAGGAATTTGATGGCTCCGACAGCGGTGCGCGACCTGACGAGGCGGTCAGCTGGGGCAAGCTCAAGAGCAAAGAAAATGGCGGAGACACGATCAAAGTGTACTGCGATGCTACAATCGTGTTTCCCTTCATCGTAGCCGCCACATTCGCCAAGGCCTACTGGGACGAGCGGCGCAGCACGTAGCCAGAGCCTACCTCGTATAGTGCACGCCTCCACTTACCCAACTCGGCGCGTCCGGAGACGTTTCCCCCGCTCCGCTGCGTCATGGCCCGTGAGGCACGCAGTACCATTCGGCGCTTTGCGCTGCTTCTCGCGCTATTGGTCACAGGTATGGCTATTCTCATGGGAACATTGCCTATTTTGTCTCCTGAGACATTCCTTCCGGCCGAGCACCTTGAGGCCGTCCAGCAGTTTTTCCAGAAAACCAGCACAGACCTGGATGAGCCGGCCCCGCGCGCGTCCCGCGCCAATGTCCATACAAACAACTGGGCTGTGCTGGTATGCACATCCAAATTCTGGTTCAACTATAGGGTACGTGCCTCCTTTTCTGACTTGCAGCATATGGCCAATGTTCTGGGCATGTACCGCACCGTGAAACGGTTGGGTATGCCAGACAGCCACATCATCCTTATGCTCGCGGATGATGCCGCGTGCAATCCGCGAAACACTTATCCGGGATCCGTTTGGTCAGAAAGCCACCATGACATTGACTTGTATGGAGACGACGTCGAGGTGGACTACCGCGGCTATGAGGTGACCGTACCCAATCTTCTCAGGCTCTTGACAGGTCGCGTGCCTGTACACACCCCACGCTCAAAGAAACTCGAGTCAGACGAGCACTCGAATGTGTTCCTGTACATGACAGGCCACGGCGGCGATGAGTTCCTCAAATTTCAAGATGCCGAGGAAATCAGTGCGTATGACCTTGCGGATGCCATTGAGCAAATGTGGGAGAAGCGCCGATACCATGAACTGCTTTTCATGATTGATACATGCCAGGCCAGCACGATGGCCTCGCGCATATACAGTCCCAATGTGCTAGCAATGAGCAGCAGCGTCAAGGGCCAGAATTCCTACTCGTTCAGCAACGATTACGCTGTGGGTGTACCCCTGATCGATCGCTACACGCGGGCGGTACTCGAATTCATGGAAGGCGTCAACCGCACTTCTTCGCAGACATTGCATGATCTCTCCTCTAGCCTTGAGGGAAAGAACATTTACTCCACGCCATTTGTTCGCAAGGATCTATACGGCAAGCCCCTGAAAGACGTTAAAGTTACCGACTTTTTTGGGGCCGTAGCGCAAGTGCAGTTGACATGAAACTGCCATTTGTCATACGTGTACTCTACTTGAATTCTTCCGCATTGCCGGTCTGGCGTCAATCTCCTAACACATACCATAATGAGGCCCACTGCCTGTTAGTAGAGTCAAGTACGTACCAATCAATCCAAAGAGACCAAGAATACTGCTGAAGACCTGGATTGTCAGCATGCACCACACACCTCGACGACCAAGATTTTCACAAATAGCTGCGGGTTAGCCGCATCGGCCACCGCCGCATTGGCACCCGTAATACCCACGGACACACCACACACTAGGTTGCACAGTCCGACAGTCAGACCGCCCCAAAATAGCGCATAGCCGGTGAAATAGTTCTGTGGAGACCAAAGACCATTTACGCCATCTTCAAGGTGTGCTGAAATCTTAGCAGAGAATACAATGGCCATGATAACGCCATAGATTGCGACCACCTCGCAGAAAATAATGCTGATCAAGTTCTTGGTCGTAATTCGGGGAGAGCGCACTCCGGCACCCAGAATCGAAGATCCAGTGATAAAGATACCCCTACACTGTAAGCAATTATGACGAACCATCCAGCTCCGATGATACTTAGGCCAATGCACAGGCCAATGCCAGTGTTGGCCCATACGTACGGGCTCACCTCTTCCAGGAATGTGCCAACGGCGAACTGGTCACCGGAACCTACCATAAGTGTATTTCTCACAAACCTGAA